>OX104070.1:42936398-42965846 GCA_944474145.2 Dicrocoelium dendriticum | reverse complement strand
CGCAGGCATACGATTGCATTGGTGGGCAATCGCAAGCGAGGTGGTCTTTGTGCTTCGGAGGTTTGCCTGAGGGACTCCACCGGAGCTTTTGGCATAATAACCTGACCCACAAGGCAGTGGGGAGCAGATCCAGCTCGGGAATGTGATTGCAGAGACAGATGGGGATCTGCTTGACGGTCGTCACACGCAGCCTTGGAGTTACTGGAACCGTTTATATATGTTTTGAGACCGTAGTAGGATACGCACCTGCGACCACGGCCAGACGCAGGTGGGTTTTGGCGGGTTTGCACCAATTTGACCAGGGGCTGCCTGGTTTGAGGCGGGCACTAGCAAACCATTGAACACCCGGAGGTGCCTTCTCAGCGTCAGAGAAAATGCGTGGCACTCGTAGTCTACGCCAATCGAGCTGTGAGATTATGACCGGTAGACCTGTTATCTCCCATGGCTAGGTTTTACCGGAACTGGGCCATCGACCACTTCCTATCCTCCGAAGAGGATGGACTAGGATACTGGCAGGGCGCCAACGACTGACAGGAGAACGACCCGGGTCCTCAGCCAAAGCCTTCGACTAAATGAACACCCGAAAGGCAGCGGGTCTAACACATGGTCAGTTAGGCGACCCAAGCGGATTGGAGTAAACTCTCTATATAACCGTCATTTCAGCCAGGACCCGATGGGTTTCCTCCAGCAGTCGTCAGGGATGCAAGCAAAAGACATTCCTCCGCCGATGTTAAACGTCACCACCTTGTCCTTAGACATTAGTTATTTCCCTCCCCAGTGGAAGCACTCGGTAAACGCACCAAATCCCAAACGTGGCTCCTGAGACTGAGACTGAGACTGTATTTAAGAGCAAGAAGAAAGGTTTCTGTACAACTCTATCGAATTACGAAAAATAAAATTTACTTGTGAATTATCAGCGGTTGTGTCTGGTCAGTTAATCGTTTATCTGTGTTCGGTTAGAAATTTGTACTAGCGTCATTATTTCCGGACATACAATGTCTTCATTTGGCACTGTATGTGCATCGTTTCACAAAAGCACAGGTTTCCAAAATAATCGTCGATACGGGTTTTAAAACACTTCACAGAATCGGCCTCTATTAATCCTTCTGGTAGTGTATTCCATAAGTTTACGATTCTTCGTTCGATACAAAGCTGATGTGATACTTTGTTCATGCTGGGGACCCTGAGTTTGTAACGATGTCCTCGGGTGTTACAGGGTTCGCGCAGGTGAAATATTGGCCGCAGTATGGGGAAGTGATTCAAGTGTAGTACTCGATGGATCATAATAAGATCAATTCTTACTCGGCGATAGGATAGTGTGTAGAGTCCGAGCTTTTCACAACGTTTTTCATATGGAAGCTTTCGTAGACTTAGTACCATTCTAGTTGCGATATGCTGTATTTTCTCCAGTTTTTCAGTTTCCCATTGGGTTATCGGATGGTAAGCTGGGGCACCGTATTCAAGGATTGGTCTAATGAGTGAGGTGAATAGACGAGGGACGGTTTCTTCGGACCATGTGGAGAAACCGCGTCGTAATGCCCAGAGCATACGAAGTCCCGCACGGTACAATTTCTCTGCATTTTCTAGTGATCTTAAATCATGTCGTGAGAGAACTCCTAAGTCTCTGACAGATGTGTTGGGATGGAGCAACTGGCCGTCCAAGGTGTATGTTCGAGTGGCTGGACGTCTGGTGATACTGATGAACTCCGACTTGCTTGCGTTAAGTGGGTTGCATTTCAGTGGACCACGTTGACAGTCGCTCTAAGTCATGCTGGAGGCGAGTCCTGGTTTTCAGTGATCCTCCAGATTTTCAAATCATCTGCAAACAGGACACATGGTGACTGGAGCTGCTGCGGAAGATCGTTAATATGAATAAGAAATAATGCTGGCCCAAGTGCAGTTCCTTAAGGCACGCCACTGGTCGATGGGAACCAGTCTGTAAGGTAGTCATTGACCTGTACTCTAAACCTTCGTCCCACAATAAACTCGTGTAACCACTGAAGTAACGTACCACCGATTCCGTATGTCCTCAGTTTACGAAGGAGTACCTCGTGGTTCACTCTGTCAAACGCCTTACTAAAGTCGATGTACACCACGTCAACATCCTTCTGTTCATTGAGAGCTCGAACCCACTGGTGGTTTGCGTACATCAAGTTGGTGATGCAGGATCGCCCTTTCGTAAAGCCGTGTTGCGCTGGCGTCAATATGCCCATCGATTCGAAGAACGACAGCAGACACTTTTTCACAACCTTCTCGAGAACTTTGGATAATACCGAAGTCAAACAGATCGGTCTATAGTTCTCTATTTTACTCGGATCACCACCCTTGGGAAGCGGTTTAACTATCGAGCATTTCCAGTCATTCGGGACGGATCCTTCAGAGAGCGATCTATTGAAAAGGTTTGTCACAACTGGTGAGATGATAATCGATAGGGACTTGAGTATTAGTGGGTGAAGTACGTCTGGCCCGGGGGGCTTTGCGCCATTGAGGTTGACGAGTAGCTGATGTACTTCGACTGCATCACATTGTAGACTGTCGAGCAACACTTGCGCAACCTGTGCCGGTACTGGAACAGCCGCCGGTTTACTGGAAAATACAGTGAGGAAGTGCGTAGCCAGGGCGTCTGCGCGCTCCGTGCTTGAAATGAGTTTCTTCCCGTCTAAGCTCTCTAAGACCGGTAGGTCGTCTCCAGGTTTCAGTTGACGTTCCAAGTAGGCAAATATTCGCTTGGGTGCAGTTGTGGCCGAGGATGCTAGCTCCTCTTCGAACTGTCGGCGTTTCTTGATCTTTGCGGCGTTACATAAGTTACGCTGTTTCCTGTACACCGCTTAATTTTCATCACAACCCGAGCTGATGTATCTATCCCAAAGTTTACGACGTCGTCGCGCTAACTGTCTGTATTCCCTATCAAACCAATGCGGTTTGACAGGTCCGATTTTTGGATACTTAAGGGGAACGAACCGAGTACAGAGCGAGTTAAGCTTCCCCTTTATTAATGACCACCACGCCTCAAGTGACGCATCATGTGGTAGTGTCCAATCAGTCTGACTTGCGGCTTGGACGAGTCCGTTGAAGTCCGTCTTCCAATAGTTGAATGTCGGCTTCTGTTGATTGTAATATGGTAAAGACAGTTCTAAGCTTGCTACAATAGAGCAGTGGTCACTGTTCGCCAGAGGTTCGCTGACTCTGATCTCTTTTAGCTTTTGTTCGCAGCTCGTAAACATTAGGTCCAGACAAGATGCCGAGTACGGAGTTACGCGCGTCGGTTGGATGACATGTTGAGTTGCCCCAATTTCAATAGTCATTTTAGCGAATTGAGCCTCAACGTTGCCATGACCGGGAAGAAGTCGAACATCTGGCCAAATTATCTTAGGTAAATTTAGATCCCTCATCAGTAAGAACTGAGGGCGGCTCATGTGCTGCTGTACATGTGGTATCCAATCGCAGCAACGGTTTAATGGGCTCCGGTAGATAACCCCTACAATTAGTTCTGCGCGCCTGAGACGGATTGTGAACCACAATTGCTCGCATAAACCATCTTCGCTCCGATAGGTACTGATAAGTTTGCCAGATAGTGACGATTTTATGTACAACAGAACATCACCGTGAGCCTTTGATTTTCGGTCACATCGGAAACAAGAGTATCCTGACAACACGACTTCTTGGGGTATGATTTCGGAGTTCAGCCATGTCTCTGCAAGTCCTAAAATGTCCGGCCGCTCCGAGACAGCGAAGCGGCACAGTTAAATAAATAAATGAATAAATAAATTGTGTATTCTCGACTAAGCGAGGCACGCCTGCGCAGGCATGATCATGTTAAGAGCACAAAATGTGATCAGTTAATGTACAATGGAACAATGGGATTGTTGCATATGTTTATATATGAATGTATGTAAATTTGCATGAAGGCGCGTTTAGCTTTGTTTATGGGATTGGTAAATGTCTCCTGTCATTTTGCTTGAATGTGTTTGAAGGTGTCGCCAGTACTTGCTGTCTGTGGACTTGAAGAGATTGTTCGGATAAGCAATGGGTGACTTTAGTTAGTGGCGAGTCACAACCGCCACGTCACAGTGTTGTTAAACGGACATATGTGGCTTTTTATAGGGAGAACGCTTGCCAGGCGAAAACCCACTACGTCCTGGAACACTGCCGCCGAACTATTTGCTGAAGGGGGGTAAACCCGAATCACCCAGCTGGCACCACGAGGAGGTTGTTCGGCTAGCCAGGTTGGCGAATGCGACACGGAGGTCCTGGGAGGTACTGCAGGACGTGCCTGGAGGTTGAGCAACCGGTTGATACGGGTTCGTACACCCCTCTTGATCATCCGAAAATTTACAACTTGTAAGTCAGTCTCACCTTCCTCTGTACGGCGTTTGAGCTCAATGACCGCAGTCTTTAAACGATCCCTGTCCTCGGGTTCCAAATCTCGGTGGATGTGAACTTTTATGCCTTTCAGCCTTGACAGACGAGACAGTATGAGCTGCGACATATTAGGATTTGCAAAGGTGATCCTCAGAGGTCGACATGACTGGTTAGTTTTCTGGCCAAGTCGGATTACTTGTTTAATCGTCACACTGTCCTCGCCCACATCCAAGAGTCTATCGATGATCCCCTGGAGGAACTCAACATCGTGATCATAACGTATCTGAGGGTTTTCATCTTTTGACTCCGGTACGTGGAAGACCATGAGATTATGACGCCTCGGCGAAATCAGTGATGAACCTGTGGGAGCAGAACTAGAGGCGCTTAACTGATTGGGTTGTTGTTTATCAGCAGGTGATGTCTGAACTCGTTTATGTCTGCTTTTGCGCTTTTGAGTGGTCTATGGATCCTCGGTGTTCAGAAGTTCACAGATAGGCTCTGATAAATGCACGGACCGATCAGTGAAGCGGCATTTCGTAGATTGCGAGTCTGAGTCTTCCATCGGTGGGAAACATTGAACCTGGGGTTCGGCCGGGGTCGAAGACGCTGGTGGTGGTGCAGATGGCGGAGAGACAGTAGAAGGCGAGGTGACAGAGGTACTTTCACGAGGGCGTTTGATCCCACGTGGTGAACAGTTTGTTTCTATCTGAAAGAGGGATTTTTCCGTAGTTGTTTGCGGTCGCTGCGTATTCTGATGTCTTGTACCGCGACATTTATCACATATAACTTGAAAAAACCGATGTCGGATGTCGAGCGATTTTCGAAACACGTCAGTGGATAAGCCAACGAACGAAATATGGAACAAAACATCACAGCTGAAGCATCGAAGTGCCTGAGCCTTATTTCCCACAACTTTCGAACACGAACCACAAGTAGCTTGAAACGGCATCACAAGCTAGAGCAAATCCAAGATGGCGGACAGAGATGGCAGTATGGCAAATCAATGAGATCTCCGGAATTAACCAAAGAACAGCTCCCAAATTTGTACCGCTTGGAAAATACGCCAAAAGAAAAATAATGGTGCACAATTCACACAGATAAAACGCTGCTAACACAGTAACCTGAGGCAAAAGTAGTATCCAGCACACGTTGAACCAAAAATCCGCGACGTCCGTGGGTACAGCTCAAATGAAAAATTATCGCACTATTAATCATATTACGGCAGCCTCAAAGATACTGGAGCCGATTGTCATGATTCGTCTTGTTCAATTATTAACTAGATTAGACATGGTATACACTACACAACACGGCTTTCTTATGCAGCGATCCTGTGTAACCTGTCAACTACAATACTTCGATCACGTAACATCGGTTTTTGACAGTAGCATGGCAGATATTGTCTTTCTATTAGACATGCACAAGGCCTGCGATCGTGTGCCACATAAACCTTTCTCGTCCGTCCTCCACTGTTAGGATGTCAGCAACCCATTGCTAAGCTGGCTTGAATCCTACCTTGAAGACCGGACACAGAGCGGCAAAATAGGCCAGAATGTCTCCTCCTCGAGAGAAGTTACAAGCGCAGTTGTCCAAGGCAGTGTGCTTGGACCACTACTCTCCCTAATGTATATAAATACCATCTGTGATTCCATCAAACATGGACGATCATACTTCTTGGCGGGCAACGTTAAACTCGTCTACTTATTTCCATCCGATAGTCTTGAGTCTGCCCTTAAGAGTATAGTTGGAGGCTTATCTGCTCTGGAACCTTGGAGTAAAAATTGGTCCATGAAATTCTCCGCGGAAAAATCCCAAGTGTTTGGGTGTAGATGCTGCATACCTGATGGCCCCATCACCTTAGCAAGTACAAATTTCCCGAACTCCTCTTCAGTTAGCCATTTTGGAGTAATATATTCCGTATCGCTGAACTTCTCCGAGTATGTCTCATATCAGGTAGCAAAGGCAAGGCAACTGAAAGTTTATATTATTAAATTCCTTGTTCTACCTGAAGCAACACTGGAAATGCCTAAGATTAGCATGAGACCAATGCTGCAGTACTGCACAATTATCCATAGTCACTTGGTAGAACGGATCTAATAGCTTTAGAAAAGATTCAGCGTTCTTTCGCGAAAATGCTTATTGGCCGGTCCACCACTCTGAACTATGAAGACCGCTGTCGCTACCTTAAACTAGACTCTCTATGGCTGCGCCGCCTGAAAAATAAGGTAGTTCCTTTATTACAACGTTAAATATTTCCGGGTGTACACGACAAGAATAGATCTCATCTTGCAAACTTCCTCAACCTATTCCACAAGAAATAAGGGTTACTCACTACCCGCAAAAAGGGGGATTTAAATATCCGCCCCAACTTCTTTCTGGCAAGGTATACTCACATATGGAACAAGCTACCCTTGAAGTACGGGGAAGTGAGAACCTCATCAAATTTAGAATTAACTTGTGCGCTTTTCTCACCATGCAGAACAGAGTAAAAACATTCGGTCTTCAAGTGCATACAGATGTGTTAATTGCATCAGGTCCAAACAATACATGACCAATAATACAAGTTCACAACACTGCAGAATACCTTAAATTTGTGCTCAAAAATGCTACCCTTGAAGTCCCACTTGTAGGTGGAGAAACAAAAAGTGTATCTCGCTTATCTCTCCTTCTCATATTTTAAATATTCTATTGGGCTATGGCATCCAGATGATTCGCATCACTTAGTGCGCATTGAAAGTAGAACCCAATCTATTATCAAAGCTGCTTTCGCAATATTTTATCACACCCAGTCATATGGCATGCCACCATGTCGCGAGACATGTTATTTGGTTATTTATTTCGTTGATATTTATAATCCCTAACTTAACCATTTCATATAATTCTCCTGTTATTCAGTTGCTCACGAGTGGGCCGATCTCCTGAGGTGATAGTTTGAACCTTCGAAACAACACGCCAAGAGACCCACTGGTGAATATAAGGGTGAATATAAGTGTGCAATTTAAAAAATTCCAAGCTGAACTGCTGAACTCACACCTAATGGCATATGACGCCAACCGGTGATTCTGATCATCATGTACGCAGAAATCTATGAATATTGGAAGGGCTGATGGGCTTCAGTAACTAACTCACCAAAAATAACAACTGCCCAAATGATGAATAAAATCGGTAGTGGCCAGTGTGCTTTTAAACCACACCCACACATGACCAGGTGGGCAGTTGAGGTGCGGGTGAAAACTCTTGAGGGACTAACCCTCAAGGAAGCAGGTCCTCAGGAGATGGTCTCGAGGATGTCCGTAGTACTTAGTTTGTTCTATCTTATCCTACTTCATCCTACGTTGAATCTGTTGTGCTCCTGGATTCTAGTTACTTTATCTCTACCTTCCTCTGTCTTACCACTATTCCCCATTAACATATTCCTTAGACCATATCCTCGATCTAAGTTGTGGTGTCTTTTTTCTCCACCTCTACAACAAAAACCGGTTAACTATTGCACACTTTCCTAAGCACCATGTCTTTGACATCTTCTACTAGAATATGATGCACTGAATAATTCTCGACTTTTAGTGAATGGGCGCTTATTTCCTTATCTACTTATCTGTCAAATGTTCCCTTTTCAACATTATCCTTCTCATGCATAGTCACGCAAGCCCTAACTATCCACCTACAAGTGAAGGCTGAAAGCAATGCAACTCAGCTCACCCAGCATCTTAACCATCTGGCAGCCCGAACCCAACTTGATTAGTTCAATTTCATAATTATACCAATGAATGTCTAGACACCATGTAGACACTACGCTATGTTTTAAGTCCCTACTATGTGAATACCGTCTAGATTACTCTGCTAAAGCAACTTGTGTTTGATGATCCACTGGAGTTACCTTAATATATTCTTGGTTATTTTCGCAACTCCCTAACATGCTGCCCACAAATAGCTCCGACTGTATTACTCCAGTCTATTAAGTAAGATTGTGTATTACTCATCTGATTTTGATTGTTGCATCTAACTGTTCCATCCTTTTCATACTCCCCCATCAAACCGCCGCCATCATAATCCCAACTAACTGCACCAAGAACCACAAAGTGATAATGCTCGCGAAGTGGTAGCATACGGTGACAAAAGTCCTAAATGAAAATATTCGCAAAAACATCCCTATTGCAACGTTGTAAAAACCCAAAGCATTGACAGCCCCGCATGCCTGAGCATGTTACAATGTAAATAATAATAAAAATAATGTGTCAGCTGTACGCCGTAACGGCACTTCGCTGCCGCGCAACCACCACCAGTCGCACGCGAGCTGAGTATACCGCGAGGACGCCCACCCCTACGCGGATTCGAACCGGTGACCTTATGGTTGCAAAGCAAACCTGCAGACCACCCGGCCACTGGCTGACATGTTACAATGTAGATATGATCCGTCCCTGTGTGGACTCGGTTTCTCGGTACCAAGAGAAATATATCTTATTATTATTAGCGGATTAGTAGAGGTTTAGTTACGTCATGTTTTTCGAACTGGATTCCATGAGTGCACTCTCAGACTGCTGAAATACAAAAGCTTTGACTAAATGTAACATCGCAGAAAAGCATTTTTGATGAGATCTAAGTGTAGATAGGTCCTCGCTACTTCTTCAATGCAAACGTAGATTATTCCACAGATGGAAGAAATTTAAGCGTATATTTTGACTGGTTTTCTGTAAGAATAGTTGGCATTCCCCGTAACATATAAGGTAGATAAATCGACAGCCGTACTGCCTGAGGAGACTCGCAAACAAATTGTACTATGGAGAAGACTGTTACTATTCAATAACCAAAGCCAGAGCTTGTCAAGCTGGAGGTAAGATAATCGCTCCTCGTGTGTACGCGTTGATGAGAGCACCCCAATCAACTTCATACATGAGCGCTGGACATTTTCCAAAGCAACTCTATCTATTTTGTATAGGTGGCTATGTAGGATGGTGCAGTACCCTAATGTGGGTTACATTTTGGGTTTGCATGATTTAAGCCGTGTTTCGGATAGTGAAAATGACCTAGTGATGTCGCTTGTCATTTGTTTCGCTTTTACTACTTGATGTCGGATGTGTCCGGAGCAGTGGAAGCCGCTGCAGTGTCGAATTCCCAGGTCTAGAACGGAATAAGTACTTGGGATGGGGGTGCCAGCAAGAGTGATGGATCCTTTTGGTATACTGCATCTGTGGCACAGTATCTGAGGTTTATCTGTTGCAAAACCTCATATACCTGTTTTCGGTCTATTTGTTACGGATGATGGATTTTGCATATATTATTTATGTATGACTCTAAGTGTCAGGTGGAAATGAGCATACACGTTTGATGTCGTTCTCAAATAAAAATGGACGCTCTTGTCCACTGTCATCAAATGTATTGTTTAAGTAAATGAAGTAGCTCAATGGGCCCAATGCACTTACCTGAACGACACGACTATATATATTTATCTGTCGCTCACCAAGTGAGAAGCTGTGTCCAAACTTAGCATCAGTCGTGTACGTACTGCTAATATCATGTATAGTATCTAGTGATCTTATATTTACCTGTGTTTCGGGCAAGGTGTGTGTCAAATATTTGTGTTTTACGCGAAGGTATGAGGCAGTACTGCAGTTTGCGTATAATGTCAACATAGAGGGCTAATTAGGTTGCAGGATATCAAATGTAAGCCTGAAAAAGAAAATAAAAGCCAATTACCATTCCTAGATGCACTGGTTCACAGGATCACTGGGGGAAAGCTTCATACATGTGGGTATTGAAAGAAGACCCACACAGACCAAATATTAAACTACCACAGCAACCATCCACTGGACTATAAGAAAGCTGCATTCAAAGCCTTTTCAGAAGGGCCAAAACACACTGCAGCACGACAGAATTGAAGAGGGAACATAATCATCTATACCGGCTATTTCGAAACAACCGGTATCCCAGAAATTTCATCAGAAAATGCCTGAAAAGAGAGTGCTTCAACAACAGCAGGAACACATATAAATACCGGTGGGGCTTCCTTACATCAGGAACGTGTCTGAACTAACCTCGAGGTTGCTACGACCACATGATTTGGCGGCGTCCGTATCCGAATTTGCCTGTCACTCTGACCTCCACGGGGACACTCACAGGACGCCTGGGTCTACAGCGGGCCAAGGGTGGCTTTCGCTGCACCACCCACAGTTCCACCCACACACCACATACCCAGTGTAAAAGCGAAGGAATAAGACCGGGAGGCATGTGAATGGGTGCCACGTTTCATCAACGAAGCCGGCCCACACTCCTTCAACAAGCAGAACATAAGCATTCCGGCATAATTGGGAAATCATACACATCAGACGTAAACATGGCGATGGATGGACCGTAGTCCGTTCCACACAGGATGGAACCACTCTTTGAGCCTAGCACCGTCACGAGGACAGTACACCCCGTCCCCACCAGCAACGGCCAACTGTCTCCTGGAGACAGTAATGACGAGGTAGTGGGTAATAGACAGGTAGGCACCTTGTCAAAATTCACATCAGGCGCATCCACACCGGGGAGCTCAAGCAACATCTACTTCTGAAATGCAAGATTACTCATCACGCCGGCAAGCGTACCATGTACGCCGCTTTATTGACCAGGATTGGTAAATGGAATGGGAGCGTACTCATGGTGCTTCTATTCTGCGTCCAGTAGTGCCTTCTGCTACACCTGAGTAACCGCCATTCTAGTAGTTCACGGAATGTGCATCGATCAAAATTTGCCTTGGATTCGCAACACCTGTAATCAACATGAGTTTGTCATAAACTTACCTTCTTCATGTTCTGTTAAAGTTATTTTCTGTTTGCCCGAGTGCCTTTTCCCTGCACAAAGCGGTATGACTATCTTGATCGAATTCATTCGGTATACGTATATCCATGCATTGGGGTCATCCTTGTCCAATAGCAGTTCGAATATAACATATGCACTTGCGTTTATGCAAACTTAAGTGTGAGCTGTCACAAACTAGATAGAGACGTTTTCGACCTCATGATTAATGATACGACAAACGTGTATGGGTTTCGTTTAGAGGTCCGGCTAACAACCACTTTCGCAGGCATAAGAATAAGTACCCAATACGAACTGTTGATGTTTTCTTCAACATTTAGACGTGACAGCCTTAAATCTTGGGCATCCATATTTGAAGGAACCCGATATAGCAATAGTGAAGCAATTGCTAGGCAGAAGGATAAATAAACTATTGGTACAGTAAAATAGTCTGCACTTAGGTGTTGCCGTCTACATGTACAGTCTGTTTTGCGTAACTGATGGGGGCCATCGCACAGTATACGAATACGATTGAGTGTCCACATTTGGTTCTTCTTGTTGCCCATCGGTCCGGTCATTTAGTGCACGAGGTACGTGCACATTCTCGAAGAACGATTGATGCGCAACCTTTGATGTTGACAGGTGACATCAACTAAGTCTCGCTGCCCACTGTCAAACACACAACTTCCCAAATAGTGTTCGGATTGTTTTGAAAATGTCCAAGTATTCCACCGTTTGTACACACCGAAGTGTACTCTGCTGGGGCCATAAGCTATTTGTTAAACATCTGCATTGTATGTTTTCGGGTGCAGCCATTTGGTGCTTATAAAACGATTGTCGCTATGCGCCGATTCCTTTCCGATGTAATATACTAATCCAGTGACGTACCATTCCCGTTGGGTTTAACAGTTTGCTTCCTCTATCCAACAGATTGCCATGTGCAATGCAACTTCTGGTAGGCGTCTCTGCGCTTCCGCATTCCATCCGCTTTGTACGCGCGTTTTCATAAGCCCCGGTAAATTCAGTATGGCTGATGAACAACAGGAACTATAACTATGCTCACTCTAATCACCACCCTGCGGAGAGGAGCATGAACTGTCGACATCATGCTAAGCGCTAATCAATTAATTGTCGGGATTGTTCACTTGCCACAGAATTTTCAGGGAAATTTCTCTTCGAATGCATAACCTAACGTGGTCACACGAAGGACAATCGCTGAACATTGTGTTCAAAATATCATACTTAACACTATATGCGTACTGTAAGCGGTCAAGCGCTGGTAATCTTTTGACTCAAGCGTAGCCATCGTACTGGAGACATTCTCAATAATTTGCCACCTAAGCATTGATCCGTATCAACCACACAATTCGTTCGGAAACTCCGTGCGCACCTCAAATACGAATGAGCTCATGGATGGACTGAAGCATTATTAGATGTGGCTCATCCGTTCTAGGCAGGTGCAATAAAGAGACTACATTGCACCAGGTCAGTAGTTAATCATTCTAGAATGAAACTGTATCCATGCGCGACTTACATGTGGGATATAGAATAAGGAAAAACACAAGCAAAAGGAGGATGATGAAGTAAACAAGTTTGCAAGTTAGCAGGGAAATGGTTCGATTAAGTCTATTGCTATTCACAAGCTTAGCTAAGTTAATTCTGCGGAGATAGAACGAACGGGATTTATAGCTATGCTTACTTCAACAGAGGTAGAAGCGCAATGGAACAGTGATGACTAATCGTTGGTGTGTGTTGTGAATGCCATCTCCTATATTATTAACTGCAGGCTATTCGTATCGGAAGGTAAACCAGGGACGGTCCGGTCGTCTCATATCCGAGGTAAGCGGGAATCAACCGGGATGTAGAACAACCAGGCAGTCCATCGTGCGTGAACTATTTATTTCCCCCTGGTCATTCGTTTTGACCGGTGCTTAGAATGTTATCTGCGCCCAAGCGTTTCGATTTGGATGTCACCTCGTGTTGCCGCTGTTCCGGAATCAACCTTGATGACTTGTCTGAATCTCAGTGTGTTTATCTGAAGGCGGCAGCAGTACAATGGGGCGTATAGAGGCACTTGAGATGGGATACATTGACCCCATATTGCAACCCGCAATACGTCAGGATGTCACACAAGAAATGTAATAATACCCATCTGTCAAGTGGGAACGTAGCGATACACGAACAGATGTTAGCGGGACTGATAATTTGGGAGAGCCCCAGTTAGACATCAGTCTGTCAAGCTGAAGTGTGGTGCTTACAAGTGTTTCTAAATGGCTTCCGCATAGTTATTCAACATGAGATATCAGTTGACATAGCAAAGGTCCTTGGTTTGAGTTGCAGTACAGCAGTGTTGTGAACGGGCATTTGTATACACTTGTGTATGAACTACCACAAACTGGATGGAAAAACAATAACCCTCGTGTGCAATAACACTACAAACGTGCGCTAGTATGGATTGAAGATAAGAATAACTGCCATATTCCACTAGCCTTGGAAGCCCTCACGTTGAATTATAAGTAACCAATACGACTGTCGATGTTTAGTTAACATTGCAGCCTCAAGCTACAAAATTACAGCCATAAATTTAGTCAGAAGTGTAGGCGTCAACAATGGATGGAGACGGATATATATATATATATATATATATATATATATATATATATATACATTCACAGTCTGTTAACAGGCATTGTGCCATCAGAACCATGGCAGAAGAAAAAAGTGGAGAAGATAGAAACATGAACTATAAAAAAATAATGAAAAACCATTTTTTGGTTGTACGCACGCCACTTTGAATTTTGTTTTGTTTTGTGATTTTTGTGTGTGTATTAATGGGGGATATAATAGCAGAACAACATTGAGGCCACTGATGTCTGTTGCGGGCGCTGGCGTCCAACGTTTCTAACCATTGAGATTCAGCATCTCGTATTCCCCAATCTGGAACACGGACTGGTCCGACTGCCGCCAAACTTGGGGTTGTGTTCTTCATGATCCTTCTCCACGTCATTGGCTGTCCACCGCAGCAGTTTTTCCAATGGCTGCTAGGAATCTTGGTAACCCACAAACCAACTGGTACTTTGAGAGGATTGCTTTCAAAGCCTAAAGACAAAGTCAAAGGCAGTCAGAATGACCTCATTTATGAAATAAACTGTGAATACTGGGACAAACACTACATCGGACAAACTGGAAGGAAACTTTCAACATGGATCAAAGAACACAAAATGACCATACGAAGACACGACCCATATTTATTGGTTTCCATGCGTAAAGACCAAGAAGACACCCACTTCGACCTAGAGAACGTAAAGATCCTAGCCTGTGGAAATTCGAGGCAAGCTAGAGAATCCTTAAAAACGTGGTATTCTACAGAACATACAATAAATTGACGCATTGACATAGATGCTATATATACAGCGCTACGGATGTAAGATCACCGAATTAGTGAACTAAATCTAACGGAACAGAACGCCGAACAAAGGCGTCAAACAAAGACGTCAACCGAAGAGGTACGCGGGCTTTCGCTACGAGGCAGGAATCCGAGATCGATCTCGATGGTCATGTGCCAGCCGAACGATCCAAACTCAGACTGACGGCTAGTAGATCGATCACTCACACTCACTGACACTTGGTACCACGCCGCTTCGCTACATAAACGCGCATTGAAGATGTCATTTCCAGTTGTGACGAAAGGTTTGCAGCCAAACTGCCGAGCTCAGCGAACATTCAGACCACCAACTGAACAACCTGAGCTGCCAACATTTCCTTCTAGTTACACTGCGGAAAGTTATAGTATTTCACCCATTATAAGTTATCTGAGTCTTCACTAGATAGATCGGCAGCTGATTTTCATGCCATAATCGCGTCCGTGTCGAGGTAGTTTCCCAGCTAACTGTGAAACGGTTGTACACTCTTGCACGACTTGATTGTGGTTATGAAACTATTCCACTGAGTAGCATATCTGATAAGAAACAAGTGCGACCGCACACTTGTCCTCCATCGTGGTATAACTGGCGTAATGTCTTCGTTACGAAGGTTCCGCGTGAAAATTTGCTAGTGTTAGTGTGAATGTATTGCAATGGGCATTCCCATGAATAAGGTCGTACAACAGTACCAAGTTAAGCCTTAGTATTCGCAGTCAAAGCGGACCGAGAGGGACAATGAACAATGAATTTATACTGGTTAAGGAGCGTTACTTTACAGGTCCAGTTGGATAGTTGGTGGAGATATAAACATAACAATAATGATGATAAGGATAGTAAAATAGTTAACAATTTACATATGAAAATGAGGACTTATCGCTTGCTCCGCTGTAGTGCTGCGATCCTCTTAGATTTACGGCACCCACAGTTAACAACAAACAATTCCATGGTATATTCCAGGTGTAGGATGAAGACGTAGTGTTAATTAACAAGGTGTAAGTGGATGAGTGCATCGTCCAACCGTCTTTTAAATATTGTTAGTGTCGGTGCAGAGACGACCGATTCTGGGAGAGCATTCCACGGGTGACAGACACGAATGGAAAAGAAATTTCTGCGACATTCCAGACGACTGTATTGTTCTTAGAGTTTTGTTGAGTGGCCCCTCAGGTTTGTATTGCTGGTGAGTTGCAGTAAAGGGCGGCAAACATGATGTGGGTCTTGCAGAATCAAGTATGTCATAATCAGGTGGCCTCGTAGGCTGAAACAGCTTCTACTGAATACCCTCAATCGTTGCAGCCTCTCCTGGTATGAAAGATTGCGCATTCCAATTACGTTCTCAGATGCCTGACGTTGTGGCTGCTCCGGTGCATTAATGTCGTATTGCAACCATGGATGCCAGGCTTGAATTGCGTATTCGACATGGGGGCGAACATATGCACTGAGCATTTGTCGAAATATGGAGCTGTTTATTTGTCCAAATGCCCGTCGCAACAGCCCCACGTGTTGGTTCCCGGTCTTCGAGGCCTTTTCGGATTGGCTGGAGCAAGCCAAGTCATCTTGAACCAGGACAACCAAGTCACGTTCGACAGCTGATTGTTGTAGTATTTTCATTCCGAGCCTGTATGAGTAGTTGACCTGATGTCGGATGGAAAGCACCTTGCATTTACTGACGTTGAAATGCAATAAGTTTTGGGTCGACCATTGATACACCGTATCTAAATCACTCTGAAGCCCTTGTTGGACGGTGTTCGCCTTGATTCTGCGCCAGATCTTGATATCGTCGGCAAACATTAGGCAGTTTGAAGCGATTCTCTGTGCAAGGTCATTCATAAACACCAAAACAAACCTGGACCTAGAACCGAGCCTTGCGGCACACCACACTCGACTTGCAAGGGGTCCAATAAAGAGCTCCGAACTCTGACCACTGATTGCCGTCGAAGTAGAAGGCTGGCGATCCAGCTTAAATGAGGGTCTCCGATCCCGTAATGCTGGAGCTTGGAGAGTAGTATCCGATGGTCTAGACGATCGAAAGCATTGGAAATATCCAGGTAGATCACTTCAACACCTTCTCCAGCGTCAGCTGCCTCGGTCCAACTACTACGCGTAATTAAGTAAATTCGTTGTACATGACCGCTGTCGACGGAAACCGTGTTGCTCAGGAGTGATGATGTTGCAGTTTTCTAGATAACACATCAGTGCATCGGCAACTATGGATTCCATGACATGGGAGAGTATAGGAAGAAGGGTTACCAAGCGGTCGTTGGAGGGATCAGTTCTGCTTCCACCTTTGTGAATGGGGGTTATTATTCCAACCTTCCACATGGCGGGAGCTTGGTTCTGGTCTAAGCAGCGCTCGAAAAACTGAGCTAATGGGAGTTGCAGGAACCTCTCCCGATAGTTCACGGCAGAGCTTTTGCCCACCAGGTGTTTAGAAAATAACCTTTATTCTATCAGGTTTCTTTATTTTACCACAGGTTATATTGCATTATTCCAGGATGGGACATGTAGGAAAGTTAAAAATTTCAACCCTAGTTGAGATTGTGTGCACCTTATGTGATCTATTAGCGATTATTCCTTGCTTCCATGTCAATATAAATATAGAGGATAACATATCAACAAATCGAAAATCTTGGTCGACACAGGAAGAAGTGATACTGGCCTGTAGTCTGAGGGCTTAGCCTGCTTCCGCCTGTGTGAATCGGAGTTATAATTCAGATCTTTTCCACGGTGGGAATCTGGCTCTGAAAAAACGGCTCTGAAAGCACAGAGCCAAAGGTTCTGTCAGTTGTCTTACTGTTCCCCTTGGTGCTCCTTCATGAATAATATCGACACCTGGGGAGCTGTGGTTGCACAGAGACGTCATGTTATGCAGTACAGCCTCGGCAGTAAAAGTGATGTAAGTGAGACTTGGTGGGGGGGGGGCGACTAAAGCTAGAAGGTCGAAGGCAGATAACGCCCTCTGAAATTTGTGTGCATGTTGCTTTCGCAACGTGATTGCTGCTTCAATAGCCGTTCTGGTTGGACCATCAACCATTTAAAGTGAATGAATTCCCCATCTTATCTTACGAATCTCATTGCCCTGTTTCCGCAGCAGTTTGGGATTAGCGCTGTAAGTTTTCGCCATGCTCTGCAGATGCATGACAGTTGAGTGCAGTGGTTACGATGGGCTGCGTAGCTGTCCCAAGTATCCGGCGTTGGAGTTGATCTACGCTCTCGCCATACTATCATGCGCACTAATATTCATTCTGGGGTTCTAATTACGAAAGAAACTGTTTTAGGCCCTTGACAAATTCTTGTCTCTAAAGCATTTGTAACCAGTTGATTGAAATTGCTGACTAATTTAAGCCAGGTGCATTCCAGGATGTCTTCGGCGAGGAACCACCTGGTTGTATCCCTGACAAGCTGCGCTAAATAGTCTTAGTGTGTAATGGTGCTCACCAGCTCAGGGTCCTTATTCCGATATTCCGCATGGCAGATTAAGTTGAAACTGATCACTTTTGATCACTGCGACGTAACGGACAGTCTACAACCAATACATCAATCATATGTTCATAGCTCATGAAGACAAGTTTCAGTACAGCTTGTTTATTGCCCGTTTTGAAACGAGTAGGCGAAATGAGGTGGTTATAAACTGGTCACTGGCTACGAGCTCTTGCAGTTCGGCTTTGATTTGTTCTCCGGTCATAGCAAGGGTTTCTAAACAACGTACGTTGAAAGCGCCCATTATAAGGATGTGAGTGTTTTCCCTCTACACCATTCCTCGGCCAAGTTGTCCTTTTGGGCAACAGAAATAATCTGAGGGGGCATTCAACATGAGTCTACTCAATTAATTTGTTTCGTGCGTAGGAGATGAAGCGTCCCACCTGCACCCCTATGACTTAGTGCGTCTGAGGTCCATTTAGCTGAAGGCGACGGGTTATACACGCACACCTACACACCTGCACAAGTGACTGGCGTACACACGGAACAATAGAACGCTGACTTCCCGAATAAAGGAACATGTGCCAAGATGGGTTCAACGTGAAGTTGCTCAGATTGCCTACCCTCGTCAGATTCCATGTTCGCGCAGACCGCCGGCTTCCTCGATAGGCAAACACCTATTAGACTCGGGTCACCAATTAGAGCTGGGCTCAGCGTTTAAAGTTGTGTTACGTCACACTAATCCCCGCTTCCTTCGGTTTGCCGAGGCTGTCGCAATTAGCCGGATTAAGCCCGCCTTGTGTGTTCAGAAACAATTATTTGTTAGCCTAAAGCTGCCTTGGACGTAGGTGTGAACTTCCGTCATTCATTTTTCACCTTAAGCTTGTCTGGTTGCACCCACTGTTGGCTATATCTATGCTTACCGGTTATTGTTAATGGTACTGAGGAGACAATACGAAATGCATGCATCTACCAGCCTTCGTCTTCTTTCCGTGCTTTTCTAATTGAGTAGACTCATGTTGAATGCCCCCTCAGATTAAGTCTGTTGCCCAAGAGGACAACTTGGCGGGGAAATGGTATAGATTGCATCCTGAAGCTTTCGTAAGGTGGCAGTCATTTAGGGGTGTAGAGTTTTGGGGGGCTGTTTTGTCTTCGCATTAATTGCGTGACACGAACTTTGACGATTTTTTTAAAAGCCTTAGCGACGGCCAGTATTTTGATATCCGTTCTCGTGGTCCACTTTCACGTTTCGACCCAATTATGGAATCTTTACATTGTGGCGGGAATCAACCAGTGTTTAATGACGAGTAAAAACGCTTAATAAAACAGATATATTTTTCCATGGAATATTACGGCAGATGCGGCATGCCATCTCGTTAACCGCAATCCTTGCGTTGCGACATACAATAGCTAACGCATTTCCACAAACATACAATTGACTTGAAAAGACAGTATGAAGACGAAAGCTGATGGATAAATGCAATTCCTATTGTCTCCTCTGTATCATTAAAAAACCGATGTGCTAATGTATATATAACTATTGGCGTAACAGTGAACATTGAACAATAAACAATGATTTATCACGGGATAAAAGCAAGTGCTTGACACGTCCCGTAGGATGGTTGGAGTGAATATGATGAAAACAAAATGTATCCGAATCATCTACCGAACGCTTGCCTAGACGAATAATTCAAGAAATTACATCAGTGTAAAATTTAAAATAAAATCGAGCGTAACCCTCCGGAAAGACACTGGGGTGAAGTGATCGTTGATATAAGGCGTGAGGAATGTAAAATATGGTCGCTCACTTGGGTCCATTCGATACATAACTCCTGCTGAAAAGCATGCTTGGAGTAATCCACAATAGAGTAATTTAGGTAACAAAATGCTGGGAGCTAAAAGCAACATTTAATCGTCTTTTGAATATTTCCAAGGTAGGAGAGGAAACAACTGAGTCTGGGAGTGCGTTCCAGGGTTGGCAAACCCGAAGGGGAAGGTAATTCCGTCGACATTCTAGACGGCTAGATTGTTCCTTCAATTGTAAACACTTGCCCCTGAACTGCGTGTTGTGGCTAAGTTTCAGCAAATGGCGGCATGCGTGGTTGGGGTCACTCAATATCTGATAAGCTAATATGAGATCACCGCGCAGCCTTTGATAGTGTCCGCTGAAAATTCCCAGCAACTTCGGCCTTCGGTGGTAAGAGTGATATCGCAGGCCCTTTACATTCTTTCTTGCTGTTCGTTGCGGTGGCTCTAACGCCTCTAGGTCGAGCTTCGACCAAGGTTGCCAAGCTTGGAGAGCGTATTGAACACGCGGGCGCAAGTAGGAATTGTGCATCATTGAGAAGATTGATGGGTCAAATTTCCCGAATGCCCTTCGCAGCATGCCGATGTGCTGCTTGCCTCTTCTCGCAGCTGCCTCAGCCTGTTTTGAAAAGTTGAGGTCGCTCTGCACGAGCACACCAAGGTCACGCTCTTGGGAGCTGGTCTACAATCTGTTCGTCCCAAGTATATAGGTGCAGTTATGTCTATGGCGTAAAAGTACAACGCGACATTTGTCTACGTTGAATGATAGGCGTTTTGAACCGACCAGTTCGACACTGTGTTAGGATCGCACTGGAGCCGTTCGTGGTCGTCCGGTCCTCTGATCCTTCGCTATATCTTGATATCATCGGCGAAAAATAGGAAATCGGAAGCAATTGATCGCGCCAAATCGAAGGCTGTTAACGTGCCTGTACAGGAGTTTGCTGTTCGTGCAGAATCGCTTCATTAAACTTCTGCTGATGAGTGATCTTGTCTTCGCGGATCAGTTTCACACAGAAGTTACGATGTGTCACGTATGCAATCCAGGTTTCGACATTCGGGCAGTCCTGGTGATCTCGCCATGCCAAATCCCTCCAGGACATACATTTACGCGTTCTGCTCCCCAGAAATGACTTACGCTTGTTTTTGAGTTGGAAGGACTTCTGTTCTGATACGTGCGCAATCAGTGCGCTAAACGTCCTTATAAATGTTTCTCAGGCAACATCTGGGGCGAAATCGGTTAAGAAAGTCCAAGATGTATCCTTAACAAGCTTAGATAACACGTTGTAGTGCATGGCAGTATGCACTTTATCATCCTCATTTTCAGGGTACTCCGCATAGCATATCTAGTCAAAGTGTAGAGTAACATGATCACTACGACCCAGTGGTGTGCTTGTAACTATCCCGTCAACCATGAGTTCTTCGTTAATGAGCACAAGATCCAGTATCGACGGCTTGTTAGCAGTTCGAAATCTGGTGGGAGAGTTTACGTGGTTGTACAGAGGGTGGTTAGCAATTAGCTCTTGCAAGCAGGCTTACACTGCGTACCTTCGGTTGCCGGCGTTTCTATGTCGTGCACGTTAAAGTCTCATGCGATAAGAATGTGGGTGTAGGACTTGTTCAATGCAAACTGAAAAACGTGGTTCAGTTTGGAGTCCATTTCCGAAGTTGAGTTTGGTGGGCGATAAATCACGGTTAGTAGACATGTGTCCTTGTTTTGCAACCATAGGCTGCACCAAAGCGAATCAGGAGCGCGGATTTCCGGGTGATAAGTGATTTATGTTGGACAAGAGAGCGATCACTTAACAAATCCCACAAGATGATCAGAGTGATGTTTACGAAACCAAAGGTATCAAAATAATACAAAGAAAAGGGCATTTCGGATTGCAAGTTACTCATATGAACACTGATGTAAGTTTCCTCATAATTCGGTTTGAGCCATTTCATTCTCTGAGTGAAACGGAATATATCGCGTAATATGAGTGGGATAGTGAGTCGCCGAGACTTTCTAGACCACCTGGTCAAGACATTTGTTATGCTACACAACTTTCCGTTTTTGACTCAAAAGTTTTGTTAGGCGATGTGAATTAGCTTGACATTTGCGTTTTATAACGACCGTGGGTAACCTACCTAGTGAGACTAATAAGCTTGTAGTTCATTGGTGAATGTTTACAGCGGTCCAAGATCACTGGTTTCGTGTGTACTCCGTGGTTTGTTTCAGCCAGGTTCAAATGAGGAACCAAATGTGCTGGTCAGAGGGAACTTTGTACACGAACTACGGAACGTGGGCGGCACATATCGCGACCTCCGCTCAAACAGTCGGCGATAGCAATGAATGCGTTATAGGCAGAGAACGAAATCGACTACAAAAATGTCGAGGTTATCAGGGAGGGCTTGCGATCACCCCAACAGAGGCTAATTGCTTAGGCTATAGAAATAACCCAGACTGACAATTGCGTGAATAGAGTAGACAGAGCAGGGCTGTCTAGCGTCTAGAGTCGTCTTACTCCGCCTAGTTTGATATGCGTTGGCGGATGGATCCGAAATCGCAAATGACTATCAACCCTCCATCCACCAAATCCATAAGTACTGAAAACACTTTCCATCAGTGACCAAGTTCTTCCCAACGGATCACTTAATATTGTCGATTAAACAAGTAACTACCCTCTGATCAGCCACTTTCGTTCCCCATTTGACCCTGGGTGAAACTAATCACGGAGTACACACGAACCTAGTGACCTTTGACCGCTGTAACCTCCACCAATGAACTACAAGTTTATTACTCCCTGTAGGTAGCTTACCCATTGTTGTAAGAAAATGCTAATATTAAGCTACTTCTGTTCGTGTGAAGAAGCTTTTAAGTCAAAAGCGAAACGTTGTGCAGTATAACAAATATATTCACCGGTTTTATCCCATGACATCTGAAATGATGGCTTCCAGAACGACTACAAATACATTCCAAGTTATCGAGTCACCAAAGAGTTTTCTGGGAAATGTCAGCGTCGGGGCCAAAGTGAATTGGGTTAGTAGGACGCTCCATGTTCAGGCTACCAGAAAGAAGAGAACGTTGTCTCGAAAATCAAGTCGACTGTAGTGAGTAGCTAGTTTGAGCTTGTGGCCTACGGGTATGAAACCTGGTGCAAGGTGAATTACGTAAGTTCTAAACATAATTGCACGGCAGAATACAAGCGACAAGTAACTGCTTTCGAACATTCAGAAGACACGCACCATTACGCGCTGCCATCGCCTAGTTCGTCAGTGCTTCAACCTGGCCGTTCCTTGCTGAAGGCCACCCAGAAGTCGCTTTGGGTGAAGTCGTCAACCGATTCAACCAACTAGCTACGGATGCCTCAGAGATAAGAACTTTCAATGCGCCTAAACCCGTTTGTTCGTGAGGAGCAAAACTAGAAAATGGATAACTGGACGCAACGCAGCCTGGCGAGAGTACAGCACATTACCAACACCAGATATTGGGACAACTCCGTAGATCATCGTGATCACTACACTAAACTGCTCAGTGTTGAGTAGGTTGCATATCAGCAGAATATGACAAAGACGTTCAGCTCTAACCACAACTATGTTAATGGCGATCTTAAGGTGAGGAAGGGAATTACTTCGCCGTGGGAGAATGATGGTCCAGCTAGGACAGCTATCGAAGCAGCAAACGCGTTGGGGACGCAATATACTCCCAAATTTCAGAGGCTCTTATCATCAGGCCATTTGCCAACTTTTATTTTCCCGCCTGTATTATTCACCCGTGTCACTTTTAGTGCCAAAGCTGTACTACAGAAGCTAACGTCTCTGCACAACCACAGCTGTCCGGTGGTGGACACCATTCGCCCAGAGGCACTGGTAGCAGCAGCAAGACAACTTGCAAAACTCTTTGAACCAGTTCTTCCAGTGACAATTGGAAGCATGGAACAATAACTCAGATTCACAAAGGTGGAAGCAGCACTTAGCCCTCAGACTATCGCCCAGTGTCTCTTCTCCTCCAGATGCTGGCACTAATGCACAACAGACAGGGGATAGTGCCATAACCCTACTCGAGAATGAGTCACTCCAAATGCCTTGCACGAAATTTGATAAACGCTACTACTATAGAAACTGGATTTCTGTATCCTGTGGACCCAAGACAGCTGCACAAGAATAAGTGTTGTCCTTGCTATCTTCTACATTTTTCTCACCTATTATGTGATCAATAACCCCTCCCCTATTGCTTTGTGTGCGTACATTCTCATTTCAAACTCCCTTTATACGACAGTGCAGTTACATCTTTAATCGCCCAAACTGACGACTCTAATATCCCTTCGCTATCTTTTTGAGTCACGCTAAACACCCTACGGGACATGTCAAACACCTGCTTTTTTACCCGTTATAAATCATTGTTCATTGTTCGGTACCAAATGCCGCATGTGATCCGCTTTCGGCTAGATCCGCAACGTTCGCAGAGCCTTGTCTCGTCTCATCCATTGTGCCCGTTGTTAATTCGCTAAAGTCCCGTTTTCGTTGTCGTTCCGATTCACGAGTAGTAAATGGCTTCGACCGCCCTAAAATATGGCCCATTTCTCAGGTTGCGAGACATTATCTAAAATGGACGGTCGGAGACAATGAAACAGTTGCTACGGGAGCTTACATCCTACTGCAGCTTTTGGAACAAAGTCACTGTCCACGGCGGCTTGCTGCTCAAGGGCAGCCGTACGATGATCGGACCTTTGCTACGATGAAAATTGCAGCAACATTTTCATCGTGTTAATCTGGAAACGAACTGTACCACCAACCGAGCAAGAGGATTGATGCTCCAGCCAGCATCAACGAATCAACGGATTGACGGCCTTCAACGTGGCGGTACCTTTCGTTCGTAGCTTTGAACATTCTGAGGCAATGCTGCGTTCCGTCACATGTCACTCCCAGACAGTGTTCCTCAGGTAGGATGTTGACAGTAGCCCCTGAGTCTAGTTGGAAACGCACCGGTCGTCCTCGAATCAATAACGTCGCGAAAATTTACTTATGTTCTCCATGAGTTTCCGTTGTTTATCGCAAGCTTTCTGCATCTGTTCCTTGACGCTCTCGATCACTGAGCTGACCTTCGCAGAGCAGCAACAGCGAGCAAAGTGGTTCTTCTTGGAACATTTTGTGCACCTTCCACCCCAAGCTGGGGAACTCTCCTTTCGTCTTGGATGTATATGACCATAAAACTGGAAACTCGGACCATGTCCCTTTGGCGTCTGGGTCACACTATTGCTGGTTCGGGATACCGCGCACTGATCGGTGTTCGCTTCCGATCTCATATGCTAGAACTGCTGTGCCGCCCTTGTTTCACTTAGGCGGATGTCAACAAGTCGTTCCAAAGACAGGTTCTTTTGTCTCAGAAGGGGCCGAGTAAGTTCATCATTCTTAATACCAATGTTACTGCGAACACATATCAAAGACTCTCGTGCAATTTCAGAAGTTGCAGTTACGTGCCAACAGTTTCAGTTATGTGATGTAAGTCTCGAACGATTCGCTTCGGGATCAATCGTGACCAAAAAATAAATATCACTGATAGGTTTCACTTGCCTGTCCTTGGCAACACGCCCCGAATGTTCTCATCACTCCCGAAAACTCGATTTCCTCACCTGCCTCGCTCAGCTCCAGTGTCTCGAGCCCCCTCCTGGCTTCATCACTCACATGGTGCCTGAACATCGCCCACTGGTACGCCATCGGTTGAGTGTCCAACTGGGTAAGCCTGAGGAAATCCATCCACTTCGCCTCCACATTCTCCAGTTCTCTAGCAGCGTGCTTTCAGTCATCTGCAGAGAGGTGCGGAGTGGGATCCATGGCTGTCCACCAAAAACGACCGGGTTCCCGCGCCTCGGTTTCTTCGACTCTATCGCCAAGTCAAGTGAACTTCCTTGAAGCAAAAGGTCCAAGTCTGTGCCTCGATCAGAAATTTATTATTCATAGAACACAAGCTGATTTTATATGTCGCGTCAATTAGAACCACTCGCAAACACATATTCTTGCTAATTCGTTCTCGACCAGCGTTCGAGGTTCGTCCATGTCGATCTAAATCGATTGCGTACTATCCTTCAGTTCGCCTCATGTAGCGATGGACCATCTTTCAGAGTGTTGGCACGAAATCGTTTAGCTCGGTCGATCGATAAACAAATGTCATTTAAGTGTGGCGTCTTAGCACCACGGCACTTCCGGACACCAACATTTCCAACCCCCATCACACCTGAAGGACCGAGTCTTCTGCGACAAGGAGTAATGTAGGGTGGTGGAAGACAGTGGTTGCCCGGGGGACAAAAAGACCACTAAAAGAGGAGCGGACGGAATGGAAAACGGGAGCAATGTGGGGAGCGGACTGAGCAACACTGGCCTGACGAAACGAGACGAAAAGGAGGTAGGAGCGGTGCCCGGTAGTGAGCCTGATCCAGGCAAAAGGTGGAGATCACTTGTCGAGGACATAATAAACCGGACAAAACCGCCACTATTGCATCCTTCCGGAACTACCACAAGCCGAGCAATACATCCACGTTCAAGCAAATCACCAGCTATCGAACGACTCGGGATCTGTCAGCATGGGACGCGTGGAAACAGAGCTACGGGTCGGAGTGCATGAACATGTTACGAGCGGAAACCAGGAGAGTTGGTGCAACGAGGGAAGAAAACATGACACATTAATGTACGCCTGTGTGAGTGGTGACATAGCTTATGATCGCGCCAATAAAGATTGTATTTCATTGTCGAGTCGTTGTCGCTACAGTAAAGCTAATTCCGAAAGTTCGTGACACTAGCAAAGTGGACAACTACAGTCCGAATTTCATGCCACTTGTTGTGGAAAAGCTTTGCTAGAAGGTCTTGAAGAAGGGTTCGCTACAGTTGTTGAAATCAAAAGATCTACTAAGGTTGCCCATGCATTACCAAACTGCTGCTGACTGGTGGTTGCAAGCACTGAACCAGGGGAAATCTGTCGACGTTATCTACATCGATTTCAACAGTGTTCGACTTGGTAAGACATGAGATGTGCCGTGTTACTGGATTACTGTACCGGTGGATCCAGGACTTTATCCTTGGACGAAAGTGGAAGTTTCAAGTCGATGGCCGTCTAAATGACTGGTATCCATATACCACTGGAGTTTTCCAAAGCAAGGTGCCAGGTCCCACCATGTTCTTAATCCTGATCAAAGATATACCTCAGCTTATTCGATCGCCGTATGGCCTTTTTGCTGCGGGCGGCCCGATGATTTGGAGTGCTGAGCACCCAAGAGAACTGCCGTCTACTTCAGCAAGGCCTCAACCGCCTCTCCAAATGGTCTGAAGAAGTCGCCTCCCAATCAACCCAAACAAGTCCGTATTCATGAGTCTGTGGAAGGTTAATAACGGTGAAACTTACACCATTTGCAGCCAACCACAACATTATACATCTTTTGTGAGCCACTTAGGTGTACTCCAGTGCTGCAACTTGAAGTCCGTGTATAACACGAACAGGCAATATCATAACGGATTACGCATTCTTTGGGTGCTCGAACACAGCTCCTCAAGTTGACCTGGAGAGGTTATCACTCGCCTCTTGTCGTTCACCATAAGGCCCATCCTAGAGTACGACTCGCCCGCCTGATATCCAATCACCCGAGGCGAGGCACAGAAGATCGAACGAGTCTAGCGTATCGCCACCAGGTTCTTTCCGTGTTTACTAGGTTTGCCGTACGAAGACCGGCACCAGAACCTAGGACACCACTCCTTGTCCTATCGTCGGACTGCGACTCGATCTCATAATAACCTACCGCTTTCTACGCCTCGGTGACTACCCATGTCAAGACCGCTGCTTCACTTGCGAGCGTCATACAGTACACGCGGACACCAGTACAAGCTTGTAGTTCTACAGCTGAAGCGAGTTCCCCAACGCTATGCTTTGTACAGAGAATGGTAAAACTTTGGAGCAGTCCATCAAAACAAGTCGTGGAGGACAGTTCTGTGTAGCAGTTGGAAACCTAGTTGCATTTACATTTTACCGCCATTCGATTCAAATACGGTTGCAAATCAGTAATGACATCTTACACTTGTGAACTAAATGATACTGTAAGTCGGACATTTTTAAATGCTACTGGAGAAATCGAGGAAAGCTTAGAGTATTCCCAGGTCGCAGCTACCTGATTCTCACTTATCGTATTTTGACGGGTAAGATCGGCCAGGACTTGTCAGGGCTATTTAGTCCCGCTACGTTACCTAATCTCCACGGTCACCCACTGAAACTGAATAAACCACGGTCTGATAGCATTAGGACGGAAAATCGTCTGTCGCGCCGAGTTATAGATAGCTGGAACTCGTTTCCAGATCACGTGGTTAGGGAACCTACGGTTAAGGGTTTTGCACTCCAGCTCGATGCTCTTGGGTGGCAACATCAAATCTTTCCTTTACCCTAACTGACTCACCTACACTTTTTAGTTCTTTTTATAATGACAAATATCTTGGTATTCTACTTGCTTAGCTCTTTCCAATTTCTATTTTTCTTTCTGAATTTACTTTTTCCTCTTTCTTCCCGTAACCGGCCCGATAGGGACTGCTAGGGCAGGATAGGTGGGCATTAACTGGTTCGACAGGGTGTGATGCGGTCATTATTTTAGGTCCATCAGTATTTCAAAGTCTGCCCACTCGTGGTTTAATCACCCGCTGAAGAAGGAACACTCACGGGATAATTCTATCGTTCCAGTCCTGCTTGAACTTGAACTTAGACATGTCATTTTCGACTATATTCCGATGAGGTTGTACAGACGTGAGTTTCTACTTACCCCACAAAACAGTGTTTATTATTCCGTCATTCTCTCTGCCTGTTTACTTGCACCCGATATTAAGTATACATACACATACCGGTTATTGTGAATGGTGGTGAACAGGCATGAATCTTCCAACTTTATCTTTTTATCGTGCTTTCCGAATCGCTGGACGGAATTAACTGCTTCTAATCACGGCTTACCCAAGAGTATACGTTCCATGTAAAATGAGGGAAAGTATCTAGCGACGTAATGCTTTGCTTGGTGATTTAACTGTTGGAAACCACTCGTACTTTTAGGGCCACTGTCCTTGTCAGAATTGGTTCCGACCTACCCCACCAAGTTCAAGGTCAAAGAGGAGTCTGAGCCAGCCCCGAATAGAGGAACGTCTAGGGCGCATTCTAGCAATTGACCTTTAATGGGCGATGAAATGCAGCGCTGTAATTGATCAAATTATGCATCAGGAATTCGGCGCCGCCATCTGTCGATGAGTGTCGGAAACTGCTTTAACCCAGTACGTTCTCGGATGGTTATATGGTTGGGAGGGTTAACCCACTTGAATTTACGGCAAGAGTGCAGGTGTCGATTGTTTTCTTGCATTTCAACAAACTCTCATCTAGACAAGCGGAATTATGTAAGCATGCATATTCATCAGCCCATACACCATGGTCGCCTGGGAAAGTTGCATGGTTGGGACAGGGTTTTCCAAACAGGTGTCGTTAACTTTTGGATATATACTAAATCTTTTATTTTTCAACAATACGAGAGAAGGTCATCACATATTGGCAGATCAATGCGTATTCACTCCTGATCGTGATAGATGCATATACTTAAACAAGCAAGCTATTTTGCAACAGATACAACAGCTGGATCATTTATGAAAAACTGGTTACTTGCGATGCGAGCATTCAAGGAAC
>OX104070.1:42750686-42936293 GCA_944474145.2 Dicrocoelium dendriticum | reverse complement strand
ACACAGACTGTGAGTTAGGCGAGGTGGTTTCTTCCGTAGAGGCAGGCTTCCGACAGTCGATAGTAAGGACTTAGCTTCGGCCATCGCGATCGATCGTGTACGTCTTATTCGCACAGTGTAACACTTTACAAGGTCCTATGTACGGCGACTGAAGAGGCTGTCGAACACTGTCTGCACGAAGAAGGACGTGTGAACACTCAGAAAGTTCCTCGGGCACGTACGCTGGTGTCTTTTGCGATCGGCAAGTGGGTGGACATAGTTCACGCTCCTGGTGTGCCTATCGGTCGGTGTAAGTTCTGCAGTCAAAGGAGGAAGTAGACGAGGCAGGTGCCACCAATTGTCCACGCAAACGCAGCGTGAAACCGTAGACTAGCTGCTCAGGCGTTGCGTCGAAGTCGCTTTTAACCGTGTTTCTTAAGCCTAGGAGGACGAGGGGATGTGTTTCAGACCGTAAAGGATCTGCGTGCGCAAGTAGCGCTGCCTTCAAATGGCGGTGAAAAGACTCCACCATGAAGTTCTCGGCCGGATGATATGCCATCGTCTGGACTTGGCGGTAACCTAAGTCTTTAAGCAACGAAGCAAACGTCTACGAAACGTGTGACCCACGATCAGTGGGCACTATGCCAGGGCAACCATACGGTGCAACACAGCATTCTAAAACCGCTTGCGCGACTGTTTCTGAATAGCAATTTGGGACATGGATTGCTCAGGTCATCTACTGAATCGATCGACACAGGTTAGTAGATACACAGAGCCTTTCGAAGGCGGCAGAGGACCTACGAGGTCGATGTGCACGTGGTGAAAACGTGCGTCTGGCGTAGGAAAAGTGCCTAATGGGCTTCTCGTGTGCTTGGGCACCTTCGCGCATTGACACAGAAGGCAAGCAGCTGACCAAGTACTGACGTCCCGTTTGATATTGCACCAAACGAAACGTGCGGTTACGTGTTTAACCGATGCACGAATGCCTGGATGAGACAAGCCGTGCAATATGTCGAACAAGATCTGCCGAAACTCGCGCGGCGTGCCCAGAGATAAATCACAAAGTATAGTTCCGTCTGAGGATGTCAATGGAAAAGGTTGTATGTTCAGTGAGGGATACCAACGATCAACCTCAGAATCGCTGAGTTGCGCTGTGGCCATGGCCGCCAAGTCGATAGCAGTGCCGGCGTCAGCGCAGATAGCTTGGATGCGGGAAAGTGCATCGGCGACGGCGTTGTGCACACGTTAGACATGTTATGTAGCGGTCGGAAACTGAGCGACGTAGTGTGACTCTCTAGGAGAGTATCGCTCGGTAGTCGAGCCGAGCACGTAAGTCAGAGGTGTGTGGTCGGAGAAGACGGCAAAAGAGCGGCCATCTAAGACGTGTCGAAAGTGACGTAGCGCTAGATATATGGCTAGTAGTTCTCTATCGAAAGAGCTGTAGCGAGATTCGGTAGGTTGTAGGCGTTTGGAGAAACACGCTAAGGGCTGCCACGCGTTGGCTGCAAAACGGCGCCGACTGCCACGTCCGAGGTATTAGAAATGAGGGACAGTGGGGCTGCCGGTTCGTGACGCGCTCTACATAAAAAATAAAAAATAAATGAACGTTTTATTCCTCGACAGTGCGAGCACAGACCAACTGAATGATCTGATCACCTTGTAAAAAGTGATCGCATAATATTGTTAATTTTACGTGTTTTGTACAATGGTTCCCATGTGGGTATTTTGCAGTGGTTAACGGTTTGAAATATCAGAGAGAGTAAGAAACTGGGAGCAATAACAAATGTAGATCTCACGGAAAGTTCAAGTAAAATAATACAGTCATCCATGGAACTGTCCCCAGGGGGGCTTGCTTCCATGCAGGGTATTCCCACCATGCTCCAATTGGTTCTGTATTGTGTGGCAAAATAGTAAATAGGCCATCAGAACTAGGTATCAAATGTCATTTTTAGGGCTGTTTTATGCAGACATTATAGGCGATGAAGCCTCAGCCCGTTCTGTCATGCGGATCAATCAAGTATGGCACTTTTTTATTTTAGGCCAGCGAGTCAGTAGTAATATGATTTGCATGGGTATGCTTTTTATTTTGAAGTTGTAATCCGTCACCACAAGAGATCAGCCCAGTCACGACCAACAGTGAAACAAAGAAAAAGATAAAGTATGAGGACTTAAAAACATAATAATGAATACAAACGCTTGCCGATAGGCCAGTCACAATTTGATGGAAAATCTTGGCGAGTGACGACGATGGTACAGAGATATCAGCTTAAAAGGCGTGGTGCATCTACGAACAAGTGCGTCACAGGAGAATACAGAATTGGTTAGACGGATTGATAGGAATGAGATCGTTCTCAAATACATACTCAAGAATGCAACTATATGTAGGTAACCTTATAATATTGAAATGAACAGAGGATATGGTGACTTTCATATGTATCCAGGACCTTTATCATACAAATCAACTGGAGTCCTCGTTTGGCTTAGTGTTGACCAGATATTTGCAACAGTCAGGTGAATATTAGTCATGCATCTGAATTGCGGATAGATAGTGCAGTTTCTAATACTCGATGGAAGTTTGTTCCATATTAACGCATATTTTACGGAGAAACAATTTGAGCGCAGCTTTGTGCGAGACTTTGGTATTTGCACTGTGCGCTCGCTGTTTCTTAGTTCATAGCGCATACGAGTCTGAAACTCGAGTTGTGGCTAAGCAGTGAAGCTTAACCCGAATAGTAAGCGGTATAGAAGGCGCAGATTAAGTCTGAGTCTGTGTAGCCATAGCGGCTCCAAATTTAGCGCCTCGCAACGCCCACGGTATTTCAGAATATTAGGCATGTTCAAAAACCTTCTTGTGAATGATCATTGAATGTTTTCTAGTGCTATGATGTCCACTTTTCTCAGCTTATCGTGCACTGTCGTACAGTACTCAAGCTTCGGCTTAACATATTTTAAATGCTTGAAGCCTGGAATCTCTCAAAATCAGATTTCAACTTATGTAGGCGATCACTTTTCTGACAAAAGCCTGCAAGAATATAACAAGCTCTACAAAATTAAATGAGGCACAATATCTTAAACCAAGGTCTCAGACTGTACCACACACAGGAGTAGGGGTATTCTTTAAGGCTAGGAAATTGGGAGAAGGTCCGCAGCCGTGGTACAATAGATTACACTTGTCAGTGGCAAGGTGCAACTTCCAGGAGTTACTCAAATGCTCCAATGTGAACAGGTCAGAGTGAATGCGGGCTAACTTAGGACTACGTTGCCCAGGGGTGGATCAATACAACATTTTAACATCATCAGCGAAGAGGAATGACTTCCCGTACAAGATTTCCTCAAGGATAGCTGAAATAGATTTTGAAAAATAGCGGGCCTTGCACGCTACTTTGAATCACTCCACTAGAGGTTGTAGTGGCTTCAGATGTGTAGTTGCCAATTTTGAATACTTGCTTTCTACTCTTGAGGTAAGTAGGCAACCAGTCTAGAAGCGAATTTGTGATACCATAAGACATCAACTTCCGCAACAATAAATTGTGTGGGACACGGTCAAATGCCTTTTGGATGTCAATAAAGATTACGATGATGGCACTCCCGGCGTCTCTTGCTTTAGTCATATAATCAAGCTAATCTAACTGACAGGTAGTGCATGACTTACCCTACAAAAAAATGCCCTGTTGTTTACTGAGAATGCTCATATAACTCAAATATTTTTCTTATGCGTTCTTTAACTAACCTCTCCATGATTCTGGAGAAAATACATGTGTGGTGGATTGGGCGGTAACTTTTTACATCTTGCATAGATCCGCTTTTGTGTCGTGGTATTATAGTTGCTTGTTTCCAGTGCATAGGATACTCCCCATTGAGCATGGAAAGTGTAAATACATTAAACAAAAACAGGGGGGTGTCTAGACCTCCGTGCTTTACAAGTATTGGCGGGATGTTGTCAGAGCCTGGTGAGCATGATGGCCGAACTAATCTGAGTTGGCGACATATGTCACTAAGTGTAAATTCAGCAGTTTGGAGTGTATTACTGCCTCTGTGTATCAGCTTGAGCTGAGGATCTTCTTTCGCATTAGTGCCATAAGTAGACAAAACTTTCAATGAAGATCGAACATATGATTGCACGATCGGTTATGGCAGTTCCATCAGAGTTTACCAACTTGATTTTCTATTCTGCCTACGGTCCAAAAGTTTTGAGATGCAGCCTACCATGTTGGCACCCTTCAGTACCAGTACCTCCTCAGTGCATAGCATTTTGTGGTTATCTTGGTATAACGCTGTAAACAACCTGATGTGGAGCATCGTCAGAGTAAAATCGTTTGTTTTCCTAAATTTTTTCTTTATTTTATAAAGTTTAGTGGCTACCTTTTTTGAGATGCTTGCAGGTGCAGCAGTCTTTTACAACTTCTTGACACGTTCTGGAGCCACAACTTCAGCACAAAGTTGAATACCGTGGTAGAACTCATTACAAGAAATTTGAACATTCTCTGCTAAGAAAAATGGATCCCAATTTGAAAACCTTATAAAATCCGACAAAATGGACCAAATCGCAGAAAAGAATGCGCGGTTATTGGTCACTGATTCTATCGGTTTAGGAAGAATTTGGAAAGAACAACCAACGGTGTTACGATCCCTACTCGGCAATCTGTCACTGATGTATGTGGACACATGTGAACCTTCCACAGTAAATATCAGATCAAGTGTAATACCAATCAGCGTAGGCTCTTTGACGTGCTGTACCTATCCCAGTCGACCCATAGTAGACATAAAAGTATTTTGCTTTTGTGATTTTTTGCTAAGGGACCATGGGATTTCGGGCATATTAAAATCCCCAGCGATTATTTTATTAGTGTATGAGAGGTCAGCAATAAGAGAACAAGTGTCCATCAAGTCATCGGCAACGTGGTGCGCAGACAATGGGGGTCCGTAAATGCAACCTACTATAAGATTTGTTGGATTAATATAAATGGTAATCCGCACCTAATCAGGAAGCTTTCGTAGGAGTGCTTCATTCAGAGGAAGAACCAAGTATTTGTCTTTGATGTAGATTATACAGCCACCACCTCTACCATAAAGGCGGTCATTAAGAAAGATGTTATAACCCAGTATCTCCTCAGAACACCATGTTTCTGTTATTAGTACTACATGAGGAGAAGAAATATGAAGAATATTACGCAGAAAGGGCATTTCATTTAACAATCTACGAGAATTAATTAACACTAAGTATAGTGTCAAATTATCCGTTGGGTTGTCTACAGGAATGCAGGTACAGGACCCTAACGAAGGGGTATTTGGAGAGAGTTGAGTGGGGGTGGTGGATACCGAGGACATATACTTTGCACAATAAGTGTCATTTGGGGGTTTGGCGCGTAAAATGTCACTGGACCCCAAAACAATCGAAGGGCGAAACCCTGGGAAAATTTCGACCCACTGGGAGATTACAGTTTGCTGGCTGTTGCATAAAACCTACCTGACTGTTAAGGTTATTTACATGTTGAGGTAGTTTGTGAGGATTTTGGTTATGCCAATTTCTCGTAGCTACTTGAATTTCCCTAGAAAGTGTCTCACAAGTTATGGAGCGCACAGTTCGCATATTCAAATGCTGCATGGTTGGTGGTATGTCGATTGTCTGCAGGTTTCCAGTGATGATAGCGTTGGACGGAAAGTTTGAAATAGCAGTGCTTTTATTGTGTTTAGGAGCACCCGTATAAATGCCACGTGAGGTTTTGCTACCACTGTTCTTTACAGCAAGGCTGTTCCGCAGTGGTTTATCTATTAGAGTTACACAGATTTTTGGAGAGGAGGTTTTCGGCTTCCTACCAGATCGTATATGCACCTGGTTGATGAACAACCAAGTGTGAGTAGAAATAGTCGTTTGCGCAATGGAACTGTCTTGTATGTTCGGGGACCAGTTGCGCAGTAATGCTGGGCTGACGTGACACTGAGTGGAGTCAGAAGCGATATTTTACGACAGTTGCTTTTGATTTCAATGTTAGAGTTGATTCATTTATGGTCTAGATAGACCAGGTGGAGCAGTTTCTGTGTTTCCGCGGGTAGCGTAACAAAGTGGCCACAAGCCGTTTGTCGGAAACGGGCATTTTTGCACTCCCTTTGTAGTATTGTTAAATCTGGTTTCAGCACCATGGATAATTAATCATTCCTAAGGGATACCACGCTCCTACTACAAGTGAATTTTTCAGAAAGTGTTTCGTTTGCAAATTTAAGTAGTATTGGACAGACCTGCTTCGAAGAAATCTTTCGCAGCCTCAAGCAAGAAAACTGCCGTCTTTCAATATGACAATCGTTGGTCACTGCAGAGGAGATAGTCTCAATAGATAACTTTTCTGGTAAATTAAATACAATTACATTTTTGGAGCGTTTAATGCGCTAATGAACCTCAAATACAACATGTTGTATAAAATTCCCAACGAATCGAAGGTGTTCCATTTTTGGCGTATCTGGTGTTAAGAAGACATCTAAACGAGTTAAATTACTCTAGGACTTGGTTCAGAGATTCGAACCATTCTTTCAAGTCCTTCAGCTGTAGTTAAAGCGCAGCAATCGTTTCAATCGCTTTAGAGGGCGATTGTGCATTACCTCTATGGTCTATCAGAGAAACCTTACGAGAACTATCATTAGCTTGCTTTTTACGCGAGATTTCGGCTTTATCCTAATCTTAGTTGATGAGCCTTCCATTTTTTCCGTGCTAACGGACGGGTTATAAGCAGGACATTTTGTCAGCGTTTCAGTAGCTTCCTGTCTATTTGAGTTTCTTGTTTTGGCTGAGGTAACCAGCATTTTTACTGATTAGTCACTCGGTTTTAGAGCTTGTAAAACCTATTATATGTGAACAAGAATTAAACAATAGAGAACAGAGTTCCCCTTTTCTATTACAATGAGTGAGACAAATCAAACAGTTATCGGTAAGCCACCGAGGATACAGACGAGGATTTTAGGGCTTATACGACCTATCTAAATTGCACGAGAATCACACGGGCACAAAAAGGCCACGGTTTCAGCTGCAACGATCGATACAAACCAACCGATTGTAAGAGCGCTCAGTTGTCCAAATTCCGCCGAGGGTCGATTGTCCTTCAGTAATCGACCGCTCTATGCACAAATAGCCCTGAGGTCAACTCCATGGCGTTCCGCGTCACGTTGCGTCGCAAGTTCCATTAAGCGCACACTCACAAATCAGGCAGGACAAAGAGATTTGCGTGCGTTCGATAGAACGCGACTCACCATGAGGCGTGAGAGCTCTTGGTCAACGAAAGCAGCGTGCGAAGAAGCAATTGTTTCTAGCCGCCTTATGTAGCTACCGATAGGGTTGCTTTAGGTCTCTTGAAGTAGACCTCGCAATAAGCTTTCCGATAACTTCAAGAACATTGATGAAGGTGGAAAAGTGGTGCACTCGTAGGCGAACGACTGCGCTGAAACACAGCCAAAATTGAAAACCGGCGTTAGACGTTGATCTGTTAATAGTACCTCGAGAAAGTTTGTGCAATGAGAAGGCCTGATCGAGCGCTAGTGAATGAGTGTACATAGGCCGATGTGCGAAAAACTTTGAATCCGAAAACATGAAAAGTCAGCGGCAAAGAAAAAATCCGACCGGCACGGCACGTTTTGGCGATAGCCACTTTCAGCGACTTAAACCTAACACGTGCTGCGGCGCGAAATAAGAATTTCTTGATTTTCCATCGGAGAAGTTCCGTGAGGGTTTGCATCAGCGACGCTCTGTTTGTTATGAACCGTCGGTAAAAGTTGACAAGCCCATCAAAAAGCCTAAGCTGTTTGAAAGCATATGGCTCGCGGTATTCTATCCTAGATTGAATCTTATCCTGCAGTGGCACGACGCCTGCAGGGGAGATACAATGGCCGAGGAAGTAGACTGGCTCCACACTGAACGAACACTTTTCTACGTTGATCGTCACCCCGTGTTGAGACAAACGATCAAAAAGTGAACAATGCACCTTGGTCATATATCATTGGTATCTGCGAGACGTGGGTGCACACGGGAATGACAGACGCTGAAGTTTCGCTACTTGGCATGTCGCAGATCCGGAAAGACAGGCTCACAAAAGGGGGATGAAATATCCTGTATTACCGAAACGACTTACAGTGCGAAGCCTTGAAGGATTCAGACTCGCAGTTCACCGACTGTCTTTGGTGTCGGTTGCAGTTAAAAGGTAGGGACGCTTGCCATTTTGTCTTGGTGTATCGCGCCCCTAACTCAACACCCGAAACCGACTACCACCTAGCGGCTACTTTAAGATGCAGTTTACAACAAAAGTACACTCACATTCTTGGCATGGGTGATTTAAATGTATATTGTTAAGAAACTTCCGCCAAGATCGGAGAACAATTCAAAGCCGAGCTACAAGATTTAGTAATTACTGTTCCTCTACAATCACATCACTTTGCCCACTCGGTTCAGAACTGGTAACAGGTCATCTGTGCTGGATCTTTTGCTTAGCAACGAGGAGCATATGATTGATGCGTTGGTTTTAGACTGTCCGTTGAGTCGCAGTGATCACGTCTTGATCAGTATCAACTTCGTCTGCTATGCAGAATATCTGAATCAGAACGATGAGACTCTATGAACCATCACAAACTACCATCGATTAGCCCAGCTCGTCAGCGCCACAACTTAGTCGTTCCTTGAAGAAGAACCCCCGGAAGTCGTCTGGCTCGACTTCGTCAAAAAATTCAGTCAGCTGATTGCAGAGGCTTCAGAGGTAAAAGCTTACAATAAGTGCAAATCAGTTTCTTTCGTTAGAAGCAGAACTCAAAAGTGGATGACAGTACGCAACGTAGCATGGTGATTGTACAGAGAAACTCCAGCACCAGAAACTTGGGACAAGTACATAGCCCAACGCAACCACTGCACTCAATCGTTAAGGGAAAACAAAGCTGCCTATCAGCAGAACATCGCAAAAACCTTCAGTGCTAACCATAAACTGCTGTACAAGCATATCAATAGCCTACGAAAGGTGAGGCAAGGATTTCCTCCACTCAAGACGGCTGATGGCCCAAAAAGAACGGCTGTGGAAGCAGCAAGCGCGCTGCAGATGCTACACGCTCCCACGTTTCAAAGGGTCTTGCCACCAAGCGAGCTACCAAGCTTTGTATTCTCCTTGCCAGGACTAATCCACATCACTTTTACCGCGGAGGCTGCATAGTAAAAGCTGACGTCTCCACTCAAACACAGCTCGTCGGGTGTCGACATTATTGATCCAGAGGCACTGGAAGCAGCAGTAAGCCAACTAGCAGGATCTTTAGCTCAGTTCGTCCAGCGCTGCTTAGACCAGAACTAAGTTCCCGCCATGTGGAAGCTTGGAATAATAACCATGATTCACAAATGTGGAAGCAGAACTGAGCCCTCCAACGACTGCCCAGTATCCCTTCTTCCTATACTCTCCAAGGTCATGGAACCCATAGTTGCCGATACACTGGTGTGCTATCTGGAAAACTGAAATATCATCACTCCGGAGCAACACGGTTTTTGTCGACAGGGGTCATGTACAACGAATTTACTAATCGCACGCAGTAGTTGGCCCGAGTCAGCTGACGCTGGAGAAGGCGTTGAAGTGATCTGCCTGGATTTTTCCAAGGCTTTCGATCGTCTAGACCATCGGATACTACTATCCAAACTCCAGCATTACAGCATCGGAGACCCTCTTTTAAGCTGGACCGCTAACTTTCTACTTCAACGGCAATTAGTGGTCAGAGTTCGGAGCTCTTTACTGGACCCCATGCAAGTCGAGTGTGGTGTGCTGCAAGGCTCAGTTCTAGGTCCACGTTAGTTTTTTGTGTTTATTTATGACCTTGTACAGGGAATCGCTTCAAACTTCCTAATGTTTGCAGACGACATCAAGATCTGGCGCAGGATCCAGGCGAACGACGACCAGCACCTGCTTCAGAGTGACCTAGATACAGTATATCAAAAGTTACTGCATTTCAACGTCAATAAATGCAAGGTGCTTTCCATCCGACATCAGAGCAACTACTCATACCGGCCCGGAACGAATATAGTACAAAAAGCAATTCTCGAGCTTGACTTGGGCATCCTGGTTCAAGATGAATTGGGTTGCTCCAGGCAATCCAAAAAGGACTCGAAGACCGGGAACCAACACGTGGGGCTGTTGCGACGGGCATTTGGACAAATAAACAGCTCCATATTTCGACAAATGCTCAGTGCGTATGTTAGCCCCCATGTCGAATACGTCGTTCAAGCCTGGCATCCATGGCTGAAACACGACATTAATGCACTGGAGCAGCCACAACGCCGGGCATCGAAGAGCTGGATTGGAATGTGTAATCTTTCATACCATGAGAAGCTGCAACGATTTGGGGGTGTTCAGTGGAAGCTATCGCAGACTACGAGGCGACCTGATTAATGAATACTTGATTCTGCGAGACCCACATCATGTGTGCCGCCCTTTACTGCAACTCACCAGCAATACAAACCTGAGGGGCCACTCAACAAAACTCTCAGAACAATACAGTCGTCTGGAATGCCGCAGAAATTTCGTTTCCATTCGTGTCTGTTACGCGTGGAATGCTCTCCCAGAATCGGTCGTCTCTGCACCGACACTCACACTATTTAAAAGGCGGTTGGACGATGCACTCATCCACTTACACTTTGTTACTTAACACTGCGCCTCCATCCTACACCTGTAGTATACCATGGAATTGTTTGTTGTTAACTATGGTGCCGTAAATCTAAGAGGATCGCAGGACTACAGCGGAGCAAACGATAAGTCCTCATTTTCATATTTAAATTATTAACTATTTTACTATCCTTAACATCATTGTTGTTGTGTTGTTATCCCCACCAACTATCCAACGGGACTTGTAAAACAACGCTTCTTAACCCATATAAATTCATTTTTCGAATTTGGCGCATGTGCCCTTCCCATGAAGAGCTCACGATTAAACTGTCGTCGAGATAAGCGCAAGCGAGGTCTACATCGCGACAAACTTGGTCGATGAAAAGCTTAAAAGTTTACGCGACATTCTTTAAACCGAACGGCATGCGCAGGAATCCGAACAAACCAAATGGTGTTATCATGGCAGTTTTAGCTATATCCGCTTCGGCTACCGGAATTTGATTGCATACACATACAAAGTCGATTTTGCTAAAGTGATTTTTACTCGCCAGACTGGTGGTGAGATCCACGACGTGTGGGATCGGATAGCGATCGGGCGTAGTAACCGTATTCAAGGTTCGATAGTCGCCGCAATGACGCCAGTCCCCCATGACCTTCTTCGGGACCACGTGGAGAGGAGACGCCCATGTGCTGTTGGACGTTCTGACGATACCGAACTGAAGCAGGTGGTCGAATTCAGCTCGTGCTGCACGTAGTTTGTCTGGAGCAATCCGTCTTTGTCCGGCGCTAACTGTTTGGCCGCGCCTGACTTTTAGGTGATAGACCTCTCTCGTGACTGCTGGAAGCTCTGCAGCGGGTCGAACCAGTCACGGGTATTGGGAAAATAGACTCAAGTGATCGGACATTGCGTCTGCGATCCGGAAAGCAGCACTGATTATCGGAGCATCTGAAAGGACGCCATCATCACCTAGTTCTGTGTGGTCGTCTAAAATTCTATGGCGACCGGCATCGACAAGCGATCTGAAATGGCGAAATGATTAATGCCGATAAGTGCGAAAGGTACTGAAGCAACCGTGAAAACCCAGTGAAAATATCTGCGGAGAAGTAAATCTAGGTTCATCATGCCCTGACCGTATGAAACTATTGGAGAGCCGTTGGCTGCCCATAGATTGTATGTGGGCTTCGAATGCATGTCTTGTGCGATGGAAGGGATAAGGTTTGCTTCGGCTCCTGTGTCAGATGGAAAGTGACGCGGAAGCGCGCATCCGTGACGTAAAACCGACGGCACGTTTAGTCGCTGCCGGACGCTTGGGCCGCATTCAGGTGCCGGCGAATTAGTTTCCCTGTGCCAATACAATAGGCTTGGCGCAAGGTGGAAGGTGACGTACAGCATAGCTACCATGGTGGGCGGCATCCGGTTTCGGATTTGCCTGTCACTGTGGCCAGCCACAGGACGCCTGCGCCTACAGAAGGACCATGGGTGGCTTGCGCTGCGCCACTCACAGCTCCAAGCACACACCCCATATCCAGCGTAAACCCGAAGAAATAAGAGCGGGAGGCATGTGGATGGGAGCCAGGCTTCGTCAACTGAGCCGGCCCACACTCCTTCACAGGCAAACACAAGCACGCTGTATTTGGGGAGTCAAGCACACACAAGACGGTGGCTGGACCGTAGCCCGCTCCACACTGAGTGCATGGAACCACTCTTTGAGTCTAGTACGGTCACAAGGACCGTGCACCCCGACTCATCCTGCAACGACCAACTGTTTCCTGGAGCCAGTATGAACGAGGAAGTGGGTAATAGACAGGTAGGTACCTTGTCAACATGCACATCAAGCGCAACCACACCAGGAATATCAAGCAGCAGCCAAGCAATTGAAACGACAAGATGAAATAAAATAAATCGAATAATGCACAAAGATACGGTGGCATAACTCTTCGCTAAATTACCATATGAAGTAAGTTGGTTAGCAACGAATCCGCGATAAGTACAAAATGTCCACAAGTTGCTTAAAAATGCTACAAGCGCAACTATGTTACCGAAGATAAGCACAATCAGCGTTAGCAACGTGGCCAGTTAATAGAAGAATTTTCAGCTAGGCAGAACAAACCAAATAAAGTGGAATGAAATGTATCCAGCTTAAAAAGACCTAGTTTAAGTGTACGTTGGTTTAGCTCAACTGCAGTGAAGAAGCATCAAGAACGCAACATCAGCCTCAGCATGGCGATGTTACTAACACAGATTATTCATTAAATTAACATTTCGGGCTTTGTTGCCAGGGTTTTTGGTCTGCTTCTGCACGGTGACCTGGATCTGTGCATTGGTGATCGTGACTGATAGGCTCCGTGATGAATGGGGTCTATTTCTTGGTCGTGGTTCGGTTTCAATAAGCACTGTCTTTCTAACTGGATCACTGCTATTTCACGGCGAAGTGCATCTGTCTCTTCGTCTCTCCGCTTTGATTGCTCAGGAGCTTTCGTACCAAAGTTCCTGTCAGCTAATGTTGGGACGAAAATGTCACCGTATACTTTGGTGTGCTCAGGGATTCTCTCTAATGTTGCGTCAGCGTTTGTGACCAACTCTTTAAGTGAACTATCTGGGTACGATACGAGCATTAAAAGAAGAGGAACAGAAAGGCGAGAAATCCACTGTTCTTTTAAAGCCTCTTCACTCAAGTACGAAGGGCTAGCTATCTGTTGAATATCGCGGAGCAAGACTGAAGTCTAGCGATCGCCTAGCTTAGTGCCATTAATCCGTTACTCCAATCGAGTACGAACGCTACGTTGCGACTCATTTAGGAACAATTGCTTCATCGATTCGTATTTGCTGTCCTTGGATGAAGCAGTACATCTTCAACCAATGTCACCACGTGTTGCGGAAGGCGTGGAACGGGTTGGTTGTAATTAGCTTCATCGGTTTTCTCTGTCTGTCTCAAGAATGGCAAACCAGACGCTGGGCTTGTGTGCCATAAAATCCGGAATAGCCAACGTGCGCAAATTCACACTACCGGAAGACTCAGGTTTGAATTCGGCCTGAAACATGGTAATCGAGTAATACGAGTGAAGTTCAGCATGAAATGGACGGTAAATAATCTACCAGGAATTAGGAAAAAACAACTTGGAACGAACTCGCCGAAAAGGAAACGACCAAAAAGTTTGAAAATTCGCGCTCGCAAATTGGGGTCACCACTTTGTAGGGCTAGTATATACTAGCCCGATATGGTGGCCTTGCTGTGGTGTGGAGACCAGAAAACCAGAACAGACACAACGGATTGTATTAGAGGAAGGCTATAATCGGACGAAAAACGGATGAAGCGACGAGAGCGTACGTCAGTGTCGGAACTCACCGTGGACTCAAGTGATTAGCCGGACGTAAGTAAAAATGGACGTTAAAACAAAGACCAATAATGTTTGATTAAGTAACAAAGTTGTGGGGAACAAGATAAGAAAAGATCTTTGGGTTGCTACACCCTTCATTTCACAACATCCTTACCCTAGCATGCATGATGGCGCACAAATAAATTGAAAACCGCCACTATCCACTGTGGTCGATGAATTATCCGATACCTGTTATGGGTGGGTTAGAAGGTGGGTTAGAAGTCGAGATTGTGGCGACCAACTTAAATAAGTCCACTTTAAGGCATCACGCCCTTCGAAGGACCTCATTAATTTGGGATCATGTTCTCTTCATTTCAACAGTTGACGTCTATTGTCAAGCTTTTGGTAATAGATCCAGAATTGTGCGCTAATCTATTCTTCATGTGGACTAGCTCAGTAGCTCGTATAATTCACCTCAAGTACCAACCCACTCCTAGAAATTGCTAAGTCTGATCGGTGCTGTCGAAATTCTTCTCACTTTTTGTCTCTACTCGTTGGCAAAATCGAATTAGGGGATACATGCAAATGAAACACCGACTCTCGATGATTTTGTCTTTATGTGCAGAAGACGAGGTTTCCGCCAAGTTATCGGCAACCTCTCCTGTTTGTCGCAGACCCAACACCATTTGCATGCAGGTTCAGTGACTAAGGTTCGGTGCAGGTTCGGTGACTAAGACAACACAAGGTATGAATCGATGAAAATGGATTGGTTACCATAGTACGTTCGTCGCACTGGCTTAGTTAGTTTGGCGGCATAAACATGACCCCGGCGCTTGCCATGCCTTATCACTTGTTACTGGGTGGTCACAACTTCGGTTGCCAAGCTAAGCCTAGCGATCCCCAACGTCAGTGTCACGCTGTTGCTCGTTCCACTTTACTTTGTTACATCACCAAGCTTGGTAACTAAGAAAAAAGCTCCTCGTTTCTCTTCGAATGGGTAGGGGGCCATCAAACGACTCTGTTCATACCGAGCTCATCAAACTCCTATCTCTGGACTTGGGTGGTAGCTGAGTTAAAGCCTTCCATTAAAGAAATAAATTATTTACTCGACAGTGCGAGGAACCCCTGCATTGGCATGATCAGATGTGTTACCAGTTGACCCAGTTGCAAACTGCATTAAGGTGTGTGTGTGTGTGTGTGTGTGTGTGTGTGTGTGTGTGTGTGTGTGTGTGTGTGTACTTATAGTTACTTGTGTATGCGGCCATGTTGAACCCGTTGATATAGCGCTGCATCTGTGAGTGCGTGATCGAATCGCCAGGACAAGAAGCGATTACAGGAACTTCGAAGTGGATGACCGACGTCCGTGAAGAGAGTAGGATCATCTTGATCAGCAAGAGGCGGTGACTTTATTTTTGGCCAGTCACATCCGCCACGTCACATTGTTGTTCAACGGAGAGTTGTGACATTTTTATAGGGAGGAAGCTTGCCAGGAGGAAAGTAACCGCGTCCTAAAACACTGTCGCGAACCATTCGCCAGAACGAGATTGATCCCAACCACCCAGTTGGCACCACAAGGAGGTGGTTCGGCGAGCCAGTCAATTACTTATGACCGGAGGACCGAAACGCGATTGGCCTAGTTGCCGTGATGCGCGCTGCTATGACAAGAATAGTAGTAATATTGTTCGTAGCAGATAGAGGACATTAGCATGGAAGGAGAACGAACGAACCAGCACCAAAAGCGACGGTGTCAAATGTCTGCATAGCCCTCTGGAAGATTTACTAGTGAGGTGCAAGAAACCGGTCATAATAGTGCCAATGATGTTGGATCCCAGATCCAAGGGAAGTGGCTATATTCATCACTAACCATCGGGACGTGGGTTTGATACTACCAAAGTGTTAATGATAAACGGGCATCATGGGATGATCAGGGTGTAGATCTCAACCTCTAACCTAAAGCTCCAACAAAATAAATGCGCTTTCGTTGGTCCACCACGAGTTTCGTGAAACGATGTATTAACGCCGCTGCCTGAATTACGTGGTGGAGATTAACAAGCATACCGTGTCTTAATGCGAGGGGTACGAACTATGCCGTAGACAGGATGTATCTTGACTGTCATTTGCACTACAGGTTACACGGGAGTAGGAACTAGTGAATCAGGAACAACATTCTACGCTCAGTGTGTCCAAAGGCTTGTGAACCATTAGCCGGTCACACTACATGGCTAACTTTGTCTGATGGTTCCCCAAGTTGCTGCTGTGATTAGATTTCAGCGGAATTGCACACAACAAGCCGACCAGGTTTGTGCATTGTGTATTGTTCGGTTCTGATTGGAAATGGAGAGGGTTCTCCGAGTGGGGGCCATGTCAGGTAGACGTCTCCTGAATGTCTTCTTAGTGCGGGAATTTACTCATTGTAATATCGGAGTATTTGTGGGGGCTTGATTCTCATCGTATATGAATGTGAAAGATCGACCCTGACTTGTCTCGGAAACTTTGTCTCACCAAGTAATCTTTTCTTCTAGGTCACCAAATGAAGCTGCACAACCCGCCCTTCGATCGGCTTAGGTATGAAACTTGTTTCGTGGGCGAATTACTGGGCACTGGAATCAAATTCCATATACGGTTGAGGATTTTAGGCTACCGTTAGATGCTCCTCTAAGTGGGAACACCACCACTTTTCATCCAACAAACATGTACCTTCAGCTTGTAATCGTCCTTTCTACCTTCTCATGCCTTGATTTCATCACTACTAAACTGACCTCCTTCCTAACTTCTGACTTTGCTAGCGCTATTTCCTATTTCACTTAACTAGTCCAACATGAACTGCCACTGCAGGGTACGGGAGAAGCAGTTGGTTGGCTAGAATACAGTGCAGCTTTGGTTAACATTCAACAATATTTCAACCCACCCTATGATATCCTGATTCGAGGATCCGCTGAAGAGTGAACACTCATGATCTCACACGAACTTGAAATTCAATCTGACAGTTTTCCATACTGATTTACCGCACACTCGGCTGGTTGCATTGATGTGTCACCAAATTGGGTGCGTATCGACAGGTAATACGTGTCAACATATGCGAACGGTAGGTAAGCACAGAATGTGAACCTACCAATACAGTCGAATCAACCGAGAACGCCGGTTGGGGATTGTACGAATTAAAGACAATTAATTAAATAAGTAAAATTCCCTGTGAGCGGGATACGTTCCGTTTTATGGAAAGATCATTTGTACAGCAAGTTTCGTTATTATTTCATGTATAAACTCCATTCAATGTGGTAGGCTTATGCAATATTTTGTTTCATATGTAACCTTATTTAGTAGTTACTTCCACATGTTGTTGGGGCCTGATTTCATGAGCGCGCTCGTGGATTGTCGAAGACCGAAAAGTTTGACCACATGTACCATGGAAAGAAAAGTTTTTAAATTAGTTTTAAAAATGGACAGGCTCTCGCAGGTCCTTATTTGCAACGACAGTTTATTCCACAGATGGGCGTACCTCACCAAGAAGAATTATAAACGGATATTTTGCTTGGTCCGCTGTTAGGATAGGAGACATTTCCCGTTACGAGTAGGATAGGCTGAGCCAGTATGAAATGCGACGGTCGTACTGTTTGAGCAAACTTTCGAGTATATTTTGCTGTAGAGAAGTGAGGTTGATTTTCGCTCGTCGAAGCCAGAGTGAATCGAGCTGGAAGTGAGAACATGGCTCCTCATGGGTAAGCGATGATGAGCGCCCCATAAGCATTTTGGTAACTGAGCGCTGGATGTTTTCCAAAGTAATTACGTCTGTTTTACCTAAGTGAATATATTTGATGGTGTAATACTCTAGAGTGGGTCGCACAATGAATTTGAATGATTCAAGCTTTGTTTGGGGTAGTGAAAAGACCTAGTGATGTAGCTTGTTAGTTGTTTCGCTTTCGCCACGATGTAGAATGTGTTCGGAGAAGGTAAAGCTGTCCCGAGCAAATGTCGAATTCCTGGGTCTCGAAAGGAATACGTAGTTAAGAGGCGGGGCCAATGAGGATGATGGATTCTTCTGCTACATTGCATTTGTTACAGAGTATCTGAGATTTATCTGCAGAAAACCTCATGGATCTGCTTTTGCTCCATTTGTTTAGGGATGATAAGTCCTCGCGTATAATTTTAAGCACATTCCCAGGTGGTCAGGTAAAAATGAGTACACTAGTTTGATGTCATCAGCAAATAAAATAGGAGCCCATCTCTACTATACTCACAAATCTCGTTTATGTAAATGAGGGAAAGTAATGGGCCCAATAAACTGCCCCGAACCACACCGCTCCTGACATTTCTGGAAGTAGAACAAGATTGACCAATCTGTATTCTTTATGTTCGGCCGTTAAGAGATGATCCGAACCAACTCAAGAGAGGGTTGCTAATTCCAAAGGACTCCAGCACGATCAACAATGGTTTGTGCGGTACACAATCAAAAGCTTTTGCATATCTAGAAGGATGCTAATGATGGCCATGCCGTCCCATCAATTTGCTGTAACATGATGGAGGAATTGTACTTGGCATGTGACACAAAAACGTTTTGTTGTAAAACCATGTTGGGAACTGCTGAGTAGATTTTGTCTTGTTAGGAGCTGTGTTACCCGAGTCTAGACGATTTTCTCTAAGTCCTTAGAAACGGCCGAGGTATGGTCGGAGGTATCGGTCGATACTTTGACATTTTATCTCGTGCATCGCCTATGTGTTTCTGTAAAATTATGGAATTTTTCCACTGAGGCAGAAAGCAAATAGGGTTTTGTGACATTGTAAAGATATTTGACAAGAGGTGCGATATGTTTTACCACCTACTCTTATTGCAGCAGGGAGAATAGCATCAGATCCTACTTGGAAATTCGGTTTGATATTCATTATAATTATCTGTATATCCTTTAGATTTAGAGGAAAGAAAGGAGGGTATACAGATGGTATGGCGGTGAATTAGCGGCAAAGTAAGCATTCCTCGAATCACATTTGGACTATATCATCTGTTGCGGTACCTTCGCTTACATGCAGGCTTGGCATTTCATGTTTTTTTTCGGATTTCTTCTGCTGGGTAATTGCATCAAGGTACAAGCTTTCTCTGCATTAACGATGGCTCGAGTTTCCTTGGCAATCCTGGACTATTGTGTTTGGTGTTCAAGTTTCAGTACTGTTTAATGCGTTTGGATTAATATGGCGATGTCTTTGTTTTACAGTGTAATGATCCCGGCTACTTAAGATTGAAAGTAACCCTGGGTGAGCTTATCGGTCGTCAAAGGAGTCTGTGTTTACCTTCGTCGTAGGTGCAAGAATGTCCATACATGTGATGATATTTTTCGCGAATTCTCCTGCGGCTATGACGGAATCCGATGTGGAGAAGAAACGGTCCCAATGCGTGCTCCCAAGCAGCTTGTCAAGGCTGTTCCAATCAATAAGGTTTTTCGGGGTGCTGGCTTCCTTATTTCCCTGGTCTTTATAAATTGCCTGATCTTTATGCTGCAGAACACCATATTGTGGTCACATCCTATTAATGGGTCTTCAATTAATGCAAAAAGAGATGGAATACCCATGATGAAAACCAGGTCTAGAATGTTATCGAACGTGTTGAGTCCAACCATTGATACAGACAGTTCGTAGTGTATCTGCAAGTTCCCCATTTGTTATAAATCTGTGCGACACCCAATTTATACTTGATAGATTGAAATATCCACATAGGAATTTGTACTTGTGTGGAGCGCTAGAGGAAACTTTAATGGCTGACAGTAACTGCTGAGATTCGTGGAGAGTGGTATCAGGTCTATAACTACAACCCAGTAACAGATCATAGGCCGCAATAGTCAACCCTAATGAAGCATTCAGATCATTGAAGGGTAACTGGTCAGCTAAGATTGCTGTTATGCCATTGCACACGTAGATGGCACGTCCACCGCCGCTTTACTGCAGGCGATCCTTCCGAAACAGTTATTAACCCAAAATATCTAGTTGAAAGTCCCATATAACTGCCGTGCACCATACTACGGTGATAAACAACGTGAGGAATTTTAAGGAACCTAAACGTTGGAAGGGTATCCAGTTTTGGTACCAGCGAAAGAATATAGTAATAGCGGATTTAACTAAAAGGAATGAGGCAGGATACACAAATGTGTTTATATCACACCCACTGTCTTTATGAACATGGGTAGTGCGCTATGGTGAAACAATTGGGCTCTGTTGTGTGTTACGATGTCCTGGCTCCAGTGAAGCAAATGCTGGAACAATGGCATCATCATTGGGTTTTGTATGGTCGTATGTGGAGGCCCTAATGGTCGGGGCGGAAGTCAGCCTTAAAAAGGTCACTTAGCAAGTGGTGAGAATATTCCGTAGGGGGAAGTGGCGGTCGAGGGTAGGCTAGCAACTGAGACTGCCTTCGAGAGATAGTGGAGGTATGAGGGCATTTGCTCCCATACGTATCTTCAGGTCTGTCATCAATTAGTGCGTAAATCCACTTGGGATGTTGCCATCTCCGGTTGGGAGAGGTAGGTAGCAAAGTCTTTTGTGCTGGTTTTTAGTATGTCGAGTAGTTGTTACTGACCTCAGAATCGGTTCCAACGTCATATCTTGAGTTGCGACAACGTACAGTTTTCCTCAACTGATTTAATGGGCGGTTCTTATATTATACTTGTCCGTTGCTGGGCATTTCTATAACATATTGTAGGGATGCGGCGCTCTGCGATGCCGTCTGTGCCTAGTTTGGACGTGGGATGATTGTTGTGTTATTCAGCAATGGGTAGATTAAATAAATTGTTAACGTTGTTGGTTGCACACTGCATTTTGGTTCTGAGTTGGTGTCACATGCTATAAGGGATCGTTGAATGCAGAAAGTGCACGTGATATGGCACTAACTTTTGCGGAACTTTTAATAGTACTTACATCATGCCCGTACCCAGTATCCTCTGGCCAGACCAGGTCAGCATTATCGTATAGTAACACCGAGTAATTGGATTGGTGGACTGCGTGCTTGTGGATATCATTAGATAGGACCTGTGTTTGTGATCTGTCAAGGTCCTCATCGTTGCCACTATGATTGGGGTCGGTGCGAGAAATACGAGCGTCTGAATGATTCGTCTTACGTGAAAATCACCTTTGTAGTTGAGGTTGGTCGCCTTTTATCAAAATGTTCCTAAAATAAGTTCGTCAGGCGATGAGCCGTTTGCTATGTATCAAATGTTCAACCATCGCCTCATTCGTTAATTTAAGGAGGACGGCGCATGACCTCATTGTCGCCTTCCTCTGGAGTCTGAGGCTTAGACAGTTAGAACAACCCATATTGCATGCGGAGAGCACAATATTTTTACCTTATCTAAACCTCACACAACTTCACTTTATCTAAACCACAATAACAGCGTCTCAGAGGCTTCATTGAGCGTCTTGCAAATATATGTTTTTATTCTCCCACTTCGTACATCCGACATCTGTTATGCATCCTAGAACACTACTCAGCAGTTAGCTGTTTTCATACGGTCAAGTCCCAACTATATCAACTTCAACGACGGAAGGTAAACCGAATCCTCGTTTTCACTCCTTGGGCTCCTATCATATCCTCACGTCAACTGGCTATACCTACTTCAAGGCTTTCATGTCCACAAGGAAGCTTTTGAGGGATGCCAATCGGATACTCATCCGCTTCTACCCGACGACTGTTACCCTGTTCCTTCCCATTTATTCTGCAGCGCGCGATGACTGCTATTGCTATCCCTGTCCCGTATACGCATGCGCGCGTAACAGACAGTCAGTAAAGGTTGATGCGCTAGAAAATTGGTTTTGCTCCACCTTGAACCTATGGTTGCGTAGCGCCTCCCTTAAGGATGCCGAAATAATAGGAGGCTTTTTGACGATCCATGGGGCTGCATGACTGACCCATCCTACCGTAGCACCATCTCGAAGATGATAAGATAGCTGACGTATCTCTCCCGCACCTATTTTTACTGATTGTATTCTGCTGAACACATCATACCAATAACGTTGATTGGTCCTTCTACATCAGGGCTTTCCAACCTGGGGGTAATTACCCCCAAGGGGTAAAATGGCATTTTCCGAGGGGTAAATACCGATAATTGGATTTGGTCACAAATCAGTCGCGAAATAAGCTTAATAACGAAATCACACATCGCAACTAGCTCAGCATTTTTAGTTAGCCATCAGTCAATGCAGCTACTACGGCATGGCGCTTTGTCGACTGCCACAACTGCTGCCGTGTTTTCGAATAAGCCAGTCGTTCACCGGGTCAAATAACCTGGTGGATAGCAAACTATCGTTTCAGCACTGATCAAAGTACCAGTTATGTTCACAGGTGAATGTTTGACAGTAGGAACGGCGAGAAAGGGTGATTAGTGTTCACAAGGTATGGATACGGAATGGTGTCGGGAAAATGTCGAGGAATAACGTGGAACGGAGGAATGAAACACATGTTCATGTTTGATTAGGAACCAGACACGATGGGGTCAAGAGAGGGCCTGAATCGGGATAACGGTAGGCGTTTGAAAGGGCAGAGAAACGATACAATTGGGGTCACAACCAACATAGAATCAGCAGATTGGACGCCAGTAACCATTAGGTGTTATGTTGATCACTTTCATGAGCAGTTGTTTTATACGCGAAGTCATGACAGGTGAGCATTTTCATTCAGTGGCTTTGATGCCGACATAAATATATTTGTCTGCGAACGTTTGCGATAATGTCACCTGCATGGAATAACGAGATTAATTACTATAAATGATATATATCTATAACATCTACCTACTTAATTGTTTGCAGGGAATACGTCTTCCAGAAAAAAGCGGTCCTACAAAGAAGCATTTCTGCAGTGGGGCTTCACTAACTTCGCTGATAAAAATGTTGAGAAACCGCAATGCGTTTTGTGCAGCAAAGTGCTCACGGCGGAGAGTATGAAACCTAGTAAATTGAAAGAGCACTTCGAACGAAGCCATGCCCATTTGATAGGAAAATATATTACATTCTTTAGAAGGAAAGAAGCTGCGCTAAGACTTTCGTGCCTGGATAAATCGAGCTCCTTTTCGCAGGCAAATGAGGCTGGCCTTGAAGCTTCGTATCGCACTGCGCTTCGAATCGCCAAAAACAAGAAGCCGCATACCATAGGAGAGGACCTCATCAAACCTCGCATAATGGATGCGGTTAAGCTCGTTCTTGGAGAACATCATGCGGAGAAGATTAAGATAATATCACTTTCGAACAACACCATCAAAAGTCATATCGAGGACATGAGCAAGCAAATTCTGAACACGGTGCTCAACGAAATAAGATCAAGTCCCTTCTTTGCAATCCAGTTAGATGAGTCGACCGATGTAGCGTCCTGTTCCCAACTATTTGTGTATGTTCGGTACCTAAAAAGTGATAGCTTCAAAGAAGAGTACTTGTTCTCAGAATCCTTGAGCACGATTACGCGTGGCGAAGATGTCTTCCGAATAGTAAAGAAGTTCCTCGAGGAAAACATGCTACAGTGGTCGAAGTTAGTGGGTGTCTGTACAGACGGAGCACCAGCCATGTTGGGCGTCCGTTCCGGATTCCAAACATTGGTCAAAAATGTTGCTCCGCACGCTACCTTTAGTCACTGCATCATACATCGTTATGCTTTAGCAGTGAGCACTCTTCCACCTGCTTTACTTGACGTGTTAACCAAAGTAGTAAAGATAGTAAATGTCATCCGCGGTAGTGCGACCCACACAAGAATCTTCAAAGAGTTGTGCAATGAATTTGGAGGCAAATTCGAGGTGCTGCTATTGCACACAGAAGTGCATTGGTTGTCACGAGGCAGGGTGTTGCACCGAGTGCTTCAGCTACTAGAGGAAATTGCAATCTTTCTTCGAGGAACAGATATGCAAACGGGTAAGGGAAACGAGTTACACGTTATTATAACGGACAGCGTGTTTATTTCGAAACTTGCTTATCTTGCTGATTTCTTTGGAGAAATCAATGTGCTTAACCTCAGCCTGCAAGGGAATACGATGAACATTTTAGTCGCTCAGGATAGAGTAGCCGGTTTCCTTCGCAAACTGCAGCTTTACCAGCGCTCGGTTGATGTTGACGACGTGGCGATATTTCCAGAACCAACGACGGTGCTCGTTGAAAGAAAATGAAAAATGCGCATTCACGAATGAAATATCTTGCCACTTGTCATCAGTGATGAATTCCATCAGCAAATATTTTCCTGATTTGGAAACTCGCCAATTAAGTGCCTGGGTGCTAAGACCGTTCACAGCAGCTGAAGGAATATTTCCAGATACTGAATTCGAAATCAAGGTACAATTCCTAGGAATGCGCGAGGACAGAGTATTGAAGGTAGATTTCCAAAGCACGCAACTAGTAACATTTTGGGCAAAGATAGGTGAGGAGTATCCATTACTGTCGGAAAGCGCACTGAGAATATTGATCCCATTTGCAACAACTTATAAATGTGAACGTGCATTTTCGACAATGATGGTAATGAAAACAAAAGCAAGGAATCGAATGAACTTGGAGCACGACTTGCAATGTGCATTGGCCGAAACTGCGCCAAATATACCAGAAATTGTTACCACCAAACAATACCAACCGTCTCATTGATGTATATCGCCTCTTGTTTGCATAGAATTTTGAATTAAAAATACTGTTTTCTTTCGTTTATTGGTCGAGGGAGATTCCGGATACCGATCACTTCTCGTACTTAAGTCGGATAATTATGTAGTGAGAAGGGGTGTTTCCTTCAATTGCATGAGCACGTGAAACTACATATGACATTTGTTTTTGAACTTTAGAGCGAAATGTGCAAAAGTTATTACGTGGTAGTCTTTCGAAAGTTTGGGGGTAAAAGTCTGGTGGGCAACCCCCTTTGTGGGTAACGGCGTCTAAAAGGTTGGGAACCACTGTTCTACATAAATAAAACAACCATCACTATAGCTCAAGCCGCTCTCGAGTGCAGCGCTTCGATCTCCACCCAGTTACCACTCACCGCTGCAATGACAGAGTACACCGCAAGCTCAGTATTTGCCAGGATATAACTGACACAAAACTTCAAACTTGCAATATCTTCTTGAATTACCAACCAACATGTGCTTTTTGAGAGTCTGATTGACCGTAGTAAATGACACAGTTCGCTAAAATTAGATCACGTGTACATTTTCCATTTCATTGAATAATCAACAAATTTGCGCTCTCTTTCTACCATTTGATCGAACCAGCAACCTTGGCCTTGTCTCCCACAGTCAGGAAATAAACAGTTTATACCCCATTCGTGTTTTATGCCTGCAAGGAGCAATGTGCCGCGAAGGCAGCATAGTGCACGCACCTATGTGATAACCTTATTTCTGATGTCACAACAATTTTCCTCGGGTACCTACGCATGCAGTGACGCGACGGATGACGGATAATGAGCAAGGCGTGCAGTTACATCGGAGCCAGGCTATCGCACTTTGCAGCGATTTAATCAAAGTGTATTGAAATCATTAGAAATTCTGAGTATCTACTCCCAAGAAATATTTTTCCTGTACGATGAGACAATTGGGTAAATAGTGCCGATGTTGATCACTTAGTATACTGAATGATCATTTGCACCCGGCCCAACAATCTGGGGTGAATGATCTACCTTCTCTGCATGCCAAGAAATCACTTGCCTTGGTGGACATTGTCTACCGAAGCTGCATAACTCGTTGTAAGAGTCCTTAAAAGCATTACGAGATCTCCAACATTAATCAAGGACTGAGCACGGTAGTTCGCGTCGTCTTCTTGGACGAAAGCTTCCATTCCGTTCAACGCCACATTAGTATTCCATCCCGTACCTCCAACTCTACAAACCAGCTGTGACAATTATTTTTCAAACTTTGTTGATAGGATGCTTTTATTCATTAATCTCTCGCTTCTTACTCTTGTTGTCATTTAAGTATTTAACCACATACAATAGTACGTAGGTCCATAGACCTCGATGCCCCTAGCATGAGTAGTAAAATGAATTACATGCCACATGCTGTTTTAATCCCTCATCTGCATGCGCTACTCACAGACCACACAGATGGTTCATCAGCTTAGGGGACATGGGAAGTGTGTGGTTGCAGGTCTGTTTGTTGATAACAGTAACGGTTGTTACCGTCATGTAGTCCCAAACTTTCGAGAAAGTAAGAAAGCTATCGTTAGCTCTAACAGTTAATGAAACGACTAGTATTAAGCAAATTTTCGGTACGGACTGAAGAAACGTCGCAGCAGCCTCTTTCACACCTTGCGGCAAATGTAGTCCTGGATATACCATAAAGTATAAGCGGCAATTCGGTGTTAGGTTTTAGTTTGCTTACCCCGAGCAGCTCAGGACTTTGAACTTCCCAAAGGTGGACTAAATTGATCGCGCGTAGAGTAACTGTATTACCCATTACGTACATTCGCTCACAACAGGGGGTCACTTACGCGGAATCGATCGTGAGTCCAAAACGCCACACGCGATTTCAGAGCTGATGAGTCCACATGATACATCCGGATACTACGTATGTGAGAGGGCTGAATTCCATAGTGCATGTTGTCGAGGTAAGCGAAGGCAGTCGGCCCTTAAAACTGTCTGGCGTTCGAACGACAGCTATTGGATGAACTCGGTCACTCCGTGGCGGGGCACATGGGGTACATATGGGCAGTTCCGCAATAACGCATTGTGAAGTATAGTTAGTTAAAAAATAAATAAATATCCGATTTATTCCTCTACGTAGTGACGCATAGTCCAACTGAGTGGCCCGATTAATCTGTACAACAAGACCGCATAAAATAGTTAATTGTGCTTGCTTAGTATAATGAATCAAAAATGGGTTTTTGAAGTGATTGGCAATCAGAAGGTATCAGTGATTAAGGAAATAGGAAAAATAACAAATGCAGATTTAGCCAATCATGGAACCGTTCCCATGGGACCTGCTTCCATGCGGAATGTTCCATCGATGGGCTTCTCCCGCACTTCCATGCTCCAACTGGCTGTGTGCCGGTGTGGCAAAATAACAGGTAAGCCATCACCGGTTTCACAAATGTGTTGTTATAAGTGCCGTTTTATGCATCATTTTGGGCGATGAAGCCTCAGTCCGTTCTGACATGTGGATCATGCAAGTATGGCGCTTGTTTCACTACAGTGAGTCAGTGGCAATATCTCTTGTATGGATATAATCTTTTTTAGCTTGGAAGCCGTAACCCGTCGCCTCAAGAGATCAGCCCATTTATGGTCAACAACGAAATAAGGAAGAATATAAAGTATCTGGAATTAAAAGGCATAATACTAATATCTACCTTTTGCAGATGGGCCACTTACAAGTTCATGGAAAATCACGTAGAATAATGACGATGGTAAAGAAATTTCGAGAGAATATAGGTTGCGTTCCGGCCAAGTTTTATAAGGAATAAAGAGTAGTGAGGCTAATCCAAATGCAGTTGCTGGTTTCTGCAGTTGTGGTTAGTTTATTCTAAAAGATGAAGCATTAAAACCATCGAAATATGAAGACGATCAATTCATTAATTTTAGACAATCGATCGCAAAGAAACTATCCATTATTTGTCGCTCAGCGGAGATATGAAAAATAAATACGAGATGTGCGGATGAGTATAGAAAGTTAAAATAGAACAGTTTTCGATCGGTATTGGAAATAAGACGCAGAGCTAGACTAATCACCTTCAACCAATGGCTGTCGTGGTCTTTTGTTTCAAATATGACCCGGTGCTTTCTCAAGCAATCTATCGTTGTTCATGTTCAAACTTGAGTAAAATGAAACTTGAGATCTGTTTTACTTTTGATGGTTTCAAGAAACTCATAATCAATTTGCTAAGTACGCGCAAGTTTTTTACACATCGTATACAACTAGGTAGTTTATTCTATATCAGGCTGTTTTATAAAATTTCTGTCTCATTGTGGTCTTGAATGGAGGCACTACAATCACGCATTCTGTGTCGCCTATTTCATGTCTGGCTTCCAAACGAAAGTACGTAGAGCGATATTCACTATGCACGTCATACCACACTACCTTTGGTAGGAAACCAAGCTTTATATGTAACCTGCGCAGCCATAAAGGCTCAACTTTTAATTCACTGTATCCATCTTTATAAAGAACAAGTATAGAGTAACCGAAAATGTGTTTGGCGTAGGCGCGTTGAATATTTTCTATGGCCTTCAGGTCACATGTACATAAATTGCTGAACGTTTCCCTACAGTATTCTAACAACGGTCTTACATTGATTTTATATGCCATGAGCCTTGTCTCTCAACGCTAGTAACTGACTAATAGATCCCGATACTTGCATTGCCTTTGAAACAATATAGTTCGCATGTTGGTTGAAATTTAAAGAGCTGGAACACCTCAGTCTTAAGTTCTGACAAAAGCGCACACTGGAATGTAATTGGCATGAAGTATAAACAATCCTACCTCAGTATGGCATATATAAGTCATGATATTGCATTTTGATGTGGAGAAGTGCGTCTGCACACCGCCGCTTCCCGTTATTAATTCCTAGCTAGAGCTGATCGTGGTGCCCTAGTCTTGACTTGAATATAACTGTCAAAAGAGTGAAAATGTACCAGGTAATGAGATTGCTATAAGACCTTTGACCAGTACACTTCTTGGGTTCCAAGGAATGGATGATTCATTATCTTAACATTATACTAATTGGCCAATAAGCATGGGGACTGGAATGATCATAACGCCTCACTAACTATGCTCTACCCTGAAATCATGCGACGCTACCGAGAGTTTAGTATCGAGTCCGCTTTGTATACGTCCGCTCTTTCCCCTCACCGCAGCTCGAATTCGCGTACATCATTTAACTTCAACTTGTGTCGATAGACGTTGCATCATATGGACAATGATCTCCGAGTGAGTATGCGTAGCATACTGGAAGGTGAAAACAACGTTACCACTAAGTCAACATTGGTGTAGCTGCTTCTCACACATCCGTCTGACGGGGTTGTCTATTATTTTGTACGCTTGGCAACCAGAGCACTGTATTCGTGTTGTGCACCTGTATAACCAACGCGGGTTGTCCAAACTACGTTAGGCCTTGAACGGATTATTCGCAATGCGATATACAGTCCACTCACACTGTGCGGTTTCCTTAACTAGGCCTCCATTTGTGCCCGTACATACGAAATCAGTTAAGCATTTGCCTCATAGGACTAAAGGCCCTACCATCACTTGACTTCGGTCAGGCATAAGAGCAACTGCTCCAGTCCATCACCGCCACCGATGCTTAAGTGAAGGCTACAGTCTGTTCCCGTCTACCCCAAACGAATGGTGGCACCCCTGTTTCCACGGTCCGGCAAAGTGCCGTGCGGCTGGGCACAGAGTTGCCACACGTGCACTTCTGACTCGTCGCCTTACATGACGTGGGCGCCAAGTTTTACATCCACCTACGCGGTGTGCACTTAAGATTCAAGGTTTTGACCTTCACACAAACTGCAATGAATCATGTTTAAACAGGTCAAGTTTGCAATCTGCGTCACCATACCGTTCGTGCAAAGGCTCCAGTCAGACAAGGACGGGCATCAGATGTAAGGATTGGGCCGGGATGTTTGGCCACCGCTTTGTTCTTATCCAATCCCTGGGTTTGAAGCTAGGACATCGGTCCGTTGACTTGCTCACAGATGGTGGCGAATGTGGGTCGTCAACTTTCTTTCAGGGTGCATGAACGTGTACTTGCGGACGTTTAACTCTTAGTAAGTGGACGCTAAGGCCTGATTACAAGAACAATCAGAGGCAACTACACTTTTATTGTCGACTAAAATTACTATTGAAATGGAGAGCACGGTGGCTAAGCTACGAATCAAAAACCACGTCCTTTTCATTTAGTTGTGGAATTATGCGGGGCATCATGTTTGGGACAGATGTGCAAAGTAGCACACTATCCACAAAATGGACGTTCATCGTGCGTTACAGTGCACACTTCCTGGGTGTATGAGAGTCAAGGTGTCTACCATATAATTGGATGGGTGACAACTGTAAGCCAACATCTCCCGGCAGCACTTCTTCATTTACACTTGATAAACTGTTTTCATTACGCTCGAAATGTGTTTTCGGCATGTGATCACAGCTGTGGTTTCACTTCTTATGATCTTTAGATTTTCAATGGAATACTTGCCTATATGAGAAAACCTGGGCAATATGTTAAAGTAATCCTTAGTCCGTAAAGCTTTCACTGTATGTGTGCTTCTGGTTAGTTAGAGGTTATCTCATCTAGCTAGGGGTTCGAACCCGATAAATATCAGGGGACGTGACATTGTAGGCGACCTGACGGGAAGCAGCATTATATAGTACAGATGCTTGGATACTTGGTTAGCACAAAATATCCGATGTGCTCTTCTGCCTCAGTAACTCTTTTTACTATGTATATAAGGAGGACGAACGCGCAGTGATCTCCGGTTTACAGAGATTCGAGAAAATCTGCAGTGTAGCAGGTCATGCACAGAACTAAAAATCTCACTAAACGGCCCATCGGCAGCTTTTTCCTTGGTAACCCAACTACCTAGTTCCTTGTCCGTTGTACAGGTAGGGTCCTTCCAAGAGACGTTCCGACTGTTGTCCTCAGCGCTTAGATTGACTGCATACCCTAAACTCAAACATTCGCTGAGAGATAAGCCCTTCGCAACCAGTGTATTTAAGCTGCTTACTTCATTACACTGTAAAACAAAAGATAAATTTGGAGTGGTATGGTGCATTTGAATCGCAAATGGCAGGTATCGCGCTCAACTCTAACGACACAGCGAAGTTGTTTTGGGGATCTGTTACAAGCTTATATCCTTAGATGAGCATCCACTCTAAGTTACACCTCGACTACCCTTCGGTGATGTCTCCAGCTAGTGAGTCCGTATTCTTCGCTTCAACTTGCTTGCTGTACCCTCTGAACGATTAGAGGTGATGGAGGGAAATAACAGGGTGCAACTGCTTAGTTCAAAGCATTACGCTAGGTGCACACGTGATGTCAGATAGATTTAACTCAACAATTGTTGGTCTATCTCGTGCAATTGAACCTCTCACACGTAGCGTTAAAGCTGGTCCAAAAAGACAACCACATCGTAGCAACCTGAACTGTTTTTCGCTATCGTATGTATCCTCCGGGGTCGCACATACACGCAGCTGAACACCATCAGACGCACCAGCAACACAACAGCATGTAACATCTTTAATTGCTACATTCTAGCATTCTACCAAGTTTGAATTTTGTCGTTTCCCAAACCGCGTCTGCAGAAATCTAGTCGTTTTTCGGGACGGCTAGTGAAGCCTCTTTATACGCATGCATAGTACCACCGTACTACTACTACTACTACTACTACCACTACTACTACTACTACTACTACTACTACCACTACTACTACCACTACTACTACTACTACTACTACTACTACCACTACTACTACTACTACTACTACTACTACTACTACTACTACTACTACTACTACTACTACCACTACTACTACTACTACCACTACTACTACTACTACTACTACTACTACTACTACTACTACTACTACTACTACTACTACTACTACTACCACTACTACTACTACTACTACTACTACTACTACTACTACTACTACTACTACTACTACTACTACTACTACTACTACTACTACTACTACTACTACTACTACTACTACTACACTACTACTACTACTACCACTACTACTACTACTACTACTACTACCACTACTACTACTACTACTACTACTACTACCACTACTACTACTACTACTACTACTACTACTACTACCACTACTACTACTACTACCACTACTACTACTACTACCACTACTACTACTACTACTACTACTACTACTACCACTACTACTACTACTACCACTACTACTACTACTACTACTACTACTACTACTACTACTACCACTACTACTACTACTACTACTACTACTACTACTACTACTACTACTACCACTACTACTACTACTACTACTACTACTACTACTACCACTACTACTACTACTACTACTACTACTACTACCACTACTACTACTACTACTACTACTACCACTACTACTACTACTACCACTACTACTACTACTACCACTACTACTACTACTACTACTACTACTACTACTGCCACTACTACTACTACTACTACTACTACTACTACCACTACTACTACTACTACTACTACTACTACTACTACTACTACTACTACTACTACCACTACTACTACTACTACCACTACTACTACTACTACCACTACTACTACTACTACTATCACTGCGGAGAATACGGTCATTTTATGTGCCGCTTCTCGTTGATGCCATAAACAAGTTCTCTTCGAATTTGTCGGTGACAACACTTGATATTCGACGAAATTCCTGGGTGAATAAGCCCCCAAAACGGTGACATTCGCCCACTACTTGTTCTATCACATTTATCCAGTAAAAATACATGCATTATCTATAGCGGCTAACGTGCTGGGCTGCCAAAGAAACCCTACTGATGCAACGCAGCACCCCACAGTGCAGCAGTTTGTGGTGATCAGTATAAATGATTCCCTGGTCCTGCGGTTACATGGCCCATTTATCGTAACTGGCACTAAGCTGAGTTGTACCGAGACATTTTTGCCGCCCCCAACAGTCGTAGTTCAACTTCACAAATATCGTAAGCGTTGTTACATTAACATACCTATCAAAATACACCCTGATTCACTTATCCCCTTTTGGGCATTTATAGGCGATACTTCAAACGATGTGGTTGTAACTATGACATCTACTATCTTTGAGCCAGTGTCCAAACTCAACGCGCGCTATAATTACGTAAATCGATTCATACCGCTCACGTGCGCCAGGATACGTAACTCACGGTTTTCACCTCCAACCTGTCAAGCTATTGTCGCATTTATAACGTACCCCCTTTATAACGCCATTGTGAATCCATTCGTCTGCTCTGCTGCATTGCAAAGCCGCATTCCTAAATTTGGAAGTCAAAAGCAATGGAACAGTGGTACACCACGGGCAAAAAGCCGATGCTTAGCAAGCCCGCAGAATGACCAAAAAGAAAATTAAAACATGGAGGATAACAAACAAAGGGATAAAATGAAAATCGATTGGCCCTGCCCGTCAGAGCCAAAACTTGGTTGTTCCTTGCTAAAAACACTGGAAGCCGCCTGGATCGAGTTCGTCAATAAATTCAGTCGGCTGATTGCAGAGGCTTCAGAGATAAAAGTTTGCAATAAGTGCAGATCAGTTGCTTTCATTAGGAGCAGAACTCGAAGGTGGATGACAGTAACAACGCAACTTGGCGAGTGAACAGAGAAGTTCAAGCACCAGAAACTTGAGACAAGTACGTAGCCAAAAGTAACCACTGCACTAAGTTAGTAAGAGAAGGCAAAGCCACCAATCAGCAAAACATCGCAAAAACCTTCAGTGCTAACCACAAACTGCTGTACAAGCACGTCAATAGCATAAGAAAGGTGACGCAAGGATTTCTTCAACTCAGGACGGCTGGCGGTCCAACAAGAACAACTGTGGAAGCAGCAAACGCACTGTGGATGCAATGTGCCCCCACGTTTCAAAGGGTCCTACCACCAAACGATCTTCCAACTTTATCGTCTCCTCGCCAGGACTAATCCACATCACTTTTACCGCGGAGGCTGCATAGCAAAAGCCGACGTCTCTACGCAAACACAGCTCGTCGGGTGTCGACACTATTCGTCCAGAGGCACTGGAAGCAGCAGCAAGCCAATTGGCAGGACCTATAACCCAGTTTCTCCAGCGCTGTCTAGACCAGAACCAAGTTCCAGCTATGTGGAAGCTTGGAATAATAACCCTGATTCACAAACGTGGAAGCAGAACTGAGCCCTCCAACGACTGCCCAGTATCCCTTCTTCCTATACTCTCCAACGTCATGGAACCCCATAGTTGCCGATACACTGGTGTGCTATCTGGAAAACTGCAACCTTATCACTCATGAGCAACACGGTTTCCGTCGACAGCGGTCATGTACAACGAATTTACTAATCGCACGCAGTAGTTGGACCGAGCTAAATGACGCCGGAGAAGGCGTTGAAGTGATCTACCTGGATTTTTCCAAGGCTTTCGATCGTCTAGACCATCGGATACTACTCTCCAAGCTCCAGCATTACGGAATCGGCGACCCACTTTTAAGCTGGACCGTTAACTTTCTACTTCAACGGCAATTAGTGGTCAGAGTTCGAAGCTCTTTATCGGACCCCATGCAAGTCGAGTGTGGTGCGCTGCAAGGCTCAGTTCTAGGTCCACGTTTTTTGTGTTTATTTATGACCTTGCACAGGGAATCGCTTCAAACTGCCTAATGTTTGCCGACGATATCAAGATCTGGCGCAGGATCCAGGCGAACGTCGACCAGCATCTGCTTCAGCGTGACCTAGATACAGTATATCAAAAGTTACTGCATTTCAGCGTCAAGAAATGTAAGGTGCTTTCCATCCGACATCAGCGCAACTACTCATACCGGCTAGGAACGAATGTACTACAACAACCAACTCTCGAACTTGACTTGGGCATCCTGGTTCAAGATGAATTGGGTTGCTCCAGGCAATCCGAAAAGACTCGAAGACCGGGAACCAACACGTTGGACTGTTGAGGCGGTCGTTTGGACCAATAAACAGCTCCATATTTCGACAAATGCTCAGTGCGTATGTTCGCCCCCATGTCGAATACGTAGTTCAAGCCGGCATCCATGGCTGAAATACAACATTAATGCACTGGAGCAGCCACAACGCCGGGCATCGAAGAGCTGGATTGGAATGCGTAATCTTTCATACCATGAGAAGCTGCAACGATTTGGGGGTGTTCAGTGGAAGCTATCGCAGACTACGAGGCGACCTGATTAATGAATGCTTGATTCTGCGAGACCCACATCGTCGACGACATTTTAGTCGACTGTATTGCGTGGCTAATTTGAACTCATGGGCCCTCAACATCGTGTTGTCGCTCAATTATTGTAGGCGACGGCAGACGTGGTTGGGGTTCCTTAGGATCTGGTAGGCCATAATAATGAACAATGGACAATGATTTATCACGGGATCAAAGCAAGTGCTTGACACGTCCCGTAGGATGGTTGGGGTGAATATGATGAAATCAAAATATATCTGGGTCATCTACCGAACGTCTGCCAAGATGAATTCTTCGAGAAAATACATCAGTGTAAAATTTAATATAAAATCGAGCGTAAACATTCGGAAAGACACTGGGGTGCAATGATCGTTGAAATAAGGCGTGAGGAAAGTAAAATATGGTCGCTCACTTGGGTCCATTTGATACATAAATCCTGTTGAAAAGCATGCTTGGCGTAATCCACAATAGAGTAATTTAGGTAACAAAATGCTGGGAGCTAAGAGCAACATCTAATCGTTTTTTGAAAACCTCCAAGGTAGGAGAGGATACAACTGAGTCTGGGAGTGCGTTCCACGGTTGGCAAACCCGAAGGGAAAGATAATTCCGTCGACACTCTAGAAGGCTAGATTGTTCCTTCAATTTTAAGCACTTGCCCCTGAGCTACGCGTTGTGGCTAATTTTCAGCAAATATTGGCATACGTGGTTGGGGTCACTCAATATCTGATAAGCTAATATGAGACCACCGCCCAGCCTTCGATAGCATCCGCTGAAAATTCCCAACCACTTCAGCCTTCGGTGGTAAGAGTGATATCACAGGCCCTTTACATTCTTTCTTGCTGTTCGTTGAGGTGCCTCTAACGCCTCTAGGTCGCGCTTCAACTAAGGTTACAAAGTTTGGATAGCGTATGCAACATGCGGGCGCACGTAGGAATTGTGCATCATTGGGAAGATTGATGGGGCAAATCTCCCGAATGCTCTTCGCAGCATGCCGACGTGCTGCTTGCCTCTTCTCGCAGCTGCCTCAGACTGTTTTGAACAGTTGAGGTCGCTCTGCACGAGCACACCAAGGACACGTTCTTGGGAGCTATTCTGCAATCCGTTGGTCCCAACTAAATAAGTGTGGTTATGTCTATGGCGTAAATGTACAACGCGATATTTGTCTACGTTAAATGATAGGGCGTTTTGAACTGACCAGTTCGACAATGTGTTAAAATCGCACTGGAGCCGTTCGTGGTCGTCCGGTCCTCTGATCCTTCGTCATATCTTGATATCATCAGCGAAAAATAGGAAATCGGAAGCAACTGATCTCGGCAAGTCGTTAATGAACACCAAGAATAGACGAGGTCCAAGAACCGAGCCTTGTGGTACTCCACACACCACATCGATTGCATCAGCCAATGATTCTCGGACTCTCACTACTAGCCGTCTTTCTTGTAGAAAATTCTCAATCCAACTCAGGATTAGGTCGTCAATGCCGTAATTCCGAAGCTTCTGTAGGAGAATGCGATGGTTTAAGCGATCAAGTGCTTTGGAAAAGTTCAGGTAGATGACATCGACTCCTACTCCATCATCAACAGCTTCAGTCCAGCTATTACGTGCAATTAATAGGTTAGTATTACACGAACGCTTTTGACGAAAGCCGTGTTGCTCTAGAGCTATTAAATTGTGGCTTTCCAGATACTGCATCAGCGCAACTGCGAAGATTGATTCCATAACTTTGGATAGTAAGTGAAGTAGTTTATTGGACGGTAGTTGCTAGAGTCAGTGCGGCTACCTCTTTTATGGATAGGAGTACTGACCCCTCGCTTCCATACTGGTGGAATACGGTTCTCCTCTAAACATGGCTGACAGAAAACAGTCAGTGGTTCTGCTAGATCACTAGCTACCACCTGCAGAGCCTTTGGTCGGATGTTGTCGAGTCCAGGAGAACTGTGGATACGCAAGGATCACAACTTTTCAATACAGCTTCCGCAGTTAAGGTGATGTAGTCTATACCCGACGGTGGAGTATTAGAAATGAGGAAAATGTTTGGACTCGTTACCTGCTGAAAAGTTTGGGAGTAATGAAACCGTAGGACATCAGCTGCTTCCATTACTGATCGCGTGCACCCATCAGCCTTGACTAGCGCTGGAACCCCCCGCTTCACCTTTCGAAGGCCGTTAACGTGCCTGTACAGGAGTTTGCGGTTCGTGCAGAATCGCTTCATTAACTCCTGCTGATAAGTGACCTTATCTTCGCGGATCAGTTTCACACAGAAGTTACGATGTGTCACGTATGCAGTCCAGATTTCGGCATTCGGGCAGTCCTGGTGATCTCGCCATGCCAAATCCCTCCGGGACATACATTTACGCGTTCTGCTCCCCAGAAATGACTTACGCTTGTTTTTGGGTTGGCAGGACTTCTGTTCTGATGCGTGCACAACCAATGTGTAAACATCCTTGTAAATGTTTCTCAGGCAACATCTGGGGCGAAATCGGTTAAGAAAGTCCAAGATGTATCCTTAACAAGCTTAGATAACACGTTGTAGTGCGTGACAGTATGCACTTCATAATCCTCATTTTCAGGGTACTCCGCATAGCATATCTAGTCAAAGTGTAGAGTAACACGATCACTACGACCCAGTGGTGTGCTTGTAACTATCCCGCTAACCATGAGTTCTTCGTTAATGAGCACAAGATCCAGTATCGACGGCTTGTTAGCAGTTCGAAATCTGGTGGGAGAGGTTACGTGGTTGTGCAGAGGGTGGTTAGCAATTAGCTGCTGCAAGCAGGCTTTAAACTGTGTACCGTCGTTTGCCGGCGTTTCTATGTCGTGCACGTTAAAGTCTCATGCGATAAGAATGTGGGTGTAGGACTTGTTCAAAGCAAACTGAAAAACGTGGTTCAGTTTGGAGTCCATTTCCGAAGTTGAGTTTGGTGGGCGATAAATCACGGTTAGTAGACATGTGTCCTTGTTTTGCAACCATAGGCGGCACCAAAGCGACTCTGGAGCTCGAATTTCGGGGTGATCAATAACTTCACATCGGGGGTTTGTATTATAGTAAAGAATCACACCGCCACCCCTTCCGGTCCTATGCGTCCGAAGCAGCGACATACCGAGTAAATTGATGTCAGAATCGGTTATCTCAGGGTTTAACCATGTCCCTGTAATCACGACGAGGTCCCGCGGTTGTGAGGCATGGAGTTCTCTAAGTTGGGCCAACTTGCTTAGAAGGCCTTGGGCGTTTGGGTACATGCAAGATAGAGCTTTTGTTGTTAGGAGTGCGTTGACGGATGTCAACTTTGTGTTATTTTTTAAGCCGGCCGTTAGGTGGCCGGCCTTTAATCGTTTCTTGGTTTATGAATTTCAGTCATGTTGTATGACATTATTGAGCGTTCCTGAACAGTCGTTTCAATCGCGCTGTGCTCGGTCCTCTTGTGTGCCGTGGGCGCGGTTGTGTCGGTCTCTCCGCAGGACTGTGCGAATAAAGAATTTGTTGCGTTTGCAAGTTCCATCGAATTGCTTCCAACTTTTGGTCGTTCGCCTACTGCCTATAGCCGGATCTCTGTTGGCAACGTAGCTCGAAACTTTAACAAGCTATCCAACAGAACTTGCGTCACTCCCTCGGAGTTTATTATTACTTTCATTAGCCTCGGACCGCAGCCTTTGTAGTTAAGTGATGACGGAACTCTTGTCAGGGATTTGGTAATAACATTGTCAACAGAGAGTGCTTCGCGGATGTAGCACCACTGCTCTCGGTCATGTGTTTGTGCATCGTGATCAGAAGAATGCAGAAGCTCGGGAACACCATGAACAAATATTGTTTTCTTGCTATCCCTATTAGGAATGCCTCGTTGCTCAACTGCTTCTTTTGGGTGATCTTTCCAAGGTAGATCAGGTAACATGCACACTCCAGTCGGTGAGTTGCGAAGACGAACTGCTGAGAGCAGGACAGCCTCTGTCTCATCTGCTGAGTTTAGTGTTACTCAAAGAATTCCAGGTTCACCAGAGTACACTGAGGTCGAGTAACGAGCTACGCGTTGCAGCATTGCAGGCTCAACCCGAATACCAAACGCCTCGCAGATGGAACTCCACTGCTTGCGATCCTCTTGCAACTTGCCTTTTATTGTGCCAGATTTGGATTCGGGAACATTGGTGCACACGAGTGTTAGCGCAGCGTGGTTTTGTCTAGCGAGTGTTGGCTTTATACTTTGTGCCGGCAATTCGGGTTGTTTAGCAGGCACCACTGGAGTTGACGGTGAAAGCTGCTTTGTGCCACGTGTGCTCGGTACTGAAGATGGACCTATATGTGTTTCTCCCTGTGTGTTTGTCGAGGTAATCGATGAGTACGTTACCTGTTTGTTATCTGCACCGGATTTCCTTCGGCTCTGAGCTGTCGGTGTCATGGCTGAATCTCCAAGTGAAGCGTCTATGGTTGGAAAAGTGGAAGCAGGCATGTTTGAGGCTTTCCCACTAATGGGAGTGAGGTGACCAAGTGGATTTAGAGTCACAGACGCCGCAGTGCGGTTGGACCGTCTAGCTCTTTTCTTCGGTTTAGTCTCAGAGCTTACTTTGGCCGGGTGAGGTATTATCGTGGCCGTATTTACCTCAGTGGGATCGATCTTAGTATTTACAAAATATGCGATTATTTCAGTCATCCTATCGCATTTGTCATGATCAAAGATAAACAGTTTACAACTGGAAGGACTTGACATGTTGGGCAAAACCAAATTTTGTCAGCAACTTTATGTGTCTGTCTCACTTCTTGGACGGATTTGCCTACAGATTGCGGACAGTACGATCTAATGCAGCTAGAACAGTTAATAATCTTAAGGACTTTACTGCAATTGTCTGCGCAACCTAGGCGACATGGAACCGTTGGAATGCTAGTCGTCCTCTTATTGTTTACAGCAAGACCGCTCAAAACGCTCACCTTGGTGAGTGTTCTTTGCGAAAAGGGTGACGCACGAATAGGTCAGAACACACACAAGAATTGAGAGTTGTTCGACCGCACCAAGGTCAGGCAGTAGATGCAGATGGAGGCTGTAACTCGCAGACTGTCGAGTTCAGCGATCAATCGACTCGCAGTGGTACACACATACCCACACAAAGCGGCAGCGTGTTAATCGGCCTGCCTTAATCGACGATGCGGGTGGAGCGCTGATAAGCGTCCCTAGAGCTGATCAGTTGATGAGCGGAGAAAAAGGCTGTAACTTTGTTATGCTACAACTTGCAAGGATGGTTGCCGCGTAGTTTGAGAGCCTTCAGCTTCTTCTTCTGAATGAGACCAAAATCTTTTCCGGAAGACCGGTTTGATGTAGTTACACAAGTGGAATTCGGCAAAGGACATGCCGAAAACTGGGAACTGAAGCAAGAGTATACTCCACACAGGTTAAATCCAAGAGTTGGGAAGCACTGAGTAGAGCTCGTCGAAGTGGTTCGAACGAGCGCACGCACAATATTGTGTGGGGAGAATTACAGTGGCCACAAAGGGCAAAGCGAGAGCCGAGTTAAAGTGAGGCCGCACAGTAGATTTTCGTATGTCCCGGTACCAGCCACTGTATACGTTTAGGGTCCTCAATGTAAGTTGATAAGGAAGATTGAAGAACCCTTTGATGTACTTCGTGGCTCGTCGCTGTAAAGTCTCTTGCGCTGCGACGTCTTGTTTCTGCCAGGGCTGCCACATCTGGATAGGGTGTTCCACATGAGGCTGCACGTAGATGTTAAGTAACTGCGAGCTGATAGAGGGTTCAAACCGCCCAAATACCCTCCGAAACAAGCTAAGCTGTTGGTTCCCGGTTTTTGACACCTTCTCAGAGTGTTCTGCGCAGCTCAGCTCAGCAGCTGCATGGCAAATAACTGCTGTGGCAGCTACAACACCTTGCACATCCTGGGATGTAGTTTTCATGGTGGTGTTCGCTGTCAACTAGTTCATAATGTTTTTCCGGTATTTGCATCGTTTCACCTCGCTGACCAGATCGGTATTTCGCCTTCACCACCATCCATCCAAATGTTTCACTTTAAAATGAATCTTGATTCAGATTGAAAATACGTGCCTCAATCCATTCACACAAAGCGAACTTCAATATAACCGCCAACAGTCTCAGCTGTTACCACCCCGCACAGCTTACTTGACAGTAGGCTTCCGCTTTTACAGCCTCTACAGCTGTCACCAACAATCGCCCTATGATGGCATCAGGTACAGTAGCGATAGCATAAGTCTCGTATAACCAAGATTTTGCATTAATTACTTCCGCTAGAGTTCGCATCCTACATTTACTGGTATACTGCATAATCATCACAAGCATTTCATTTGGACATCCCGAATATAAATCGCAGGAAGAGAATGTCACAGATTTCTTGTTTGTAGGACACTTGAGTGATAGAACACCCAGACGCCAAGAAGTAGAAATACACGGTCAGCAGTTCACATCACAGCATCTGCATGTGCTGCCGGATGCAGCAGTTTGAATCATTCGTTACTTTGCCTATCCGCTAGAACACCGCCCTAATCGGTTAGTGGTGGAATGGTACATGCAGCGAGGAGGCTGTGTGTCAGCGTGTCAAATGACTGATTACCTGGAGTGTTCCTATCAAGATGACATTTTAGCGTCTATATATGATTAGCATCTTCCAAGCTTCACATAGCTACATACGTGTCTTCTTTTCGTTGCAGTACGATATACATTCCTTAATTATTCAACTGACCTGGCAGGGCGTTATTTTCAAATCGAAGTGCTGTCCAGCGAGTACACCAAGTTGCTGCTTCCGCAACTTCATACAAGTGCAATGTACCACTATATCCGAAGTCCTTTCTACCTACTTCCAAGTACCACAGCTTAATAACCAAGACTGGCAGCTAGTCAAAACATTGCACTACGCACCCATCCCTGACAGTTATCCCCGATCGTAAGTTATAAATAAATAAATAAATTAAATAAATTGTATATGGCTCGACGATGCGAGAAGCCGTTCCCAGAAGGGACGGATCAAATAATGGTACAGCAGTTTCATATCATGGTATAATAAATTTTAAAAAATGTCAGCACAAAATGAAAATTTGTGTAGCGCGAGGCGGTCCAAAATATTTACATTCCTCTTGTTCTATCGTCTGACAAGTTTTTAGCAGTCACATGAGAGTTGATCGCACACGAGAAAAAAAAGAGAATAAAATGCTGCGGGCCAACAAAATATAACCACTTGTGCACTTGACCACATGCATTTTCAGGCACCATTAACTCCGTTCTCAAAAGCGTTATCTAAGGACTGTGCTGTTCGAAACATTATTATCACATTTTGAACGGTTAAATGATCTTTTATCAAAAGCTTAAACAAACGCAATGTGCAACAAGTTCTGATAGCTCTTGGAAGCTTGTTCCAAAGCTTTGAGCAGTGTATTAAGAAGAAACGCTCCCTAATTCGCGTATTGAACTTTGAAATCATGACCGTTGTCTCCTTATTTAGTAGCTCGTATCTACTGTTAACGGACATATGGACACAGTTAGCATAATTGTGCATGTGATGGTGAATTATTCTGTACAGGAAACACAAGTTCATCTTCATTATTCGTAGCCAAAGTGGGCCAAGTCCAAGTTTTTCACTGCGCTCTCTGTAGGTCATCTTGGAGGAATATCCGCACAGCCTCTTTGTAAAGCGTCGCTGTACCCTCTCAAAAGCATGCTGGTCAGATTTCCGCAGATTCGACTGTAGTAGTGAGCAGTATTCCATGCCAGGTAACACATATGTTTTGTAAAGCCGGATACGAGATTCCGTGAGTTGAAATTTATGACAGATATAGCCAATAGTCTTCATGGCTTTCGAAACTTGGAAGTCACAATGTTCCAAAAAGTTGAAGGTAGTGGAATACCGCACACCCAAGTCGCGAATCACTTTGCACTGTGATATAAACGTGCCTTGTAATAATAGACTGCCTGGTGGAACTTCGCAGTTGTACGACAGAATATTACACTTGTCCACGGAAAAGGACAGCTGCCATAGTTTGCACCAGGATTCAAGTGCCGATAGATCTTCCTGAATGTGGCACAAGGCTGCGCGGGTATCTGCACGTTCTTGTGAGTAGACGATTTTAATGTCATCAGCAAACAGAAAAGTAGTACCATGTCTTATTCTATGAAATACATCGTTGACGTAGAGGAGAAAAAGAAGTGGACCAAGTACACTTCCCTGAATTACTCCACTGGTGACTGCTTTCAGTTTAGAGACACGGTCCTCAATACGCACCACCTGATGTCTGTCAGTTAGGTATGACGACAACCAAGAAAACATTGGTTCTCCAATACCTATTTCCTTCAGCTTGAGGAGTAGTCTTCGATGCGGCACTCTGTCGAATGCTTTTTGCATGTCTAAGAACAGGACAATAACACTGTTGCCTTTGTCTATGGCAGCCGTTGTGTGGTTTAAGAAGTCTGTCTGGCATGTCGCACAAGATCTGCCCTGCAAAAAACCGTGTTGTGAATTGTTGATGACGTTTTTCTTATTCGAGAAAATAAGTAATTCATCTTTCACTATCCTTTCCATAATTCTAGATATTACAGGTGTGTGGTTGATGGGGCGATAGTTTTTAATTTCGTGAACGTTTCCATTCTTATGCCGCGGGATAACAACGGAAGTCTTCCAGTGCTTAGGATATACTGCACTGTTAAAAGAGAGCGTAAGAATGTTGAGCAATAGAAGAGGCAAGTCGCTCCCACCGCTTTTTAACAAACAAGGGGGAATTCCATCAGGTCCTGGGTAAGTCGAGTAAGACAAGCGGGAGACTTGACCGGAGCTTTTTGCAATAGTGAATTCCACTGTGCATAAACTTTCAGTAATGTGTGGTGTGACAAGCGTTGGTGTGGCTAGCGGTTCATCAACCATTGATTCGGCAAAATAGGCGCTGAAAGCCTCAAAAATTTCACCCGGAGCATCAAGGTATGTGCCATCCGGCATAATGATAAAATTGATGGAATTACTGCGACGCAAACCTCTGGCACGAAACAGTTTGGGCAGTTCCGTTGTTTTATTCGGGCCATTCAAAGCTTTGTATTCTTCTAATATGAGATTGCGAACATTTAGATGCCCGAGTTCCTCGATGATCTTTGCCTGCTGCAGTATTAGCGCAAAGTCTGCTGTTACTCTGAATTTCCGCCGGATCTTATGAAGCTTGCGTGTGATACCTAACACTTTGCGATCGGGTTTTTGTTTTCTTAGGCGGGCACACTTTATAGGCACTAATGAATCAATGCAAAGACCGATGATATCATAGAACACGTCTGCTGCTTTTTGAGGGCATGGAGAGAGGAAGAAATCATCCCAGTTCATCGAACGAACCATATCCTTAAACGTGTTCCAGTTGACGGAGTTGAATAAACGATAGTGCAGTGGGTGTGGTTCATTGGCCATGCGTAATCTTAAACAGCATTTGACCACCCGATGGTCGCTCCCAGGGAATTCATTAAGGACCGTGACATTAATAGCAGGTATGCCCAGTGAGAAAATGAGATCAAGGATGCTGTTTCTTCTGGTAGGTTTTGAGACATGTTGTTGCCAACCATTCATATGAATACAAGAGATAAGATTAGGAATTTTCATAGGAGCAGTTCCTGCAGACCATGCAATCGATGGCAGATTGAAATCACCACCGATAATCTTGTGTTTAAACGGAAGGCTTGCGGCACATTCAAATGCAGACGTCAAAACTACTAAATCCTCTTGGCTACAGTTTGGCGTGCTGTACATACAACCAACAAGCAGTTGCTGGTGTCTGATCGTTATCGTAAGCCAAAGTGACTCTTGCACATTATTCAGCCCTGGATTCTCGAATGTCGTTGCTGCCAGCGATTGTTTCGCGTAAAGTACGCATCCTCCTCCTCGACGACACTGCCGGTTTCTCATATACATATCATATCCGAAAATGGTTAGCTGGGTGTTAGACATGTCGTCATGGCACCACGACTCAGTTATAAATATTATGTCAGGATCGGTCACAGAAACAAATGAGCGTAGTATGTGGATCTTAGAATGAAGCGAACGAATATTAAGCAAAAATATTAACATAGATGCGAGATGTGAAGAACGTTGTTTATGGTGCTTTATGAACATTGGGTCTGATAGCTTTGTGTCTGTGCCCATGCCAAAAATTGGTGAAACAAGGCGTGGATTGACACTTTCGTTGAAAAGGGATTGGGAGGTAGCCACAGGGGAGGGGGTTGTGACTGAGTATGGCCCTGTAGAAAATGGGATACGGGGGCGGGTTCATGGTCGGCATAGCAGCTCATGCGGGCAGGAGGATTATAGAGCGAGCTTCCATGGAACTCGCTAGTAGACGCTAAATTTCGAGGCTGTGTCGCCTGCGTCGTGGCACTAATAGGTTGTTGATTGTATAGATTGGTGAAATGAGTAAATACGCAATCGTCATTTTCATCGTGGAATGTAACCTGCTTAGGTGCGCTGGAGTCGTAAGGCTTCACTATAAGCCGTGGAGGCACACTAGTGTCAATCCATGCAGCTCGAACAGAATACATCGTGTTTTTTAAACATGAGTCCGGATTTTGGTGATAAACAGATAAATCGCGTTCAATCTGCAAAGATGTTGGGGCACCTTGTGTGCCTTCATGGCCTTGATCAATGGATGGATGGCTATTCAGGCAAGGCGATGCTATGGATTTATCCGGTGACATTCTCGATAAATCCAAGTCAACCGTCATCATACAATCGATCCATTTTCCTGAGCCCTTAGATGTCTTAGATGATCCTATATACTGGCCAGGGTAGACTTTTGGCGGGATAACACAGGCTGAAGTTTGTGGCTGTGATTGAATATGGGGTTCAACGGGTATTGCAGTTGGTTTTGTCTGAACCACATTGTTTCCTCTTTTCTGGCATGAAACAGCATTGAAGAAGCTTTTAAGATTACCGGAACTGGCTTTTTGAGAGGCAGCACCGTGCACAACCGCAGCGCTGGGGTTTGCAGGCATTTTGTGTTTGGTCGGCTTATCACGCTTAACCGTGAAATTTCGTTCTGGTGGATGTGTACCGGTGATCAATTTTGTGGCCGGCATAGCCGAAGTGCCGAAACTGGGCGTACTCCTAGACACAGCAGATAACGGGCTAGACTGATCCGTGTGATCAAGCGATCTAATTGGGGTACCAGAGTTGATTTCGTTATTCGCCACGTTATCCATAACTGCAGCAGGCGTGGAACAAATGCCAAACTTGTCGCTGCCACCAACAGAAACATTTTCAGAATGTGGTTTAGCAGTCGGGTTTGCTTCTAGCTGTCGTCTTCTAAGCTCCCGCTGTAAGGGGGTTTTGTCCTCTATTATTTTCAGACGTTTGAAAGTCGTATTATGCTGAATCAAATTGCAATTTCGAATGAATTGTCTAGCAATTAGTTCATTTTCAAACTGGAATAGTATGGGACAGTCATAGCGTATAAACTTTTTACGTAGCCTAGTGCAGCTGGACCAACAAGTTTGCATGCCGCACGCAGACAGTAGAACTCTCTGAACAGTTTTCATAGGTAGCTTGTCAGGTACATTAAAAACCACAGCATTGCGTGAGCAACGTACTCGATTCTGTACTTCGGTCGAAATTGAGTCAATCAGCGAGCTACATTTCGTGATAGGCATTTTACCAATATCTGAGGGCGATTCAAATAATGCAAACAGACTATGCATGGGCTGCAGCATAGATGTGAGCGTGTCAACTTTTAATGATAGCGCAGCATACGCAGTTTCAGCTACAAAGGGACATTTTTCAGGTGTCTTTTTCAGATCAGCAAGAAATGCACAACCATCTGTCACAGCGCCTACACTCTTTCGGGGGCTTTTTCTGCTACTACCGCCGGATGTTTTGCGTGGTACCTTAGTTTGTTCGCTGAGCTTCTGAACTAAGATGGGGACATCCTTGTTTACAACACAACTTTTTCTCATCGCGCGTGTCCTTACTGCAGACATGAGAGAAAACCAAACGTAAGTTTCACGATAACAAAAATAAAAAATTGCTCTGTTCTTAAGATGTGTGGGCTGTGAACAAGAATGCCGAACCTTTAGTAGTTTGGCTAACTGCGCTTGGAGTTTGATTATGCAGGGAATTGGTCCAACAGAACGCCAGTGATATGTTTACGAGGTTACAGTATTCCTGAGTGGCAAACATATCGATGTTGACAATGTGTCGGTTGATTCACCAGCAAGATATGGTCAAGTGAAAACCGAAGCTAAGTGTTGGGGAGCAAGGTGGATTGAAGATGTAAAGAAAGGATCCGGGTGCTTTACCTACCAAAGCGTCAGTGCTTTCACAAACGAATGGTAGGTGTGCCAGCGGGTGAAACGGAAGTGAAATTACGATTGGAGAGATAGTTAACCGGATTTGGGAGTCCAGCTAACCAAGTTGCCAGTGATTCAACTGACACATGGTTGCAGTGGAGCCAAGTAAAATCAAGGGGAAGTATAGTGAGCCAAGATGGGATGAAGAGGATAACAGAAGCCTGGACCTCCAACCCATCGATGTATCAGTGGAGCCACTAATCAGCTTTCGGGCAGGCAGATCAGGAGTGGGCAATAAAAGAGAAGGGTAAGCAGGAAATCAACGGGTGTTTGTTGGTCTGACTGATACAGTCATTTGCAACTTTCAGTTATATGTTGTCTGGACCTTTTTCATACGTTTGTTGAATAGTTATAGGGCAACGCAGGAGCATAATCACATTGCTGACTGTCAGATATTCGTCAAGCTTTCTACGAAAGTTATACTCAGATGTGCTAGTACGAATATCGGTCGGCAATTTGTTCCAAATACGGGAGTACCGATTTAGGAAAAAGTTTGCTGATATGTTTGTCTTTGACCTTCTTACCATCACAGAATTTTCTCTATTGCGTGTGTTGTATCCATTTGGTTTCATGAGTGATAGATTAATGCTAGGGGTGTGGACATTTTTGTGCAGGATATTGAAAAAAAGTGCTAAGTTTACTTTTAGGCGTCGAAGCCATATTGGGTCAAGCTTAAGTAAGTCGCATCGCTCAGAATAGGGTAACACTAAGCTCGTACCAATAAGGCGCTTTGTAAACGCTCTTTGTACCTTTTCTATGGCGATACGATCATGCTTCCTGGAATTGCTATACACCATTGAGCAATATTCAAGTAAAGGGCGGGCGAATGATTCGTACATTGAACAAATTGAATCTCGTAGAGTAAGATTTTTGAATAGTAATGCAATGCGTTGTTTAGCTCTGGCTGTTGCATAAAATGCTTGTTCTGAGAAGTTAAGGGAATATGAGTAGCGAAGCCCTAGGTCACAGATGGTCTGACAGATAGTAAGTGGTTTGCTATCTAGGGTCAGAGCATTGTGCTTAACATTGCACCTGTATAACATCGCGCTACATTTGTCAGTGCTGAAAGACATTTTCCATGTGTTGCACCAAGCCTCAAGCGCATGGAGGTTCAGTTGGATTTCCATTAGAGTATTGCTGAGGTTGGTAGGATGGAAGGAGTACACTATTTTGATGTCATCGGCGAAAAGATAAGGTGTGCCGCATTTAAATACGCTGAAGACGTCGTTAACGTAAAGTAGAAATAGCAATGGACCAAGAACACTGCCTTGTACCACCCCACTGGTAACAGCCTTGGGTTGAGATTTATGTTGTTGGATTTGTACTATCTGGGAGCGATCTGAGAGATATGAGCTAAACCAAGCCAGTAAGGGGTCCTTTATACCGTAGGTTTGGAGCTTAGCTAGTAGGCGACTATGAGGTACGCGATCGAAAGCCTTTTGCATGTCGAGATAGATGACAATTGCCGATAAGCCACGATCGTGTGAACTGACAAGGTGATTTAAAAATTCTAAGTGACAAGTGATACAGGACCTGGAGTTCAGGAATCCATGCTGTGAATTGTTTACTAAGTTTCGAGTTAATAGGAATTCAAGCGTTTTCGACTTTACATGTCGCTCCATCATTTTAGACAATACTGATATGTGACTAATCGGTCGGTAGTTTTTTACGTCGTACAGTGAACCTGATTTGTGACGGGGCATCACTATGGCCTCCTTCCACTGAGCCGGTATGATACCAGAATTCATAGATAAGGTGAACATATTCAGTAGCAGCAAGGGGATGTCATCTCCCCCGAATTTTATGACAGCAGATGGGAGATTGTCCGGACCAGTGAAATAGGAGGTTTTAGTGGACTTTATGAGCTTTTGGATATCACACAGATTGAATGTGATGTTGCTGAGTTGATCATTCGTGTGATGTTGCAGATCCAGAGTCGCAGGATCACTACATTCATTAAACGAGGCAGCAAAGTAGTTGTTGAACATTTCGCTGGTATAAGTCGGGTCACTCACTAAGCATTTATCTGCAGACATAAGCGAGATAACATTTAGGTTCTGTTTAGCGGTCTTGCGCTTAAGCAATTTGAATAGTTCCTGTTTTCTATTTTGGCTACCGAGTGCTTGTTTTTCTTTATCAATCAGCATGGCCTGATTGGCATTCTCCTTAATAGTAACCAATTGCTGGTGATTTATTAAGAAACAGAAGTCATTGGATTTACGATACGCCTTGAGCAACTTTTTGAGCTTTACAGCTAATTTGTGTTGTGTAGGCCTTTCTCCAGAGACAGGTAGTTTTATATGCTTTCGCGGAATCGACACATCTACTGACCGATGGATGTTGTTATATAACTCATCTGCTGCGGTCTGAGGGTCGCTAGCGAGGAAGAATGTGTCCCACTGCGCCGATCTTATCAAGCTTGCAAAAAGGCCCCAGTCAGCGGTTTTGTAGGAGCTGATAGTCATGTGTGTTTTTGATGAGGGTGGTCTTGACAACTGAGCATTGACACTGAATGAGAAAGAGATTACTCTGTGATCACTACCGGGAAGATGTCCCAGTATCTCGGTGGAAGCTGCAGTGAAGTTGATAGTAAATATCAAATCTAATATGTTATTCTTTCTAGTGGGAGATAAGACATGCTGAGTCCATCCACATACATGCACAGTGGCGATGAAGCTTTTAAACTTATTGGGGACGTCGTTAGAGGACCACGACAGATCAGGCATGTTGAAGTCCCCGCCTACTAGCTTGCGATTCGCGGACTGGCACGCGAGATGGCATAAGACGCTCTGCAACGCGCTTATCTCAACGAGGTTAGGATTGGGCGGTAGGTAGATGCATCCGATAATGATGAGAAGATTATCAACTATAATGTCTATAAAAACGGAGTCTTCGACTCGTCCCTGTGTTTGGATAGGCGCTACCGAAGCATGAATAGCATTTCGAACATAGATGGCGCAGCCACCACCTAGACCAGACTTACGACAACCGATAAAAGCTTTGTAACCCGAGATGTGGTAAACCGACTTAGGGGTATCCTCCTTTAGCCATGTTTCAGTGACCAATATAGCTAGTGGGTTCGCGAGGGAGACAAGTGTTCTTAAGCTAATTATTTTGTTCCTGAGGGAACGTGCATGTATAAGTAGGACATGCATGGCATGTGTTTTATCAGCGAGTTCTAGTGCTTGCTTAAATAATGTTATAGATGTATTATCGGGGTCAGTGGACAGGAGTTCACTGCTTGGTTCGGAAGTATCAAGTGCTGGGATGGAGATCTGTGGACAGAGGAAGAGAGTGTAGGGATGAAGCAGTCGTGCCTACTGCTACGACGTTCTGAGATAAGGACAATGCATCCCTTGTGAGTTCTGTCGGAAGTTGGAGTAAGGAAGATGATGAGGCGCTGGGTGAAAACTCTGGTTGGAATGATACTGAGCTAGCCGTGTCATCTGAATAAGTTGTAGGAAAAGTTGGGCCATGAAGTTGGTATCGGCCGGATGTGCTATTGTTGGGAATGGCTGCGAAGCCATCCCCACATCTCCTAAAAAATGATCGAAGGAAACTGGTGGAGTATGGGTTCCAGCGTAGGTCTCAGGTGAGGCACTGGGCAGCATTGTCCAGTTTTTCCTACTGTCATTAATGTTTCGAGTATTATTGACAAATGCTGGATAGCGGTGCGTGGGTTTGTCCAGAAGATAATTCCTTCTGGTTTCAGTCTTACTAGTGTGGTAAGTAGTGTTTTTGGTCTGAGGTGTTTTGTTACAAGTGGCGTGGAAAGAATTCGAGGATCGTGGATTTGGTTAATCTTCGTAAGCACTCGTCATTACCGCGATTGAAATGTCGGTCTGTGACGGCACTTTGTTCCCGTTGGTTAGTAGGTCGCTTGTGCGTGTAGCTTGACTTTTACGACTGGTTCTTTTCTTGGTATTCGGGCCCTTGCTTACTGAATGTTCACCAGGCTGAGGTCTCACCATAGGTGCAATATAGGGGGTATCCGATTCCATTACGAAGCTAGCCTCGGTGTTAGAGGTGAACGGTTTTTTCACTGATCTTGACTGGGGCGTTGTGCCGGAGCCAGAAGCAAAGGCTATTGATGTTACCACGCCAGGAGATGCATTGTCGTTGTCTACTTCGACACAGCTAGTTGTTCTATCTAGTATACCATCATCCCGAGTTATTAACTGAAGAGTCGGACTGCATGTTGTCTCTGCTCTTGGTGTTCGTGGAGCAGGATCAGAAGTAGATCTTTCCAAAGGTGTCTGATCAGGTTTAACCAGTACGTCTTTGAATGGAGTATGCTGCGTCATGGCGAGCTGACTCTGCATGAAATGGTGTGCATGTTCTTCGAGAGCAAACTTAAAAAGTATGGGGCAACACCGTTTCGGTGTCTTCTTATTTAGTCGTAGACATTTGCATTCGACGTTAGTCATGTTGCAAGCGTTCATCAATGTAGCTCTTACTTTAGCCAAATTAAATTTATCAGGGATATTGAAAACTATAGCATTTTTTAATCTACGCGTTCGTTCATGAGCCTCAGACGAGATACAGGAGATAAGCTGTCTTACTCTATTCATTTGAGCCGGATCTAGTTTTCCTGATGGGTTGCAGATATAATCTAAAGAGGCAATATGGTCTTTTAGCGGTCCGATATAGTCAAGCGTTTGTTTCATTTCAGTTAGTTGAAGTTCAAGAGATTTAATCTTATCATTCATTTGTTCAATGAGGCTGACAACTGTGGGGGCAGTGTCTTGTTTTCCTCTCTGTGCTTTACTTTTTACTCGCGGAGTGGCCGGTACGCTAACTTTCGCTTGTCTCGAGCGATTATATCTTGTTGGAGTCATAGTAACTAGTTCCCGTCAATGACAGGATTACGGAAAAGCGTGCTTAAGAGACGGGTTTGAAACAAGGACGAGTAGCGTGCAGCGATGCAAGATAACTAATTCGGAACCGAATATGGAAGCACTGAAAAAGGCTGAAAAAGGCTTTCAATAACTTACTGACAGAAGGGCTATGAATTTGGCCTGAGTGTGGCAACCGTAAACCAGCCTCACCGGCTAGGAAAATCAGATAATATACAATATCTTTGTTTAGTATAAGCTAGCTGTTTGCTGTATTAGGTCTGTTAGATTCGATGTACTACCTGTGGCACATGAAATTTAATGTATATGCTATCAGTGCCATGCTAAACGCATGCAGGGTAGACGATTGTGAATGCAAGATATGGTTACAAACTTCGGTCTACGGTCCCTGAGTGCCACGAAAATAGCAATCACCCCGACAACCCCCCCTAATCCGGAGACCTACTAATTGACAGCATGGTCATTGAGACAGCGAATACAGAAGCGTTAGTCGGCTGAACATCTAACGGATGACCCTGTAGTATGTGACCATTAAGTAAATTGACCGTCTCATTTGACATAGTCCAGACACGCTAGTAGCCCGAGCAATGATTGCCAAAATTCAACCAATTTCCTACCGCGTTTGAGCAGGGCTAAGGAATTTAGCTGGTACCCGTGAGGTTACCGACTTGATGTGCAATCGGGGCTGTGTGCCTAAGTAATAACGGAACTAGGACATTTGAAACTGGGTATCACCGAAATCTCTGTCAGTGAGGCGTTTTGAGGAGCTGGACGGCAGTCCACCGCTTATATCTAAAGCTCAACGCCATCTGAGTAATTCGAGTTGTAACAACATGCTGAGTGGTGTCCACCGCACGGAAGTGCATCGGTTGTCTGAAGCACGTCTTTTCCCTGGGATATATGATTATATCAGAATGGTGTAATTATAAAACTATCGGTCACTGGAACAGAAGGAGCAAGTCTAGTACACTTAGAATTCATGAGTGGCTTGAAATAGATGAATATGTTAGCTATTACAGGATGGTATGCCTCAGCTGCTCTCAAGCTAGCCTAGATTCCGCCGAATTTTCAGAATAGTGCCTTAATCGTCGCCGCTAGCTCTGGAAACAACTACGTACGTATAGTAATTTCTTGTAGTAGATAGGAAAAAGAGCTGAACTAAAATTAAGTCTATATTAGCACCACTGGAATCACGCAGGAGTTGGAAAGTTACCATCATTCACTGACTACTTGAACCCGCTTATTCCAATGTCACGCACATTACCGACTCCATCGTTTACACACGTAGCTTTCAACCCATTAATTGTGCTAATTAAATTACTCTCACTGCGCGATCATAGCTCTCCAGGAGCAGACGACATCCGCCCGAAAGCACGCAAGGTTGCGGCCACCAAGCTAGCCGAGCCATTGTCACAGTTTTTCAAAGGTGCTTTGATGAACAACAAGTCCCCACTATGTGGAAGCGTGGCATTATAACCCCAATTTTTAAATGAGGTAGCTCTTCAGAACCTGCATACTAACACCCAGTGTCTTTCCTCCCTGTGCTCGCGAAGGTGATGGAAGCAGTCGTCGCTGAGGCTCTAATGGACCACCTGGAAAAATGCAACATCTTGGCACCGGAGCAGCTTGGTTTCCGTCAACACCGGTCATACACCATCAACCTACTTATTGTACGAGGTAGTTGAACGAAAGTGACTGATGATGGGATCGTAGTCGACGTCATCTATCTGGACTTCTCCAAAGCTTTCGACCGCCTTGATCACCGCATCCTACTTCAAAGACTACAAAGTTACGGAATCGGAGATCCTGTACTTGGTTGGATTGGCAACTTTCTCCACCAACGAAAACTTCAAGTACGTGTTAGGGGATCACTCTCGAAGCCCATTGAGGTGGAATGTGGTGTCCCAAAAGGCTCAGTGTTAACACTGCGCTTATTCCTAGTGTTTATCAACGATCTGGAAAGAGTTATCTCCTCCAATTTCCTGTTTTTCGCCGATGACTTCGAGATATGTTGGGCAATTAGTAACAAAGTAGCTCACGATCTACTCCAACATAACTTAGATTGTACTTATAAATGGTCAAAGAGGAGCCTGCTTCTATTGAACATAGCGTAGTGCATGATGATCCATCTGCGTCACCAGCCAGTGAAGGCTTACAAGATTGGAGACCACACCTTGGTGAAGGTTTCTCAGGAGCGTGACCTGGGAGTACTGGTACAGGAAGATCTCAGATGTTCAAAACAAGTATAGAAAGCAACGAGAACCGGAAATCAACGCTCCTGCCTTCTTCGCCAAGCCTTCGGTCGGTTTGAACACTTAATCTTTCCCCAAATGCTTAACACTTATGTGTGACCACACGTGGAATATGCTATCCAGGCGTAGCAGTCGTGGCAGAAACAGGATGTCGTTGCTCTCCAGACTTCTCAACGAAGGGCAACCAATAACTCCAGGGGCTTCTTTCATCTGTCCTATCAGCTAAGACGGAAATCTCTAAGACTGTACAGCAGTCGATATCGGCTTTTGCCGGGGGGATCTCATAATTGTTTACCAGATTTTGAAGAACCCAAACCACATTTGCCTTCCGCTGCCGGAATAGAAAAATACGACACTAACCTAAGAGGTCGAACTCCGAAATTGAAAATACAGTATAGCTGGTTTGAATGCCGTAGAAATTTCTTTTCCCTCCGCGTGTGTCAGCCTTGGAACGCCCTCCTTAGTTATCTCGTCTCTGCTCCCAATCTGGCGATATTTAAAACAAGGAGTTGACGATGCATTTTCTCATTTGCATTTCATTTTATGACTTGTTAGCCAGGGGTTACAAAACGCAATCAAACTGTGTCTTAACGAACTCCAAAACAAGACATTTGTGGATATATACTTTTAGTATGCGAGCATCTATTATACATAAGTCTAGGTTGAGTCCACCAAAACGCTTGTCACTTTATCATGTTATTTAATTTCCGCAGTAATCTCCGTTCCACGGGACTTGTTAAGCATCGATTTTTACCCGTAATACACCAGTGCTCCCTTGTTCCATTACTCACAGCATCTATGTTCTGGATGGTTGGTGGCTTCCTTCTTGTACTTACTTAGTAGACATTTCTCTTGGTTTGCCATTTTACTAAGACCATATTGCGCAGCATCGAATCTGAAAAGTAGTCATTTTACACCCATCGATTCAATAACTTGCTGCGGCTATGGCTTCACGGGGACGTCCACTAATCCTTAGATCAAGAGTTGTTAGCCTGTAGAACATATTTAGAGGACAGTAATTCTTATCGAAGTTGCAGTCCCCCTAAAGGAAAATGTACCTAGGTAACAGTCCATAGAACGACAGATAAAGTGAAGCTGACCCTAGGCAGCATAAGAGTCTAGGAATGTTGTGTGGACCCATGTTAAAAAGCAAGTTTTGCCACTTTATGATTGTTGCGAATGAAACTGTTACCTAACTCAACTTACAGCCGTAAAATAATATCAGGTTGGGTACATTGGAACATAATATCTAGCAAACAGTCGGCTTCTTGAAGTAGTCACCGATAACTGTCATGTAATAGCATTGCAGAGACTCACAAAAACCGACGTTAGGATCTAACCTATAAAGTTCTCTGCCGTGTACAGTAGTGCGTAATATCTTGACCGGCACCCGAGAGACCGTCCTGCGACAACGGATACTTAGTTTGAACTCTCCCCGACGATAGTGGCTCTTATTCTCATGAGGCACTTGGTCCCTTTTCCTGGATATCTACTGTTTCGGGAAGATGATGTTCTCTATAGGTTTTCACATATTACTTGCCTGGAATTGATTTCATTCGACTGTAGATCGCAGACTTCTGCCGATGTTGGGACTTAGCTCCTTGGAGCAAAACCATTTCATCTTCATGAGACCAGAAAAACTGGGTTTGAACCTTTCCTGCAAAACCGTTTTTACCCACCACTCATCTGGATTCATGAATCTTTCACTTGACCGAATGATAGTTTCTTCAAGCATCTTTAAATTACCTGTATTCGACAAATGGCCCGAACAGTTGGCGTTACATCGCATTCCAGAAATCTCAATTCAGAAACTGCCTGCAAAATGGGTAGGCAACATTTATTCACACTGACTCCCAAGATTCTTATCACAAGCACATAGACCTGCAATCTTCCCATCCGACTTAGATTTTTTAAGCAAGAACAAATTACGTTTTTGGTTCAACAAAGACTGGCGCTGGCGATGATCTTAATCAAGCATGAAAATTTCTTTTGACTCCCCTCCAAAAGTATTGTACGACTTTGATTCATCAATTATTTTTCACTTGCAGTCCACCTATTTTGCAAACGTTTACATTTTGTCGCTGAAGCTTACTGTATATCATGAGAGACTATTTTCCGATCCAGCTGCGATCGATGTATTCTTAAACTGTGCCACCACTTGATTACGCCTTTTGAAGTGTGTCTCGTTCCATCGAGAACAAATCTATCTATTTATTTCTTTACTTTGATAGGTTGTGTATCAACCAACGCGTAGGGTGTTGGTGACTAAGAAACGGGGACAGCCAGTCAAGGTATGATTGATTGCCTAATATTTCACTGTGCGACAATCATCCAAGCACAACGATGAGAACAGCTCTAGTCCTCGTTTGATAGGTCGCCACATTTATCCGCATAATGTGGGACAGTTTGTGTTGACAATCGGAAACAAACCATATCAACGGAACAGATTTTCAACGTATTGTATCATAGTATTGGCTCGGTGTTTTAGTACTAAATAGTTTTTGATCGAGGTTCAGCCCTATTTCTGCTTACTTGGGTTACACTGTATGTACTAGATATGATCGTTCAGAGTGTATCGACCACAACAGCTTGGCTTCACTAAGTTAGGCAAATGTAAGCTACCTTCTGCATTGGAACATAAAGTGAAACAAATCCGGGTACATACATTTCCTCCAATATTATTCTAACTGTGGTCTTTGATCCAACATAGAAGCTACCGTTATATGCTGTAGCTTGCAACCTCCAATTTAAGTTCATTGAGCTCACTGGTGAACCACCAACTTGGTATGATATCTTAATCACGTCGGTTTGAGAAGTGCGCTTCATCGCCACAATCCTCCGCGAATCGAAAACGTAGAATGGGCTACAATCAGTATCTAGTTTATTAGAAGGCAAGAAATTAGTTATAGGGCGAACTCCGCTCTGTTGAGCGATTCCGATTCGATATTCCCTGTTTGGCTGCCTCTGGCTGCCTCTGGCGGCAACTTAGCAAATTCATCCATCCAGCCAATTGATTGCAGGGGTTTACAAGGCGTTTCTCGCTCACACGGGTGGGCATTGCTGCGCAACTGCCGGCGATCGATCAGGTTTCAGGCGATGGCTAATTTTCGTTCAGCTCGCCCGTTCGTTAGGTGGGCAGCCTGATGGATGTAGTATCTTAACACCACACCTTCCCTTCACCAATAGCTTATTTACCAACGTCACACACGGTGAACAGACTGGGTTATCTCCCAACTGACTGAGCAACTGGAGTTAATAGCTTCACCTACAATAAATGCTTCAAACGGACCCTTCTGAACACCAGTACTATGTTTTAAATCTACATGAAATTAAGAACTGGCTTCTTCAAGGCGAACTGTTCTGGATGCTTTGATAGCGAAGTTCCTCCGATTACAAACAAGTTCATTTGTGAGGTAGCTTATTCCTATCAAATTGCGCAGCGACAAGAGAGTGGGACGTGCATGGTAGAGAGTCGGGCACATTTCAAATCCTGCTGAAGTGCAAACATAGTACCTTATGTTAAAATCGTACGTATGCACTTTCATTCGCTTGTCACAGTCGCTGTCTTGCCGTGTCCGTGATGACAGTAGTCATGTGAACCTGTTGCGTCATACGTCGCGCCGTTGAATTACTGTGGTACGGCACATTGATTGTTCCACCGAGCGACATTTTAGGGAGAATGGATGCCCGGGTTGAAGCCCTAGAAGTTGCAAGGCCGTCAGCGTCCTCTGGTTATCTTCCAAGCTGACCCTGCCTAAACATCCATAGATGATAGTTGCCACAGATGCAGTATAGTAAAAAAAATTTGGGTATGGTTATGAGGTCACAGCGCATCCGTTATTAGCGCTCGTAGAACACACCGAGTAAGTCCTGTGCTGGCACTGATGCTTCGTCATCCATTTCGCACTGTGTTACCTTTATTTGTGCTCCCTTTTGCAAAGTTATCGGAACTGATGACAGTACTCAGTTTGGCCGCCTACAAAACCTTGTGACAAATATCTTATGCTAGCTACCGGTGGATTACTGGACACCATATCAGATTGTGCTGGGTAACTGCTGCGACAAGTTTCGTTAGGTTACTTACGAAAAGGAGTTCTACGGCAAGGAACATCGAGCCGTCCATGTAGTATATTACTAACTTATTCCGCAATCCATTAGTAAACGTCAAGGCTCTTATAGAGATACGATAATCCACCCTGTAAATTCCGGGGCGATGACGTTTTGCGTCAGCTGTCTTGTGATAGCAGCAGTTTTATGAGTTGCCATCGATACTGACGAAAAGGTTACCGGCCAGTTGCACATGAACACGGAAACTGTAATAGTATTCATGGTTGAATCGCTTGTTGTGCTGTTATTTGGCCCAAGTTCACCGGTATGCAAGACAACCTTCCTTGCACCGATAAGTGATGATTCATCGCCCCCAAGTGCTGGGAAATGTTTTCGCTCCAGATGGTGTGGCAATAATCTAATTATTGGTTTCATTAGGTCTATGGCTGCTATGTGTTGACGAATTTTAGCTACTGTATGCATGCGCCTAGGCACAAAAGATTGCAAGAATCCGGTTTGGTAGCGAGTAGCTTACGTGCAAACCTTGATAGTGATGCGTTCCAATCAAGAAAATCACCCGAAGGCGTTGTGTTCTGATGCGTCTGGAGCAACTGCAGCCATAAAATCTTCATTGACCATCGTGTCATTGGGTCACTCCCACCAGGCGAGACGAGTATCGAAATCACACTTTCTCTTTTACGCCGACTGTTGGTAAAGTTGTAGGGGTGCGAAGATCTCGAACACCCTTTTACTGATTGCTACCTACGGGTAAGTCCCTTTGTTGTGTATGCTATTTATCCTCAGTTAGACACGGTGCAAATCTCGGGAAGCCGGGAGATAATGAGCCCGCTTTGCTGGGTTTTCTAACTCACACATCTCAAGTGTGCCACCTCCAGAAGTTAGCCAAATGGCGTTTACTACTGCAGATGTTTCAAAAGGGCTGATTTCTCTACGCGGGCGTACTCGTGGTGCTGATACTAACGGACTAAATGTTCTGAATTTGATTGCGATTAATTTGGCGGATTCACTCTCTCAGTTCTTCCAATGACGCCTCGATGAGATGCGAGTGCCAACAGCGTGGAAGCACGGATCGTCACTCCCATTCATAAGGGGAAAGTCGCGCAGATCCGGCCAACTATCGCCCGATAACACTCCTTTCTGTGCTATATGAAATGATGGAGTCAATTATTGCCGAAGGAGTGAGTGGTCAGTGACCTTATAGCCGGTCACACTGGCTTTGACACACCGCCTTACGAGCACTTGTGGTATTTAATGGTGAACCAGGTGACCAGCCCAGAACTCCCCACGCTCTGAGACGCTGCCGCTGATTGTCCACGACTGTGTATTCATCTCGCCTGCAAAGTAAACGAGACTTATTCGAGATTCCCTCCACAAAGAAGGCATTGCCCGATCCGCAACCTGGGGACGCGCTCAACAACGCACAGCTCCACCACGAGACCCGCCATTTTATCTATCATAAATCAATGTCCAATGTTCAAAACTCAGATGATTCCTTGTATTCAGCTGGCTATCAAGGTTAAAGGCAACTATTTCGTCTAAACGTGGGTGAGATAGATTATTTGTTGTAGGATACATTGACTGAGGCTTGTGAACTTCTGAAGAACAGGTATGGAATTTTATTTCCATCATAATGAATCTGTAAGGGGGCATCATGTGCTCCTAATACTACGAACGATGCACAACGAACAAGGAATGTATACGGATAAAGAAGCGCTGCTTCACAAGTCCCATTAGATAGTAGGTGGGGATATAGAAATAATAAGAATAATACTAATAATTTTGCTAGTAAAACAATTATAGTTTGCTCAGGTACAGTTCTGCAATCCGCTTAGATTCACAACACCAGCAGTTAACATCAAATAATGCCACGGTAAACTCCAGGTGTAGGATGGAGACGAGTGCTAATTGACAAAGTCTAAGCCGATGAGTGCATCATCCAACCGTCTTTTGAAAACTGTGAGTGTCGGTGCAGAGACGACCGAGTCTGGGAGAGCATTCCACGGGTGACAACCACCAATGGAAACGAAATTTCTGCGGCACTCCAGACGGCTATACTGTACAGCAAGTTTCAATGAGTGGCACCTCAGGTTTGTGTTGCTGCTGAGTGGCAGTAAAGAGTGGCACACAAGATGTGCGTCTCGCAGAATCAAGTATGCCATAATCAGGTCGCCACATAGTCTGCGATAGCTTCCACTGAACACCCCCAATCGTTGCAGCCTCTCCTGGTATGAGAGATTGCGCATTCCAATCCCGCTCTTCAATGTCCGACGTGGTGGCTGCTCCAGTGCATTAATGTCGTGTTTCAGCCATGGATGCCAGGCTTGAACGACGTATTCGACATGGGGGCGAACATATGCACTGAGCATTTGTCGAAATATGGAGCTGTTTATTGGTCCAAACGACCGCCGCAACAGTCCAACATGTTGGTTCCCGGTCTTCGAGTCTTTTCGGATTGCCTGGAGCAACCCAATTCATCTTGAACCAGGACGCCCGAGTCAAGTTCGAGAGTTGATTGTTGTAGTACATTCGTTCCTAGCCGGTATGAGTAGTTGCGCTGATGTCGGATGGAAAGCACCTTACATTTCTTGACGCTGAAATGCAGTAACTTTTGATATACTGTATCTAGGTCACGCTGAAGCAGATGCTGGTTGGCGTTCGCCTGGATCCTGCGCCAGATCTTGATATCGTCGGCAAACATTAGGAAGTTTGAAGCGATTCCCTGTGCAAGGTTATAAATAAACACAAAAACGTGGACCTAGAACTGAGCCTTGCAGCGCACCACACTCGACTTGTATGGGATCCGATAAAGAGCTCCGAACTCTGACCACTAATTGCCGTTGAAGTAGAAAGTTAACGGTCCAGCTTAAAAGTGGGTCGCCGATTCCGTAATGCTGGAGCTTGGAGAGTAGTATCCGATGGTCTAGACGATCGAAAGCCTTGGAAAAATCCAGGTAGATCACTTCAACGCCTTCTCCGGCGTCATTTAGCTCGGTCCAACTACTGCGTGCGATTAGTAAATTCGTTGTACATGACCGCTGTCGACGGAAACCGTGTTGTTCAGGAGTGATGATGTTGCAGTTTTCCAGATAGCACACCAGTGTATCGGCAACTATGGGTTCCATGACCTTGGAGAGTATAGGAAGAAGGGATACTGAGCGGTCGTTGGAGGGCTCAGTTCTGCTTCCCCCTCTGTGAATCAGGGTTATTATTCCAAGCTTCCACATAGCTGGAACTTGGTTCTGGTCTAGACAGCGCTGGAGAAACTGAGTTATAGGTCCTGCCAATTGGCTTGCTGCTGCTTCCAGTGCCTCTGGACGAATGGTGTCGACACCCGACGAGCTGTGTTTGCGTAGAGACGTCGGCTTTTGCTATGCAGCCTCCGCGGTAAAAGTGATGTGGATTAGTCCTGGCGAGGAGACGATAAAGTTGGAAGATCGTTTGGTGGTAGGACCCTTTGAAACGTGGGGGCACATTGCATCCACAGTGCGTTTGCTGCTTCCACAGTTGTTCTTGTTGGACCGCCAGCCGTCCTGAGTTGAGGAAATCCTTGCCTCACCTTTCGTAGGCTAATGACGTGCTTGTGCAGCAGTTTGTGGTTAGCACTGAAGGTTTTTGCGGCGGTTGTCAACCGCCGTGCTGGTCGTAAATTTTTCTTTGCTCTCGACTTTTCAAGTTTTCGGATTCAACTTTTTTCGCACATCGGCCTGTGTACCCTCATTCAATCCGGCTCGATGAGGCCTACCTATTGCGTAAGCTTTCTCGAGGGTACTTTAAAAGGATCAACGTCAAACTCCGGTTTTCAGTTTTGGCTGTGTTTCAGCACACTCGTTCGCCTACGAGTGCACCACATTTCGGCCTTCACCAAGGTTTTTGGTTATCGGAAAGCTTATGGCTAGGTCTACTTCAAGAGACCTAAACCAACCCTGTCGGTAGCTGCATAAAGCAACTAGAAGCAACTATATCTTCGTACACTGCCTTAGTTGGCCAAGAGCTCTCACGCCGCATGGTGAATCGCTTTCTGTCGAACGCACACAAATCTCTTAGCTTGGCCGGATTTGTGCATGTGCGCCTGTTGGAACTTGCGGCATACGTGACGCGGCACGCCACGGAGTTGACCTCAGGGCTACCTGTGCACGGAGCGGTCGATTACTGAAGGACAATCTACCCTCGCGGAATTTGGACAATTGAGCCCTCTTAAAACCGGTTGGTTTGTATCGATCGTTGCAGCTGAAACCGTGGTCTTTTTGTGCCCGTGTGGTTCTCGTGCAATTCAGAGAGGTCGGATAAGCCCTAAAATCCTAGTCTGTTTCCCCGGCAGTTTGTCCATAACTGTTTGATTCCTCTTGATCACTGAAACAAAAAGGGTGAAGTTTGTCCCCTATTTTCTTATGCTTGTCCACATAAAATAGTTTTTACAGACCCTAAAATCGAGTGGCCAAACAGTAAAAATGCTCGTTACCTCAGTTAAAACAAGAAACTCAAAGAAGAGACAGGAAGCCACCCAAATGCTGGCAAAACATCCTGCTTATAACCAGTCTGTCAGCACGGAAAAAATTAAAGGCGTATCATCTAAGATGGATACAAATCTGAAATTGCGCGAAAGAGTAAAAATACAATCAATTGATAATTCTTATAAGGTTTCTCAGCTGGAGCACAGAGCAGTTACTGCAGAATCACCCTCTAAAGCGATTGAAACGATTGCTGCGCTTGGACTACAGCTGAAGGACTTGAAGGAAAGGGTTGAATCTCTGTACCATGTCCTAGAGCAATTTATCTCGCTTAAGTATCTTTTTAATACTCCAGATACACCACAAATGTAATTCCTTCGATCCGTTGGGAATTTTATACAACATGTTGCGTTTGAGGTGCATGAGCGCGTTAAACGCTCCAAAAATGTAATAGCATTTAATTTACCAGAAAAGTTCTCATGAGGCTATCTCCTCCGTAGTAACAAACGATTGTCATATTGAAGACTGCAGTTTTCTTGCGTGAGGCTGCGAAAAAAATCTCCGAAGCAGGCCTGTCCAGTACTACTAAATTTGCAAACGACACACTCGCTGAAAAATTCATTTGTAGTATGAGCGCAGTATCCCTTAGGAAAGATTACGTATCCATGGTTCTGAAACCAGATTTAACAGTACTACAAACGGAGTGCGAAAAAGCCTATTTCCGACAAACACTCTGTGACCACGGAAACTCAGGAATTTCCCCACCTGTTTGACCTAGATGACACTCTGACCATAAATAAATCAGCTCTAAGGTTGAAATCGAATAGCAACTGTCATAAAAACATCGCTTCTGACTCCATTCAGCGTCACATTAGTCCAGCATTACTGCACAACTCGTCCCCGAACATACAAGAAAGTTCCATTGAGCAAACGACTATTTCTACTTACCAACCAGGTGCCTAGATGCTCTGGTACGAAAATGAAAACCTCCTCTCCTAAAGCTGTGAACCTCTAAAACTGCGGAACAGCCTTGTTGCAAAGAACACTGGTAGCAAAACCTCACCTGGAAACTATACGGGTACTCCTAAGCACAATAAAAACACAGCTATTTCAAACGTTCCGCCAAACGCTGTCACTACTGAAAACCAGCAGACAATCGGCATATCACCAACCGTGCAGCATTTGAATATGCGACCTGTGCGCTCCATAACTTGTGAGCCACTTACTAGTGAATTTCAAGTAGCTGAGAGAAATTGGCCCAACCAAAATCCTTTCAAATTACCTCAACATGTAAATAATCTTGTCAGGTAGGTTATATTCAACAGCCAGCAAACTATAATCTCACAGTGGGTCGCCATTTTTCCAGTATTTCACTCTTCCGACCTTTTTTGGGGGTCCAGTGGCGTTTTACCCGCCACACCCCCAAATGACACTAATTCCGCAAATTATATGTCCTCCGTGTACACCACCCCCACTCCACTCTCTCCAAATACCACCTCGTTGGGGTCCTGTACCTGGATTCCTGTAGACAGCCCAGCCGATAACAAGACACTGCGCTTACTTTTAATTAATTCCCGTTCATGGTTAAATAAAATGCACTTCCTGCGTAATATTCTTCATCTTTCTTCTCCTGATATAATACTAATAACAGAACCATGGTGTTCAGCGGAGATGCTTGACACATTGTTCAGGATACTGGATTATAACATCTTTCTTAATGACAGCCTTTATGGTAGAGGTGGTGGCTGTATGATCTACATCAAAGACAAATCCTTGGTTCTTCCTCTGAATGAACCATTCTTACGAAAACTCCCTGATTCGGTGTGGATTACCATTTCTATTCATCCAACAAATCTCTTAGTAGGTTGTATTTACAGACCCCCATCGTCTGCACTCACCGTAACCGATGACTTGTTGGACACATTTGCTTCTATTGCTGACCTCTCATACACCAATAAAATAATCGCTGGGGATTTTAATATGCTCGAAGTCCCATGGTCTCTTAACAATAAATCACAAAACACAATCCTTTTATGTCTGCTCTTGGTCGACTGGGATGGGTACAGCACGTCAAAGAACCTACAAGGCTTGGTAACACACTTGCCGAACAACCTCCTCGTGGTGTCACCTGGGTGGTTAGGGACAATCCGCTTCCAGCGAATGGTTCGGCGGCAGTGTTCGAGGACGTGGTGGGTTTTCACCTGGCAAGCGTTCTCCCTATAAAAAGCCACAAGTATCCGTTTAGCAACACTGTGACGTGGCGGATATGACTCGCCATTAAATAAAGTCACTACCCCTTGCCTCTGTCTGAGTTGCATTGTAATTCAATGGTATCTTGGGTCCCTGGTCCCATCCGGTCTTAAATGCGTATGAACCACTCGTTTGGTCACCGGCTCCCAACAGGTTGCGATACCCTTATATCGTCCTGCTGCCTTGTAGGTTGGATCCTTGATCAAAGGCTCTGGATGGGGCTTCCTAAGACCATCCCCTAATTCGGCCTGGGCAACCGCGTAATATCTCACCCACTGACGAACTACAGCCATTCACAAGCTCTCTTGCTGGTACGATGCTATTCACTCACGTTACTAGGCCAACTTCACAAGCATACACCACCGTTTTATCTACCCTTCCCTTGTACCATTTAGACCCATTTTTACCTGATTCTTTTATGGCGATCAACCCCAGCTACACAGATGAACATGTTCCCGTGACATCTGCCAACTCAATCACACAGTGATCAACAGAGAGATGCCAGTCCCAAAGTCTCCCATCTTCGCTCCTGCAACCCGGAGCGCAGTTTAGACTTGTAACCTTCAACGTACGCACATTAGTGCAGATCGGTCAGCAAGCTGGAGTTAGACGCACGCTAAAGACCGTTGGAATTGAAATCTGCTGCCTGAATGAAGCACGACGCCAGGACGCTAACTCCGTCTACCAGCTGGTGTCACCGTTCCATAAACGCACCCGCTTCCATCTACGCCTCTCTGGTGACGCCGAATCTGCCGAATCTGGGCAAGCTGGTGTTGGAATCGCCCTCAGTGCTAGAGCCGAGACTGCTTTGATTGATTGTATTCCGATCAATAGTCGCCTTTGTGCGATGAGGCTCTATGGCTCTTGTAAAGTTAGCAGACGTCAAGTCGAAAAGCGTGCTCTCTTCGTGATCTCTGTCTACGCGCCCACTGACTGTAGCTCGGACACCGTCAAAGACCAGTTCTACCAGAAACTTCATGAGCTGCTCCTAAGGGCTCCTAAAACAGACATCTTTGTTTTGGCACGTGGCTTCAACGTGCGTGTCAGTCTTCCGCTGCCATGTGAGCGCCACCTCGGAGGACCGCATGAATATGATGACGTTCGCTCAGACAATGGAGAGAGCCTGCTCAGTCTGTGTGCTGATCATCAACTGCTGATCATCAACAGACATCACGTGGTGCGTATTGGGGACCGTGTCTCTAAACTGAAAGCAGTCACCAGTGGAGTAATTCAGGGAAGTGTACTTGGTCCACTTCTTTTTCTCCTCTACGTCAACGATGTATTTCATAGAATAAGACGTGGTGTTACTTTTCTGTTTGCTGATGACATTAAAATCGTCTACTCACAAGAACGGGCAGATACCCGCGCAGCCTTGTGCCACATTCAGGAAGATCTATCGGCACTTGAATCCTGGTGCAAACTATGGCAGCTGTCCTTTTCCGTGGACAAGTGTAATATTCTGTCGTACAACTGCGAAGTTCCACCAGGCAGTCTATTATTACAAGGCACGTTTATATCACAGTGCAAAGTGATTCGCGACTTGGGTGTGCGGTATTCCACTACCTTCAACTTTTTGGAACATTGTGACTTCCAAGTTTCGAAAGCCATGAAGACTATTGGCTATATCTGTCATAAATTTCAACTCACGGAATCTCGTATCCGGCTTTACAAAACATATGTGTTACCTGGCATGGAATACTGCTCACTACTACAGTCGAATCTGCGGAAATCTGACCAGCATGCTTTTGAGAGGGTACAGCGACGCTTTACAAAGAGGCTGTGCGGATATTCCTCCAAGATGACCTACAGAGAGCGCAGTGAAAAACTTGGACTTGGCCCACTTTGGCTACGAATAATGAAGATGAACTTGTGTTTCCTGTACAGAATAATTCACCATCACATGCACAATTATGCTAACTGTGTCCATATGTCCGTTAACAGTAGATACGAGCTACTAAATAAGGAGACAACGGTCATGATTTCAAAGTTCAATACGCGAATTAGGGAGCGTTTCTTCTTAATACACTGCTCAAAGCTTTGGAACAAACTTCCAAGAGCTATCAGAACTTGTTGCACATTGCGTTTGTTTAAGCTTTTGATAAAAGATCATTTAACCGTTCAAAATGTGATAATAATGTTTCGAACAGCACAGTCCTTAGATAACGCTTTTGAGAACGGAGTTAATGGTGCCTGAAAATGCATGTGGTCAAGTGCACAAGTGGTTATATTTTGTTGGCCCGCAGCATTTTATTCTCTTTTTTTTCTCGTGTGCGATCAACTCTCATGTGACTGCTAAAAACTTGTCAGACGATAGAACAAGAGGAATGTAAATATTTTGGACCGCCTCGCGCTACACAAATTTTCATTTTGTGCTCACATCTTTTACATTTATCATACCATGATATGAAACTGCTGTACCATTATTTGATCCGTCCCTACTGGGAACGGCTTCTCGCATCGTCGAGCCATATACAATTTATTTCAATTTATTTGTTTATTTATTCCTCTCCAGCACCAGTCTTCGTCATCCTGGACGCCAGTACGCCACTTGGCGCCCCCCATCATCAAACCAGCGCTGGTCACAGATTGACCACATAGCTATAAGTCACAGATGGCGCGGTAGCGTATGCGACTGCCGATCATTTTGGTCAACACGCGTCGATACTGATCATGCACTGGTGTATGCGACCGTTGGCATGCGTTTCGGTGGTTCGTCTAGGTCAAAACACGCCCGACTGAATACCTAAAAGTTGGAGGACCCAATGGTAAAGAAAGAGTATCAACAAACGCTTCGTGAAAATCTCGCTCTCTCTCACACTGGATGTTGATCAACACTGGTCAAGTTTGCAACAAGCCCTGCTGTCAGCCGGTTTGTCTAGCTGTGGCCTCACTCACTCCACTCCCAAAAGCTGGATCTCGGGAAGATCCTCGGAATTGCTGGACCGCCGACGGGCGGTGCCTGCTGGTGCAGAGTACAACGAGCACCGCCGTTCTATTACGCAACAGCTGAAAGCAAGCGTTCGCTCTGACCGTGAATCTTGGTGGTCAAAACATGCTGATGAGATGGAAGCCATTGCATCGGCTGGCAACTTCCGCCGTCTATGTTACATCATCAGGGTCACTGATGGCTATTTTCACGATATCAGGCAGACGATTTGCGAATCAGACGGCACAAAGACCACCAACCTTCACAGGCGATTGGGTCGCTGGGTAGAGCATTTCGCTCTTCAATTCAACCACCCAACACAGCCCCATCTGACACCTCCAACTCCAATGTAAGATGCTTGGCCTGTCTCCACAGCTCTCCCAAATGAAGCAGAGATTCGAAATGCAATCCAATCTTTGAAACGCCACAAGGCACCGGGTCCCGACAACCTACCACCGGCTCTATTCAAAGATGGCTGAAGTTTCCTTGTCAGTGAAATCCTCTAGCTATTCAGGAAAGTTTGGACTGAGGAGAAGGTTCCGAACGCATTGGGAGAATCGGTCATTGTTCCGATTCGCAAGATGGGCTCCCGCGCCGATTGTTGCAACTACCGCGGAATCTCGTTAATCTCTGTCGCATCCAAAATCTTCGTGTCGGTTTTACTTAGCAGGCTTTCAACAACTAGAGAGGAATTTTCCGGAGAAGAACAAGCCGGACTTCGTCCAGGCCGCGGCTGCATAGACCAAATCTTCACGCTTCGGAAAGTTCTCGAACTTCGTCATATCCACTGGCAACCGACGATCGTAGTGTTTTTGGACATCCGAGCGGCATTTGGTTTAGTGGATAGATCTGCGTTGTGGAACTGTTCACTGAAGAAATGTGTGCCCGACAAGTTTGTAACCATCCCGCAAGAACTTTATAGCCACAGGTCGAACAAAGTCAGGGCTTACGGAGTACCCTCTTCTTCATTTGCTGTGACCAGCGGTGTTCGCCAAGGTTGCCTATTTCACCTTTCCTCTTCAATTTCGCCATCGAAGATGTTCTACAAAGAGCACTGGAAGGTGTCCGGGACTGCGGAGTTGAGCTACTCCCTGGAGACAGAGTCACGGATTTGGACTACGCCGATGATATCGCCTTGCTGGTGGACGACCCACCATCCGTCCAGAGCGCTTTGGACCGCTTGGCGATGGAGGCGTCTAATTACGGCTTGTGCTTCACTTCGACAAAATGCAAAATTCTCCTCCAGGACTGGCAGGTGCCTGAACCCGCGTTCACCGTTGCTGGACATGTTCTGGAGCAAGTCCCTTGCTTTACTTATCTAAGGAGTTGCATCACGGCTGGTGTCGGTGTTGGCGATGAAGTCTCACAACGGATTGCAAAGACCCGCCTTGCATTCATCAAGCTGAGAGAGCTATGACGTCGTCGTGATGTCAGTCTCAAGCTCAAAGGCAAGGTGTACCATGCTTCCATCCGTGCAGTACTCTTGTACGACTGTGAGATTTGGCCTATTCGGTTGGAAGATATGAAGCGGCTGCTAGACTTCGACATTCGCTGTCTACGAAGGATTGCTCGGGTGTGGTGGCAACACCACGTAAGCAACGCAGAGGTGCGGGACCCCTTGCTTGGGGCGAATAGGGTCAGTCTTCAGGATGTTATACTCCGACATCGCATGCGTTGGCTGGGGCACGTTTTGCGTATGCAAGCCTATCGCCTTCCACCTCGAGCTCTATTTGAACTCCCAGGGAGCGATTGGAAAAATAGCCGCGGTGGACAGCCAATGACGTGACGAAGGATCATGAAGAAGGCAACCTCAAGTTTGGCGGCAGTCGGACCAGTCCGTCTTCCAGGTTAGGGACCACGTGATGCTGAATCTCAGTGGTTGGAAACAATAGACATCATGACCCGCAACAGACTTCAGTGGATTCAATGTTGTTCTGCTATTTTACCATCCCTTTGATGCACACAAAATCTCACAAAACAAGACAAAAAATACACAATGTCGTGGGTAAAACCAAAATAATCCTTTCCCATCTTTTTTAATCGCAGTTCATATTCACACCTTCTTCACCTTTTTCTTCTGCCATGGTTCTGATGGCACAATGTCTGTCAACAGACGGTATATATATATATATATATATATATATATATATATATATATATATATATATATATATATATATATATATATATATATATATATATATATATATATATATGGGATGTTCGCATGTGTCCACACACATCAGTGACAAGTTGCCGGGTAGTAATCGTAACATCGTTGGTTGCTCTTTTCAATTTCTTTCTAAACCGATAGAATCAGTGATCAATTACCGCCCATTCCCTTCTGTGAATCCGTTAATTTTCTCGGATCTTATAAGATCTTCATATTGGGATCCATTCTTCTTAGCACAGAATGTTCAAATTTCTTGTAATGCGTTTAATCACCGCATTCAGCTTTGTGCTGAAGTTGTGGCTCCAGAACGTACTAAGAAGTTGATAAGGACTGCTGCACCTGCAGGCATCTCAAAAAGGTAGCCACTAAACTTTATAAAATAAAAAATTATGAAAACAAACGATTTTACTCTGCTGATGCTCCACACCAGATTGCTTACAGTGTTATACCAAGACCACCACAAAATGCCATGCTCTGAGGAGGTGCTGGTACTGAAGGGTGCCAACATGGTATGCTACATCTCAAAACTTTTGGACGGTAGGCAGAATAGAAAATCAAGTTGGATAAACACTATTGTAACCTCTGATGGAACTGCCATAACCGATCGTGTAATCATATGTTCGATCTTCAATGACTACTTCATGTCTACTTATAGCACTAATGCGAAAGAAGTTCCTCAGCTCAAGCTGATACACAGAGGCGGTAATACACTCCAAACTGTTGCATACACACTTAGTGACATATGTCACCAACTCAGATTAGTTCGGCCATCATGCTCACCAAGCCCTGACAGCATCCCGCCAATACTGGTCAAGCACGGAGGTCCAGACACCGCCCCGTATTTGCTTAATGTATTTACACTTTCCATACTCAATGGGGAGTATCCTATGCACTGGAAACAAGCAACTATAATACCACGACACAAAAGCGGATCCATGCAAGATGTAAACAATTACCGCCCAATCCACCACACATCCATTATCTCCAGAATCATGGAAACGTTAGTTATAGAACGTATAATAGAATATTTGAGTTATATGGGCCTTCTCAATAAACATCAGGGCGGTTTTTTGAAGGGTAGTTCATGCACTACCTGTCAGTTAGATTACCTTGATTATGTGACTAGAGCAAGAGACGCCAGAAGTATCATCATCGTAATATTTCTTGACATCCAAATGGCTTTTGGCCGTGTCCCACACAATTTATTATTGCGGAAGCTGATGTCCTATGGTATCACAAATTCGCTTCTAGATTGGTTGTCTTTCTACATCGAGGCTAGAAAGCAAGTAATCAACATCGGTAACTATACATCTGAAGCTACCTCGATCTGTAATAGAGTGAATCAAGGTAGCGTGCTAGGCCGGCTTTTATTCTTAATCTATTTCAACGATCTCCTTGATGAAATCTCGTCTGGGAAGCCATTCCTTTTCGCTGATGACATTAACGTGTGTATTGTTCCGCCCCTGGGCAATGTAGTCCTAACTTAGCCTATATTCAGTCTGACTTGTCCGCATTGGAGCACTGGAGCAACTTCTGAAAGTTGCACTTTGCCACTGACAAGTGTAATCTATTGTACCACGGCTGTGGCCCTTCTTTGAACATTCATACATTAAACGATACCCCCATTCCTGTGTGTGGCGCAGTCCGAGACCATGGTCTATGATATTCTGCCTCGTTTAATTTCTTAGAGCATGTTATATCCTTGGAGGCTTCTGACAGAAAAGTGATCGCCTACATATGTCGGAATCTTATCTTGAGAGATTCCAGGCTTCATGCCTTTAAAATAAGTTTTAGGCCGAAGCTTGAGTACTGTACGATAGTGCATAGTAATCTGAGAAAATTGGATATTATAGCACTAGAAAACGTTCAACGATCATTCACAAAGAGGTTTTTGAACATACCTAATACTATGATCTACCGTGAGCGTTGCGAGGCGCTAAATCTGGAGCGGCTATGGCTACGCAGACACAAACTTAATCTGTGCCTTCTATACCGCTTACTATTCGGGTTAGGCCTCCCTGCTCAGCCACAACTCCAGTTTCAGACTCGTATGCGCTATGAACTAAGAAACAGCGAGCGTACGCTGAAAATACCAAAGTCTCGCACAAAGCTCCGCTCAAATTTTTTCTCCGTAAAATTTGCGTTGATAAAGAACAAACTTCCATCTAGTATTAGAAACTGCACTACCTATCCGCAATTCAGATGCGTGATTAATATGCACCTGACTGTTGCAAATATCTGGTCAACACTAAGCCAAACGAGGACTCTAGATGATTTGTATGAGAAAGCTCCTGGATACGTATGAAAGTCACCATATCCTCTGTTCGTTTCAATATTATAAGGTTGCCTAAATATAGTTGAATTCTTGAGTATATATTTGAGAATGACCTATCAATCCGTCTAACCAATACTGTTTTCTCATTAGACGCACTGATTCATAGATGCACTACGCCTTTCAAGCTGACGTCTCTGTACCATCGTCATCACTCGCCAAGATTTTCCATCAAATTGTGACTGGCCTACAGGCAAGCATTTGTATTCATTATTATGTTTTTTAGTTCCTCATACTTTATCTTCTTCTTTGTTTCACTGTTGGTCATTACTGGGCTGATCTCTAGTGGTGACGGATTACAATTCCAAAATAAAAAGCATACCCATGTGAATCATGTTACTACTGACTCGCTGGCTAAAAACAAAAAAGTGCCATACTTGATTGATCCGCATAACAGAACGGGCTGAGGCTTCACCATCTATGATGTCTGCATAAAACAGCCCTAAAAAAAGGACATTTGACACCTAGTTCTGATGGCCTATTTACTATTTTGCCACACCGGCACAGAGCCAATTGGAGCCTGGAAGTGCGGATGAAACCCATCGTGGAAATACCCTGCATGGAAGCAAGTTGCCTGGGGACAGTTCTATGGATGACCGTATTACTTTACTTGAATTTTCCGTAAAATCCACATGTATTACTGTTCCCAGTTTCTTTATATCTCTAATATTTTCAAACTACTAATCACTTTAAAACCCATATGGGAACCATTGAAAGAAACACGTAAAATTAGCTATATTATGCGATCACGTTGTACATGTCGATAAGACCACCCAATTGGTCTGTGCCTGGCACTGTTGAAGAATAAAACGTTTATTTATTTATTTATTCTCTTACTAGCTTTGTGCAGTGGTTACTTTTGGCTACATAATTATCCCAATTTTCTGGTGCTGGAGCTTCTCTGTACACTCACCATGCTGCGTTGCGTAGTTTCATCCATCTTCGAGTTCTGCTCCTAATGAAAGCAACTGATGTACACTTATTGCAAATGTTTATATCTGAAACCTCTGCAATCAGCCGACTGAATTAGTTGATGAACTCGAGCCAGGCGACTTCCGGGGTTTTTGGAAAGAAACAACCAAATTATGGTGCTGACGAGCTGGGCTAATCAGTCGTAACTTGTGATCGTTTGCAAACTCTTATCGTTCTCGTTCAGATATTTCGCATAAGAGACGAAGTTGACACGGATCACTAAGACCCAAACACAGTCTAAAACCAACACATCAATCATATGCTCCTCGTTGGTAAGCACAGGATCCACCACAGATGGCCTGTTATCGGTTCTGAACGGATTGGGCCAAATGATGTGATTGTAAAGAGAAACTTTGGTTACGAGATCTTCTTTGTATGCTTTGTATTGTCCTTCGATCATGACAGGAGTTTCTAGACAATGTACTTTGAAAACATCCATGATAAGTTAGTGTGTACGTTCGCTGTAAACTGCATCTTAAAGCAGCCGCTAGGTGGTTATCTGTTTCGGATGTAGAGTTAGGGGGCGGTACTCCATGACAATAAGGCAAGCTTCTCTGCCTTTTAATTGCAACCGGCACCAAAGAGAGTGGAGGAACTACGTGTTTCGATCCGTCACGGTTTCGCACTGTCAGTCGCTTCGGTAATACGGTATTACCTCTCCTCCTTTGTTGTGACTATCGTTCCAGATCAGCGACATGCGCGGTAGCGAAACTTCAGCTTCCATCATCTCCATGAAAAACCACGTCGCGGTGATACCAGTGACATCATATGCCGCGGAAGATTGGCGATCTTTCAGTTTGGCCAATTTATTAATAGGACCCTGTGCATTCGTATACAAGTAGGCTAGTTTCTCGGTGTCTAGGAGCCCACAGAGAGCTAACGAGGTCAAGTGTGGACGAATGCCGACCAATGGGAAGTCGGCAGTTACTGGTTTTTTGATGGGATAATGATACCTGATCTGAAACTTGATTCGGCAAAGCTGCATCCCTATCTTTGTTTAGACCTACATCAGAGTCAAATAAAGTGGCAGAAAAGTTAAGCTTCTGTACCATCATCTGTACGCTTGTTGCTTCAGGTGCTTTGATATTTGGACTGCCCTAAGCTTCTGCCACCTTTAACCGAATTTCAGAAGGAAGGTTTTCCGATTTCTCCGCCATCGATCCAAAACGTCCGTTGCTTGTTTCGCTGACCGAACCGCAAGTTTTAAGATTCTAGTGCCACACCCTCTATAATTTGGTGAGAGAAGTATCCTGATGAGCCATAGTGCCACAACATCATCCAAAGAAAGTGTTTCACGAATGAACCGCCACTGTTCTAAATCGTGCTTTCCGGTCTTTTGAACATCGTTAGAAGGATGTTCTGGTACGCCATGTATAAAGATTGTGTTTAGGCGGTATTGATTGCTGTGTCCCTCTTCGGTGTTTCTTTCTGATTGCCGCGCGCACCAAGGGACATCAGGATAGATACGTATCCCACAGGATCCGTGTTTTAGCGCGCTTGCGGAGAGCGAAACTTTTTCTACGTCGGTGGAGGATTCGAGTGTTACGCAGATAAGTCTGGGTTCTCCATAGTGTGGCGAGTTCGGATGACGAGTAATTCGTAATAAGTCTATGGGATAGGCTTTGACACTCATCAGCAAGCTCAAGAACTTTTAATGGTTTTTTCGTCCGATAACTTAACCAGCAATGTGATGGCGGTGGATTCAGGGACACTTGCGCATACAACAGTCGGGGCTCTATTGTTAGATCCCTGTTTCGTTGATCTACAAGGTAATCGTGCGTCCTGACCTTCTGACAAGTGTTGATTTTTCACTGTTTGTCCCTCCATTCGAGTTAACGCTGTTTACAACAGAAGAGGCCGCAACGGCGGTCTCCCGGCTGACCTTTGCAGCAATCTCTGTATATATTACTGATGTTCCGGGGGGCTTTGTTTCAACAAGAGACAGTTGACCTACTGGTATCGACGGTTGGTGTTCGGTTGCTTCATCCTTGGTAATGCTAGATGTCAGGTCTAGTGAAATGTCCTTAACCAGACTTTTCGACAGGTGCATAATTTTCGTTGCCACGAGTACTGTTTGACTCTCGTAGATACGGTCCGTTTTCGCCTGTCATCCTACCAAAGTTGGAGAAGACAACGGAGATGGGGACGTGGCTGATTGCGGTTCATGGGAAGCGGATTGTGCACCATTCCGTTGTTTAGAGGCCACTACGCTTCCCTGTTGCATACTCGCATCCATTAAAGTAATCGGATCGCTTATCCTCTGCTCGGATTCTTTGGTTAACCGGTCGCATTTCCGAACTAGGATAAGCAAGTACTTAATGAGTGGGATGGTCGAGTACCCAATACAGAAGCAAAGCGCATCTGGTGAGCTATTTCGCTCTCGTACCCGTTGTTTGGACACCTTTGCACATTTCGCATGATACCATTTCAAACAGTGCAAGCAAGCCAAAACAGTTTTAACTAGTCGATGACATTCTCCTAACCCTCAAGTTCCTTTTGCTCGGAGCCTATGCAGATTCACATTTCTGCCATTCAACCTGGTGCCGTTACCTGACCCAGTGGGTTGGTTGACCTTCTGTACTTTTCCAGCTTTGAGAGCGGCGCACATCGGTCAGGCGAGCCTTTTGGTTGCAAGGTCATGTGAGCGGTCGAGGTGGTCGCTCGGTCCTTGTGCTGAGTTAGATAGGCGCATTGGCTGACAAGGTCAAAGGGAATGGCGAGTGACTGGAACCTGCTAACTGAATCTGAACACAGCGCTGAACACAGACTGAGAGATAACAAATTGTTTCACGGCCTCTTTGAGAAACTCCGGATTGGAATAAGCTTAGGCTTTCCGGACTGCTTCGAGAATTCCGTATCGAATGGTTTCACACAGAATGTCAATCGGCTGAATGCGATTGAGTTATCCGCTTGTGTTTAATCATGGATAACAGGGAAAACCGTTAGTGCTGGCGCGGACTTTCATCCTCGAAGATGATTGCACCTATGATGGATTACTGTGTAGGGCTGGTAAATCCAGTTCAAATGAGCGTTGTAGGACTAGCAAATACCAGTCGGCGACAGTGCGCGAAAGTAAACGAGGATATCAGAAGGCAATTGGAGTCGGACACAGCGGACTGTATTCGATGAGCTACAAGAAGACGCTGACGGATGAAGCAGGACAGGAGGTACATGTTAGCGCGGGAAGCTACAAGGCGGTCGAGTGTCGAGCCGGTTGTAAGGAAGATTAGAACAAGAAAGAATAATGTACGATTGGTCAACAATTAAATATACATAAAAGATTATAGTTATCTTTTTGGGCGATACAGAGTTCCCCCTTAAAAGGCTGAACATAGAAAGCCTTCGATATCGAAAATGGCAGATGAATCGAGGTTCGTAGGGCAAAATCGTACCAAGTAAGAATGAGTGAGCGTTCGTGTCAAGTGGTGTTCGCCGGAAGTCGGAGTCCGTTGTGCCGTTTGTGATTTATTATTTATTGACTTCAGGGCATGGGGCATTTCGGCGAGCTGTTGGAGCTGGCTAGTCGGACTACAAATAACTGACTAGCACAGAAAAAGGGCGACAGGACCTCAACCTCCGCTGCTGCCAAACGGCGCTCTTGGGAGTGGTCTCTCCCCCCGCCGCACCCCGCCCCACGCCAAAACGACCCTAGTTCCATGGAGGAACGACCATCGTCTCACGAAGAAACGACCGTAGTCCAACGGAGAAGCGACCCTCGTCCCGCGAAGAAGTGACACTCTTCCCGCGGAGAAGAGCCTCTCATCCCGCGGAGAAACGACCAGCGTTCGCGTCAGAGTCCTCGAAAACATTGCTTGTGAGGGCCAGTCGATTGAAGGGGGGGTTGCGGTATGTAGAGACGAGAGAATAGAAAAATGCGCGCAGAGAGCGTCAGAAAGAACCAAAGAATGCTCGGCATGTTACATTTTTGGTTTTGCATATTTTTAGAAAAAGATTTTTCGAACGTTTTTGATATTTTTGTTTGCTTTCAAAACGTTAGTCGACCAAAGACTGGGCAAATGTATACAATATCTACAAACTTAAATGTTTTTACAATGCACCTAGTCGCAGAAACGAACCGGCTTATGCACCTCCCGACCACGGCCATTGGCCGAGGAAGGCGGGGGGCTAGATTCGGGAGATGTCGGGACGGCTGAAGCTTGTAGACCGAGATTGTGGTCTGCTTGTACTGCTGAAAGCTGGTGCGGTGAGTTTTGACGTCGCAGAAAGCACTACTAGACGAAGTAGACGGGGTGATTTCTTCCATAAACACAGGTTTTAGACGGTCGATGGTGACGACTTCGCTTCGGCCACCGCGGTCGATTGTGTACATCTTATTCGCGCGGTGTAGCACTTTGAAGGGTCCTATGTACGGTGACTGAAGAGGCTGTCGAATACCGTCTGCACGAAGAAGGACGTCTGAGCACGTAGACAGCTTCTCGGGCACGTACGATGGTGTCTTCTGCGAACGAGGAGCGGGTGGACGTAGGTCACGCATATGGTGAGCTAATCGATCAGAGTAACTTCCGTAGTCAAAAGAGGAAGTAGACTGGGCTGGTGCTACCAGCTGTCCGAGCAACCGCAGCGTGCAACCGTAGACTAGCTGCGCTGGAGTGGCGTCGAAATCGGTTTTAACCGTGTTGCTTAAGCCTAGGAGAACGAGGGGAAGTGTTTCAGACCATGGAGGATCTGTGTGCTCCCATAGCGCTGCCTTCAACTGCCGGGGAAAACGCTCCACCATACCGTTAGCGGTCGGATGATACACCGTCGTCTGGACATGGCGACAGCCTAAATCCTTAAGCAACGCGGCAAATGTCGACGAGAAATATGACCCCCGATCGGTGGTCACGATGGCGGGACAGCCGTATTGAGCTACTCAGCGCTCCAAAAAAGCTTTCGCTACCGTTTTAGAAGAGCAATTTGGCATAGGGATGGCTCAGGCAATCTAGTGGATCGATCGATACAGGTCAGTAGACACACCGAGCCTTTCGAAGGCGGAAGAGGTCCTACGAGGTCGACGTGTACGTGATGAAAACCTGCGTCTGGCGTGGGAAACGTGCCTAATAGGCTTCTCGTGTGCTTGTGCACCTTCGCGCGCTGACACGGAAGGCAAGCAGCTAGTCAAGTATGGACGTCCCGATTGACATTGCGCCAAACGAATCGTGCGGTTACGAGTTTAACCGATGCACGAATGCCTGGATGAGACAAGCCTGCAACATGTCGAACACGGTCTGTCGAACGTCGCGTGGGACAGCTGGGCGCGTCGTGCTCAGAGATAAATCGCAAAGTATAGTTCCGTCTGAGGATGTCAGCGGAACGGGTCGTATGTTCAGTGCGGGAGACCTGCATAGTAGATCAACCTCAGGATCGTTGAGTTGCACTGTGGTCATGGCTGCCAAGTCGATAGCAGTGCCGGCGTCAGAGCTGATAGCTTGGATGCGGGAAAGTGCATCGGCGACGGCGTTGTGCACACCTGAGACATGTTATGTAGCGGTCGGAAACTGAGCGACATAACCTAGGTGGCGCGACTCTCTAGGAGAGTATCGCTCGGTAGTCGGGCCGAGCACGTAAGTCAGAGGTGTGTGGTCGGAGAAGACGGCAAAAGAGCGGCCTTCTAAGACGTGTCAAAAGTGACGTAGCGCTAGATATATGGCTAGTAGTTCTCTACCCCAAGGTGCTATAGCGAGATTCGGTAGGTTGTAGGCGTTTGGAGAAAAACGCTAAGGGCTGCCACGTGTCGGCTACTCGTTGCTGCAAAACAGCTTCGACTGTCAAGTCCGAGGTGTCAGTACTGAGGGACAATGAAGCGTCCGGATCGTGATGCGATATAGAAGCTATGTTGGCGACCGCCTCTTTCAGCGACTTAAAAGCAGCGCGTGCCGCGGCAGGAAAGTCGAATTTCTTGTTCCCACAAAGTAGGTAGGTGAGGGGTTGCATCAGCGACGCGCAGTTTGGTATGAACCATCGGTGAAAGTTGACAAGCCCATCAAAATGCCTGAGCTGTTTGAAAGAAAGAGGCTCGGGGTAGTCGATGATGGCTTGCATTTTATCACGCAGTGGCATGACGCCTGCGGGGGAGATACGACGTCCGAGGAAGTTTACGGAGTCGACACCAAACGAACACTTTTCTGCGTTTATTGTCACCGCGTGTTGAGACAAACAATCAAAATGTGTTCGTACGTGACGAATGTGTTCTTCTCGTGAAGAGTTTGCGTTTAAAATGTCGAGACAATCGTAAGTGAAGTTTAAACCGCGACAAACTTGCTCGATGAAGCGCTGAAATTTTTACATGGCATTCTTTAGACCAAATGGTATGCGCAAGACTTTGAACAAACCAAATGGAGTTTTCACGGCAGTTTTAGCTATGTCTGCTTCAGCCACCGGAATTTGGTTGCATGCGCGTACCAAGTCAATTTTGGCGAAGATATTTTTACCTGCCAGACTGTGGGATCGGATAGCGATCGGGCGTGGTAACCGTATTTAAGGTTCGATAGTCGCCGCAATGACGCCAATCCCGTATGACCTTCTTCGGGACCATGTGGAGAGGTGACTCCATGGGCTGTTGGACGGTCTGACGATACCGAACTGAAGCATGTGGTCGAATTTAGATCGTGCGGCAGGTAGTTTGTCTGGAGCAAGCCGTTTCGGTCGTGCGCTAACTGGTTGACCACGCGTGGTTGTGTGGTGAGCTACCTCTGTCGTGACTGGCCGAAGCTCTGTAGCTGGTCTTACCAGTCACGGGCATTCAGACAGTAGGTTCGCATAATCCGATTGTACATCGGCGAATCGGAAAACGGAACCGATTATCAGACCGTCCGGAAGAACGCCTTCGACCCCTAGTTTAGTACGGTGGTCTAAAAGTCTGTGGCGACCAGCAACAACACGCAAGCTAAAGTGTCGGAGGAAGTCGATATCGATAATTGGGAAGGGTACAGACGCCACCATGAAGAACCACTGAAAAGCTCGGCGAAGATTGAGGTCCATGTTTATCATGCATTGACCGAATGAAGCTATCGGATAACCGTTGGCCGCACGCAAATTGTATGTAGGCGTTGAGTGCTTGTCGTTCTCGTTCGCTGGGATGATGCTGACTTCCGTCCCCGTATCGATATGGAACGTGATGGAAGAACGTTGATCCTTACCGTAGAACGGGCGATTTGTTTGGTTATTGACAGATACGTTGATTGTGCTAGTATGCGGGCTATTCGCTTTCCCTGAAGCGGCTAAGTCGTGCCTAATGCAACGTCTAGCTCTTCCACCATATTAGCGGTGATAACAACATACTTCTTCTACGGGTTTGGTAGTACCTGACTAAGAACGTGCAGGGAAAATGTTGGTCTTTCGTTTCGAACGAGACGTACTCGGTGCAGGAACAGACGAGCCGCAATGAACAGTAGCCAAAACGTGGTCAGCATCTGACCGTGGTACAAGCTGCTTCAAAGGTTTCATTGCCGCTAGCCTGCTGCAAAGTAGCACAATTTCCTCGTCTTTAGGGTCAGATCGGCCTGACAACTGAGAGCAAACATGAGATTCGGTTTTCATTGGTGAGAATATGTCACCGGAGCTACTGGTCCTCTGCTGCGGAAGACGTTCGAACGCAGCGTCTGCCTTGGTAGCTAATTCTTTCAGCGATGCGCTGAAGTTCGCGGAGCAACGCCGACGGCTTGTGATCTCCAAGCTGTTCAAATCCAGCTCATGCGCTGGGTTGTAACTCCTTAAGAAGCGCTTGCTTCATCGTTTCATACTTTGCACTTATTTTCCAGTTTGATCTCGAATACCACAAACAAAACCTCTGGACTGTGTTCCATGAAAGTTGGAACAGGCAAAACAAGCACGTTTACGCTGTAAAACGACTAAGATGCCACATTCAAAATGTGAATCGAAAAGATCAAGAATGAACAAAACACGCTGAAACTATTAAAATTACACAAGAGACAAATGAACACAGGTATATAAATGAAAAAGGGAACGAACTCACAAAAAACACTAAGGACGAAAAGTGTTTAAATTCGCGCGTGTGGATCTGGGTCACCAATTTGTAGGACTAGTAAATACTAGTCCGAGACAGTGCGCGAAAGTAAACGAGGATATCAGAAGGCAATTGGAGTCGGACACAGCGGACTGTATTCGATGAGCTACAAGAAGACGCTGACGGATGAAGCAGGACAGGAGGTACACGTTAGCGCGGGAAGCTACAAGGCGGTCGAGTGTCGAGCCAGTTGTAAGGAAGATTAGAACAAGAAAGAATAATGTACGATTGGTCAACAATTAAATAGTGCATAAACGATAGCAATTGTCCTTTTGGGCCCCGCAGCATATAGTGATAACCCTGGGAGAATATGGAGAGAGGATAGAGAGGAATAATCCGAAGAAACCAGGAGCACGCACGTCACGCGTGTGTGTATGTAACCTACGCAGCCATAAAGGCTCAACTTTTAATTCACTGTATCTATGTTTATAAGGAACAAGTATAGAGTAACCGAAAATGCGTTTGGTGTAGGCGCGTTGAACATTTTCTATGGCCTTCAGGTCACATGTGCGTAAATTGCTAAATCTATCGCTACAGTATTCTAACAAGGGTCTTACATTGACTTTATATGCCATGAGCCTTGTCTCTCAACGCTAGTAACTGACTAATAGATCCCGATACTTGCATGGCCTTTGAAACAATATAGTTCGCATGTTCTTTGAAATTTAAAGAGCTGGAACACCTCAGTCTTAAGTTCTGACAAAAGAGCACACTGGCGTGGGATTGTCCTGAAGTAGAAAAAATCCTGCTTCAATATGGCATCCAAAAGTCATGATATTTCATCTTGATGTGGAGAAGTGTATCTGTCTTTTTGCAGCCAAGCCCTCTATGGTTTGTAGGTCATATTTAACATTTGCTACCTCAGTTATGCATTGGGATGAATGGAACGAGTATACCACGTTTAAATCATTTAAAACCAAGTGTGAGCTTCCGAAACGTATGACAGGTGTAAGGTCGTTTATGTACAACATGAAAAGAGGACCTACAACGCTATCTTGAACAACGCCACTAGTAACTTGTTGGGACGTAGACATGAACTCATATATGTTGACTGTCTAGGAGCGTCCTGTCAGATAGGATGTAAACCAGGGTAGAAGTCTATTTGATATGCCAAAACTACTCGGTTTCGATAATTTCCTTTGGTGCGAAACTCGATTGAACGCTTTCTGCATATCAAGATAAAAGACAATACATTGAATACCATAGTCAATCGTTCCGGTGAGATTATTTAAGAAATCAAGTTAGCATGTTATGTAGGATTGAAACTTTAAAAGGTTATGCCGTGAAGGTGCAAGAAGACTGTGTGATAAGATGAAAGAAGTGCGTTTTTCTTTTAATATTCTTCCCATCAATCGTGATAAGTTGGAGGTGTGAGTAATGGGGGCGATAATTACGAATATCCGTTTTAGGCCCAGAATTATATCGCGGCATAACAGCAGATTCCTTTCATCTTGCAGGATACTGGCCTGACTGTAAGGGACGGGAAAGAGATGCACTACTAATCCCGATATATATATATATTCACCACCACGCTTGATTACGGCTGAAGAGACCAGGGTTATGAGATGGCCGAATCAAGGTAATCAAACGTTTAATGACTCCGATGCGGAAGTCAACAAGTAATAAACTCGGGGGGTGACAAGTGAGGATGAAGGTACTAGCATCGCATTTTCGTTGCTGAAAGATTCAGCAAAGTATGTACTAAAGTCGTTTGCCATGACGGTAGACGTGTCGACAACACTGCAGTCTAGTGTGATAATATGTGAGGGTAGATCTGTTTGTCGCACTTTGCTCTTTTTCAATTACTTAGTTCACCAGCTTTGTTTCTGCTGTATAAAAAGCGTTCCTCTTCTTGTCTACTATGTGTAGCTTTCATGGTATCCGTTTCGATTACCAGCCTTTGGAGACGCAATGGCACGCTGAAAACAACAGTTTCCGCATACGTTCGAGCTAGTGCGCGCATTTCTTTTCTATATTTTTCAGCAACAGTCGAGCTAACCGTAGGTCTAGCACAAGGTTTCTTTTTGCTGATAGTCAATAATTTCAAGAAGTATTGTATGTTGCGAGAAAACAGAGCAGATACATCCTGGAGGTCATGGGAAAGAAAGAAAAAATCCCAATTTTGCGGCTGGAGTATAAGGGAGAATGAGTTCCAGTTTACACTTTGTGGGATGAAGGAATGTAAATTTGAATTGACTAGTGGGGGGTCGACCGATGTTTTGAAGGCAACTAATTCGTGGCCGCATCATGGGGGGCCACGTAGTACCTCGGTGAAAATGGAAATAGGGCCTAAAGTAAAAACTAGGTCCAACACACTTTTACCCCTTGTAGGTGAACGAATATGTTGAGTCCATCGTTCTGTCATAAGAAAACATAAAACGTTTGCGTGATTCCCGGTTGGTACTTATCTAGACCAGCATATATCTTATTTTGCAGAGTAGATCCCGAAATGGAACTAAAAGGTTTAATACTTGGGTTTCTTTATACTAGCTGACACCAGGTGGGTGATATACGCAATCTACAATAGATCGGTTTCCACCGAAAGACAAAATCAGCCAGACAGAATCAAGAGAGGGACAGATAAGTGGATGTGTACACTTAGAAACAAGCAGGTTTTGTGAGTAGTAAATAATTCACTTTCCATCTCTACCTGTCTTATCCTCACGTCTGATCCGTTTATATCTGTCAGTTGAAATCAGTTGACGACATATTTTCTCTACATCAAAGTTCAGCAAGCAAGACAAGATCAGGTTTATTTGGTTACACGAAGGTACGGACTAAGTGAATTTTATTTAACTGTATATTAAGTAACAATATTCGGTAAGTATTCTGCCTCGAGTTTGAGCCACAATATTCACTAAAACTTGGGCCTATATAAGATACAGAACTGTGTGCAATAACTCCTTTGCAGTGAGATTTGCGGCATCCGTTGATAGTAAAGAGGGAGTCGGAATGGGTCGAGCAATTCCAAAAATGGGGTAGTTGGTGAGAGTTTAACATATGCTAGTGTGGTTGTATCGTGGAGTTACTCAAAGTAGGTGGTAAAGGAGGTGGGGCAAGTATAAAGGGGACAAGAGGGAGTCCTATTTGTTGTCGTAGCGGAAGTTACATTCCTAATAACCAATAATTCTGCAAACGTATTCGGATAAGTTAGGGGTTTTTGTTTTACTGGTAGCATGGGATTGTTGTCATTATTAACCATGGTAGGAATTTTTGGTTTCACCTCGACCCTAGTAGGGCTCTCTCTAGGAATAGAAAGCTTTCGACGATAACTGCTGTTATCACTAGTGTCTTCAGGTATCTTGCTTCCTGATATGAGTGTACATTTCGATACAGTAATCGCACCGATTTCTATTCCCCGTAAAGCAGTCGAAGATAGTTTCGTCACCGGTTTCGGACAGTCAAACTTTTGTAGATAAATCTGTGCATGCTTACTGGATGGACGCGTTTCAGACCGTAACTTTACAGACCGGGTTTGCTCTGTAGCTGAGCATGAGCCGACAGCATGTGTGCCAATAGTGTCCTCATAAATGTCCTCCATAGTATTTGGAGAGTCAATGGTGGCAACCGAATGACCTAATTCGACTGTTGTGCCTAACCGTACAATGCAATCTGTATCGGATGCTACCAGTTCCGAGTTAAATTCATAAACCCAGCACCAATCAAAGAACCACTAGAAACCGCCCACCGAACGGTTGGGCTAAAACCAGACACTAATTTGACATCCAAACAACGCACCAAACAACATCCAAAAACACTACCCTGTTTGCACACTAACAACCAAGACCTTCTTAGTGAGTTGCTCGAACTTAGAAAACGTCGCACCTCACAATCGCGGGATCTCATCATATTTAGAGAGACGTGGGTAAAGTAGGAGAAAACCGATAATGAGATCAATTTAGCCGGCAGTCACTGTTTCCGCACAATAGAATTGGAAGCTATAGTGGTGTACTCCTTTAGTACAACGCTAACCTCCGATGTGGAGTTATTGAGCACCCAACAATTCACGCCCCTGATTTACTTTGGCGCCGGCAATGGTTGCGGAACCAAGACACATGTCTTATAGCCGTGATTTACCGGAAATGGACTCTAAACTGTACCACATTATTCCATTTGTTCGGTCCAAGTCATGACAACACATTCGTATCGCTGCGCGACATGCGAACGCTAGCAAACGATGGTGCACAGTTTATAACCTGTTTATAAGAACTAATTTCCAGCTAGTTTCTGTGTGATCACGCAGCTTTTCCCACCATATTTCGAGCGGCTAACAGGCTGTCAATATTTGATCTTGTGCTCACCAGCGAAGAACTTATTGTGATGTGATTATGTAAGCAGAAGGACTATAAAGATTTGCATGATAAAGCAAGCAACTATCTTGCCGCAAGCGAACAGAGCAGTTGATTAGACGTCAACGTGTATTCGCCCATGAGCTGGTTGATTCTTATTCAAAGAAAGGAACTCATGAAAGCAGAAGCGTCGTTAGTTATGGAAGTGACCTAGTTACCTCGAGGTTCCAACTTGCAAGTTGTGCTGTCATTTTCGCTGAACTTCCTTTGTCTAATAAACCGTTTGTCCCAGAAGGACTGAATTCTGCGACCTGGTGTCAGGGATGACCAAGGCCAGATCGCCAAATGGCACTCAATTGCTGTCTGGAACGCACTCACCCGTACAAAACCTGCCCTTTGAACACTGAAGAACAAAACTTGGTCAGTGATTGCAAAATTCGGAAAAGCAAGTTGTTCGATATCTGAGTATTGGTGTTTCTGAGCGAACAACCAAAAACTTATAGCCTGGCAATGTTTCGATATACGACTGGAGATGACGCACGCCGCGTCCTGAAAACGATGCAGTACTAAATGTAACAAGATCGAAAATATCTGGAATCCGTCATTCGAAAATTGGCGACTTTTACGAGGGTCTGAGTAACGAGACCTATCAGCCGTATCATTTTTCACCCGCCACAGGTGCCCAGACGAAACAATTGAGAAATATGTTACAGAGCTGAAGATGCTGGCTCGTTCCTGTAGTTTTAGTAATTGCATAACAGACAGTCTAATCCGAAAAAGAATTGCACTATGGATCAATGATTAAAACGGTACCATGTGGCTGTTGCATCAACAACACTCATCGCAAGGTACTTTCCATACTACACCAGATCAACTACAAATGCAGGATTGGAAGGTATATACTGCAGCTTTCTTCCATCGTACGTGATCTGGGTGTGCTGGTGCAAGAGGACTGAGATTGTTCCATACCATTCGAAAACGTATCGAAAACTGACCACCAACAAGTAAGCTGTTGCGACGGGCGTTCGGACGAATAGACCGCTCTATTTTTCGAAAGTTGTTCAGTGCGCTGGTTCGTGCTATGTCAAATACGCACTTTAGTGCTGGCATCCATGACTGTAATCTAGCCGTTATGCACTGGAGTAACATCAACGTGGAACATCCAAGTACCTCCTTGAAATGTGCAATCTCCCATACAAGAAGGTATCTGAAAAGCAACAGAATATTCGCTACGGAACCACATGGCTTCCACCAATAGCACACATCTGCTGCTAACCTGTTAATTGCTCGCAATAGCTGGACTGAAGTAGTTGGTAATAGAGCAGAAGTCGATGTCGTCTAACTGGACTTCTTCAAATCATTTGATCGTCTAGGCGCCGGAATACTCCTTCACCAACTTCAGAACTGCGGCATTAGCGACATAACCATCCGTTGGATAAGCACACTTCCATAACAACGTCCACTGGAGGTGAGAGTCCGGAAATCTCTGCCGACGCAGTGGATTTGGAGTGCAGTGTGCCCCAAGGTGCAAAGCTAGGATCTCGTCTATGCTTGGTTTTCATAAACGATGCATCGAGATCAAGTACTTCCGATTTCTTCTTCTTTGCAGATGATAACAAGGTATGGCGGACGGTCAGAGGACCGGATGACCCTGAATGGCTCCAGTGCGATCTTAACACAATTGTGAACTAGTCACTTCAGAATCTCCTACCATTCAAGGTGGACAAACGTTGCCTTGTTCAAATACGCTATAGACATGAGTACATGTATTGGCCTAGGGTACACAGATTGCATACCAGTTCGCAGGAACTTGAGGTTGGTGTGCTCCTACAGGTTGGCTTCAACTGTTCGAAACAGACAGAAGCAACCGCGAAAAGAGGCGGGCAACATTTCGGTCTGCAGCGAAGGACATTCAGAAGATTTAACCCATCAAGCTTCCCAATGATGTACAATTCCTGCGCGTGACCCATGTTGAATACGCCATCAAATCTTGGTATCCTTGATGGAAGCGCGACCTGGAGGTGCTAGCAACACCACAACGCAAGGTCACAAAGAATGCCAAGTGTCTGCGTAAACTGTCTTACCAGCAATGACTGAAGTCGCTGGAAGTTTTCAGCGGACACCATCGAAGGGTACTCGGAAAGTTCAGTAGTGTACCAAATATTGGATGATCTTAACCACATAGTCCTCTATTTGCCGAAATAACCGCAAAACCAAGCTCAGAGCAATTGTATGTAACTGAGTGAACAATACTGCCATCTGGAGTGTCAGTGGAACTACTTTTCTCTTCGGGTTGGTCAAACTTACAACTCTGTTCTAAACTCACTTGTATCTTCCCTTATTTGAGACATTTACAGAAATACGATTGAATGTCACTTTTAGCTCTTAGCACTTCGTTACCTAAACTGCCCTCTTGTGGATCTCACCAGTTATGCCATTCTACGGCATTTATGTGCAACATGGATCCAGGGAGGCGCCACACGAATAATTGACCACACTTTACTTACTTCGTGCTTTTCGTCCATAATCACTAAGTACCGTGTTCTTCTGTATGCTTGCAGTCTAGTCTTACTGTGCACAAACTTTATTTGTCAACGCAGTAAACTCGGTAGACACTCTTTAGAGAACTCACCTACATTTCGATTTTAGAGCATTTACCCAAACCATCCTACGGGAGTTGTCAAGCACTTGCTTTTTAACCCATGATACATACTTGTTCATCGTCCGTAGTTCCTTGAATGCTCGCATCGCAAGTAACCAGTTTTTCATAAATTATCCAGCTGTTGTATCTGTTGCAAAATAGCTTGCTTGTTTAAGGATATGCATCTATCACGATCAGGAGTGAATACGCATTGATCTGCCAATATGTGATGACCTTCTCTCGTATTGTTGAAAAATAAAAGATTTAGTATATATCCAAAAGTTAACGACACCTGTTTTGGAAAACCCTGTCCCAACCATGCAACTTTCCCAGGCGACCATAGTGTATGGGCTGATGAATATGCATGCTTACATAATTCCGCTTGTCTAGATGAGAGTTTGTTGAAATGCAAGAAAACAATCGACACCTGCACTCTTGCCGTAAATTCAAGTGGGTTAACCCTCCCAACCATATAACCATCCGCGATTGCCCACCAATGCAATCGTATGCCTGCGCGCAAAGCACTCAGCACCGGGTGCTGGAACGTGCGCACAATACTGGACCGGAACTCCAGTGAGCGCCCGGAGCGACACAATGCACTGGTCGCGATGGAACTGGCGCGCTGCAACATCGATATTGCAGCGCTCAGTGAAACCCAGCTTGCTGAGCAAGGTAAGTTGCATGAAGCAGGTGCTGGTTACACATTCTACTGGGTGGGCAACGCCGCCTCAGCACCACGTGATCACGGGGTCGGATTTGCCATATCCGACCGCATCCATCGCCAGCTGGTAGGTGAACCAACAGGCATCAGCGCGCGACTGATGACTGTCCGCCTACGACTCGGAAGAGGTAAGTTTGCCCCCTTTATAAGCACGTACGGTCCGACCATGAGTTATCCTGATGACACGCGTGATCAATTCTACACTCAGCTCTCCTCCGTGGTACGATCTGTGCTGAGGAGCGACCGGCCATTTTTGCTGGGTGATATCAACAGGCGCGTTGGGCGTGATGCATCGTTGTGAACAAATGTCATCGGTCTTCATGGTGTAGATGGGCCGCTTCCAAGAATGCGTCGGTGGAGCTCTTCGGAGCTAGTTGAGAGCGGATCGAGAAGGACGGCTAGAGACGAGCCTGGGCCCGGAACTACGGAGCGGGAATATGTGGACAGCGCAATAAATCAGACATATACGCCGCTAGCGCAGCCCACAGGACCGAGGCCGAGCCGATTGACACAGCCCAGAACAAGCAAGTCGAGAGCTCTCGAACGACTCCTGGCCGATCCAAATCGGGTACAGAGAAGTGGGGATCGAGGCGAAAACAGGAAGGCGGATCTTCCAAGTCAGAGCTCCCGAGGCGAAAGGACTGGCTCGCCTCTAACATCCGTACCTGTGTTGCGTGGCGGGACGGAAATCTAATCGATATTAGATGGCGCGCGCGAGACCCTCATGTGCCCATTTTCGGTGTGCAATAAACGTCTACCCCCCTGTCTTGTCGTTCTCGCTACAATGGCATTGGTTCGGCGAATGCGAACGGTGACAGGCTGCTCTCACTGTGTGCCACTCACGGCCTGGCGATCACGAACACTCGGTTTGCACTGAGTGCGAGTGATATAGCACCATGGAATCATCTACGGAGTGGCCACGCTCAACTGCCAGACTGTCATCTTACGTCAGTGTGATATGCGTGAAGTGCGCATGACCCGAGTACTGCGTGGATCTGAGTGTGGCACTGATCACAAATTGGTGCGGACCAAACTGTACATACATTTTCGTAAATCTATGTATTGCACTCCAGCCGTGAATCTGCGCAAATGTAACGTTCTCTCCCCCTCGGTACTGTGCCGAAAAGTACTGAGCTGGAGAAGGCGAAGGCTGTACGCCTGTGTGACGTGGAAGGCATAGTCACAGTGGGCGACCTGTGGCACCACATTCGCTACCAGGTGACAACTGCTGCCGTGGAGACCATTGGGCGCGCAAACTGTAAGCGGCCTGATTGCTTTGATGACAACAATGCGACGATTGGCGCATTGGTGTCGGAGAAGGACGCAGCATTTGCTGCACATGTCGCCGGCCCCAGTGACTTGGGGAAGAGGAGTCAGTTTCGCAAACTTCGACGGCGACTGACCCGAGATCTCCGTCGCATAAAAGATGCATGGTGGACGGAGAAGGTGAAGCAGATGGAATGCTACGCTGAACGCCACCAACAAAAGGAATACTTTGACTCCTTGAAGGTGATGTGTGGACCGAGATTGGAGCCGCTGAGGAGACTGATCGATGGTAGTTCAGGCGCTACCTGCACCCAGACTGCAGACATAATGCAGATCTGGCGGATACGCCGACACTGGATGAGACGCAGAGAGCACTTACTCAGCTGCGAAACGGCAAATGTGCCAGGGCCGACGGGATCCCGCCTGAAATATTGGAACACGGCGGACCCGTGTTGTTGACTGCGCTGCATTACTTAGTTCAACGTGTATGGATTGAGGAGGAGGTGTCTCCTGAGCTGAAGGATGCCCTTGTGCTACCACTGTACAAGGGCAAAGGTAGCAAGCAATGTTATGCGAATCATCGTGGCATCAACTTGCTGAGTTGTGTGGGCAAGGTGATTGCCCGAATCCTGCCCAACCGCATCGTCAGTCAGGTTGTGGAACCTAAAGTGGCGGAAGAGCAGTGTGGATTCCGTTCCGGTCGCAGCACTATAGATATGGTGTTTGCGGTTCGTCAATTGCAAGAGAAGTGCAGAAAACGACACCAGCCATTGTACTCGCTTTTTGTTGATTTCACCAAGGCATTTCATACGGTGAACATAGAGGCATGGTGGCTGGTGTTGGGTAACTTTGGTTGCCCGCGTAAGTTTGTAAGTTTAATTGAATGTCTGCAAAGCGGCATACGAGCGAGTGTGCAGCTGAGTGGAGAGACCTCGGATGACTTTGCAGTTGTCTCTGGTGTGAAGCAAAGCTGTGTCTTAGCTCCTGCCCTGTTTAATATATATCTTCATGCAATTATGTCTTGTGCTTTTGATGCCGCTAGTGCTTAGGGTGTTCGTGTGGAGCACCGTATTGATGGTGGGTTGCTGAACATCCGTCGTTTCGGTGCGAGAACCCTAGTCTGTGAGACAACTATTCGTATGTTGCTGTTTGCTGACGACTGTGCATTGTTTTCACACAGCGCGGATGAATTGCAGGATATGACTAGTGCTCTGGCTTCGACAGCGGCCAACTTCGGGCTCACCATCAACACAAGCATAACTGTCTGTCTCTTTCAGCCTTCACCGGAGGTGCAATCTTCAATATTGCCGCAAATCAGCATTGGTGCTGAAGTATTAGAAACCACCCCCCGCTTCTGCTATCTTGCGAATGTGATGTCGACTGATCAGCAGCTGTACATTGAGCTTCGTATCCGCGTGTCGAAGGCAGCGGCGGCATTCGGGAATCTTGAGTATTGAGCGTGGAACAACAATCAGCTTAGCATCGGCACGAAGCTGATGGTGTACAAATCCATAGTACTGTCCGTTCTTCTATACGGCAGTGAAACGTGGACGATGTACCGTCGGGATATGCGATATCTCGAGCGGTTCCATCAGCAGCGTTTGCGACGGATTTTGCGCATCAGATGGGGCGACAGAGTTGCAGACAGGGAAGTGTTGCGCCGAAGTGGAATGTATGCATTGGACTGCATACCTGTGCTTAGACACCTGAGGTGGATCGATCATGGGATCCGTATGGATTCGACGCAGATACCGGAGCAGCTACTATATGGTCAGCTGTGGGAAGCGGCACGTGGGGAAACCAAAGTTACGTTACCAGGACATATAGATAAATAAATAAATAAACATTTCATTCTTCATCAGTACGAGGCGCAGACTAATTTGGTGGTCTTATCAACATGTACAACGTGATCGCATAATATATTTAATTATTCGTCTAATGTTCAATGGTTCCCATATGGATTTTTGAAGTGCTTAACAGCTTGAAAATAGTAGAGAGATAAAGAAACTGGGAACAACAATAAATGTAGATTTTACGGAAAATTCAAGTAAAGTAATACGGTCATCCATAGAACTGTCCCCAGGCAACTTGCTTCCATGCAGGGTATTTCCACGATGGGTTTCATCCGCACTTCCAGGCTCCAATTGGCTCTGTGCCGGTGTGGCAAAATAGTAAATAGGCCATCAGAACTAAGTATCAAATGTTATTTTTCAGGGCTGTTTTATGCATACATCATAGATGGTGAAGCCTCAGCCCGTTCTGTTATGCGGATCAATCAAGTATGGCACTTTTTTGTTTTTAGCCAGCGAGTCAGTAGTAATATGATTTACATGGGTATGCTTTTTATTTTGGAATTGTAATCCGTCACCACTAGAGATCAGCCCAGTAATGACCAACAGTGAAACAAAGAAGAAGATAAAGTATGAGGAACTAAAAAACATAATAATGAATACAAATGCTTGCCTGTGGGCCAGTCACAATTTGATGGAAAATCTTGGCGAGTGACGACGATGGTACAGAGACGTCAGCTTGAAAGGCGTAGTGCATCTATGAATCAGTGCGTCTAATGAGAAAACAGTATTGGTTAGACGGATTGATAGGTCATTCTCAAATATATACTCAAGAATTCAACTATATTTAGGCAACCTTATAATATTGAAACGAACAGAGGATATGGTGACTTTCATACGTATCCAGGAGCTTTCTCATACAAATCATCTAGAGTCCTCGTTTGGCTTAGTGTTGACCAGATATTTGCAACAGTCAGGTGCATATTAATCACGCATCTGAATTGCGGATAGGTAGTGCAGTTTCTAATACTAGATGGAAATTTGTTCTTTATCAACGCAAATTTTGCGGAGAAAGAATTTGAGCGGAGCTTTGTGCGAGACTTTGGTATTTTCAGCGTACGCTCGCTGTTTCTTAGTTCATAGCACATACGAGTCTGAAACTGGAGTTGTGGCTGAGCAGGGAGGCCTAACCCGAATAGTAAGCGGTATAGAAGGCACAAATCAAAGTGAGCCTCTCACGTTCTACCCTTGATTGCAGGTCATGGGAATCGAAGACGGTTTATCGGCGTGCATGGCGCGATCTAATCACGAAGGCAGTTGCCGAAGTGCAGGAGAAAGCCCTCATGTATGCGGAGAAGAAGCGGCAAGTGCGGTAGCGGCAAGCACCGATGGGTTGTACTCCATCGACATCAAGCGCATGGTGCTGTAGCACATGCGGTCGCGAGTGTCTGAGTCAGGCAGGCTTAGTGAGCCACGAGCGAGGCCACTCGGGACAACTACCGAAGCGATGACGGGTCCTGCAAAGAACGTATGCTGAACCGGCGCAGCGTTTGTAGGTACGCTGCATTCGATTTACTAACCGCGTGCTTGCATGCTCAGTCTCGTTATTTCTGGTGGTGGGTTTACAATTTTGTCCTAATTCTTCCCTTTTTAACTAAATGTTCACTCTTTCACTCTTCTATAGACCTGCACAACCCGCCTAAGCTACTTGTAGTTAATTTCGATAACATCTTAGTGTTTGTGTCATTGCCGTAAAATATACTTCCTGACCTCTTGAACTTATCTCGGATCCTTTATTAACAACTTGTTTCATATGCTCATCAAGTTAAGAGTTTTGTCACATTTCCTTATCCATTATTCGATTTATTTTCCTTGCTACCTTTCTCTCAAGTGATTGGCTGTTGTTTGGTATCCCCGGTGTGGCTGCGCTTGATGTGCATGTTGACAAGGTGCCTACCTGTCTATTACCCACTACCTCGTCCATGCTGGCTCCAGGAGACAGTTAGTCGTTGCAGGATGAGTCGGGGTGCACGGTCCTTGTGGCCGTGTTAGGATCAAAGAGTGGTTCCATGCACTCAGTGTGGAGCGGACTACGGTCCAGCCACCGCCTTGTGTGCGCTTGATCCCCAAATACAGCGTGCTTGTGTTTGACTGTGAAGGATTGTGAGCCGGCTCCGTTGATGAAACGTGGTTCCCATCCACATGCCTCGCGGTCTTATTCATTCGGGTTTACACTGGATATGGGGTGTGTGGATGGATCTGAGGGTGGTGCAGCGCAAGCCACCCATGGTTCCTCTGTAGGCGCAGGCGTCCTGTGGCTGGCCACAGTGACAGTCAAACCCGAAACCGGATGTCGCCAACCAACCCATAGTGTAGGTGTTAATAGCTCGGTACTAGTTATAAGATTTTTTATAAACTCGTTGGTGTCTAAGGTTGGATCCCTTGCTAAGAATAATTTGTCTCAATTCAGGGTACTGAGGAGTTGTCAGTCACTCTTTTTTTGCTATTCTAACTTTCATGCTGTATAGCATAGTATTGTGGTTGCATCCTATTAGTGGGTCATCAATAGTGATGACCCCTGACGGAATGCCTATGGTTAATATCAATTCTAGCTTTTTGTCTTTTCTTGTAATTTGCTTAACTCGTTGACTTCTGCCATTAATCTGAATGCTATGGATTTTTCCCATGAGGCTCCCCGAGACCATTTTTGTAGACGTCCTCCAGTCGATATGCGGTAAGCTGAAATCACCACATATAAAGGTATTTTTGCTGGAAATATTTGGGACAGCGTTGCTAGCATCAACTAGTTGTTCGGTATGGTGATTGGTGGCGTTAGAATATACATAACTAAATAAAAAAACGATATATTTCTCGACATGCGAGACACAGGCAGACTACGAGGCTGATCATGTGGCACAACAAAGTCGGGTAGTGGAGAGGGATATGCAGTGATCTATTGTATTCACATAAGAATGTTTCAGTGCTAAATCAATTAAAAATACTAAAGGAGTAAGAGTAGTAGTTGAGAGTAAGAATAAAAGTAGATATTAACTGTCAGTTTAATTGGAGTAATGCGACCCATCATGAAACCGTCTCCCGGAGACCTGCTTCCACACTTCTCTTCCACATCTCATCTGGCCATGTGCTATTGTGGCGTTATATGTATACATTTCTGTGGGGGGCCTGTGATATATATTAAGCTCTCCCCATCGCACAGCCATCATTTAGCCGATTAGAATCAAGCACTTGTAATATGTGCCAGTGAGTTTGTGATAACTCATACTGCATGAGTGTGCTGCATTTTTTTCGGAAGCATTTATCCATAGCCTCGGGAGATTGGCCCAATCCTGGCCAACACTGGAAGGAGAGAAATAAGCAAATAAAAGTGGGTGGACGTACAGTAACGTGAAATGCTAGATTTTCGTCCGACGTTGTTCGATTCAGATTGTACAAGTTTCACTGGCAACTGATAACCTCAGGAATATACATGCTTTTTACAGAAAAGGAGAAGAATTTTCGGAGGAAATAGTAAGATAGCTCTAGCAGTTGTCGGAGATCAAAATGCGCAAATTGGTGATGCGAAATAATTTTGTATGGTACTGAGAAATGTTGGTATTTTTCAGGGAGGGAGAGAAAACTGTACGCAAAGTAAGTTAACTGTCGTTCCAACTGTTCAGCTGTGTGCGGTAAGAGGAGAAGCTGATTTCGTTGAGGGGATTTGTTCAGAGTGAATGTAAGCGTGGAAGATCATGGTAGGTTTTCGTAAGTGTTATCAAATGGACCCAGTCCAAAAGCAGAAGGATTAAATCAACATTGATTTCGCTGAGCACGTAACATAGCAGCTCGTACCTAAGGGAGGGGTCCAGGGGAAAAGATAAGTAGAAAAAATATCTAAATGCAACCCGGTAGTAGGTCACTGGAAGGGATTGCAAACCACAACGAATCTTCTAGGTCATTGAGAGCCAGAAGATCAACAGGCATCATTGATATCGTTTCGAAGGGAGATAGCGCATCCTCCTCCTCGTTTGCCCAGAGGATAATTTCGAAACAGGCGGTAGCCAATAAGTTACTTATCGCGTATTCCACATACCAATGCGTTACTGAACCATACTGAAAACAAGTTCATAAATAAAATGCTGTTTAAAATCTGTATACATGATAGCTCCACAAAAGGGAGTATATCCCGGCAGTCAGAAAAATGCATCCCTTCATGTATGTATTATTTACCTGTCGATGGTGCTTTCCATCACTGATCTGTAACACTGGAGGCAACTGCAGAGAAAGCCAAGAGCGTGGCGGGCATTACTGAGAACAGGAACAGATCATTCTGTTTCAGTATGCCACTGCATGTGGTGTCAAGGCCATACTGTGATACTCACAAAAACACTGCACCGTTGGTCATTTACAAGGACTGCGCTGTTAATCTGGCTAATGGGCTGGCCTATGTACTGTGTGGTCTTGACAACGCATTAATTGCGGCCAGGGCGGCAGTCAGCGTGTCCCGTGAACCGGGTTAATGGCAGCCATGTGCTGTGCAGGCTCACGCGGACAGCTTGTGCACGTGGCTGCCAGACTATAGCATAGTGACGCATTGTCGACCCGATTAGCGGAGACCATAGCCATGGGCCGCTGCGTGAGGTGCCGTGCTGCTACCGTTTTCAGGGCACCGCTTTTGGATTAGAATGTGGGTCAGCTCTAGGTCACGAGATGTCGAATTATTGTGCCTCCAGGTTTGGCTGAATATGGGTGTTCTCGTTTCATGTTGTGGAACACTGCGCTGTGGGGTGGATAGCGTATTTACAAGACCACTGCTACTTCTCTCCCTAATGCGTAGATGTAACCCAATACTTCTTTCAACGTATTAGCCTACGGACCACGATATCATCGAAAAAGGATACTTATTCACTCAAATACTTGCCACGCCTGTTCTGCTAATCGTACAGTGGATGGGGAGGAATGTGTACGCACGCTACATCCAAATTCGAATGTGTCAATTCTTGGAGCATTTCGCGCATTTTGTGAGGTTCATAAAATGGCAGTAATAATACTGCCATTTTAGTAACCTCTCAAAATTACCTTGATCCGTGAGTAACTGTCCTCAAGCCATCTGTAGGATAGTTATAGCAGTACTGTCCACTTGGATGCTACAGCGCCCTCTTATATTGCACAACAGTAATGTGCATCGTCCAAAGCGAAGGCTGATTGCTAGGTGGGTTTCTTGAAAACGTGAACGCGTCCAATGAATAAGTTTTTGATCCACAAGCTGGATCGGTTCTGTCATATCACGCAAGGTACCCCTAATGATGCACAATTGGGATGCCCTATGTTGGTTCCATAGTGGCAGAGGGGATCACCGCGGTAAATCGACGCCTCTGTTACACTGATCAAGTCTACTTTTGATGAGGTCATCTACAGTAACGTTTTCCTCGACGATAATGGGTTAGAAGCACGAAAGCATTAAGTAACCATGTTTACACCAGTAGCATCTCTGGTCACTGGGCATGAACAGCAACAAGATGATAGGAAGCAGGTTGACACTGCTTGCTATCATGTCTTTGGTCGATTTGTTTGCATTTATAAACCAGAATGCACATCTGAAATGCGCGATTCGACATAACCCGATAACGCGTGCAACTGATTTCATTTCATTGTAAATTTTGTTTACTGAAGGGAACGCCGGTTGCCTTGCAGCTAACAGGCTAAGACAAAGCACACGAGAAATGAGTAACTGAGCATTTTTCGCTTGTCACAGGTTTGAGCCAGCGCGTCGGTTATTTAGGCACTGTTCAGATTCTTCAGTAAAGTCGCCCTCCTATGTCCTCGATATGGGGTCCGACGTCCTCATTTGACTGTCACACCAGGCCTCTCTTTGCTTCGGTTCGTAATTGTTTCTGTCTGGTGTGCGTTGACGAGGCTGGTTCAATGAGATGCCAAGTTCCACACCGAACATCCCAGCCACCCACTCCAAAGTGACGACCTCCTTTGTCTCGTGACCCCGTCTGGCTACGTCGGCTAGATCCATTCGGTCATTCATGTCTAGCGCAACTGGCTCAGCCTATTTAGTCGAAAATGTTCGATCGGATGAGAGGTCGAACATCCCCTGCCTTCTCCTCTCTACTAAACACTAGCTACCGAGTTGCGTCCCCAGATGAGCACTCCACACGAAAGAAAGCATGTGTATAGAACACAGTGCAGCTGGACTATAGTGTCTATTGATGTGTACAGACCAAGTTATCCTGCTCCCTTTAAATTGGCAAGCGTGCTTACCAATGTTTGAGTGAATGTAGATCGTCTGGAAATGACGCCTAGTTCGTTCAGCCATCTTACAATTGGGATTAAAAGTCTTGCCAGTCTATGTCACGGTAGCCAACCCAAGTAACCTGACAGAGAAATAAAATTAACGGTCCGTGAAGTAGTTGCTGCCACAAGAATGCGGTATCTTTCAAATTGATTGTAAGTGGGGAATGTTCATATATTTTGCCAACACTAATAGTGGAAATAAACGACATGGGATGGGTGCCTGCTCAACGCAACTGACTAATTGGTGTGTGCCGAAAGGACCACCGGAGCGCCCTGACTGATCGATTCGTGTAATAGTGGTCGTCCCAGTAAAAACATTTCTGTCAAATACCCAAAACATTTTTCCAAAATTACCTTGCGATATACTGTAATCCCTTCTTCTGGTCGTAACTACTTTCCGCATTTAGCGTACGGCGATCCCAAAGGTGCTAAAACATACCCCCAAATATGTAAGGCTACCCTCAAAATGTTTTGAATGACCGGTATGTGACGGAATTGTGTCGCACTGCGACCGCGGCAGTCTATCGGACAGCCTTGTGGCCTACATGTGTTCTTTTGTTATAAATTAAGCGGCTTGCAGTCTAAGGCAGATAGCATTAATGATGCGCTGAATAATTTGCTGTCGTACTTAGGCATATATGGCGAGTTGTGGTCTTCTTTATGGTGGTCTTTATGGCCGAAAACAAGCCCAAACTAGATGGTTGGTCGTCCAACTGTGAAGACAGTGGTGATTTAACCAGAATAATGTCACTACTAATAGTTTAACTATAGTCGATAGTTTAAATGGAATGGAGTTTCAGCCAGGCATCAGAGGTACTAGCAAATGGTTGGAGACAGTGGCATAGTAACTACGTTTGCCGACCGAAGTGGTGGTAATATGTTCGCTCTCCTCATGCAGTTATAAATCCGTAAAGCCTCAAAGTCAGCTCCGAGTAAAGTGTAGATTGATTTTCGATGAACTGCACAATTGCTTGGGATATTGAAGTAAACGTGAAGAAAATGACCACAATGGGACAGTAAGGATACCGCTGGGAAGCACGTTTGTACAGGTGTGACGCATGGCGCAAAGGTTTTGTTGGTCATACAATGACATACTAATATCCAACCCTCATCTTATCTGGAAAGTTTACCCTGTGTATTTAGTATCGAGCACTCAACGATGCTAAAAATGCCGCCCCGTCACTTGCTATCCGGGGCAGAGCGCCCTCTATACTACGACTCGGGTTGGAGGCTATGGTGATGTTATTCCGTAAGAGGAATATCTAGGTGGGGTAACCAGCAAACTGCGAACCACATATATACCTCAAAAGCTTCCAGTACATAATACTATTTTCTATGGGTATCACTATTTATAAAGCAAATTTACCTAAACCTTCTGAACTTTCTGGATCGCGAAGAGTTCCATCTTAATTGCCCAACAACAGAAAGTAGGCAAACGCCACGATACATAGGATAACAATGTGACTACCGGACTTGTACAAGTGCCTGGCCTCGCAGCCCGAGTGCTATTCAAATGAAACTAAAAAGCCGATGTGCAATAAGTTAAGTGAGAATAGCAAATGGAAACACACTAAGTAAAGAAGCCGAGAACGATGTCCAGCTACTTGAGTCACCACAGCTTCATGGTCCTTCATGCATCTGAATCCTCTGATTCCAGTTCTCAGTTGCGCCATAAACAAGTAGGCACGTTTTGCAGCGGCTGACTAATAAGCTGCTTGATGCAATTTTGAGCGGGGCTGAAAGTGAGACAAATCGCATGTCTCGAAAAGAGAACTGAGGAGAATTATCGACCTATGACGACGATGTTTACTGAAGTAGCCAGCCCTAAGTTGATATCTTCTCGTCTTGGTAGACTGAAATGTTTAATGATCCACGTGCGTACTGACTTGGAACTAGTAGACAGAGCGAAACTCAAGTTTGCATTGATTACAAGGATGATTGAGAAACAAATCTCCGATGGTAAATTCCCTGATAGTTACCAGGATTCCTCGGCGAATCCGGAACAATAGATTTCGGATGCTTCAAGAGCGCCCAGAGATCACTACCGTGGCCTGTTCGTAGCGTTTACTAACGTCTGCAGTCTGCTGAACAAAAGTGATGGGCTGTGCTACTTCGTAACCTCTCAGTGGCAGGAATTAATAAGTCTAGGTACTGCACAGTTAAACGCTGACGTGACCACCCAATAAGGAGAAATCAGCAGCTACTCGTGCTTTCGCTGTGATATACCATCAAACGATCGCGGTGGTGTGCTACTTTACACAACGTCTTCCTGGTATGTGTGACTCGTGAACACCTACCGAAGCGCTGATGGTTCAGGTCAGCATTTGGGGTGTTTGATTCACATCACACGCTGCGAACTGCTTGTGAGCGGGATCTGTCGCTGTCCACCGAGCATCTGCTTTAACTGCTTGCCGCATGTCTGCAACCACATAGGTCATCCGCTGTTCCTGCTAAGGGGCGCTTTCAAATTATCTCGAATACAGGGGCATGTGGCTTTACTTCCCCCGGCCATTGTGAAGTCCAGAGGAAGTTTGCAATGATATTTGAAATCGACGCGCATAACTGGGTGCGGGACACTTGCTTAGACCAGCTATCGACTAGCTGTGGACAAGGCGAGCATGACATTCAGGTCTCCAAGCCCCTGGGAACGAGTTACCAATATTTGGTCATAGCTAGCTTGGATCTGACGCTGCTGTATACTCATCCACAAGAACTACACTTAACCTACTAAAAGGCGGATTTAATGGCCTCACTGGAGTCGCGAGCCAGACGGATGGGTCGCTACCAAAGGATTCACCTGTTGAAGCATGTTAGACTATCATTAAAGGGGGAGTAAATGTGTTATGCGCCAAATTTGTCCACTTACTTATCGGAAATAAGCATTAGTGAAGCCACATTGGTTGGACAAGGAGTACAACAAACTGGCTGGAATGTGACGCAGACTAAGGAATAACTTAGCGTTGTCTGGCTCTAAAAATGGAACAGTGGGACAACGGGTAAAATAGCTGAAGCTCAACGTCCCGCAGTATGGTCATGGTGAAAATTCAAAATATAGCAAAAGTTGTCGGCAAATATAGCTTCAGAACGACGGACTCACCGGGGTATTCGAAGTATAAGTTTAAAACCACTTGTAAGTCAAGTTATCTTCGTTAATACACATGTGTATCCGTTTACACACGCATATACAGTAGGTCCCAGAAGTCTTGTCTCTTTTTACGTTGTTACTCGGGTGAGAGGACAGCGCACTAAATTGCCAACTGTCCGATAGTAGATGTTGGTCTCTCTGAAAATGTTCATCGCCCGGTGACATGAGGGTGAACCATCGGAGTGATGAAAGTATGTCTACATCTGGGTACAGTTATACTTGCCAGTCTTGTCCATGGTGAAGATGCTGGATGAGCGCGGCCGGTTGAGCTGAATTCAACATACGGCACGCGACAGGGCAAGTTCACCGATCGATAAGCACAGTGTTTCGGGCAGGTTGAAACGGAGACAGGAGTGCAAAAGCAAACCAGCAGTGCATCAGTACCGGGCTGCAGCGGTATACTTGGGATTGCGCTTGGATAGCTCTAACTGGCTTGAACAAGGAGTGTTCAATAGGTGCTTGGTGTTATCCCAACTAATGACAAAAGGGGTTATTGACAACGCCCTTGTAGACTGAAAGTTCGCTTCCAACAACCAAGCTTAGCAAGAAAGGCATTCTTTTCAATTACGCCTACCACCTATGACACGTAACATGTTGAGAAAGGATCCTTGAAAAGCAATGCCGCCTAAAGACTACTCGCTGCCGCATAGACTATTCTCCCATCACAGTCTTGATCGCAATTGCAGGAAACAAGTGTGGTTACGCTGCCCAATTTATTTCAGAGTAACCGTAAGGGGACCGAAAATTGCCTTCACTGGCGCACGTGAGCGTTCAATCCTACATATTCACTGATGAGGCAACATTCCATTAGCTTGGAAATGAGAAGCTGCATTTCTAGGCAAGATATAATCATCACAATTAGCAAGATGCACGAATTCCACAAAGCACGAAGCTCGTTGGCTCGCAATACTGATTGACAAATCATGGGACAACAACACACGCATGTGGGTTCGCACGAATACTGTCCACCACAAGTCAGTTATCCCTGTGGTAACTTTTGTGACATATATTGCTGCAAACTTCGAATAGGAAATTAAAAAGGATCGACAAGCCACGCTTTCACGGTTTATATTCTTAGTAACAAATCGTGAGGCAATCTTTCTTTCCCCTTTATGTGACCGGTATGTTACTGTTCAGAAGCACGCATACCACGTCAGAGTCTGTACACCGATGAACACAATAAAAATACGAAACTGCGTATCCTATTCTCATATCATCATCTCGTTCACAACCACCCCGTATTCCTTAAGCATAACCATGAAAAACAAATATCGGCATTGTGAACCAAATTGCATAGAAGTGGTCAGTCTAAGAACTGTCGAATCAACTTTGCTCGTTGCATTCATTCTGGCACCATTTCCCATACACCATTTTATTCAAGAAAGCTGTAATAACGGTGAATACGTATATTAACACAAGCAACATAAAACAGTGATATGTTCCTCAACGAAGAAGATGCTCAACGGGCACGCTGACGTTCTGGTTGCAGTGCAGAAACCGCCTGAGGCAATTGGCTATAACTTTTGCAAAATTTCCGTGTTGATGGCGCGACATTCGTTGACAATACTGCTTTTCAGTTGTTCCAGTGAAATAGGTTTGTCTCGTAAACTCTGCAACCAACTCCGTAGGAAGAAATCTAAGCGTTTCAATGTGGTAACCTCAAGTCTGGACCTCCGCGACCAATCCACCGGTGACCGAACACCATGTTAAGATAATCCCGCACCGTTTGTGTATACTGGGTAGGGGCAGCATATTGGAGCTATAACGGCTGAAGCGAAGTGCCAAAGTCGCCAACGAGAGTCAATGGTGAAAAAACGCTCCATCTTGTAGCTAAACATATTCACTCAATCGCTAAAGAACTGCGTCTACCTTATAAACAATAACTCTGTTGCCTATGCAGTTCTGCAAAGAATACTCAGGAGCAAGTTGTTAACTTTATGACACCACTGCGCTGACCAACCAAGCACAGCATGGCTTTATTTTAAGCCGCTCCTACGTTACTTGCCAGTTGCTGTCCTTTCACCGTGTGAGAACCATTACTCACAGAGGAATGGAAGTAATCGTAATTGAGTGACTTGGCTAACACGAGGTTAACGTCAGGTCTGCATTCATTCTACCCCGACGAAGTATTGGCACCAGTTCCCATCGCTTAGACTAACCACTTCTGTGCAACTTGGTTCACAATGCCGATAGTTATTTTTCATGATTATGCCTAAGGAATAGGAGGAGAATGTGAACGAAATGGTGATGTGAGATTTCGTGTTTGTATCGTGTTCATCGGCGTACAGACTCCGGCAATTCATTCATAACACCCACCTGGGTAACTATCAGCTTAAATTTGGCAACACAGTATAGCCCGCTATAATGCCGCAGTAATTTATTCACACTGTGTGTGCTAGCTGTGGGATGTCATTCACTGGTACGCAATCTCGGTCACCACTGCACTAGCGAATATACTTCAGACGCTGTGTTTACGTCCTCCGTGGGTATGTACTCATGATCAGTTCGTTGCATGATCCCACTCGGTTGGATCACACCCTTGAATTGTCACCAAAGCATCCCAACAATATTTGTCTACCACAAGTCCCTTAGCAGTTTCGACAGTTTGACCGATGATGCACCTTTAACCCAGCACAGCGACCGCTAGCACCGCCATTTCGAACTTCCTACGGCAAGGTTGGTAGCCTTTGGATGTTAGTCTGCATGTGACTAAGGCGGCCATCCCTGTGCGCCTTAGCTTTCATGCGGAGTTCCTTGTTATCGATTCCAGCGACACACTGCGGTTGAGATTCCAAACGCGTGCAGTACCCGGGAGAAGATGGATGAATCTAAACTGTGCAGTACCCTAGGCAACAGGTCAGCATACTGTTTTCCTGTTGTTAAATCGGAATCTGACTGTCTGGAACAAAACGAATGGTCAAAACGATATGATAGGGTTCTTATTATTGGAATATCGAATCAAGGAGGCATAATATGGTTTTCTGCAGGCCTGGTCAGGTGGAACTTCACAACTGAACGTTCTTAAAAGCACAAGCATGACTGCTGCTGGTGTCCGTTGAAGTCCGTGGAACCAACAACCAGACTACTGCTGCCGTTGAATCGGTGAACCTCTCTGTGTGACTCGATGTGCTAGGATCGGCGGTAGGGAGCTGCACCAATAAGCAAACATAAGCAAATGAACAAGGCCGAAAGAAAAGGGAACAACCTTACTGTTTCTTGTCATAGGGTGGACATGTTTACAACGTTACCATGTACACATTAAGTCATAGTGAAGTTATAACAGCAGGAGCAAAGTGCTGAAGTCGCCAACGAGAACCTGCAACGGAAGTACGCGACCTTGGCTTTCAAGAAGTGCCTAAAGCAGCCTACTGAGCTTCAACGCTTTCATCCACCGACGTCAAATTTAGAGTAAACATCAACAGTGACGCTTGTACCCTGTCGGATATTTGAACGAGCGCGCATAGGCAGTTCCTAGTTAGTTCAATGTACTCCAGCATCCTTGATAGCATGAGGCAACAGTGTTTCCGAACAAGCGAGTAAATCGGGATGTGACACATCCCGACACATAACGCGAGATGCAGCCATAGGCAAAGCTACTCGTGTTTCTGTATAACTTGCGTCGTTTAAACTGTGTTAAAATAAAATGAAATAGAAATAGAAGCGTTTACAACAGTTTCTGGAGTACAGCTACTAACTTGTGTTGTATATCATGATGAACAGTCTATACAGCTCTCACAATGTTTGACAGGAAAATAATTGTTTGAGTACTAGATGGAATCTTGTCCTGAATCAACGGAAGGTGAACTTCAATGGATCTGACGCCAGCTTAGATACTGTTCGGGGAGATGGGTGGCATCATCAAGTTCGCTGACATATCTGTCCAGTTCATAATCCTTCTCCTAGTGTTGCGAAACGAGAAGGGGTTAACTAAGGGCTTAGAAAATGAAAGGAAACGTTTGCTTGCACGCTATCAGAAGATCATGAAATGCATCAGTTAACTGACTCAAAAAACTTTTAGGGTAAAAATGGAATGACAGGGAAAAATCCATCTGTGTTTACGATTATGTGAGAGTTGGATCCTTGCTTAATGTCACTGGAACATGCAACCTCAGTTAAATATTTGCTTCCACAATCCTGCAGAGTTGTAGACATGGCATTAGCGACACCTGACGGGACAGAGAGACACACAAGGGAACATCCCGATTTGGGATACTCCATGCTACTATGCAGTCTGACTGAAATTCAAGAATCAAAGACCCACGCAAAAAAACTATTAGCGGCCGACCGACGAAAGGTCGGCTTAAAACTAACCACGAATTTGTTGTCCACCTACACACTTTTAATATCAAAACACTATCATGTTTGTATACTAACGCGCAACGTCTTCTTAGTAAGTTGGCCGAACTTAGAGAAAGTCAGGCGTCACAACTGCAGGATCTTATTATGATTACGGAGACTTGGTTAAGTCTTGAGATTGCAGATGCTGAAGTCATTTTACCTGGTATGTCACTGTTTCGGAATGACAGAGCTGGAAGAGGTGGTGGCGTAATTTTGTATTACAAGGCTAATCTCCCAGCGATCCGTGCCCCAGATTCGCTTTGGTGCCGGCTATGGTTAAGGAACAAAGACTCATGTCTTATAACTGTGATTTAACGTCCACCAAACTCTACGTGTGAAATGGACTCCAAACTAAACCACGTTCTTCAGGTTGCTTTGAACAAGACATACAGTCACATTCTCATCGCAGGCGACTTTAATGTGCACGATCTGGAAATAGCGGTGACCGATAGCATGCAGTTCAAAGCCTGTTTACAAGAGGTAATTTCCGGCTACCCTCTATGCAACCATGTGACCACTCCCAAAGGATTTCGAACTGATAACAAGCCGTCGATAATTGATCTTGTGCTCACCAACGAAGAACTCATGGTAAACGGAATAATTACAAGCACACCACTGAGTCGCAGTGACCATATGACTCTGCTGTTTAACCATGTCTGTTATGCGGAATATCCTGAGGAAGTGGACGAGAAAGTATATATAGTTGCACACTACAACCTGCTATCCGTGCTTTTTAAGGAGGCATCTTGAACCTTCTTAATGGAAAGCTCCCAGAAATCGTCTGGGACACTTTCACAATGATATTTATTATACTGGTAACGCACGCGTCTAAGCAGAAATCCTTCCATTGTTAAAGGAAAAGGAAGTCAGTTCTGAGAAGCAGAACACGCAAAGGCATGTCCTTGAGTGACTTATCATGGAGAGCTCACAAGGACTCCCCGAATTCAGAAACCTGGACTGCCTATGTGGCACAGCGTAACTTCTGTATGAGTTGGATCCACGAGGACAAGTTAACGCATCAGCAGGAGTTAATGGATAGATTCTGCACAAACCACACACTTCTACAGGGATGTTAATGCCCTTCATAAGGTGCAACGCAGAATCCCAGCATTGATCACGATTGACGGATGCACGCGATCAGCAATGGAAGCAGTCAATCTCTTACGGTTTTATTACTCACGAATGTTCCAGAAAGTAACAGACCAGACGGTTATCCCTGTTTCTATTGTCCCACCATCAGCTTTATCAAATATTACTTTTACTGCAGAAAGTGTGTCAAAGAATCTGTTGTCCCTGGCTATCCACAGCTATTCTGGTGTCGATAACATTCGACCTAAGGCTTTAGAGGCAGCAGCCAGTGATCTGGCGGAAACTCTGGCTAGATTCTATCAGCGCTGTATGGAGGAGAACCATATTCCAACAAAATGGAAGCCTGCGGTAATCACTCCTACTTATTAAGGAGGTAGCCGCATTGACCCAACCAATTACTTTCCTATAAAGCTGCTTCCTGAGCTTTCCAAGGTTGTGGAGTCTATTATCGCCAATACACTCATGCAGTATCTGGAAAATCACAAGGTGATAGCAGCAGAGCAACATGATTTCTGACAAAAGCGCTCATACACTACGAACCCGTTACTTGCCTGCAACAGCTGGACTGAAGTAGGTTATGGTGGAGCAGGAGTTGATGTCATTTACTTAGACGTCTCTAAAGCGTTTGATCGCCTAGACTACCGTATTCTCCTCCACAAACTTCAACTCTGTGATGCTGGTGACCCACTGCTGCGTTGGATAGGCAATTTCCTGCACGAACGTTGGTTGGAAGTGAGAGTACGAGAATCACTGTCCGATGCAATTGAGGTGGAGCGCGGCGTACCACAAGGCTCGGTGCTCCGGCCCCGTCTATTCTTGATTTTCATAAACTATATGTCGGGGGAAATTACTTCCGATTTCCTATTCTTCGAGGATGATGTCAAGTTATGGACAACGATCGAAGCACCAAACGACCAAAAGAAGCTCCAGCGTGACCTCAACACGATTTCAGCCTGGTCAGTTTTGAATACCCTACCGTTCAATGTGAAAAAATATCACGCTGTTCAATTGCGCCATAGAGATGACAACGTGTATAGGCTTGGGTCACATGTATTGCAAACAACTTCCCAAGAACGCGATTTTGGTGTGCTCATTCAAAGAGACATTAACTATTCAAAACAGTCAGAGGCAGCTGCGAAGAGAGCAAACCAGCACGTCGGTTTGTTGCAGAAAGCATTCGGAAGATTCGACCAATCCATCTTCCCCATACTGCACAATTCTTATGTGAGCCCCCACGCTGAATACGCCATCCAAGCTTGGCAACCTTGGTTGACGCGCGACTTAGAAGTACCAGAGAAACCCCAACTTAGGGTCACAAAAAAGTCAAGGGCCTACGAAATCTGTCTTACCATCAAAGACTGAAGTCACGGAGTTTTCAGTGGCTGCTGCCGAAGGCTGCGCTGCGATCCCATATTAGCTAGTCTACCAAATATTGTGTGACCCTAATCAAGGATGCCATCACTTGCTGAAACTCAGCCATAGCACCAATCTCAGAGCTAACCCTCTGAAATTGTGTGCAACGTTTATCCACCTGGAATGTGGGCGAAATTATTTTTCTCTTCAGGTTTTCCAACCCTGGAACTCTCTCCCAAACTTCGTTGTTTCCTCCCCCTTGGATATTTTCAAAAAGCTTTTGGATCTTGCCCTTGTCCCTCATCACTTCGATGCCTAAACAGTGCAACTTTAGAATATATTAATTATTCCTCCAAACCGGATTAGCATGTTACGTAAAACTGAGGATGCGGGACAGAAATGAGTATCCATGATTTTACTTTCCACATCTAATACATCAACTATAACTGTCCCCATGTTGCCACGTCGTTCACATTCAATTCCCACTTACACTACTATTATTCAGCAGTGTATCTGCTAGATAAACGCTCAAACAGACGACTCACCTATCGTTTGATAAGTGTAGTTTTACCACCACCATCCTGCGGGAATTGTCAAGCAAATAATATTTTTACCCGACGTAAACCATTGTTCATTGAATAGTATAAAATAGGGTTTTAAATACTTAAGGAAGGGTGGATTGATTCACTAGGAACTGAAGATGTCAAAATGTCCAAGTTGGTTGTGATTTGTTCATGCGGAAGATGCCCGCACGAATGTAGCCCTAGTAAAGCTAAAACCCTTAAGAACTGACAAAGCAAACATAGATTGAGCGTTGCTCGCCTGGAAACACTGCCTTCTGCTCTAACGTGTGACATTAAGATGACGATGCAACTCGTGACCCTGCCAACAATCTCCATCGAAAAACCTCTAGATTCCATACACCCTTGGCGTTGGCCTGAATAGCCAACGCAACGTATCCATGTAGAATACTTTGGTCTTCTGAACTGAACATTTTCCTCTTGATAGCCCATGCCCTATTCAAAATGGTTCGATGTTTATGCAGTGTATCCTCCCAGGGATGAAACAGCCGTTATAAAAATGCGATCATTGTTCGCCGCTTTCGGAATAATTGATAAGGTTTGTACAGAAAACGGTCTTTGTTTTAAAAGTAAATAGTCGGAGAGTTGTATGCAGAACAAAAACAACCAACGCTTACATATTCATTAATAATCAACCATCTGGCTGTGATTAAAAAATCATGCTTTGTGATATGACTATAGAATCGACCACCGAAAAGTAAAATGCTAACAGCATTTCGAAATCTCCATCGCGCCGACTAGAATTCATATAATGAAATTATCAGAACCATGCATTGGAATACGTCATTAAAAATTCAAAAACACATTGTGCCCACATATGAGTTTATTAACAATGTTGCCCTTGATGTGAATTTACTGGCACCCACCGTATGGAGAAATATCCAAGAACATGGTGGTGACCTCAAGCTTCTATACAAAGCTACAGCCAAACTGAAGTAACTTAAATTGCTATATCGCAGGAGCAACAGCTTCGCAACATTGCTACAACTGTACGAGGATTTGATAGATTTATAACGTCCAACCCAAACGGCGAACATCAAAGAAGAAAATGCGGTATTGGAAATTCTGAGCAAATACGTACCTCCGTTGATGAAACGTGGCTCCCATCCACATGCCTCCCGGCCTTATTCCTTCGGGTTTACACTGGATATGGGATGTGTGGTTGGATCTGTGGGTGGTGCAGCGTAAGCCACCCATGGTTCCTCTGCAGGCGCAGGCGTCCTGTGGCTGGCCACAGTGAGAGGCAAATCCGAAACCGGATGCCGCCAACCATGTTTGGTCGCGAGAGAGCCTACGGTGCTCTGAGGCTGGTGGTGGCAAGACCCTGACAGATGGTCTACCCATTGCTGCTACCGTTGCGCCATTTGCTCTTGTCCTGGATGCCTCCACGTGGCGACCGCTGGGTGGGAGTTGGGTTTCTCCCTTCTCCCTTCTAAGATCCAGGACACCAATCCGCATGAGTCAGTGAACTGACCATGTGCTAGACCCGCTGCCTTTCGGGTGTTCATTTAATCGAAGGCTTCGGCTGAGGACCCGAGTCGTTCTCCCGTCAGTCGTGGGCGCCCTGCCAGTATCCTAGTCCATCCTCTTCGGTGGTTAGGAAGTGGTCGATGGCCGCCTTCCCGTAAAACCTAACTATGGGAGACAACAGGTCTACCGGTCATGAGCTCACAGCTCGATTGGCGTAGAGCACGAGTGCCACGCATTGTCTCTGACGGTGGGAGAACACCTCCGGGTGTTCAATGGTTTGCTACTGCCCGCCTCAAATCAGGCAGCCCCTGGTCAAATTGGTGCAAACCCGCCAAAACCCACTTGCGTCTGGCCGTGGTCGCAGGTATATCCTACTACGGTCGCAAAACATATATGAATCGGTCCAGGACTTCAAAGGCTGCGTATGACGGCCGTCAAGCAGATCCCCATCTGTCTCTGCAATCACATTCCCGAACTGGATCTGCTCCCCACTGCCTTGTGGGTCAGGCTATTGAGCCAAAGGCTCCGGTGGAGTCCCTCAAGCAAACCTCCGAAGCACAACGACCACCTCGCGTGCGATTGCCCACCAATGCAATCGTATGCCTGCGCGCAAAGCACTCAGCATCGGATGCTGGAACGTGCGCACACTACTGGACCGGAACTCCAGCGAGCGCCCCGAGCGACGCAATGCACTGGTCGCGATGGAGCTGGCACGCTGCAACATCGATATTGCGGCGCTCAGTGAAACCCGACTCGCTGAGCAAGGTAAGTTGCATGAAAGAGGTGCTAGCTACACATTCTACTGGGTGGGCAACGCCGCCTCAGCACCACCTGATCATGGGGTCGGATTAGCAATATCAGATCGCCTACACGGCCAACTCATGGGTGAACCAACAGGCAGCAGCGCGCGACTGATGACTGTTCGCCTGCGACTCGGAAGTGGTATGTTTACCACTTTTATAAGCACGTACGGTTCGACCATGTGTTACCCTGATGACACGCGTGATCAATTCTACACTGAGCTATCATCCGTGGTACGGTCTGTGCCGAGGAGCGACCGACTATTTCTGCTGGGTGATTTCAATGCGCGCGTTTGGCGTGATGTATCGGTGTGGACAGATGTTATCGGTCCGCATGGCATTGGTTCAACTCAACCACCAACCGCCTCGTCAGTCAGGTTGTGGAACCTAAAGTGGCGGAAGAGCAGTGTGGATTCCGCTCGGGTCGCAGCACTATAGATATGGTGTTTGCGGCTCGTCAGTTGCAAGAGAAGTGCAGAGAACGACACCAGCCATTGTACTCGCTTTTTGTTGATTTCACCAAGGCATTTCATACGGTGAACCGAGAGGTATTGTGGCTGGTGTTGGGTAAGTTTGGTTGCCCGCGTAAGTTTGTAAGTTTAATTGAATGTCTGCACAGTGGTATGCGAGCGAGTGTGCAGCTGAGTGGAGAGACCTCGGATGACTTTGCAGTTGTCTCTGGTGTGAAGCAAGGCTGTGTCTTAGCTCCTGCCCTGTTTAATATATATCTTCATGCAATGTTGTCTGGTGCTTTTGATGCGGCTTGTGCTTACGGTGTTCGTGTGGAGCACCGTATTGATGGTGGGTTGCTGAACATCCGTCGTTTCGGTGCGAGAACCCTAGTCTGTGAGACAACTATCCGTATGTTGCTGTTTGCTGACGACTGTACGTTGTTTTCACACAGCGCGGATGAGTTGCAGCATATGACTAGTGCTCTGGCTTCGACAGCGACGAAATTCGGGCTCGCCATCAACACAAGCAAAACTGTCTGTCTCTTTCAGCCTTCACCGGAGGTGCAATCTTCAATATTGCCGCAAATCAGCATTGGTACTGAAGTATTAGAAACCACCCCCTGCTTCTGCTACCTTGAGAATGTGATGTTGACTGATCAGCAGCTACACAGGGAGCTTCGTATCCGCGTGTCGAAGGCAGCGGCGGCTTTCGGAAATCTTGAGTACTCAGTATGGAACAACCATCAGCTTACCATTATCACGAAGCTGATGGTGTTCAAATCCAGGGTGCTGTCCCTTCTACTGTACGGCAGTGCAACGTGGACGATGTACCGTCGAGATGTGCGATATTTCGAGCGGTTCCATCAGCAGTGTTTGCGACGGATTTTATGCATCGGCTGGTTCGACAGAGTTGCAGACACGGAAGTGTTGCGCCGAAGTGGAATGTATGCATTGGACTGCATACCTGTGCTTAGACACCTGAGGTGGATCGGTCATGTGAGCCGTATGGATTCTACGCGGATACCGAAGCAACTCTTATATGGTCAACTCAGTATAGAGATGCAACATGTGGTGAAACCAAATTTACGTTACCAGGACATGATCAAAGTGAGCCTATCACGTTCTAATCTTGATTGCAGGTCATGGGAATCGAAGGCGGTTGATCGGCGTGCATGGCGCGATCTGATCACGTGGGCAGTTGCCGAAGTGCACGAGAAAGCCCTCATGCATGCAGAGAAGAAGCGGCAAGTGCGGAAGCGGCAAGCACCGGTGGGTTGTACTTCATCGACATCAAGCGCATGGTGCTGTAGCACATGCGGTCGCGAGTGTCTGAGTCAGGCAGGCCTAGTGAGCCATGAGCGACGCCACTCGGGACTACTACCGAAGCGACGACGGGTTCTTCAGAGAACGTAGGCAGAACCAGCGCAGCGTTTGTAGGTACGCTGCATTCGATTTACTAGTAGCGTGCTTGCATGATAAGTCTCTTTGTTTCAGATGGAATTTTCTCCTAATGCTTTTCTTTCTCATATAAATGTCTACCTGTACGCTCTTCTATAAACTTGCACACGTCGCTTAAGCTATTGGTAGTTAATTTCGATAACATTTTCGTGTTTGTGGCATTTCCGTACAATATACTTTCTGACCCTTGAACTTATCTCGGATCCTTTGTTAACGACGTATTTCATGTTCTCATTAATTTAACATTTTTGTCATGTTTCCTTATGCATTACTCGATCTATTTTCTTTGTTATCTTTCTCTCAAGTGACTAGCTGTTGCTTGATATCCCCGGTGTGGCTGCGCTTGATGTGCATGTTGACAAGGTGCCTACCTGTCTATTACCCACTACCTCGTCCATACTGGCTCCAGGAGACAGTTGGTCGTTGCTGGAGGGGAGGGCGTGCACGGTCCTTGTGGCCGTGTTAGGATCAAAGAGTGGTTCCATGCACTCAGTGTGGAGCGGACTACGGTCCAGCCACCGCCTTGTGTGCGCTTGATTCCCCAAATACAGGGTGCTTGTGTTTGCCTGTGAAGGAGTGTGGGCCGGCTCCGTTGATGAAACGTGGCTCCCATCCACATGCCTCCCGGTCTTATTCCTTCGGGTTTACACTGGATATGGGATGTGTGGTTGGAGCTGTGTGTGGTGCAGTTCAAGCCACCCATGGTCCCTCTGTAGGCGCAGGCGTCCTGTGGCTTGCCACAGTGAGAGGCAAATCCGAAACCGGATGCCGCCAACCATGTTTGGTCGCACCCTGCCCTTAATGATTAAGATTGCGAGTTAATGTTGAAGGCACTGATGAGCCAATGCGAAATGCTTGCGTTTACCAAGCTTCGTCGTTTTACCTAGCTTTTCGTACCAACCTGTGTCAGATCCATGTGTACCACCATGACCGCTATTCTGCTCTCTCGATTGCTAGTCTATGTATGTGTTTGCCAGTTTCGTTGCCTTTCTGAGTGTAGTTATCCGAACAGTTGTCTGGAAGTTGTCCGACTAATTAGCTGCTGTCATGTGTTTGCTTTTTGGATGCTGTTTAATCCGGAGCTCGGGGAGAAGTCTAATATGTCCCGCAATTCATTACCGTTTCTGACATCTGTCTAGATTGATGGACTATTTTCACAATCCTCGGGCCACTTCCTTTGTAGTTTGGTGATCGGCGCAACCTGAGGATCGATTACGCCATGACGTTTTCCAGGAAGTGGGTCACCCTAATATATCGTCACTGTTCCTGGTCCTGAGTGGTCGCATCGCGCTCATTATTATCTCCAGCCTCGGGAACATGGTGTACAAGAATGGTCCTGGAAACGGATTTCTTCCGGTATTCTCCCAAGCCGTGCTTTGATAGTTTGCGCTCTCTTCACAGCATATGCGGGTAAAAGGACCCATTCCGGAGGCCAGCTGTCGATAACCGGATAGGCTCTGGTTCTTCAGCGGGAGTCAAAACAACTCGAGAACTCACGGCTCACCGTGATGATGTGAGTTTGTGCGACGGGTAAGGCGTAGCACTTTGACGGGCCTATCTATAACTCCTGTGGTTTTACATATGGAGTTCCACTGGTTCACATAATCGAGTTGTTTACCTTTTAAGGAATTTGAACTCGTGCTGGATCGTTGGTGCAACTTACCGCTGGAATACTATGTGCAACTTGGGTTGCGGTCAACCGCCCAGCTTGTCTGCGTACAACCTGTGAAGGCTGTGTAAGTGCAGCTTTGTCTCCTTCATTTACTGGGGACCCAGTGGGAGTGGCCGAAGGTCAAATTTCCAGGTTGCCTTTGGCAGCAACATAGTGCCAAACACAACGGGTGCCGACGACCTAGTGAAATTTCGAAACAGTTCGGAGGGTGGACTAGGCCCAGGCCGTACTATTTCTAATCAGTTGCTTAGGCCGTAGTTGAGAAACAGTGGTACTGCCGTTCAAAGCGACAGGTGACTCCTTGTTGACGCGCTGCCCAGAATTATTTTCAGTTTATTTGCAGAGCGTAATGGGAATGACTGGGGTTTGCCCTTTGTCGCTCTTTTCTCAACTGAATCAAGTTTGGTGTTCCTCATGTGTTTAATCATTGCCAACAGTCTTTTGTGTTTCTGTGAGAGTTCAAGGACACGATTGACCGGTGGGATGACTCTACATGTTTCACAGAACCACGGTGAATCTGGTTGACTATTGGGTATCTTCAGCTGGTTTACTGTGTGTTTGGCATATTTCAAGAGTTCACCAGTGCATGATGAGATAATAAGCATAACTTAACAAGACCCACAGGATGGATATGCAACAGAAAATTAGAATCAAATTGTTCGCAGTTGTAATGTGAAATATCAGTGGTTAAGCCATTGCACTTTATCAAACTGTTGTGTAGCGTTTACAACCAAGATGATAGTCTAATAGTCTTTCGAATGCCGTGATGTCTGATGCGTTCACCACATATCTTGGTAACGCACTCCAGTTAGAATAGATTCTAAGTGCGTAAAAACACTTACAACAAGTCAGACGGGAGGGTTGCGTCATTAGTTTCAGGTGGTTGCCTCGGCTTTGCTTGTAAGGGTTAGGGTCAATAGTGATGTATATGGATGCTCGCTTTCAGTTAGTATCCGTTATGTGAGAATGAGATCTCCGCGAAGCCGTCGGTATTCTGGTGAGAACACACCGAGTACACGAAGACGCAGTTCGTAACTTAGAAAGGATAGTGCATGCGTTGCCGTTGTGCCTCCTCTTTGGGCTTGTACCAATAGGTGAATGTCTCGTTTTAACCATGGACACCAGGCCTGAATTCCATATTCAACTTGAGGGAGAATATAGGAGTTAATCAACATTGGTATTAGCTGTAGCTCAAAGGTGCACAGAGCTGGCCTCAAAAGTCTCAAGTTCAAGTTCGCCACACTTGCTACTTTTGAACGTTGGAGCGAATTGCCAAGACTCTCTTGCAGTATTATACCTAAGCCGCGTTCGCTACTCATGGGTTGCAGGAGGTGTTGTCCCAAAAGGTATGTGTTAACGAAGCTGCTGCACACCGTCAGCAGGTGGCACTTTGCAGGGTTCCGTGGAAACTGGTACTTTTATGCTCTTTCGGTAATCCGAGTCAGATCTTCCTGGAGGTAGAAACAAATCGGGTGCTAAGCGAATTGCCAAGGCCATTGGAACACTTTTATGACATGAATGAAATCCACATTTTACGACTGATCTGGATGCGGTAACATGGCCTTTTATTGGATATTGAACTCCACTGCGTCAATGGATGCCATTCCGATCAGCGTTAGAGCGCTTGTGCTTCCCTGCGTGTCGCGTGTGCGATGAATTGTCGGCATCTGCAAGATGGTCACGTTAGACGTTTCTAGCCCTAGTGGGGCTGATTCAAGCGTCTATATCGTTCGCTCGGTAAACTAGGCGACTGAGTGACGCGGACACAACGTGTACGATAGCTACAAGGATTGACTGTCTGGAGCTGGTGTTGATGACTCGCCAGTAAAAACGCAGAGTTGGCTTTCGTTTAGCCTACAAATGTTGCTATGTTTCGCGATTCAGAAAACCCATCGTCTGTGTTTCTGCGGGAAAGGTGCGTAAGTCGCGATAAAAGGTGATTTACGTGTGTAAATCCGCAAGCAGGAATGCGCTAAATAGCGCTGAAGCAGCTGGATCGAATGAGTGTAAATACTCGGATGCGTGACAAAAGGCGGCTGAAACACGGCGAAAAGTGTGCACAACTGCGCGAGTAGCAAGCAAGTTCTTGCAAGGTAAGGAGTTTGTGTGGAACGTGCCTGCGTCACAACTCGTGGCGAGCTGGAAGGCCTTGTCACAGCTGCTGCTGGAGGACGGAGCGTGAAGTGACTGGAGGAATGACATGGAAACATGCAGGAGATTTAGCAGATCCAACCTTGATGAAGGCGCAATGGGAAAACAAAGATAAGTGGAAGCGACAACTTACAACCAAGGTTACGCCTGACGATATCTTACAAAATGACTTGCTAATTCGATACTGACGCGCTACTTAACACATGACTCAGTAAGAACTCGAAAGTGAACAGTTTGCAAAATCAATAAAAGAAATGACCACCAAAGGCACAGATACCAGTAAACATCTAGATCGCAAAATACTGAAAGCACGAATATTTCACGTTCACTACACAGTAACGTTCGTTATTCTTTCTACAACTTTTGGAGTGCTCAACACCGTAGCGAGTAGCCTAGGTTTCAAATAATCCGTAGTAATGTGCGTAGTCTGCGAAACAAGATGTTTGAACTAAAGGCATAATAGACCACTCCCATCCTGATGTGCTTGCGTTCACTAAAACGTAGCTATCTTCTGACATCATGGACAATGTATTATAGGCTCCGCGCTAGGCAATAGTGAGATCTGACCACCCCATCTGATCGCCGCGGAGGTGGAGTCGCCCTGTACTTCAGATGTAGTGTAAACGTTAAAAAACCCATACTTTTAACTCAGCTTATGAAACTGTTGAAGCATTTGCAGTTAAAATCGGTACTGATTCAAGGCAATTTAAAGCTGTGCTGCTGTATAGGAGCTCTGATAGCAATTTTAAGATTTTCATTAACTTCATCCACAATCACTCTACGAACAGTTGCTTGATAATGGGGGCCTTCAATGTCCCTGAAGTAAATTGGCATGACCTATCTTATGAGGTAGCGATAAAGGGTTGGCTACCGAGCTTGTTAACTTGACACTGGAAGTACCTATACACCAATTTGTCGATCGACACACCAGGTACATGGAGGGTCATGCTCCTTCTCACTTGGACCATGTTTTCGCGAAGTCGGTTGATTTTGTGAGTGACCTTGAGTATGGTCCCCTTTGGGAGCCAGTGATCATACGTGTTTGTCTTTCAAATGTGCTCTCATTAGAGACTGCGATTCAGGCAGAGTCCGGACTCCGAACATTTGGCACGCCGACTTCCAGTTTATTAGAGCCAAGGCAGTAAATACCTTATTTGTCATCTTGCCGGATGATGATATACAGACGGCTTGGGATGCGTTTAAGTTTTTCTTCTTTAAAATATCCCACCCTACATCCCATTTTCTGTGAAGAAGGTTACCAAAGCGAAGCCACCATGGTTGGACTCAGTCGCACCCCAGCTAATGAATGGACGGGCGAGATGCTGACAGATCTGCAAGACAGTTCTCTCGGAATGTACTTTCCGGCGTTCTCGTGAAGGGCGGAATGCTTGCAAAAGTCATTTACGAGCTACTAGACTTAGGTACGAGATGGAGCTGGCTAACTCAGCCTCCACAAATCCCAAACGATTTTTCGCCTACGTCAAACGGCTCATTAAAGTTGGCTCATCTATCCCAGTGTTGTTAGGCAGCGACGGCGCCACTACCAACACTGATCACGAAAAAGCGTGTCTACTCATTGCGCAGTATGTCGGGACTTGTCTTCGGGATGAGCAGTTGCCGCTTGTTGACTTAGAGATGAGAGTCAACCAGGACTTCAGTTTAACGTACGCCTCAATTTCGAAGGCACAAGTTCTCCATCTTCTTAAGGGGCTAAACCCTGCTAAATCCGCTGGGATGGATGCCATTCACCCAAAGCTTTTGTACGAACACGCAAGAGAGCTAGTTGGCCCAGGGACGCGTTTGTTTTAATTGTCGCTTCGCAGCTACTCCTTTCTCAAGGATTGGAAGGATGCTATCGTCTGCCCGATTTTTAATAAGGGCGACAAGCATCTCCCGGCCAATTATAGACCGGTAAGTTTGACAAGCCTACTGGTCAAGGTATTGGGAAAGTTGGTCAGGGACGTGCTTGAAAACCACCTGCGGGACTTTGGTCTGCTCAGTCCACTTCAACACGGTCTTCGCAAGGGTCACTCCTGCATGACTAATTTGCTAGTTGCACGCGAATGTTGGACGGATGCTTTGGATCGGGGTCATGCAGTAGATGTACTGTTTATTGACTTCGCCAAGGCGTTCGACACTGTATCACATTCTCGCCTTTCTTGTAGCTTCGGTCATATAGAATATCAGGACGTGCACTACAATGGATCACCACGTTCCCGGAAGCGACAGACATGTGTGTTCGTGTGGGGTCTAGTCTGTCTTTCCGTCAGTCAGTCCTCAGTGGGGTCCCTCAAGGTTCGGCGCTTGGTCCATTGTTATTTTCTCTGTATGTCAATGAGTTGCTCGAACTGCTGGGGGTACCATCTCTCATGTTTGCAGATGATCTAAATTTTTGGCACACATTGTCCTACTTCGATGGTCCCCAGAATCTGCGACGGGCCCTCGATAAACTTTTGAACTGGGCTGCTCTGTGGCAGTTTCCCATAAGTTATGCAAAGTGTGCCATCTTACTATTAGGACCAAATGGCCCCAAACGCGTTAGCTTCTTGGCGGGAATGAACTACACCATTTTTCCCAACTGATAGACCTAGGGTCCCGTTTCCTTTAGAACTTACTTCTAGTGAGACCTGGAGGAAAGCCACGTGCAAGGGTTTCAGAATGAAGTGGATGATTCGCACGGCATTCGGGATCATCACGGGCGATATCTTTGTTAGGTTATTCTTAGCCTTTGTCAGGCTACACTTGGTATACAGCATCTAGGCTTGTCCATCTTGCTTAGTCAAGGGCAGGATGTCAGTGGAGAGAGTACCGAGAGTTGGAACCAAAATGGTTCATGGACTACGGAACCTTTCTCACCCAAAAGGACTACTTCAGCTAGGAATGTTCTCAACGCATTATGGTCGCCATCGAGACTACCTGATCTTGACTTGTCGCATACTTACCGGTAAAATCGGACCCCATTTATCTGAGCTTTTCCAACCGGCTCGGCTTCCATCTCTCCGAGGTGAATCGCTGAAGCTACACAAAACGCGATCGGATGGAGTCCAGGCGGACTTTCGTTTATCACGCCGAGTGGTGTATTCCTGAAAAGCACTGCCCAAGAACGTGGTATTGGTACCGACGGGGAACGAGTTCCAACACCGACTCTTGGCCTTCAATTCCTCATTCACATCTTGGCTTATTTGCCTTATTGAATTAATTTATCTATTACCTTTTGCTTCTTGACGCTTGTATTACTTTCGAACTTCTGTTTCTCATTTCCCGTGACCTGTGCCAATGCAAGTCGCGTGGGTATTAATTGGTTGTGTAACGAAGTTCCTGGAATGGGGTACCGGCGGGAGCTGGAAAACGGGCACGGAACGAATCAACGGCGGTAGAAAGCAGCACGGTCAATCACAGCGGACACACGACGCGAGAAGCACACACAGCAACCGGGCACTCACAGAATCGCAATACGCAAGCGTGACACGGGCAAAACGAGCAGACACGGAGGAAGCACGTTTATCCACAACAGGAAAAACAGAGGTGTACAGGACCTTGATAAGACAATCAAAACAAAAGGGGAATGTCAGAGTTTTTGGGTCGGTAAAGTGCCTTCGCACGTTTTCATATATCTGTGGTTTCTCGAGAATCTGCAAATGAAAGAGAAAAGAAAGAGATCATTTAAGTAGTCTTTAAAACGACCCATGGCGGTTTCGATTTCGTTACACCACTCCCCCTTCCGGCGAAGACACTGTCCTCAGTGTCTCAGTGCCCTGAATACTCGCCGAGCCGCCTTCGGGGGTATCTCCACAGTGTGTTCCACGATCGGGAGGCATCCGGGTGGGACGACTTCCTCCTTCGGAGTAGAGGCTGAAGATCCCGCTGGTTTCAGCTGATTGTAATGCACGGTCAGAACGTCGGAATTTGGTTGAGCGACATCTCGGACGACATACACCGTGGGTGAACGGACGAACACAATCTCGTATGGCCCTTGCCACTGTCGGTGAAACTTCGCTGCTGCGCCAGGCGGAGGTCTTGGGCGGTGCAACCATACGCGATCTCCAATGTGATATTCAGGGCCCCTACTGTGCCGATCATAACATACTTTCTGACGATGCTGTGCTATCCTTGCGTGTTCTCCCGCACACAGAAAGGCTGATCGAAGACGTTCGCCAAGCTGTCGTACGTAGTCTAAGAGAGAACAAGCCTCGATTGGGGGAATAGGGGATATCAGCTCCAGAGGCAAACGAAGCTCGTGACCAAACGTCAGGAAGGCTGGAGAATACCCCGTGGTTGCATGCACAGACGCTCGATACGCCATCATGCATTGTGGAATCGCTTCGTCCCATCGATCTGACTGGTGCCGCTCCAGGAAACTCTGCAAAATCCCTTTTATAGTTCGGTTGGTGCGCTCTACTAATCCATTCCCTTGTGGATGATACGATGTGGTACGTGTCTTCCTCACCGAGAGCAGCCGACACACCTCCTGAAGCAGGTGACTCTCGAAGACGGCGCCTTGATCTGAATGCAGTGACAGCGGTGCTCCATAGCGGGCAATCCACTCATTTACGATGGCTGACGCAACCGTTGCCGCATCCGGATTTTTGATAGGTATGGCCTCGCACCATTTCGTAAAATAATCTATAAGAACAAGGAGGTGGCGGTTCCCGTTCCTTGTGACTGGCAAAGGCCCCATTAGATCGACTCCGACTCGCTGACCTGGGGACGTGGCCACTATCGGTTCCAATGGGGCCCGGGATAGGGGGTCTTCGATTTGATAGCGGCACAGATCTCGCAGGCGTTACATAGCTTCACGACGTCGGCGTGGATTCCTGGCCACCAGTACCGTTGACGTATGGCTGTCTCCGTCTTTAGTTGGCCAGCGTGACCTAACTGCTGATGGACTGCTTGTAGTACGCCCGGCACTCTCGACATAGGAGTAATCACTTTCGGGCCCAGGTCATCCATGAGGAACAGCGTCCCACCAATGATTCTTAATCGGCTCCAGTGGTCCCATAGTGAGCGTTCGTCTTTCGAACGGGATTGCATTTCCGTACCCGATGGTTTAGACGATCCTTCCACTTGCCGCATATAAATGTTAGATATATATGGGTCCTGGGCTTGATCCTCTGACCACGTTGTATCAGTTTCCGAGTGGTGTAGGACTGCATTTATTTCGTCCAGAGCGGGAATTCGAGAAAGGGCATCTGCGTTGGCATGCCGTGCTCCCGGCCGGTACTCACAGGTAAAATCGTACTCTTGTAGGCGTTCTTGCCACCGCGCGACTTGTCCCTCCGGGTCACGGAAGTTTTGTAACCATTGCAGAGATTGATGGTCAGTCCGCACAAGGAAAGGTTTTCCGAGTAAATATGGTCGAAAATACTTCAAGAAATACACCAAAGCCAACATCTCACGTCTCGTTGTGCTATACTTACGCTCTCGCTTGTCCAGTCGGCGGCTAGCATAAAAGATCACGGTTTCCCCAATAGAAGTTTTCTGCGACAAAACAGCGCCAATCGCCTCGTTACTGGCGTCGGTGTCTAGGACAAAAGGCCCTGCTCGTTCGGAAGTATCCGGGAGACCTAACAGCGGTGGCGACGTGAGGCATTCTTTCAGTCGTCCGAAAGCACTGGCACACTCGTCCGTCCAAACAAACTTCCGTCCCTTTTCCGTCAGGCGATGTAAAGGCGCCGAGATCGAAGCAAAATTGCGCACAAATCTCCGGTAGTAAGATGCCAGTCCCAAAAACTACGCAATTCATCAACTGATCTGGGTTGTGGCCACGACCTTATCCGTTCGCACTTGTCGGGGTCGGTTTGAATGCCATCTGGCGTTATTACGTGTCCCAAAAAGTTAACATGCTCGCGGAGAAAACGGCACTTCCGTCCCTTCAGCTTTAATCCAGCCTGCCGTAACCGCTCCAAAACTGTACGTAGACGGGTGTTGTGCTCTTCGACCGACCTACCATGCACTATCACATCATCCAAATATATCAAACATTCCTTGGGTACGAGGCCCTCCAATACTTTCTGCATCAGGCGCTGGAAGGTGGCTGGGGCATTAGCCAACCCGAAGGGCATGGTCTCGAATTCATACAGCCCGGATGGTACAATGAACGCGGTTTTCTCCCTATCGGACGGACGGACCTCCACTTGCCAATACCCGGCGGCCAAATCGAGAGTAGTAAACCATCGTGCACCATGAAGAGCATCAAATGTGGCGTCAATGCGAGGGAGGGGGAAGGGGTCTTTACGGGTGACTTCGTTTAGCTTTCGGTAATCTACACAAAGTCGTAGAGAACCATCCTTCTTCTTCACGAGTACGATAGGAGACGACCAAGGCGATGTCGATGGGCGAATAACGCGCATATCAAGCATCTCTTGGATCATGCGATCTAGCTGGGCTTCGTAATGAATGGGCACCCTTCGCGCCCGCTGGCGAATAGGATGCTGACTCCCTGTATCAATTTCGTGTTGGATGACGTTGGTGCGCCCAAGTTGAGTGTCGCAAAACAGATCCTCATAATTACGCAGCATGGAGAGAAGTGAGGCTTTTGAGTCTGGGGAAATACCACTGTGGTTACGCAAAGGCTCAATGACATCAGTCTCGAACTGTGATGGTTTCGAGGTGGCTTCTAAAACTGTGCAAACTCCCCGTGAGTGACACAGCTGCGTGTTGACAGGAGTGGACTTTGGTAATAGATTCGCGGTACCAAGCTGCAGCAAGCTTCCATGCTTAGCCAAAAAATCCATCCCTAGGATGGCGTCCCAACTTAGGTTACGACAAACTAGAAACTCGTGTACTGCAGTAACATGTTCCAGTTGGACTTGAGCCAACACTGCGAATTCGACGGGCAACTCAGCCCCGTTGGCCGTTAACACTCGTGGCCTTCTCTGAGTAGTGGCGTGGTGACCCCCGAGGCGGTCGGCTATTTCTAGACGCAACAACGAACATGACGCACCGGTGTCAAGCAAGAACTGGATGTTAAAACCATTGAGGCAGCCAACGGTGGTTAAAGGTCGAAACGGAGCATTACGAACAAAAGTGGATGCAAGGAAGCCGGATGGATTAAGACGTGACTTACCTTGCGAACGTCGCGGCTTGATCGGTGGGTTATGTCCGCAAAATCGCGCACGATTTCCAAAGCGACGGCAGTACCAACAATCGCGCCTGGACGGAGTGGAGTTGAGGTTAGATGCTCTGCTGTCGGAAATGGACACGTTTCTCAGTGCCGAACACAAAGTGGCCTGTCCATACTCGTCGCGATCGTCCATCGAATCCAGGGACTCGTGAAACTGTGCCTTGTTCATGGCATCCGTGAAACTGCAGGGCAGCATCCCAGCTAGTTGGTGACGTAGGGACCTGTCGTGCAACCCGGTGCAAAAACGCTCAGCCAGCCACTTATCCCGCTCGGCGTTGGAGAGATCGGGAAAGGCTCTCAAGGAGAGCTCCTGAAGTGCGCGCGCGAACGCTTCGACCGATTCTCCTGACTGTTGGGTACGAGCAGCGAATTTCTGTCTATACAGAACTGCGGCTTCCTGTTTCCGAAACAGTCCGCGCAGCGATTCCCATATTTCTGACGCTGGCGCCGTTGGAGGAATTCCAGTTGCGCGGAAGAGGCGCGTGGCTTCCTCGCTCAAAAACTGAGAACGTAAGGGCCCACGTTCTTTTCGGGGATACTGGAAAGGTATAACGATACATGAAACTCCCAATTGTCAAAATCATCCCCAGGCCGAAAAACTGGGGGTTGCCTCGGCACAGGTCGAAACTCCGAAAAATCCTGGGTAACAACACGAAGTTGCGATTTCATTTTTGGGGGCTGACTTTTTCCTTCTCCATTGCGATCCCACCTCTGTCACCAAATGTAACGAAGTTCCTGGAATGGGGTACCGGCGGGAGCTGGAAAACGGGCACGGAACGAATCAACGGCGGTAGAAAGCAGCACGGTCAATCACAGCGGACACACGACGCGAGAAGCACACACAGCAACCGGGCACTCACAGAATCGCAATACGCAAGCGTGACACGGGCAAAACGAGCAGACACGGAGGAAGCACGTTTATCCACAACAGGAAAAACAGAGGTGTACAGGACCTTGATAAGACAATCAAAACAAAAGGGGAATGTCAGAGTTTTTGGGTCGGTAAAGTGCCTTCGCACGTTTTCATATATCTGTGGTTTCTCGAGAATCTGCAAATGAAAGAGAAAAGAAAGAGATCATTTAAGTAGTCTTTAAAACGACCCATGGCGGTTTCGATTTCGTTACAGTTGACCATATTGAATCGCGCGCGTTGAACTGAGTTCTGGATTCCAGTTAGCGCGGACGAATAATATCCTGTATCGATGACGCGCCACGGAGAGAGCCTTTGCGTGGTGTCATCCTACTTTTCTAGTAGTACTTGAACTTGTACTTATGCTTCCTATGACCTGCTAATATTAACAGAACTACAACGTAGACCATTTCGGATCAAGCCAAAACCAACGTTACCTTATCAAACCTGTTGAAACGGGTCCAAAACGTAGCATACGCTCCTCTCATGTACATATAAAAATCATACCTGTTGTTTGAACCTTTTGCCTAGTAAACGGTAAGTGCATTTAACTAGCAATTTCCGTTTTGGCAACTTTTTGAGCTGTGTTGCATTATTCGGGGGTAACATGGTTCTCATAGAGAGGCGGGAAACAAATCGGCTGTAAGAAAGCCATTAAATAGTACGGAATGTGCGAAACATTGTAAAAGCGTTATGCAGTGTGGCATGATTGCAGTGGTAGTATAAGTGCTGAAAATAAACCCAACGGGGCTCTTAAAGTTATTTGACCACTTGATTAACAGTGAAAAGAGATGATTTGGAAATAGTTATTGACAATGAAATGACGTAAAGAGATCCTATTTCTAATAATTTACAAGTGCATAGAACAAATACTAATAAAATAGATCACAGTTAATTACGCCAAAAAACCTTACCAACAGATTGCCCTGAGTGCGTATGTTGCGAAAAAGATATCAATACCTTTTGCCCATCTGTGAGTGTTGTAGACTCACTTCTGATAAAGTTGCGATATTTTAAGAACATTGCTGTCTAAAACATTGAAAGCTCATCGTTCATTATCCCTTTTTTAGTTCCAAAGAATGTTGTAAATTTATTGGCACCTGCCTTGCTCGGGACAAAATGGAGTTGAGAGGGTTTTGAGAGTAGGTACCAAATTGGTCGAGGGGTTACAGGGGCAATCGTACCCCGAGCGTCTACTTAGCTTGGGTATGTATTCAATGCACTACCGACGGCTTCGAGGAGACCTAATCCTTACTTACCGCATTTTAACTGGGAAGGTTGGGCCGGACTTGCGCTGGCTATTTAGCCCGGCTAGGTTGCCTTGTCTTCGCGGTCATCCCATGAAGCTACACAAGCCGCGTTCTGACGGGATCAGGGCGGAAACTCGGTTATCGCGTAGAGTTAACGAGCGCTGGAACTCGCTTCCAGAAAATGTAGTCAGTGAACCTACGGTTAAGGGTTTCGTGCGTCAGTTAGACGCTCTTGTGTGGCAACACGAAACCTTTCCCTTCTCCTGACCATATCCATCTTCAAACTTTCACTTCTTATTCTGTCATTATCTTCACTCTTTGGTGTTATCCTTCATTTTAATGACTTTCATTCCCCTTTATCTTCCATTTACTTTCTACGTCTTTCATACTTCACGTAACCTACACAGCGCGGACTGCTAGTGCAGGGAACGCGGGCAGTAATTGGTTGATCAGGGTGTGCTTCGGGTGTTTCGTTTTAGATCTATCAAGAACTAACACCTTATCATTTCCTGGCTCAACGATTTGCTCAAGAAGGAACACTCAAGGGATTTTCCTATCGTTCCAGTCCATCTGAATCTGAATCTGAATCTGATAGACCGTTAGGCCTATGATCCATGAAAGTACAAAGGTAGCTCTTATCTTGCTTCATTTCTCTTGCAGAGACAAGGAAGTCAACACAGATTTTGAAGTATTGGGGGCGCGGGTTTATTTTGCGGAACAAGAAACATTACGATCGTTAGGAAAGAGCCTAGTTTCGTCCTTAGAAAGTGACTTGACCTTTCTTTTCCTACAATTGTATTTCCCTTATTATTCATTGGTTCAGTGATTCATTGGTATATAAAGAGCAGGAGAGGAGACCATTGTCAGCTCCGTTGCTTTCGATTCAATGCAGGTTTGGCACAACTGAATGCGAAGCGGTATTCCTCTGGGGATCGTCGCCATTGTAGTGGGAGCAGCAGAACACTGCGGTACTCGTCAGATGGTAGACGGTGCATAAAAAATGACCTCAGGATGGCTTTTCCAATCATTCACGACACGAATTAATAGCGCAGCCTCTGCACGGTCGTGAAGTAATCGGCTCTTGTACAACTTCCAAATGTGGCCTCTTGTCGAGCCGTCCAAGCTGAGCCGAAAGTATTGTCTCTTCTGTTCCTTAGACTACTAAGCATTAATGACAAAATCAAACACTTGTGGTGACATAGAGATTCCCTCGCTTGTTGTTCAAATCAATTTTAAAATATTATAAGATCATCGTTTTTTATGTATTAGAGAAGTACTTTGTCAGCGTGATCGAACGGCGCATGTTTTTTCAGATACACGAAACCGTCTGTACTTTAACCGCGACCTTCCAACGCGTACGTTTGTAGGACAAGTAAATACTAGTCCGAGACGTTGCGCGAAATTAAGCGCGGATATCAAAAGGCACTAGGAGTGCGACACAGCGGACTGTATGTGCTAGGCTACAAAAACACGTTTTGCGCGATGATCGTGCGCTATATATCCGGTACGAGACTAGACGGCCAACCAAAAGCAATGGGGAGAATACACAAAGTAAGCTAAGGAAAAGTTTATGAAACGGGAAGAGAGTTAGTTAATGCTAAAAATAGGGCAAGAGTAGTGAGCTAGCTAGGAAGGATACAGTTGAGCGTGGAGTACGTTGACGGAGCGCCGCTCGCAGTCGAGTCGCGCGCCAAAGGCAGATATCATGTTCGCGTTTCAAACAAAAACAACGTTCCAGCAGGCAAACCGCCTAATTTCCTAATACATAAGTGCTATAATTATAAATTTTGACGGTTGTGAGTAGGGTAAAGATTGTGGAAAGTAGAAGTCACGATTACAATTCACACACAATAAAATGCCTCGACTGGGAATCGAACCACGATCCACGAATTTCCGGTCCGCTGCTCTACCACTGAGCTACCGAGGGCTGAGGGTAAGTGAGCCAGTCTGCAACACCAGCACAGTTACTGTGAGCCCATTGGCAATATGTCGCGCACCAAGCAGAAGTCATGTGTTAAAATGTGCGCACCTAATCGTCAGCCCTTGGTAGCTCAGTGGTAGAGCAGCGGACCGGAAATTCGTGGATCGGGGTTCGATTCCCCGTCGAGGCACATTATTTTGCGTGAATTTTAATCGTGACTTCTACTTTCTACAATCTTTACCCTACTCACAAACATTCAAATATAATCGACTATCGCCCATTAGACATTCGAAGGACAGATACTTCAGCCCATTGGGAAGTGACGGGTGAGTGAGCCAATCTGCAACACCAGGACAGTTACTGTGAGCCCATTGGCAATACGTCGCGCACCAAGCAGAAGTCATGTGTTAAAATTTGCGCACCTAATCGTAAGGCCTCGGTAGCTCAGTGGTAGAGTAGCGGACCGAAAATTCATGGATCGGGGTTCGATTCCCCGTTATGGCACATTATTTTGCGTTAATTTTAATCGTGACTTCTACCTTCTACATTTTATATTTGTAAGATATTTTATGTTATGTTACCCAGTCATATGGTGAATATACAGCTCACTACACAGCCTCCCTTCTAAAACGGAAACCGTGGGTGAGCCTTCGATCTACGTGAGGACTGTCCTCCACAAGCAAGCCTTTGGCTAGACCAGGCAGTGAAATCTAATTTAACTGCTGGGGTATTACCAGGCGTACGAGACCTAGCGGGCTCCCACCCGTATCCTCTCTGAAGGTGCCAAAAGCACTAAGTGGGGGAAAGTGCGGAAGCGTCAAATATCTGCAACATCGTGAAGGTCAAATATTCGCTTCAGACTCGTACTCTTCTCCGGTTCATACTTGAAAGATAAACGGAAACAAGGGCAGTGACATTGGAAGCGAGGGCAAAAGTAAGTGACACTTATGGGATGGGGTATTCTTCAAGCGAAATGTAACTCTTTTTATGTGTTTTGACACTGTTTTCTTCTTTTTGAGTTTTCAAAACGTTTTGCGTTCTTTTGGGTTCTCAAACCTTTTTGTCGGCTTTTTGGTGTTGTCAAAAGCTTTGCCGAATTTTTTGGTTTTTCGTACGTCGTTGCCCAGAAGGAAAATATGCAAGAAAAGAAAGTGAAAGATACTCTAATCCCTAAATCGCGCTGGCCAACGAAGTTGCCTAACCATCCTAGTCAACTTGTGCGGATCAGAGGTAGGCGTCGTCTTAGACATCCTATGGGATGGCGAACTTGGAGGAACTGCTTAAAACATGGCGGTTGGTTCAATGGGAAGCAGCAGAGCTGAAGTGAAAGGCTTAGATGGAGCGTGATGCTTAATGTTAGGGATGTTGGAAACAGGCGAGTCTTCCATCATCGGCTGGGATGATTCGTCTGAAGACGAGCAAGGGTTGTCAGCGAGCTCAGGTTCCACGTGGGCAACCTTGAGACTGTCAATCATAACGGATTCTCGTTTACCATGACGGTCGATGATAAAGACACGGTCCTTACTCTACAGAACCTTGAAATGACCTTCGTAAGGTTGCGCCAATGATCTGCGGTGACCATCGAGGCGGAAAAATACGAAAGGGCAAAGTTGTAGGTCTTGTGGAACAAAAGATTTACGTCGTTGTTCTTTAACGTCGGGAAGCTTGTAGTGACATATGCTCGTGACGCGCTGAGGTGCATAATTCGCGTTGTATCGAGGAATTCTGGGACTATCGGAAAAGGGTGCGCCAGCCAAAGCAGCATTTGTCCATATACTAACTCCGTGCTAGACGTAGCAGATCAGCCTTTAGGGCTGATCGGATCCCAAGAAGGATCATAGGCAGTAAGTCTAACTCAGCGCGTTGGCAGCTCTATGTGTGTCTTTCAGCTGTCGGTGGAAACACTGCATCATGCCGATCGCCTGCGGATGATAGGCGGTCGCGCGAATGCCTCGGCATACAATGAGTTCAAGAAGATCGTCAAAGGTGGAAGACGTGAATTGCGGACCGCAGTCTGTCATCGCTATGAGTGGACAGCTGTGTGACGCGACCCAGCGCTCGACGAAAGCGCGCGTTACGGTTTCCGCAGCTACCTCAATGATGGGAACGGCTTCGGGCCAACTGCTGCATTGCTCGATTATGGTCAAAGTGTAGACCATTCCTTTGGACGGGGCCAGAGGTTTTACTATGTCGTGTAGGATCATCTTCAAAGTAGTATCATGGAGTTCCAAAAGCTTTGATTGTTTGATTGCGCGGCGGCCATGGCAGATAATTCGATTGCGTTTCGGAAGGACCGATCGCAGATACGCTTGAAGGTGCGTCAGTGACGACATTATGTTGACCAGAAATGTGTCCCATATCAGTCGAGAATTAGGTAATGAAATCTAGCTGACGAATCTAACTTGGTGAGTGTCGAGCTGGTTGCTTTCGGAATGTGTATATAAGCGGCTTGTGATCGGTGAAGAGATTGAACGTGTTACCTTCAAGGGCATGTCGGAAATGTCGAACCGTAGTGTAAACGACCAGTAGCTCGCCGCTGAACGTGCTTTATTTGACTTTGGCAGGTTATTTGCTTCTTGAGTAGAAAGCAAGAGGCTTCCAGCATCCATTTGTATGTTGCTGTAGAGTGGCGCCAATGACGGTGTCCGATGCGTCAACAGCAACACTAAGCGGAGCGTTCGGCGCGAAACGATGAAGCATAACGGCTTCGACTTGCTTCTTTGCTGGCGTTGAACGCTTCGGCAGCGCCAGCAGCAGTCAGTTCCACCTGACCATTTTAACGTCTACCAAGTAGGTCGGTTAGTGGAGTTAGCAAATTGGCACAGCGTGGAAGAAAACGTCAATAATAGTTGAGCACGCCATGAAAACGGCGAATAGCAACTAACATAGTCGGGACTGGAAGGTCTCTGATGGTGCGGGCTCTATCGTCTAGAGGATGTATGCCATACTGATCAATATGGTGGCCAAGCAATTCGACGGAAGGCTGCTGAAATACGCATTTGTATGGGTTGACAGTGATGCTATTAGCGGCCAGCCTATTGAAAAAAATCTTGAGATGTTCTGCTTGTTGTTCTTTAGAAGCGCTGGCAACTAGGATATTGTCGATGTATGGATAGACGAACTCTAGACCTCTAGTGACTGAAGCGATAAACCGTTAAAAATTCTTGGCTGCGTTGCGAAGACCGAATAGCATACGCATAAATTCGGAAAGCTCAAACGAAGTGATTACGGCCGTCTTCGGTATGTCTTCATCAGCGACTGGAATCTAGTGATACACGCGAACCAGATCGATATTCGAAAACACCCGGGTGCCGCGCAAGCTTGCTGTAATGTCCTTAATGTGAGGAATAGGATAGCCGTCGGGAACACTAAAGTTATTGAGCGCACGGTACTCACCACATGGACGCCAGTCTCCTGAATTTTTGGGCACCATGTGGAGCGGCGACGCCCATGGGCTTTTAGATGGGCGAATGATGCCTAGTTCAAGCATGTGCAGGAATTCTGCGCGAGCAATTTTAGCTTGTCAAGGGTCATTTGCCTGGCTTTAACGAAAACATGAGTAGTTAGATAACGATGTGATGTTTTGCAGCATCAGTAGCGGATAGAAACAGTGCCACTGCACCAACTACCAGCAGGAATTTGGTATTAGGCATCTGACCGATAACTGAGCTCGATTGGTTAGCGTATACAGGACCGTTTGACTTAATGTCCGTCAAAGTACCTATAACTGCCAGCTTTGTTTGACGATCGCTCAGATGGCGTTGCTTCGCGCCAACAAGCAAATCGAAGTACTGTAGAAAGTCCAGGCCAGGGATTGGCGTCTGGACATCTGCGACGAGAACGAGCCATTTAAACAACGTCCGGTTTAAATAAAGCGTGCGCGAGCGTAGTCCGTACACGCTAATCCTGGTGCCGTTTGCTGCGCGCAATGAACTAGTCGCCTCTGCACTAACATCATTGGAATCCCATGGGAGAACGCTGACTTCTGCGCCGGTGTCAACGAGATAGTGTACTCCTGTACTGCCATCGGTGACGAGTAAAAGGCGACAGTGGCAGCCAGCAACCTCCCTCGCCCCTACGTGCTGACCGGCCCGTTTCCCTGCATCTTGCGCTTGAAGGAACAAGACGGGCCACACCATCTGGCCTGGTGACCAAATCGCTCGTGGTATCAACAATAGCTTGACCTAGGGGGAGGTTTCGAACGTGACCTAGGATGAGTGTGACTAATGGAACGATTTCGGCCGTTGGATCCGGACTGTAGTAGGTTCTCTAGTCAGTTGATAAGTGCCGCTACTTGCGCCATTAGTGCTGCTACCCCCGTACTGGAAGTAGATTAAACCTGAGATACTTGGGCTTTGGATTCCCTAATATGGTCGACAATATCGGTGAGATGAGAAACAGGCGCATCATTAGCATACAGTGGGTTACGTATTTCACCCCTTTATTTTTTAGTTCAATCGCAAATATCGCAAATAAAACCTCTGGGCTGTGTTCCATTACACCTGGAACTGCTAAAGTCGGCATGTTTGCGCTGAGAAAGGACTCAGGTGCCACTTTCGAAATGTGAATCGAAAAGATCAATGATGAAAAAAACACGATGAAACTACATAAGAAACAAATCAACACATTTATATACTTGAGAAACAGGGACAAAGTCACCAAAAGGTACAAATGACGAAAAAATTAAACTTGCGCATGCGAATCGGGATCACTATTTTGTAGGACTAGTAAATAGTAGTCCGAGACGGTGCTAGCAATTAAGCGCAGATGCCAGAAGGCGTCGGATACAGAGGACTGTATGCGATGGGCTACAAGAAGACACTGACAGATGAAGTTAGACAAGAGCAACACGTTAGCACGGAAACTTACAAGACGGTCGAGTGTCGCGCTGGATATAGGTTATCATTGACGTAATGTAAGGCAGATAAAAACAAGAAAGCATAGTGCACAGTTGGCCAACAGCGAACTTGTACATAACAGATAATAGCTTTTGATGCGCTGCAAGTTCATGATATAAAGCGCAAGACCGTCGCGCTATGATTGCTGACACTTATAATTGCTGAGTCTTTTACTAGCTTCTATGTTCAGCTTCGTCTATGTTTCTTGTGTAGTTTTCTTATTTTCTATACTTTTAATTTCGGATTTAGATTCTGCTGACTCAGTTGTTTTTGCCATACATGTTATAAATTCTGATTCTGACGCCCAGATTAGGACCATTAGTCTCTTTACCCTACATTTCCGCGGGACTGTTCCTAACGCCTGATTCGTCAGCTACCATCACGTTTCCTTTTACCTCGTATTAAGTCCGATTCGACTGTTTCACCATGTTGTAACCGCGATCTCTTCGCCTGTTATCGACGACCATCATAACATTCTAGAGCTGCCTGACGATCAGCAAACTTGTAGTGATCTGGAGATTTCCCTGTATGCTTGTGTACAGTATTCCAAAATATATAGACCACGTTTCCCACATATCTTGCTTTGCCCGACGCGTAATAAATTTCTGGAACTAGTTGCCCAGTCCTATTGTTGTTGCAGAATCTGTGCAACATTTCAATCAAAACTTTGATGCTCATTTTGCAGACCTGTGTTTTAATGTAGAGACCATTTTTGACCTTTTCTCGTCGCGTGCATTTGTGACAACTACCTTAGCAGCTTTGATACACCGAAACCTTTGGAATAGTGCCGTGTTTGTGGCTTGTAACAGTCTTACTGCGTTAGTAAGAAACCAATCCTGGGAAGTTACACATAGCGAAATTCTTCATTGGTCGTTTTGTTTTTACTTATGATGGAGAGGACACAGCTTAGAACCTTTTCCTTTTTATACAGTGATTCTGATTCTGATCATAGGTTTTCTTAGGTATCAGGGAATTAAGCGCTTTGCTTGTCGGCGCTTCGTTCCCGTTTGTTTGTAACACACAATTTCTACTTTTGAAGCGCGCGACACGGATTACAACGAAGCCCTGTCCACGCACTCGACGCTAACTATATCTTCCCTAGCTAGGTCTTCTCTACTACCCTCTTTTAGCCTTAGCTAGCTCTGTAAATAGTGTCCGCAATCAGCTCTGCCGAGCAGGCCATTAATCGCTTCGCCATGGCAGCTGCACAATTAGCCGAGCAGATTTCTGCAAAACTCTGTGAGTCTTCCCTGAAGATATCCCCACACCCTCTACCATCAACCGATAGGACCATCATATGACACTTCTACAGGGCGACACCGCCCCCTTGTCACTGGAACCTTTCACCGTCTTATTTTTGATAAGCTTCATAACATTGCCAATTCAAGCATTAGAGCCACTGTCAAGCTCATCAGCGATAGATATGTTTGGCCCGAGATGCAAAGTGATCTTACGCGATGGGCATTTACGTGTCACACGTGCCAGCAAGCCAAGATACAGCGGCACGTCTCCGCATTGTTTGGTCGCTTCCCACCCTTTCAACGCGGTTTGCCTATGTCCATCTTTATCTAGACGGACCCATAGCACCGTTCAAAGAAATAGTTCATATTTTGACTAGGACTGACCGTAGTACACGTTGCCCTGAAGCCGTTTCTATTCCTGACTGTTACCATTGCGTAGATACCTGATAAGATTGTCACTGGCACGGTTGGAGAACGCCTACGGTAACGGCTTGGAACGTTAACCACTTGAAGGGATTTGCGTTGACCTGATGGCGTTAGCTTAACCCGGGGTACGCCCTGGTGAGTCAGAAATTGAGCGAGCTTGAGAACGGTCCTAGCCGCACATATTCGTGTAGACGCCGTGCCCTCGTAACGGAAACACACGAGAAAGGTTACGGTAGACACGCACTAGTGACTTAGACATGAACGCTGCCCGGCTAATGACGCACACAAAAGCACATGACCGACCGACTCCCAACTAAGATGAAGAGGAAGCAAGACAGGTAGTCCTCTGAAGGCTCTTCTACGACCAACAACGAGCGAATCACAGCCAATGCTGTGGGTCATTAAGTTAGGGAAAATTGCTAACACGACGGGGTGGTAGTTTGCAAAAGAACATTGTCAATAGGTGCGCAGTTGGGCCGCGTCTCTGAGTGGCTAAACACTGCTACGTTGTGGGGAGGAATTGGACTCCGCTTTCCGCAGCCACTATGCCCTAGTTGCTGGCGCGTTTTTGCGGGGATATTTGACGGGCCCGCAACACCTTCCTTTGAAGAGAAAGCGTACCGCCTCTGACGAGGATTGACTTGGAGGGATTTCGGCGACCTCCAAATTCTTCCTGTTCGTCGGCAAGGCGGGTTCTCCAGACGCGGCGGCGATTGCGCGGCTTCTATCCTGGTCGCTCGCTGTGTAGCCAATCCAAAGGTATCCAACAGATGTGCAGCGGCAGGCGCACAGGAAGGCTGGCGGGCGTGGAGATTTCTCCGTGGCGCGGTCGAAGTTGATTGCGATGGCAAACCCAGGTGTGCTCACCCGCAACACTGACATATCTGCGGAAACCGTAATGCGTGCCTTCAATGAGCGCTGGGTCGCTTCGCATAGCTGTCCAGCTGCAGTGACTACCTACAGCGGTATGCAATTTAAATGTTCGAATTTTAAAGATCTTAAATTCTTTGGATGTCAACACGTTTGTACTACCGCCTATTATCCACAGTGATACGGCATAGTGGAACATTTTCACTGCTCTCTGAAAGCTGCACTTAGGTTCACCAATGCACTGAATTGGCATCCGATCATTCCTCAAGGCCGATCTGCATACGTTTAGCGCTGAATTCGTATATGGACAACCTTTAAGTTTACCTGTTGGCTTTTTCTCTGCGAGTTTCAGTATCTCCCATTATGACGCAAACTGCACTTGGCAGCTATACACGAGCAGGCGTCACATAAAGTTTACCGACACTGGAGAACAACAGCGTAACTCATTCGTACCCCAAGATCTTTGGCACTATCCGTTCGTTTTCCTCCGTCTTGCTAGTCTCCGTGACTACTTGAGCGACCTTAGGAAGGTTAGTTCATGGTTCTTCAATGTAAGGACCGTGTCTTTATCGTCGACCGACACAGCAAGCGTGGTGTCGTTACGATTGATCGTCTCAAGGTTGCGCACATAGAATCTGAGCTCGACGACGATTTCTGCAGCCTATGACGGAAGATAGGCCTGCGCCAAACGCTACTGACTCCAAGGAGAACTCCCCATCTAAGTCTTCCACCTAAACTCCAGCGATTTACATCTAGCCGAGCGGCAAATCATCAGCCACTCTCCTAGCTGCGCAATCCGACATAGCACCTAAGTTGACAACATCGTCAGCCGAACTGCAGAAGTCGATTAGATCGGGTGGGCGAGTTCAGTGGCCAGCTCCGTTTGAAAGAGTATATTTCCTTCTACTTCTCTTTTCACGCTTTATTATCTTTCTGGCCAACCCATTAAGAAAAGCATAAAACGGCAAAGACTTTTAAAAACAAAAGAGATGAAAGTATTGAAAAACCAAAAAAGCAAAGGAAATGTTTTGAAAACCCAGCACTTTTTTCAGTGCTCCGCCGTCTGGTAAGTGCCCTTTGCTTTGTTGCCTTCCCCAGATTTTCACGGTGCTCGTTTTTGTTTTTCTTTTCTGTACAATTTGTTGAGGATGAGGTGAAAGCAAACATTTGACTTGCACGAACTTGTGAACATTTGCCACTCAAGAATTTCCCTCCATTTCGTGTTTTTGGCACCGTTAGGGAGGACACGGGTGGGAGCCTGCTAGGGACCGATCACGCTAGTGCTCTCGCAGCATCTTTATCAGGTCTCACCACTTGGTGTGCAGAAGGTTGGCTGCCGACGGACAGTTCTCACGTAGATCGAAAGATCACCCACAGTCATCCCTCTAGGAGGGGGCTGTGTAGTGATCTGGAGATGCCGCCGCTTGTTGTTTACATCAAACTAAGATATTATGAAATTATATTTTGTTTATGTATTAGAGAACTAGGTGGTTTGCATGTTCGAATGGTGCACGTTTTGTTTGAGACATGCACTGACAACAGCCTGACTTTGGCCGCGAACTTTAAAAGCTGCTAATTGCACTCAGCACCATATGACATACACCCTAGCTAGATATCTTTCGGTGCCTTATTTTTAGCCTTAGGACTTATCAGCCTTCCAGTAATCATTTTCCAACTTATTGCGGCGTGTTGTTCCGCACGCATTTGGTTGGCCATTCAGATCGGAGTTCTTGTTATATAGCGCACGACCGTTGAGCTTCACACTCACCAGCACTGAAGATGCTGAAAATATAGGCGCTTGATTTTGCTATTTTATCCAATTGATTCGTTCATCTATGCAGACACGACAGCCCTGTCTGAACAGAAGGACCGCCAGCCATCCGCTTTGGGCGTGTTCAAGTGCAAGTTCAATTTGGACAGTAACGGTGGGAGATTCCCATGAGTGTTACGTCTTTAATGCGTTGTTTAAACAGGATAGAGCTCGCTGGATCGATCTGCAACGAGGAGAGCCAAATCAATGCGTACGATTCACATCACGAGCAAACAATTAAGACCCACGCAACCTACACTAGCAGTGCCTGCTGTACAGATGTGATGATGATGTTTTAGCAGTACGCCGTAACGATGTTTCGCTGCCGCGCGACCACAACCAGTCGCGCCCTGGCTGAGTATACAGCGAGGACGCTCACCCCTACGCGGATTCGAACGGGTGACCTTATGGTTGCAAACCAAACGTGTAGACCACTCGGCCACCGGCCGACCCTGCTGTACAGGAGAGAATGTGAAGCCAAGGCAATAGTAGGAAATGGATGTGGAAATTAAGAACCAAACGGAAATGTCTTAAACTGCAACCAAAGGGAGTCCACTCGATGTACAAACTCCTTCACTGTTGGTGCTAATGCCACTTCGCAAGGTAGTGCGTTCCATGAGTCGACGACCCTGCTTGATAAACGAAATCAGCTCCAATGCGACCGGATCTGGGCTGATGCAGCTTCAGAGGTTGACCACAAAAAGATGGCATCTGAGCCAGATGGAACAGTCCAGCTAAGTTAGATCCAGTCTTGCCGGTCAAAATACGTTACTTAAGAATCAGTTCTCTCTAAAGGCGCCTATAGTGCAACGAAAACATCTGTAACCTATGCAACCTATCAGGATACGAGAGGTGCTTCAATCCATGCACTATTTTCGTGCCAATCCTCAGAAGTCGTTCGACTACTATCTTGCCGCGGACCAAGCATGGAGAACAGACCTGCACGCAGTACTCCAAGTATGGCCTGATTAAAGCTGAGAACAACATAACAAACATTTCATTTGTTATGATGCCGAACGACCTGTAAATCATCCACAGTATTCGGAAACCCCTGCGGATAGCAGTCATCTAGTTAACGTTAGATTAGAAGTCAGAGGATAGCGAGGTACCCAACTCGATGTGTTCGGTCAATTGATGTACTACATTTCCGCCAAGAACGTAATGAGCTGTGGGAATGCTTGGTCTTATGCGCAGAAACGAACACTTCGCAAGGTTTATTGGCAGCTGACACAAATTTGAACACTCCTAAAGCTTGTCAAGTACTGTCTGCAAAGCCGCTGGACCATCGGAATCGCTCACCGGATGCCAAAATTGCAAGTCATCCGCACACCTAAGGGATGGTACCTTAAGCTTCTCAGGGAGGTTGTTAACATACAACGCAAACGGTAGAGATCCGAGAACCCACCTCTGAGGAACACCACACAAGACGATTTGTGTGAAAGACGCCCGGAACCCACTCGAACTCTCATCTGGCAGACAAAAATATATATGAAAATAAATGCCGTGATATCTCCACATTTGGAAACTGGCTGCGAAGAACCTTACTTACTTACATCAAAATCCCCTACTCATAAGTATATCTCCGCATAAGTTGGTAAATAAGAGTATACATCTTTAGCACCGATGTTCTTTGCCCAAAAACTATTTTTTATTAAAATCGTTCTTTCAGTCAGCGCGAGTGACTGTTTTAGTTCCTTGTTTGATCACTTTTGTTCTCCTGAGCGTTTTAACTCGACACTTTTTGTATGACTTTTGGTTACTCAAAAACATTTTAGGTTTAGCCTAACGGCTATAGTATTATCCAATTTAAAGTTAGGAATCTATTTCTGCTTAACTTTGACGGTATTTGCGACCGGGAAAAATGCGTTCATGGCGGATTGTAAAGATATAGGATGTCGGTCAGGCGCTATATACTAAGTATCCAGATGAAACGGCCAACCAAAATTGTGCGAAAAAACACGCAAAAACAAGCTAGAAAAAGGTTTATTAGAAAGTTGCTACTACCTAAGGCTACAAAGAAGGCACCAGTAGATAGTTTGCCAGGAAAGGTGTGATCGAGTGCTGAGTGCGATGCGTCCAGCTTCGAAGGCCACAGCGGAAGCCAAGAGTGCCTGTGTGTGACTCAAAAAGACCCTGGCACCATTCAAACAAGCAAAATGTCTACTTACCTAATACATTAGCAAACTATAATTTCATAATATTTTACTTTGGTTTAAACAGTCAAGCAGGGAAATATCCAGGTCACTATAAGAGTATGTTGGAAAAGCTTTCGAAGTGACCAAGCGTCGTCCCAAACTTGTCTAATTCGGACGAAATGCGACCACTCAAAAACGTGTTCAGTTCGGCCTAACGGCTGTAGTATTAAGCAATTAAAATTTGGGAATCGATTAATGTTGCCGGTATTTGCAACCAGGAACAATGCGTTTACGGTACATGGCAAGGACAAGTTGAAAAATACATTCTGAGTGATCAAAATTTATCCTGGAAATGCCAAATTGGGACGTCCAAGGACACAAAAATTGGTCACTCAGTGTGATTCAACGGTCACTCCAACGGACACCAATGGACACTCGTGTTATGCAGGAGCCTTGTAGAATTCCGGTGACCCTCCTGTGAGGTATGCTAGTAAAATCTATCTAAATTGTTTCGTTTTCTTATACACCCAGGAGCTATAAGGCGTCTGTCTGTGTTCATTTGGTAGTGAATGTTTTCATAACTTCCCTGTCAGTACACATGCAGCTGGCTGGAAATGCATGTCATAGTTGCGTAATTTGGATAATAAAGCCACTTTCCTCTCACCGTGTACGATATTGCTTAACTGACGGTTGAACGCTTTACTTGCACAATCAGCCAACTGTTGAGAAAATGTAGAAAGGCTCATAAAATTAGATGTTATGCTGTAGTGACCTAGAGATTCATCCGTTTGATTGTGTATATTTTTCTAAACTTTGTAACATGATAATCTGATATGCATTATGGAATTAACTGATTCGCTCGTTTGTACGTTGCTCACGTTTTTGAGTCACCATACTCGCATCCGCTGCGCTACCAATCGGACGCGACCTGTGACTGGCGCCCGTTCTCGCACTCAACACACGTCCACATCTTCTCTAGCTCTCTTTTGACGCTTTAGGTTAAGCAGTAGCTAGTTTCCGTCCTTTTAATAAATCTAGTTTCCAGCTTATTTTTTGTGTTTTCTCTGTTGCCTTTAGTCGTTCTTTTATCTGTATTCTTGTCATCTAGCGCAAAACTAAAGCGCAATAATACGTTTGTTGCCGTAATGTACTATCTTGTCAGGTTAAATGTATCCAAAAAGTGTGATCTAGGTAGAGGAAAGAAAAACCTTATGCGAGCTTTTTAGGCAGCGTTTCGGTCGAGTTCTGGACGTGCGTAAACAAACAACATCGACGGTATGCAAAAGACAAACTGCCTAATTTTCTTGGGAACAAAATTAAATGATTATTTTTATAATATTTTATAGCTACTTTGGCCTTTTTTAAGGCGCGATCTTCTCACTTTTCATATTTATTATAATGCGAAAGTTTATCAATGCGAGCACTTTTAACTTGATGTACATATGCTGAAAATGTTGTTGCGTGATGCAGGGTTCCCTCCATTGATATATTTTCTACTCTTGTAAATTGGCCATCATGCAAGTCTATTTACTGATAAGCTTGAAGTAATGTTAGATGCCTCTTTTCCTTTAATTATGGGTGGCATATGCTTGCTTAATTTCTCCAGTGTCAAATAGCACGGGGCCTATTTTCTCATAACCTCTCTTGGTCTATACCTTTTCGAAAATATTTCACATGGTTAGAAGAGTATCTGCTAATGCTTTCAGACTTAATATAATTTGTTACAGTGGTTTCTTTTTAAAATCTTTAACTGGATGTATAGTACTTTACCGGTTGTGTTGTTTTCCTGTAGCTTACCATGGATTAAAAAACACTATGTGCAGTCGATTAAAGCTAACTTTATTTATAACGACTTACCCAGAGATTCCTTGGTCGACTTCATCATTCGTGTGCATTTCGGAGCTTATATGAACATCATCTTTTAAGATTTTAAGTGACCCTTCATCCGCTACATATTGATCTCACAAAATTTTCTTTCTTTTACACACGCTCAAAATTTAGTCTTTTATTCTCTTACGCTCAGTTGTATCGTATCACACGTTTAGCGTATTTCTCATGCTTTCTTCTCGACCCAAAGAAAGACATAAGTACTACGCATGCGGCTGCACAGTTAACCTTTTTACACCTTTGTCTGTTCAACACTGATTGATCTTGTATGTTTTTGCTTGTTGCATTTCTTCATTGTCTCCACAAGGGTAGTGTAAATACTGGGAATACACCCATTTCCATGAAAGATGCCTATTTTAACTTGACTTCTATTGAACCGTACGGAGAAGTCCCAAGTAGCTATAACGGTACTAAAATTTGGAAATGGCATTCATGGTATACGCTTAGGCTGCACTGGAACGAAAATGTTTTCTTAGTGGAAAATTCCTCCTAGCTGCATAAAATACCGTCACCTAGAGCACTCCACCTGTAATTCCAGTGGATGCATTTCTATCTTTCGTAGTATGCGGGTGGAAACGCATTCATGCCATCTTCGACTACGAATAGTGCTCGCCTTTTCCTGCGTTGCTGCAGATTCTAATAGGACCAAATAGCTACTCTGGTGTATCGCTGTCATCATTGCCATTGTTTAGACATTTTGTACAAGGGCTCTCTAAATATACTATCTTAGTACTTCCCATCCGTGGTTATTATGCACTAGCAGAGTTGAGGCGATTGGTTGCCTTAGCGTAGTGCTAAATGTGTAACCCTAGTTGTAGTTTTACAAATCGGATACCTATTATGTTTTCCTGCTAATAAGGACATCCTACTTTTTAAGTACATACGTTTCATGTTTGTTCATCCTCACCTGTATTTGGCCACTATTTTGCACTCGAGACTATGGAGTGGGAGTCAAATTTATTAGAAATTATGGTTGGTATCACAGCAAGTATACGCGCTCATTTCTGTTAAAGTAATCCGAAAGTATGGTTTGCAAAGGTGAAACCCCGGTTGTACATCAACGGCGTCAAATCGGAACAAATAAGATTCCGTTTCGTAACCTTGCCCTTACACCGTATGTCGTCGACATTTCGGACGATATATGTGAAATTCCGAAAGAAGAGAAATCGAACAAAGTTATAGTAACAGCAGTTTGAAACGATTTGCCATATAAGACTGCGAGCTCATTGTAAGACACCTAGAGGAGATGCAGCGCAAAAATTGGGGCCATCTAGCTCCTTAAACCAAACAAATCTTCGTCAACTCAACTGCACCAGATGTCAATCTCATCAATGAATTCTGGCATCGTCGGATGTCAAAGGATATCGTAACACCAGTTCCAAATTCACTTTTATCCCACCCGTTTTCAACCCTCTAATTCTTCTCCCTCCCACACTATGGTCCGATAGTCGTTTACCTCCTAGTTGCACCACGCATGCAAACGCGGAGCGTTGCACTTGCCCTGCAGACAAGACTGTCTAACCAAGCGGTCAAGTCTAGTTCATAGGCTACTATTTGGAGCACCCGATGCTCCCTCAGATTGGCATGCCTCAATGTACGCACATCATACAGTTCCGTCAACAGCCATCATTTACTCTAACCTGAGGCACCATCTCGATCGATATGGTTAATCTAACAGACAACATGGACATTGGGTCTCTTCGCGGTCTCTGGAACTTATCGATGCTCACCGGCACATTCCGGCTGGAAGCAAAAACAACGAGACTCGCAAAGACATAAAGGCAAAAGTATGTGCTAGCTTGAAGAGAGACCGCGTGTCCTGATGGTTTCATTGTGAGTAAGAGATGGAAGTGGCCGCTGCCCTTAGTAACCATCGGATGTCATTCCGCCTGATACTGGAAAGGGGTAGTAGATGACCTGGTGTTAATAAAACTATGCGTGACAACAGTGGACAGCCTAACCACAACTTGACAAAAAGCTTGGAGCGTTGGGCTGAGCAATATGAAATGCAATTTTAATAGGCTGGAATCGTTAGTTTCTTCACCGGCTAGTGATCGCGCTGTTCTGTAAGCTGACCTTTGGATTCGTTTTCTGGCTTAAATGTCAAACGTGAGATTGGACTGCTAAATTTGAAAAAAAGCCACCCTATCGGATTATAACCCTCCTACCGTTTTCGAATTCGAAAACCCTGCTCTTATTGATGATTTACACGACTAACTATTGTAACTGTGGGAGCAGAAACTTATCCCAACCGCCTAGAGCCGTTCCGTTATTGTCCCGATTTTAAAAGAAGGCTAGCGTTCAGCATGCGTCAACCATAGAGGAATGCGTCTGATCCCCATCGCCTCCAAATTGCTTGCCTCTGTAATTTTTCAAAGACTGACTGGCGCTCATGAAAGCCAGATTCGTGAAAAACAAACCGGGTTTCGTCGTGGTCGTGTCTACATCGACCACATCTCCAATTCGCATCAAGTGCTGGAGCACCGTCACATAGATTGGCGACCCAACGTTGTCGTATTCCTTGACATGAAAGATGCCTTCTATTCGGTTGATCGATTTGCCCTTTGGGACTGGAAACGTGTGCCCAAGAAATATGTACATATTATCCGTGCACTTTATGCGTGTATCTCGGGCAGAATGAAGGCTCACAGCAAGCTCTTGCCCCAATTCAATATTCCCAGCGCTGTGAGACAAGGATGCCCGCTGTCACCTTCCTTCTTCAACTTCGCTAATGACAAATTCATGGAGACGGCGTTCACAGAACACGACGTAGAGGGTGTTAAGCTGCGCCCAGGTAAACGACTTATTGACTTAGGCTATGCTGACGATATTACCATAATCTGTGACAGCTCCAAAACGTTCCAGGCAGCACTGGTCAGATTACCACTGGTTGTCAACTGTTTTGGGCTATGCTTTCGACCCTCGAAATGCAAACTCCTCCAATATTACCATGGGCTGCCTCCTGCGATGACCCCTGGTTGGTGTCAGATCTTCAACTTTTATAGTTTTCCGAATTAAACACAGCGGAAGAAAAATTAGGTCAAAGGACCTTGACCTAGAGAAAGGTGTTAACCAAAACACTGCCAGAACGTCGCCAGAGCACCACCAAAACGCTGTAAAACTGCACCAGACCTACGCCAAACTTATAGGCAGCTCAATGGCTTTCGGCTTCTAGAAAACGAAGGTAAACTGGAAAAATTGGCAGCCACCTTGCCAAAACTCGGTACGTTGGTGGTCACGTGAAAGCATGGAAGGTTTCAGAATCATCGAGATCAATGTACAAGCAAGTTAATTAATTACTTGCTAAAATAATGGGTTTTCTTTGATGCTTTTACCTTTTCTCGAATAGTTTGGATCAGCTGGAAGTTGTTCAAATGTTCAACTACCTAGGCAGTTGTATCAGCGCCACTGGAATTGAATCCTGATCGCAAACCGTATAGCAAAGCACGAGGCACTTTTGCTAATTGTCGTCACCTATGGCGCCGGCACGACATCGTTCTCTACTTGAAGGGTAGGGTGTAAAATGGAAGCGTACGTTCGACATTGCTTTACGGTTGTTAAATCTGGCCCATTAGATCAACAGACAAAAAGAGGCTAGTTACCTTCTACCACCGGTGCCTTCGCAGTTTGGCTCATATCTCGTGGGAATACCGCGTTAGCAATGAACGTGTTCGACGCCCTGTTTATGACACAGGAAGAAGATGCAAACCGGTCAGAACTGTTATTTCGTGCACCAGGCTCCAATGGCTAGGCGACGTGTTGCGCTTACCAGCCCACCGACTCCCGCGACGTACGCTGTTTGCGCGCCGGAGGTGCAGATGTAAGAAGAGAAGTGGTGGCCAAGCGATGACCTGGTCAAATGTAGTGAAGACATTTATTTGGAAAGTTTGCCTCGTTTTTAACCTCTTAGCTTCCTGGTTGGGGACGGCTGGAAGATGAACACGTTTGGATAGTTACAATTGTTGACATGGCTAAGAGGTGACCTCAATGGCGGTGGTGTTGTGAGTTTCTTTGTCCCTCCAATCCCACTTAGCCTCTCTTTCCAACCACGATCTCATTTGGGCACGTTTTAATACAGTCCATGGTTTTTGCTCTATGTCTTGTTGCTAGGCTGTTTCGATTACATACATGCATACATACGACCTCATTTATTCGGCATAATGTAACTCTTTTCTGCGACACAATAGCCGGCTATTAGCTCTGCGGAACGATGTACATCCGTTAATGGTGACTCAGCCGGTGTGGCTCCGTTGCGTGTTTTAACCTACACTTTGTATTGCGCCAAAATAGCTATGGCGTTTTTCCAACTGTCGATATCAACATCAGCAACAACAGTACATCAGCCATTTAAAATGATGTTTTGCTGCGATACAACCGTGATGACCCATGGAATGAAGAATAATAAGAGGGATAGAAGGGTGGACTCACCTGAAAATCTTAATGTCCTAAATAAACATTCGGGGTCAAGGCGCCTTCACCTTGTGTTAACAACGTACCGTCACAAATAGCTGGCTATCGTACAAAGATAGGGCGGCATCGGCAAGACAGCATACTTGGGGCTTTCACTGTCCTGCGTTATAATCAGCCCCTACCCTGCAGATAACTCAGCATCAAACACACTTTAAACAGGCAACTCGAGCAGGAGACGGCAGAAGACGCGTCACTGATGTCGATTGCGAGCCATGTCTTGTAAAGTCTCGAGCCAAACACAAGGCTGGTCACGGGGACTCCAGCTCGGAAAGCAAGACGAACCGAGGACACCAAATTTGGTCGTCAGTGACTTCATTTCCCGCTACCAAGTCAACTTTTGTCCAACTCGAATCTTGCGTCACCCTACACCTGGCAGACTACGCAAGGCCCTCTTGGGTAAGCGTTGACCAGGCATATGTAATACCTGCCCAAGCCAACGCAACTCATTCAGCACTACCTGTTGTTCTATGGAGCTAGCATGATTAGCACTACCTAGTACTCGCCTACGCACATCAGCGTTGAGGACACGCTGGTTCCATCAGACACAAGAAATGCTCCGCAGACAACGACAATTAAAGACTTGGAGGCGCCTCAGATCTTCAGACCTAAGGGGCCAAGTCTCAGTCTCATGGATAAGAACGGCCCTCACTGTGGCCTTGTATACACGGTCTTTCAGAACGAAGGGAACTCCCTTCTGTCGCCAAAGATGCCGCAGGTTCAAGAAGGCAGCTCTGTCCTTTGCAATGCGTGAGCTGACGTCATTTTCTATGCGCCCATGGTTGCTGATGCAACTGCCATGGGGTGTGAATTGATGAATCACCTCGAGTTCCTCGTTATCAATGGTCAAGGAATCATAAATTGGTTGGTGTTCCTGCAGCAATACTTTGCACTTTGCGAAGCGCATACCAAATAATCGGACCACTCTAGACAGGCTATTCAGGGCTGCTTTTGCCCCCCTGTAGCTAACGTGTAAAAGGATGAATGCTGATTGTTCGCTACTCCAGATGCCACGCTAACGCAAGTTTTTAAGGCAGTTGACATGATTTAGAACAACTCAGTCTGCGTTTTGCACCGCACGATTCTGCAGCTACACGTAAGTTTTATGATCATTGAAGGCGAACGCACTGTGGCTTGCCCAGAATGTTGCTGCTTGAAGCCGCAAACAGAAACATGTCTCCGAGCTCAAGCGGACAGGGATGAACGGTGTTGATGGTACCACAGGTAATACGGATCAAATACCATCATATCAATTTCGCCGTTTTTTGTCCCACAATAAAAATGTTAGCAAGTAAGTTAGCTCCGCAATAACTGCACTTGCTGGTAATAGCAATCGACATTTTCCTTTTAGTCCTGAGAACTAAAGTTCGCTATTTTATGAATGCTATTGCACAAGTATGCGTACTCTCAACCGAGCCAACTGAGGAATTAAACAAATCGATCACGAAATTGCGTGCTGCCAACGGGACGACATTTTAAATTTACGTTTGATTCCCAAGCATTTTTGACCTGTGTCTGAAGCGTTCATTCTTCCCCCTCGCAGACTTTCAGAATCCCATCATTGGGATAGATAACTTCCAGCATCTCGACTAGTTTGTAAACGTTAAAGGCCATAAACTTATCGATCAGACTTCACAAAATGTCCTTCGCTAGTATATCCACTGGTGTTGCATCGCTCAGCCCGATGCACGCTAGAGAAAACCCACTTTTAGAAAGTGGCTGCTCAAATGTTTCCCGGAGATCTTCAGACCCCGTTCATCATTTTCAAGGGTAATCGTTGCCATAAAGCCACACATAAAGAGCAATGGCTCGCCCATCTTTGCAAAAGCCAGCAGATTAACCAAGGGCAAGCATAATACTGCTCAGGCATATGCTGGAGCTTGAGATTGCCCGGCTATCAAATAGTCCTTTATCCTTTCTCCTTCACTTGGTAACGAAAAAATACGGGAGACTGTCGACCATCTTGGGATTATATTGCTCTTAACAACGCGATGGTTCCTGATCGACATTCCATCCTCATTGTATAGTAGATCACGACTGGTCTTTGTAGGGCTCGCGTGTTTTAGTATCGAGTTGGTGCGAGCGTCTGATCAGATCTTGGTCGCCGACCAGAACATTCCAAAAATCGCCGTAACCACACGTTCTGGACTGTTCGAGTTTGTGTGGATGCCATTCGGTCTGCGCAACACTGTGCAAACATTGTAACGCTTCACTGATCGCCTCGGAGACGGACTCTACGACATTTTGGTGACCAGTTCATCGCAGGAGGAACAACGAATGCATATACGACGTTTGTTCGAACGGCCAAAAGCGTACATCGTCAATTTCAATCAGACAAATGCGTTTTCATGCGGCCGCGTATGGAGTTCTTTAGGCACCAAGCGGATTCCAAGGGCATCCAACTTATGCAGAAGAGTGGTCAAGCAATTAATGACTTTTTGGTCCAACTACGCTAGTTCACATCCGATGTTTAAACGGCTTGGTCAATTACAATCGCCAATTCCTGATAAGCTTCCCCGGAGCTGATGCAATCATTCACGGATCGCCTGCCTTGACACAGCAACGGCGGTGTTGCTCTTACGCTTGGAGCGAAATAAGACTTTGAAGTTAACAAAAAGCATTAGCCTCGACCAACATTATGTTTCAATTTGATTCAAAGGCTTTAATCAGTTCTTACCTGCTAACCATTAAAAACGCGTGCCGCGATTCCTTTTGGAAGATTTTATAATGTTCTTCATCTATAGAAAACTGAGATTGTTGCCATCGAACTATCCGTAAGTATACAAAGATGTTTCATGACTGGAGCTGCATCACTTTCAAGCCAAGGAATCACAGTATATTTAACTGTCCATCGTCATAAATGTCCCAAGCACTTCCACGATGCTTTTGACCAGCAGTATATCAGGTGGTTTATGGTCTCCGCACAAAATTAGTCTGTTTTATCAAGGACACTGAAATACCAAACTATACACTGGGAAATAAAGAACTAACAGGCTAACTATGAGAATTGTTGCACAAATCAAGTATCTATATTAGGACAGCGTGGGTATACGTGACAGAATGCACCATTTTCTCTTCTGGAGATTTTAGGCTTAAGAACACTTAGGATAGCAGCTTCTGTACACCTAGCTGCCCAGTGAAATGGTATTACCTTACATACTTAGCTTAGGAAACAATCCTTGTTCATGAATTTGAAATTTTTCGGTACCGCGTAACCTGTGGGCGTTAGCGTTTGCATGACAATTCACCTTCCACGGCAGCCAGCTTCTGTGCCAGCTAGTGAGAAGCAATGTTTTTATGTTCCAACCGTAGCCAAATTTGCACCTTCAAATCAATTTTCTTACCTTCATTTCTAGCTGGCTAATATGCTATCGATGTGCATATTGATGTAGCGCCTTATACTTTGTCTATACGATACAATGACTTACATTATCGTAATAACACCGGTCAAAAATGTGGACATCAGTGAGAAACACATGCAAGTTAAGTGCGCAAAGATCTGAAGTGCTAGAATTGAAAAGCCAGTAGCCACACGACTGCGTAAGACTAGAAGAAGTTTATGGCTGACAAACTGATCCATCCAGAAAAAGGTGCTTAAGTAGGGTTAGAGTCAACAACCCCCCCAAAATTGCACCTAGTTAAAGCTTTTTCTGTACAATCAATTGCTTGCGCAAGAGATTTTGGGCATCTTATGCAATAAGGGCGCGTGATAGATGTTTGGTTGCAAGGTTATCGAGTGTGTGAAGTGTGTTTCCCAGTCAATTTAGTTTGAGTGAGTTCAGTGGCCATTTTGGTGTGGCACCTGAGGCCTTACTGTTAAACAGCAGTTGATTAATATCGGTACTGCCTCCGTATCTATCCAGTCGGATATCAACACTCGCGTAGTGGTACCGGTAATCACATTCGGTTGTTATTATAGACTCATCAACACATCATGAGATGTCCATGCTATACACAGTAACACTACTTATCCTTCACTGTTGCGCACCTAACACTTATAGGCAAGAAATTGTACCTACTCCATAACACTTGACAGTTGACGCACTAACGACTGCTGCCAGAAACTTAGTGATTTTTAAACTAAAAGATAGTTGCGAAGGAATTTCTTTTCTGTAAGTCTCTTCAGGCACGTACAATTACGAATCAAGTTGACATTGGAATAACAAGCTGTTTCTGGCTTAGCACGAGTAAACCGAATCGGGTCTGCTGGGTGTCTTATTCAGTGGCAAAATTTGAACCTCGCCATGGCTCAACAAGCCTAAAGTCAGCTGACTGGCCCATGGTCATGGCAAGGTTAAGTTTTGCACCAACGCCTTCTATTTGCATAGCTCTGTCTTCCGCCTTCTGATCGCGATGGCTCCGCAGTTACCGACAACAGCATTCCGAATCCCTTAGGGACCCGTTTAAAAACAATATAAAGCGTCCTTAAAGAGTGCATATTTTGAACACGGTGTCCGCAGCTCACAAGGCATTTTAAAATTGAGCTTTGGACAGTCTTGAGAGTACCATTTTGTATAGAGGCAGGGCAATGCTCCGCTATACATCTCGCCAGACGTCTGATCGTGTGACCGATGTACCACGCACCACAGGTGCAGGTGAACTGATATAGGACATACGATTCGGACAAGACCAAGATTTTATACTTGATACGTTGGATCATGAGCGGTGCAGTCTCGCTAAGTACATGAACCCTAGCGGCTGGGTACATCTGGTTCACTGAGGAGACCATTTCCCATTCAACCGATCAAATGGAATATCACCTTGGTAAAGGACTGGAAGGAAAACGTACTTCCTTCTCATAGTAACTCCCGACATAGGCCGAGCTCGAACAATGGAATATACCTTGATCATTGTGGCGGCGTACGCATGGTTTACCAGCGTTATGACAACGAATTCCTTTTCGACTTCAGTTGTCTCTGAGCTGCAAATGTTTGCGGCACGGTAGAACAGGCAACGCATTAGGCTTCGATTATACCACAAAAACAGAAAAAGGTGGAAGTGCGTATACTGTATTACCCAGGTTGGCTATCGGTACACGTTAGGTTCTAACGAACCATCGCCTATTTGTCGCGGCATGAAATCCATTAATGGTAGCTTATTGTCTTCCTCCGTCTCAGAAGTAAATTTCAAAGCGACGGGTGATGAAAAATCCCAAAGAAGGTGAACATTATCAGCATGTCAGTCACAAACAATGAATGTACAGTTAGTCTCAGAAGTCTTGTCCCTTTTTACTCTGTTACTCGGGGACCAAGGGTCACTCTTTCGGGTGAGAGAAGAGCGCACTAAATTGCCAACTCTCCAATAGTAGATGTTGGTCTATCCCAAAATGTCTCTCACCAGGTCACATAGATGTGAACGGCCGGAGGGTTGGCTGTAGGCAAGTGTACCTGGGTATAGGTGTACTTTCCAGTCTCGTCCATCGTGGAAACACTGGATGCGTGCGGATAGTTGAGTTAAAGTCAATTACGGCAAATTTACCGATCAATGCATACCGCGTTTCGGCTGCTTGAAACGAAGACAGGCGTGCAAAATCAAGACAGCAGTGCATCATTACTAGGCTACTGCGGTAAAATTGTAATGGCGCTTGGACAAGCCCAACTGACCTCAGCAAGTAGTGTTCAACAGGTGCTTGGTGTTATCCCAGCTAATGACAAACGGGTTATTGATAACGCTCTTGTAGACTGAAAGTTAGCTTCCAACAACCCACCTTTGCAAACTAGGCACTCCTTACAATTAAGTCTTGCAATCATGAAATGTAACGTTTTGAGAAAGAACTCTTGAAAAGCTATGCCGCCTAAAGTCTACTCGCTGCCGCATAGCCTATTCTCCCGTCACAGTCTTGCGCGTTCATTCCAAGATATTCATTGAGGAGGCAATATTCCATTTGCATGGAACTGAGAAGCTGCATTTCTAGGCAAGATCTAATCCTCGCGGGTATTGAGATTCACGTATTCCACGAAGCGCGAAGCTCATTAGCTCGCAAAACTGATTGATATATCGTGGGACTACAGCACACGCATGTGGGTTCTCACGAATACTGTCCACCGAGTTCCCTCTACATTCGTTTACAATGTTCCATTTAAGTTCCTCCAGAGAGGTTGGTCTGGTTTCATGCACTTGGCGTCTCAAGTACCTCCATAGGAAGAAAGGTAGGGTGTTCAAATCAAGAGACCGTGCAGGCCGATTCATAGGTCCTCTGCGGCGGATCCAACGATTACCGAAATATTCTTTAAAGCCATCACTTATCGTTTGTGCGGAATGCCCAGGCGCACCATCGTGCTGCCACCAAACGGTACTCAATAAGTCTTCTGCCTGCAGCTGTGGAATGACCCTCGACTGCAACATTTCTTTGAAGGAGGATGCTAACAAATGTGAAGCATTAGTTCTGTTAGAAATCAAACTACCAGTCACATTCTTGGAAAAGAAAAACGGACTAACAATTTTTCGCTTTCATCCCAGTCCTTGATTTATTAACACAACTAACACTTCATCTGCGTTGGCATCTTCCTACAAAGAAATGTTGCAGTCCAGGGTCATTCCACAGCTGCAGACCAAATGAACTGAAACTGAACATCGTCAAGGAATGTCAAGGGAACTCGGTGGACACATTGCAAAGCTGCTAGCCAATAGCATCGGACGGATACTGCTCCGCAAGCGAAACGACGGTGGTCAATTTGGACATCCATTTCGTTGATTTTTATGACGGGTAATTTACATTTTTTATCAGAACTAACGCCTCACATTTGTTAGCATCCTCCTACAAAGAAATATTGCCCACCTGTATCATTCCACGACTGCAAACCGGAGGAAATGATACGGAGCATGGTCAGCAGCTGTCGCGGTATATCGGTGAAAGCATTGCATAAAGTGCTAGCCAATAACATCGGGTGGATACTGCTCTGCAAGCGGAACGACGGTGGTCATTTTGAATTTATTTTTCGTTGCTCTTTGCGTTTGCAACATATTTCATGTAAATATATGTATAATGCATAGTGATCACTTTCACTACCACATTGTTGCAATGAGTAATAATGCCAATACTTCGTCTGGGTAGAATGAACTCTGCGAGAAAATAGAACAAGTCCGGTACGTAAGAAACGTGCGATCGCTCCATTGTAGCACAGGGTGCAGGCGTCGCTATCGATGTGTACTGTAAAGTTGACGGCGGCGGACGAAACCGCTGAAGCTCAGTAGGCTGCGTTAGGCAGTTGTTGCAAGCCAGGGTCACGTACTTCCATTGCAGATATGACGTTAACCTCATGTTTGCCAAGTAACACAATTTTGGTTATGGTCATTCCTCTGTCAGACATAGTTCTCACATGGTAAGAGAACTGTAGCTGATAAGAAACCTAGGAGCTACAAGGTAGATATGTTTTCATTCCAGATTCCCGTTGACGACTTCGGCACTTCGCTTCAGTCGTTATAGCTTCAGTATGGTGCACCTGCCCATTAGGCACAAACGGTGCAGCATTATCTTAACGAGGGGTTCGGTCACAGGTGGATCGGTCGCGGAGGTCCAAAGGATTGGCCTGCCCGGTCACCAGATTTGAACCCTTACCTTTCTTCCTATCTGCTTGTTTGAAAAGAAAACTTTAAAAGACTACGCCTATTTCACTGGAACAATTGAAAGGCAGTATTGTCAACGAACGTTGCACCATCGGCACGGAAACTGCAAAAGGTTATACGCAATTGCCTCAGACGATTTTGTACTGCAAGCAGAAATCCGGCGGACACATTGAGCATCTTGTTCGTTTGCGGACAGGTCATGCTGCTTAGCTTAATGTAAGTATTCATCGTTATCAATGATTCTGGGCAAACTTGGTGCACGGGCAAACGGTGTCAAATGTGCGTCGGGACAGGATGCATACAACGAGCAAAGCTGATTCGACAGCGCTTAGACTGATCATTTCTATGCAACTTGGCTCACAATGCCAATACTAGTTTTTCATGGTTGTGCTTAAGGAATACGGGGAGGATGTGAATGAAATGGTGATGGGAGAATAGGCTACGCGGTTCCGTATTTTTATCGTGTTCATCGGCCTACAGACCCCGGCCTGGGATGAGTACTTCTAAACCATAACATACTAGTCACATAAAGGTGAAAGATAGTCCCCGGATTTTTCAATAAGAACACAGACCGTAAAAGCCGGGCTTAACTAACAATTTTAAGTTCCTATTCGGAGTTTGCAGCAATATATGTCAGAAAAGTTACCACAAGGATGACTGACTTGCGCTGGACAGTATTTGTGCGAACCCACATGCGTGTGCTGTAGTCCCACGATGTATCAATCAGTTTTGCGAGCTAATGAGCTTCGCGCTTCGTGGAATACACTTGTACACTTGTACAGGTACACTTGCTTACAGCCAACCCTCCGGCCATTCACATCTATGTGACCTGGTGCGAGACATTTTGGGATAGACCAACCTCTACTATTGGAGAGTTGGCAATTTAGTGCGCTGTTCTCTCACCCGAAAGAGTGGCCCTTGGTCCCCGAGTAACAGAGTAAAAAGGTACAAGATTTCTGGACTAACTGCTTTATCCTTCTATGGTTCATTTGGGTGAAGTTGTGCGATTAAATATCGGGTTTGTCTCTTTTCAAGCTTCTCTAGCGAATTGTCTCTAAGTGACTTTCCCATATTCAACCCCATCGCGACATTTTCTTATTTTCGATAAGATTTCCGGTCAAATGAGTTCTGACTATTGAATGTGCAGATTAAAGTCTTTTCGCTAACGCTTTGTACGAGAATACTGATGGTGATGCTTTTACTCTGAGGTGCTCCTAGACAAATTTGGAAGTCTTTATTTGAGGAACATTTTTAGAGGTTGGTTCCACAATGAACGGCAGCATCAATGTGTCTTTCATGCTTGTGCCTTCTATCCGCTTGATGAATTCGTAGGTTTCACTCACTGTGTGGTTTTATACCTTTTTGCCTGTTGGATTAAGAAACCCAACTAATCATTTGGCAGCTAAGTTTACCGCGGACGCAAGCTTGTCTCTTGTAGTGTGTTAGGGGACGCTTGTTTTGTGTCCTTTTGGAAGTCCCAATTGTCGACTTGGGTGTAATCCGCAGGGCGTCGACAGATCAAGCAAAGTGTCATAGATATAGTTGCAACGCTGCAGTTCTTTCAACAGTTTTATGATCTTACTATCATCCTGCATGATTGGCAGCATCCACTTTTAGGTTTGCCTGTTACTGTGGCCAGCCAAAGTCTTGCTGCCCTATTGTACCGTGTCAATCATGAATTTATTATAGCCAACTGTTACACTCAACCGAAATCAGAACAAAAGTATTGCAAATGGAAGTTTAGTAGAAGCAATGGCAATAGTACATCAGCAGTCCACACTGGGTACAGATCAACTGTTTAGTTTTACGCAGTTCACATGGTTTAGCTAAGCACTCGCTTTTGAACCAATCAATAAGCATCGCTGGTTAGTCGGGAGATGGACACTCACGCACTAGCGCGCACAATGCGGCTCCACAGGATAGGTAGTGTAGCATGACCTTGACGCGCTCAACGTCTGTATCACCAACGTTTCTGAATTAATGAATTCTCTTTTCATTACAATCTGTAATCTTGTACTTAAGTATGTTATGCGGTCGTGAGCTTTGAAAATCTTAGGCAGAACCAGCTTTTGGTAATAAAGCTGAAATATGTTGTTTAGTTCACAGCTAAGCATGTTACAGAGCTGCACATTTGAATGAGACATCTTGCTCACAGTGGAAGTAAAATGTGAACATATTTTCTTCAAACAATTCCGAAGCGATTTCGCAAGCTTTGTGATAGTTTTGTTGTTAAATAAAACACTGTGTGGTTTAGTCTTTCGTTCAAAAATCACTGCACGAATTGGTTGATACAGTCTGCCAATGTACCGAACGTAGCTTGTTCATAAACTAGCCAGAACGCATATGAAGCACTTATTCATTGAGAACTAAGAACTGCTGTCCTTTGTAAGTATGTACTTACCCATTTAGTAGTCCGTTCACAAAATTCCATAGCACAACGTTATTTCTGTGTATCATTCCATCAAAAGATTGGTATAATGAGCCAATCCCAGTAAGCGCTTGATTATACTTGCTGCAGGCTTTAGAGCGATATGAAAAATGCCTTCAAAACCATGACATCTCTTTATTACTTCAGTGTCATTGCCAGCTCTGGGTTTGAGCTTAATCAATTTCGATTAAGGTTACTTCACCGAATACTACACAGGCCCCAAGTTTCTTTAAATAGTTCAACATACGTTTCTAACTGTGCGTTATGCATGCTAAAACAAAGCGTAAAGTGGTCTCAGACAAATAAAAGCAATCACCAATGAACTGCGTGGCTACCTCTGCATATACCTCGAACTTTTCTGTCAGTTCGTTTCAGTCCGTTGCAAGATACCAAAATTCTATTTGTCAGTACTGGCATACTGTTTAACAGTCCACGATTTCAGGTAGATCGCATTGAGCAAGTTCATGCATTTTATCTGCTGGCCGTTTGCAACATTTCGCTAGCTCCAACTATTTATCAACCAGCTTTCTTTCGGGAAGTAGACTGCCCTCCATTATCGCCCATTAGTACGTTGATCGCATGATGGTTTCAAGTAGGGTTATCACGCATAATTAAAACGATTATCGCCATTCTGTGTACAACAATACTCTCAACATTTCCTACTTTTCACTTGATACTGTGCAAATGCAGCGCAACTAACTGGCAAACGGTCAAATATGTAGTCCGCTAAACCTAAGTCCTCACTGTTGCGTACGGAACGGCAAAAGCATAAGCGGAAGTAAAAACGACCTTTCGGTAGATAACCTACTGTAAGCTGACAGGTGAGTACAGGTAAGGTGACAGGAGGAGAATGAACTAATGGGAAGGCAGCTAAGCGTTTTAAACAATCAATCTGCAACAGCAGTACATCAGCCAACTGAACTGATGCTTCGCTGCCATACAACCGTGATGACCCATGTAATGGAGGATAATAAGAAGGATAGAAAGGGGGACTTACCTGAAAATCTTAATGCCCTAAACAAAAATTCGGGGTCAAGGCGCCTTCACCTTGTGTTAACAACGTACCGTCACAAATAGCTGGCTATCGTGCAAAGATAGGGCGGCATCGGCAAGACAGCATACTTGGGGCTTTCACTGTCCTGCGTTATAATCAGCCACTACCCCGCAGATAACTCAGCATCAAACACACTTGAAACAGGCAATCCGAGCAGGAGACGGCAGAAGACGCGTCACTGGTGTCGATTGCGAGCCATGTCCTGTAAAGTCTCGAGCCAAACACAAGGCTGGTCACGCGGACTCCAGCCGGGAAAGCCAGATGGACCAACAGCACCAAGTTCTGCAGTCAGTGACTTCATTTCCTGCTGCCAAGTCAACTTTTGTCCAACTCGAATCTTGCGTCACTCTACACCTGGCAGACTACGCAAGGCCCTCTTGGATAAGCGTTGACCAGGCATATGTAATACCTACCCAAGCCAACGCAACTCATTCAGCACTACCTGTTGTTCTATGGAGCTAGCATGATTAGCACTACCTAGTACTCGCCTACGCACATCATCGTTGCGGACACGCTGGTTCCATCCGACACCAGAAATGCTCCGCAGACAACGGCGATTAAAGACTTGAAGGCGCCTCAGATCTTCAGACCGAAGGGGCCAAGTCTCACTCTCATGTAGCAGAACGGCCCTCCCTGTGGCCTTGTATACACGGTCTTTCAGACGGAGGGGAACTCCCTTCTGTCGCCAAAGATGCCTCAGGTTCGAGAAGGCAGCTTTGTCCTTTGCAATTCGTGAGCTGACGTCATTTCCTATGCGCCCATGGTTGCTGATGCAACTGCCATGGTGTGTGAATTGATGAACCACCTCGAGTTCCTCGTTATCAAGGGTCAAGGAGTCATAAAGTGACTGGTGTTCCTGCAGCAATACTTTGCACTTTGCGAAGCGCATACCAAATAATCGGACCACTCTAGACAGACTATTCAAGATTACTTGTGCCACGTTGACATCGTCGAAAAGCACGAAGATTTCGTCCGCATAATCAAGATTAAGTAACCTTTTATCCAGTAGGACCGTAACACCTATATAGTGAGATCCTGTAAGAGAACACTCCATGCCGTTTATGTGCGTGTCTGGGGTTATGTGTACTTAGGCATTTTGGGTGTAAACCAGCGTCAACTGCGTGGATGCACGGATAGGGCGAATAAACGTCACCTCTACACTTCATCACGTTGCGCGTGGAAAATATATAATACTTCTGAGTAGGGGGATTTTTAGTTGTAACGCATGATGTATTGCTCCCAGCAGTTCACAAGATACATAGCTCAACCACAATCCGGGGAAGCAGCAGACGCCTTTTTTCCCTACTGGCGCTTGTCAGCTGTGCGCATTCCCTCGGTACCCTACTAGGGATGTAAACTATGATTGCTAGAGGCTGACGCCAACTAGCCAACAGCTTAAGCCACTAAGCTATAGAAGAATACAGTTTCGTCACATAGTTATCAAGCTAACTGTGATATAGATACGTTGGTCTTGTTTCTCTTCTTGTGCGGCGCAGTTCCGTGCTGTGCCTAGGTTCGTCATTGCAGGGCGGTTGAACATGCTCCATTCATCTGCTACTTGTGAATAACCTCCGTTTGTTGACTGTGCGGCCATCTTCCAGCCGGAAGTGCTGGCTCACATGCGCGCGTTATTTTTATCAGATCTAATAACGTAGGCTATCATTTTGACGCATCGTTAACTTTCACGCACACGGATATTCCGGGCTGGAGCGGAGAAGTAAGCTTCCGATAATTAGTCTGAAATCGATGGCGACGATCTACCTTGTCGGAGTTATTGGTTGCAGGAATCGGAAGTGTGACATTCGACTTTGTCCAAATGCTCACCCAAGTATGAGTTCAGTTGGCGTTTTGTCTGTGGCTCGGTAGTATGTGATTCGGTAAAAAAACAGTGCTTGTAGAACTACATCCTCCCAACCTGTACCAGATAAACGAATAGCTTGGATATTCTCTTACAAGGGTCAACTGAAATGCTCTATTATGCTGTTTGCCGCTGGATTATACGGAGTTTTACGTATGTTTCGGATTTTTCGAAGTTGGAGGAACGAAATTGCGGCACAATAGCGGAGGTGTTTTCCCACCTCTAGCTGATGTGTGTAACGACGATGACAACGGAGGAACGAAAGAAACTTGTGGCTTGTAAATTGTGGGCCGTTGTCCGTCACTATGTCATCCGGCAGTCCGAAGCAAAAGAATATGTATTTCAGCCACCAAATAATGCTGACAGTAGTCATCTCCACTCACAAATGGACTTCCGGCCATTTCTTTTAAAGGCATATCGCCGGCAAACAATTCCTGTGACGCTAATGCGCTATGAATGGACCCATGACGTCAAAATCTATCTTGGCCCGCGGTCGCCTAGGATAGTCAATAGGTTGTATAGGGAATAAATCCGAATATCACTCTTGTCTGCCCTTTGATATGAAGAGCAGTCATGAGGAAGTTTTTCTATCTTGTGTGACCTTCTGAGTCACCAGAAACATGCGTCAACTTTGCGTTTCGTACGAACGATACCAGGGTGGCATTCGTGAGCACATCAAGCTACGAAAAGCCACAACTTTTTCACCGAGCGTTAAACACCCATTTATAAATGAAAGTTCGTGACGCAACACGTAGTACAAATGAAACTCACCTGTGATCATGTCAGTTTGTGACCAGCCGTTTATCAGAAATCCCTGAAAGCGGCACAGTGTGTCGTCTTCCAGAGTCGCCTTCTTGAGTTCTGCCTTCGTCCTAGCTGAGGTTGTTTCACTGCTCAGATAAGACACCAGTAACCTCTCACTATCATCCTCTATATTTTCTGTTTCGTCGAGTGACAGTCGAGCGAGCTGATCCGCTGCCTGGTTTTTACGCCCGGACGGAATTTAGTTTGAAAATCGTATGTTAACAAACATATATACCAGCGATGTATCCGTAGTGGCTTGATGGTATTTGTTCCCAGAGTAAGTAAACTAGTTAGCGCTGCGTGGTCTGTACGAAGAGTTAAAGGTCTCCTGAACAAGAACAACTTACGATGCTTGGAGACCGAAATTCAGATAAGGGCTTCTTTTTTCCCAGCCGAGTAAAAAGTCTGCTATTGACAACTTTCTAGAAAAGTATGCAAAAACTATTTCGTGCCTATTCTGAAAGTGGAATAGTATAGAATCCAACCCAATGTTTGAGGTCTCAGTCGAGACAGTCGTGGGGCACGCTTCTTCGCAAATCGCCATGACTGGTGTGGGACCTACGCGACGTTTTATATCGTCAAATGCCGTTTGTTGCCGGTGCCCCAAACAAATACACTTTTTCCTTTGTTAGTTCACGCAGTGACTCAGCAATGTTCTTGAAATACTGCAGGTACCTAAGTAATATAAACACATACTTAGAGAATGCTTTCTTTCTTTAGAGGTTTGTGGACGATGAGCTTCGGTGATGGCACGTGGGTTGTCAACAGTCGGGTTCATGCCGTCAGTTGTTATAATGTGGCGCAGGAACGCGATTTCACCAACACTAAATTTTCCTTTCCCGAGATTAAATCGAGATTAAGATCATGTAGTCGACGTAAAACACCATGCGGTTGTGGAACACGTTCTTCTAGAGTCCTACCGAATACACTGATGTCGTTTATGAAAACTATCCGACCAGATAAGTTGGCAGATCAGTGAAGCATAAACTTTTGCCAAGCTGTTGAGGCTAAACTCAAACGCATTGGCAAGACTTTGTACTGAAAGATCCCGTCCACTGTAAGAAATGCGGTCAGCGGTATTGACCGCTGAATTAACGACATGAAAAAGAGCGCCTTTCTCATGTTCAATTTTGCAAAACATCGGGCGCCGGCTAGTTGGACTAATAGCTAATCCGTGGTTGGAAGCACAAAGTTTCGATCGCGATTTGACGATTAAGGGCCTGCAGATCATTGCATATTCTTACTGTACCGTCCTTTTTGTGAATTGTAACTATAGAGTGGACCCATTCGGAACAGTTAATGGGTTCAATGAAATCATTTGCAATCATTTGTCCTAAGTTGAAGAAATAGGCTCTCTTCTGGCCAAAGGAATTGGACGTGGCTGAGCAATAGCTACTGACTTAGCGTCCTGCCTCAGACATGTGCAGAGAACCGAGGAGGGAGCGTAACATATTATTTGTTCAAAAAGGTTCGCGCACTGAGTCTGTAGGTCTGATAGGTTAACCACCATGATTCGCATAGAAGACAGGAACGGCGTGACTGGTTGGGTTGGGCCCGGTACACTAGTCGGTAATCGATACCACGTAAGAGTCGTGTCAAATACGGGACAGTATAGAAGTTGAAGGTGACTGAACCCAACGTGTATTGTGCAGGCTACAGAAATGGGATACGAATCAAGCAGAGCGAGAAACGGTGCAACAATATACTCACCAAAACAATTTGTGACCACCGAAGTGTCGTCAGTAAAACAAGTGGACGTTTGAAGGTTAAACCAGCGGTAAAATCCAACGTTGCAAAATACTGAAAGAACGTGTTTTCCGGTACCCTACAGACTATCAGAGTTAGGTTCTGGACAAAGGAAACAATGGTGAGAAACGGTACCGCTGTCAGCTATGGAAAATATTTTCAGTTGATTGTTACTGCTGAATATTAACGGAATCCGTAGAATGTAAATGAGCAATGCGTAATGAATAACAACAACTGGCAAAATGTCCACGTTTACCGCACTTTTTGCAATTCATTTCTAAGGCAGGGCACTTGTTAAAATTGGCTTTTGATTGGTAGCTGCCGCAGTGGAAGCATTTCAGTAGGGATTGGGATTTGCTTGGCGTGCGATCGATCTTGGTAACCTAAGGCTATATCTGCATGAGTAGCGGGACTCAGAAACTGTTCGGCATCACATTTTTTGAGACGAGCTAATTCCACAGCGTTGTCGCAAATCAATTTGGTAGCGAATTCGGATAGTCGACACTCAAATATTCGGCTATTTGTAAGTTCACTAATCAATACTTACACTAGAATGCCGCCTACAATTTTATTTTTCATTATGGTTGGTAACTCACAGGGTTGTACCCAGCGAATGCGCAAATCAACAAAACTATCTGGAGTTTCTGATGCTTCCTGTAGAAGTCAACCAAATTTGTGTCGAGCCATGAAAAGTTTAGTACGCTGGCCTCATGAATTATCCAGCAAAGCTAGTGCTTTCTTTAAGGTGTCTTGGGACCAGAGCTCCAAGTCATCCAATTGACGTTGTCACTCCTCATCGACTAGCTGACTGAGAGGTTTCAGTTTCGACATTCTGTGTAGTTAGAAGCCACAGGTATAAGGTCAAGATAGCTTGTAAAATATATCTTCCTCCGAGCCCATGCACATTCATAAGACATAAGGTGGGATCAGACAAGTAAACTGCAGGAAGATGTAGCTGTTATTCAATGGTATAGGTTTGGGAGCTGCAAAAAGAGTGTTTTGTACCAAAGGGCACAAACAAAAGCCGAAGTAAAAAGACAGTTCGGTAGAAAAACTACATATTGCCCAGTAAGTGTCCAAAGATATTCGCTGATGCAACGTCAATTGCCGCACAATGCGCATCCTGAGAAAACCCCGAGGAATTCAAACGGCAGTCCCCATATCCAGTCGGATCTCACACCATGCACCGACGCACACAACCGCGGCTTCTGTCTACCACAAATTCCACGGCGCTGAATGTTTCTCCACGACGAGGTGCAGACTATCCCCATGTGAACGATCGATACATCCTGTTCTCTGTTTGAGATCCAATGTTTCCTGGAAAACTGGATGCCTGTGGGCTCTGTACTGATCGATGTTTAGCCGTAGCACTGTAGTAAGCGTTACCTACAGGATCTACTGTGGTAAAACTTGGACATCGTGTTGTCAAACAAACATACAAGTGATGCACAACTGCCGCACACCTGAGCAATAATTTTTCGATGTGCCCGTATTTGTATCAAAGGTAATGTTAAAACACAGTTATGGTGGGCGCGCCGATACACTGGCAACAAGCTTCCAAAGAACCACCGTAGGAAAAGAGGCACCACTTGCAACTAAGCCTTTTACATTGGGAATATCTGGATGTGACGTTGCGTTACTATTTATCTTGGACGCTTCAAGTAAATGAAACTTAAACAAAAGTCAGAAGGCTGTCATTCTATTCCTCTTGGCTCTGCGCCTCCTGCGTTCTTCGTGAATTGATCGTTCGCTTGGTCAAGATCTGTGTTCTTCCCCCTTGGACGTACTGTCCCCTGTGATATTTCCCGGAATTCTGGGTAAGCAATTTAATTTAATTGTCAGATTATCAAAGCACAGCCCGATGTAGTGGCGCTCCGGTATCTACTTTTACCAACACTCTTATTTCTACATACGTCAGTACTTGTAAAAAGCTAGCCTCTAAGATACAGACAGATACAAGTCAACCCCTACATACCGCCATATTTGAGGGTTTAACAACTTCATCTACTAGGCAGAAGTACAAGCTAATCTATGCCCGCACACAAGCTTACCGCTCGTCAGTTATCCCTTATCTCTCGCGTCTTTTGCGAGACCCCAACGCTGTCGTCCTTGTTTTAACCAGTCGAGTTTCAACATGACTGTGTTCTTTGTCCTTATCTACCTGTTCCTTGTCGTGTTGCTTTGCCGCTAACTTGCATTGTTGGTACATTGTCGAGATCGTGAGTGTTGTAGCTAAATATTCACCCATGCAGGGTGCAGAAAGCAGTTTCTTGACTTGACTTGGCTAGTATTGAGTAGTTTCTCGCATTTACTATTTTGTTTTCCTGTTAAGTGAGTCAAGTTCTATCTGGAATTTCCCTTTACTAACCCACGATACTTACAGAGTACCCGCTTGTTTCAGTTCAGTGCAGTGCAGTTGATAAACCATGATCCTGGCACCAAAGCGCCGTGGATGCAGTTGGCACGACTCGCGTCGCCAGATTGACAATAAGGAACAATGGCAAGTAAATGCGGTTAGATTCAAATATGGTATTAGCAGAATGAAAGCAAGAACGAGGTGCATGAAGCTAATCGCCTTGAAGTATTAACACTTAAACGCAAAGAAACGAATGCAGAGGCAGCACTGACTCCGACAGTGCGCCACGTCCGATAGAGTCTCTAACCGTTGGTTTGGACTAGCACTAGGCCTCCATTCACGCAGACGGCATTTACTTGCCTGACCAAGTCTCTCGGTCAATTTCTTCATACCCCTTTGTCGTCTCATCGATTGAACACCTCGTGGTTCCGCCCAACTTGATGCAGCGACGGCGCATAATGCTCGCCGAGGAAGGCGCTTAACTGGTGTACGAAGTATATGACCTAAGCAACTTTAGCGATTCAACTACAACAGACACTGAAGTGAGGCACCAGAAGGTTTCTTGCCAAAAACCAACTGGCGGACCTCAGCATCGCTCACCCTGTGTTCCGACCAGATCGAATCACGGAAATGGTGAGTGGGCAAAAGAACTGTCGCCACCTCGTCTGCCGACTGAAGTACCACTTGAGGTAAACTTGGTTCGCCATAGAGAGCTGAGTTAACGTGATGGACAATGTGAACCAATTTGGCCGTCTTAGGTAGGATTCCCATTTCCTGACATCTATGTTCTCACTGTTTCAGATCGTCCGATAACTTGCCTATGATTTAGCATGCTTTTGACTTGGGAACATTAAAACATATTATCTTTCGTGAGTTATGCTGCTTTTTATTTTTCACAATTATCGCGTAGTGTGCTTTCTTTCTCTGGCGGTATGATTATCGGCTTTCTCTGTGACGCAGTGGGGTTCGTGCCATTTTTAATGATTTTTGAGGCGGTTACCGACGTGGCCATTCTTTATGGTTTGCCGTTGCGCGCAACAATAATGGACGTGTATATTGTCAGGTTTTCATCGGCGGCGGATTAGCATGGATGCAATGGTTCAGTGGGTAACACAGTTTCAGTTCTGGGAACAACTGCTTCTGCCACGGTTGCGGTAACAGCTACAGGGTGAGTTAGGTTGTTCCCAAGGTTCTTGTAGTAGCTGTCTGTCCAATTCCCTCAGTTAACTGGGTAGTTGCCCACAGAAGTAGGCATGACGGAACATAAGATGGATAACCGAAGTTGCATAGACTAGGCGCATTGACACTGATCGGTAAGTTGCACGGTAACCAAACGGAGTCCTCTGCTGCAACCAAGAAGCTTGGTGGGCAATAGCACCATGACCGATAACTAATTTGTCTGTAAATGACGTATCGGAGACCCCAATAATCTCTTACTTATAGCGCCGGTAGATTGGAGAACATTTGCACCAACGGCGCCAAATATGTAGGCTCTAATCTACGCATCTGATACGCCTAAATTATCATGCCGTTCGGAGTGGCGCGGACTGCCGAAGAAACAGGCAATGCTCACAGAACTAAGTTCGCCCCGACCCATCATTGGCACCATTCGTCCGGAGACCGATTTAGTCTTCAACGCATGTGCAATTGTTGATACATATATTTACAGAAGCCCGGTTAGACGGACATAGATATCATGGAAGCAGCTGTTGAAAGGATCTACCTGCATTCTGTAATACTTCGATACTTCCGCATCAATCATTGTTGGATGGTTTGCCAGTCTAAATCTAGCTATGTGGACTGACGCGCCTGCAGGGGGAGATGCGTGCAATAGATTCTTGTTCGTTGTTCTTGAACTTCTTGGGGCAGGCTGATGGAAGTTCCCGATCATGGCCAATGTATCTACGAGTGATGATGAGTTTGCTTGATGAGTTTAAATATAAACCATGTAAAACAGGATAATCTTAAAACGACAATCAGCAATCTTAGAAAATAAAACCTATACGTAGATGATTTTTGATTCTACTTCACGCCCAACCAGTGTAGTCCGTTGGTTGATAGTATATGACCTGTGAAGACGAAACCCGTGTTGCTTTAACGCAATTATAATTTCCATCATCTTTGAGACTAACGGGGGTTGGATCAGAGGATAAGAAATTTAGAGCTCTGAACGGTGAGCACTCTTAAACAATACAGTACTGGTACCGCATTAGAGGATTACAAATGTTGAGTCCTCTGCGCACCAAGCGCACACAAAGTAGCAAAAGGGACACCGGTACGAGCTTGTAGCAGCAGATTTGAAGCGGGACGTTCTCCAAATGTGCTTCGAACGGAGAGTATTGAATGTGCGGAAGAGCTTACCGCGGCACCTGAAGTAGGTGTGTGAATTCAGAGAATTCTTGGATATAACTTTACGGACATGAAATATCGAGAATGTTCACCAACATGCAGCTACACAGAAATCACGTTTTCTCTACTTTCCAATATCATTCAGTATTCTCATGGTAGGGAAATCTTTCTTTCAAGCGAATTTGATATTTTACGATTATGTCTCCATTAGAGTTGCAGCGGTGACTATTCGATGGTGGCAGAATGCTGCTTTTCTCTGTTGATGTTGGCTAAGCGATAAAGTTGGTTGATGTAGCTGAATTGGCCTTCTATTCCGCATTGCGCAAGTGGTTATCGTCACGGAAACCTGAGATCGTTGGAGTGTATCTTGGGTGATTTTATGCATTACGATAAGATACACCACACAAATGTTTTGCGTTGAAACATCCCACCATACAGGATCGGAAGACAGATGGAATTTGATGCATGTTGAGCGGCAGGACGCGTAGCGCAGGTAGAATCTTGCCTTATTTCTACGCCCATCGTTACTTACGGGATACATGGACATTATTGATGTAATCAGTACCCACAAACTAACGCGTACACTATGCCCTTTGACTGCGCTACACCAGGGAGTAACTGACTGTGTCTGCGATTGGGAGTGTCATTTATAGCCGAATTGGGTATTATAGAACAGTCTACGGTCACAGGACGATTTGAAACAGTGGGAACATAGATGTCAGGAAATGGGAATCCTACCTAAGACGGCCAAATTGGTTCACATTGTCCGCCACCTTAACTCAGCTCTCTATGGGGAACCAAGTTTACCTCAAGTGGTACTTCAGTCGGCAGACGAGGTGGCGACAGTTCTTTTGCCCACTCACCATTTCCGTGATTCGATCTGGTCGGAACACAGGGTGAGCGATGCTGAGGTCCGCCAGTTGGTCTTTGGCAAGAAACCTTCTGATGCCTCACTTCAGTGTCTGTTGTAGTTGAATCGCTAAAGTTGCTTAGGTCATATACTTTGTACACCAGTTAAGCGCCTTCCTCGGCGAGCATTATGCGCCGTCGCTGCATCAAGTTGGGCGGAACCACGAGGTGTTCAATCGATGAGACGACAAAGGGGTATGAAGAAATTGACCGAGAGACTTGGTCAGGCAAGTAAATGCCGTCTGCGTGAATGGAGGCCTAGGGCTAGTCCGAACCAATGGTTAGAGACTCTATCGGACGTGGCGCACTGTCGGAGTCAGTGCTGCCTCTGCATTCGTTTCTTTGCTTTTAAGTGTTACTACTTCAAGGCGATTAGCTTCATGCACCTCGTTCTTGCTTTCATTCTGCTAATACCATATTTGAATCTAACCGCATTTACTTTCCATTGTTCCTTATTGTCAATCTGGCGACGCGAGTCGTGCCAACTGCATCCACGGCGCTTTGGTGCCCGGATCATGGTTTATCAACTGCACTGCACTGAACTGAAACAAGCGGGTAATCTGTAAGTATCGTGGGTTAGTAAAGGGAAATTCCAGATAGAACTTGACTCACTTAACAGGAAAACAAAATAGTAAATGCGAGAAACTACTCAATACTAGCCAAGTCAAGTCAAGAAACTGCTTTCTGCACCCTGCATGGGTGAATATTTAGCTACAACACTCACGATCTCGACAATGTACCAACAATGCAAATTAGTGGCAAAGCAACACGACAAAGAACAGGTAGATAAGGACAAAGAACACAGTCATGTTGAAACTCGACTGGTTAAGACAAGGACGACAGCGTTGGGGTCTCGCAAAAGACGCGAGAGATAAGGGATAACTGACGAGCGGTAAGCTTATGTGCGGGCATAGATTAGCTTGTACTTCCGCCTAGTAGATGAAGTTGTTAAACCTTGATATGGCGGTATGTAGGGATTGACTTGTATCTGTCTGTATCTTAGAGGCTAGCTTTTTACAAGTATTGACGTATGTAGAAATAAGAGTGTTGGTAAAAGTGGATACCGGAACGCCACTACATCGGGATGTGCTTTAATAATCTGACAATTAAATTAAATTGCTTACCCAAAAGTCCGGGAAATATCACAGGGAACAGTACGTCCAATGGGGAGGAACACAGATATTGACCAAGCGAACGATCAACTCACGAAGAACGCAGGAGGCGCTGAGCCAAGAGGAATAGAATGACAGCCTTCTGACTTTTGTTAAAGTTTCATTTACTTGAAGCGTCCAAGATAAATAGTAACGCAACGTCACATCCAGATATTCCTAAGGTAAAAGGCTTAGTTGCAAGTGGTGCCTCTTTTCCTACGGTGGTTCTTTGGAAGCTTGTTGCCAGTGTATCGGCGCGCCCACCATTACTGTTTTTTTACATTACCTTTGATACAAATACGGGCACCTCGAAAAATTATTGCTCAGGTGTGCGGCAGTTGTGCATCACGTGTATGTTTGTTTGACAACACGATGTCCAAGTTTTACCACAGTAGATCCTGTAGGTAACGCTTACTACAGTGCTACGGCTAAACATCGATCAGTACAGAGCCCACAGGCATCCAGTTTTCCAGGAAACATTGGATCTCAAACAGAGAACAGGATGTATCGATCGTTCACATGTGGATAGTCTGCACCTCGTCGTGGAGAAACATTCAGCGCCGTGGAATTTGTGGTAGACAGAAGCCGCGGTTGTGTGCGTCGGTGCATGGTGTGAGATCCGATTGGATATGCGGACTGCCTGTCTGGCTATATTTAATCTGACTGGTTTTTACTTGGTTGATTTCAGTTCGCGAGAGGTGGATGAAGATCCAATAAGGAAGCAGCTAAGGGCATACTTTTTCCTGTCTGGTTTTATGTTTAGTTTATCGTTGTGTGTATTTAGTCTAGCACATCTGGCGTCAATGAACTTATAGTGAATGCAAACTTTTTGGTTTGTCCTAAGGTATCTTCTTGTTCTTCGCCGCAAGCCCTGATATCTATGTTCGTTTGAGTGTAGGAATTCCCTTGGCTGGTAATCTTTTACTAAGTTGGCTTTATCAGAGTCATTAAAATGTAGTGAGTATCGTATACTTTGCAATCCATCATATCTGGGCTCAGTTAGACAGCTGTTAAAATTCGAAAGCTTTAAGCTGACGCTACATCATTTTGAGAATTGTCAGTCGTACACATTAGATTTGAAACCTATATCGCCAAAACCCACAACACACACTGTTATCATTCCGTGATTATTTCAGCTTATAGAAGCCACACAGCCATATCAGTCACTTTTAATCAGTGCACATCGGAGACCCTCTCGATCGATATCTACTGCCTATCGGAAACCCGCCTGCAAGACTCGAGCTCTGTGCTCACTCTGCGATCCCTCTCAGGTGACACTAGCAGCACTTCCTCATCGCGTCTATCCGGTGACGATGCAGCTTTGAGCACCGGCGAAGCTGGTGTTGGCATTGCCCTGAGTCCCCTGGATGAAGCTGCTCTGGTTGATTGGATTCCAATCAGTAGCCGGATGGGTGCGGTCCGATTGGCTGGCTCGTTCAAAGCTTCGAAGTCGCGTGGGCCTAACAGGTGTCTATTCATCTTCACTGCCTACGCGCCCACAAACTGTAGCGATGATTCGGTAAAGAACGACTTCTACCGCCAGCTGACCCAGCACGGACACTGTTGTGCTGGCTGGTGATATGAACGCACAAGCTGGCAAGTTGTACATTGATGAAATGCATCTGGGCGTTCAGCACGGTTTAGCCTCACGAAATGATAACGGTGAGCGGTTACTTCATTTGTGTGAGGATGTTGGCTTATTTCTTGCGAGCACTAACTTCCGACACAGCACCCGCCGGAGGGTGACTTGGCGCCCACCAGCCTCAAATCAGCCTTGGACGCAGATCGATCAAATCGCGATAAGTTACCGATGGAGAGGCTGCGTCCAGAACTGTCGCTCGATTTGGAGCACATGTGTGGACACCGATCATGCACTTGTATGTGCTGACATGCGGATGCGTTTTGGCGGACGTCCACGACGACGCTGTGAACGCATTGATACCAGCCAACTGACAAAGCCAGCTGTTCTGAATGCGTATCGAAATACGCTGACATGCGAGTTGAGTAAGCGCTCACTGGAGACAATTGATGGTCACTGGTCACATGTTCACCAGATCTTACTAGCAGTAGGAAAATCCTCATGTGGTATGTCTAATAGCCAACATGGATATTGGGTCTCTTCGCGGTCTCTGGAACTTATCGACGCTAGGCGGCATATCCCGGCTGGAAGCGAGCACAATGAAACTAGCAAAGAGCTCCGGGCGAGACTCCATGCTAGTCTGAAGAGAGACCACGAAGCTTGGTGGTCTCATCATGCGTCAGATATGGAAGTGGCTGCTGCCCTTGCTAACCACCGTAAGTTATTTTGTCTGATACGGGAAACGGGCAGCAGGAGACCTGGTGTTAGTGAAACAATTTGTGATGAGAGTGGACAGCCTATTCACAATTTGCCAAAACGTTTGGAGCGTTGGGCTGCATTTTGAAAAGCAACTTAATCGGCCGGAATTGTTCGATTCTTCACCGGCCAGTGATCGCACTGCTCCGTGGGCTGTCCCTTTGGATTCACCCTCTCGCTCAGAAGTCGAACGTGAGATCGGACTGTTGAAGTTGAACAAAGCCGCAGGACCAGATGATCTTCCTCCAGCCCTCTTCAAATTCGGAGGCTCTGCTTTTGTTGATGCTTTGCATGAATTACTAGTGAAACTGTAAGAGCAGGAGACTATCCCAACCGACTGGACCCACTCCGTTATTGTTCACATCTTCAAAGGAGGCTCGCGTTCGGAATGCGGCAGCCCTAGAGGAATCAGTCTGATCTTCATCGCCTTCAAATTACTCGCCTCCTTAATCCTTCACAGACTGACTGGCGCTCATGAAAGCCAGATCTGGGAGGACCAAGCCGGGTTTCGTCAAGGTCGTGGCTGCATTGACCACCTCTTCACTTTGCGTCAGTTGTTGGAGCACCGTCACACATATTGGCGGCCCACCGTATTCCTGTTCCTCGACATCAAAGGTGCCTTCGATTCGGTTGATCGATGTTAACTTTGGGACTGTCTACTCAGGAAAGGTGTGCCCGAGAAATATGTAAGTATTATCCCAGCATTATTCGTGCGTAGCATAGGCAGAGTGAAGGCTTACGGCAAGCTGTCGCCACCCGTCAATATCTCCAGCGGTGTGAGACAAAGGTACCTGCTGTCACCTTTCCTTTACAACTTCGCTACTGAGGAAGACATGGAGACTGCATTTACAGGACATGACTTGGGAAGTGTGGAGCTACTCCCAGGAGAACGACTTATTGACTTGGAGTATGCGGACGACATTGCCCTCATCTGTGACAGCTCCCATCCGTGCCAAGCCGCGCTGGATAGATTAGCACTGGCTGTTAACCGCTTCGGGCTTTGGTTTGCACCATCAAAGTGCAAAGCGTTCCTCCGAGATTGGCAGGGATCGTCTCCTGCGCTGGCCTTTGGTGGGGATCAGCTAGAAGTCGTTCAATAATGCAACTACCTGGGAAGTTGTGTCAGCGTCATCGAGATCGAAGACGAGATCACGAACCGTATAGCAAAAGCTCGGGGAGCTTTTGCTAACCTTCGCCACCTATGGCGGCGGCGAGACATTATTCTTGCCCTGAAAGGTAGAGTGTACAATGCAGCTGTACGTTCGACTTTACTGTACGGTTGCGAATTCTGACCCCTAAGATCGGTGGACATAAAGAGGCTAGTTACGTTCGACCATCTGTGCCTTCGCAGTTTGGCTCACATCTGGTGGGAACACCACGTGAGTAACGAGCGTGTTCGACGCCTTGTTTACGGCACTGGAAAAGGAACTGAACCGCTCAGCACCGTCATTTCACGCACCAGGCTCCGATGGCTGGGTCACCTGTTACGCATGCCAGCCCACCGACTTCCACGACGTGCATTGTTTGCGCACCGGGGGTGTGAATGGAAGAAGAGGAGGGGTGGCCAAGCGATGACTTGGTCCAGAGGAATGAAGGTCCTCACTTCTGAGCTGGCCTCGGTTGCAGCGTCACGACTCCCTGGTTGGAGTCCAAAAAGAGGATGAACACGTTTAGCTGGATACACTTGCTGACATGGCAAGGAGCCGACCTCAGTGGCGTTCGTGCTGTGATTTTCATTGCCCCTCCCCATCGCTTTTAGCCTCCCCCTCTATCTACGATCTCATTTCGTAGCGTAAAACATAACAATTTTTCTTTGTGCCTAGTAGCCGGCTGGTAGCTTACCGGAACGACGCCTATCCGTTGCTGGTAGCTCAGCTGGCATGCAACTGTTGTATTTATTTTCCTTTTTCATTTATGTATTGCGGCACAGTAGCTGAGGTGTTTTCCAACTCCAGCTGACGTGTATAATGATGATGACGATGAATCAGTGCACAGACCAAGCGGCTTAAATGCTCAGAGATGCTTGACCGTTTAAGTTTGGTAATTTTGTTACTTGGTGGGTAAAAGTTGTCCGCTGAACAGCACTTACCCGGAAGTTGGTGAAATTTCAGCGAAGCTATGCCATATATGGTAACATAGTGACCGTTTCGTGTAGCTCGGTGGTCCTAGGCAAATACTAGCTGCTAGTTTAAGCCGCACATAAGCCAAATGGAATGCGTCAGGTTGACGATGTTTGAAAACTTGAATCGGCCGTGCAATACGGGTTGAACTTGCGAGAGCTGTCTTATTTGGTCGAGATGTGAGGATTTTCAGCTTGTCGCATTGAATTGCTCTTACTACTCGCTTGGAATGTTGCGTAGTCAGGGACGATATGACACTACTTAAGAATAATGTTAATTATAGTAAGTCTGTATCTTCCTAACCTCGGTCAGTAAATCGCAGTAGCAGTAAGAACACACTGGCTTCCGTATTGGCCGGGTGTGTGTGAACCAAATATTCACGCACCGCCAGAGCCTGGAACACCGCCAGCTCAAACAAAGGCCTACCATCATTGCGTTGCTAGACATATGTGCTGAATTCGACTCCTTTGACTGATTTGCGCTGTGGCGTTGCTTGCTAAATAACGAAGTCCCAGAAAACACACTGCCATCCTAAGAGCACTCCATATCTTTTGCAGAGTGCGGGTCTATGACAAGCTTTCGTCGGCCTTCGCAGTCAAGAGCAATGTAGCACTGCTGCTCTATGTCCTTTTTCTTCTTCAATTTTGTGATTGAAGACATCCTACCGAGAGCTCTGGAAGGTTACCAACATTTTGGTGTACAGCCTCTACTAGGCAAGCAAGCGACCGACTTAGATTATACCGATGATATCGCCTCATTTGGTGATGACTCACAGAGCATACAAACCATTCTAACCGGTTTCGCGACTGGAGCACCTAGCTACGGAATTTGATTCACCACATGGAAGTGTAAAGTTCTGCTCTAGGATTGGCACTCGCCCGTTTGCATGCCCATCGTGGAAGGTACACAGCTTGAATAAGTGGATAGCTTTGTCTACCTACACCGATCCGTGTCTGCTGGTGGCACTATTGAGAAGGAGATATTTCCCTCCCCATCTCCAAAGCTCGGTCGGCGTTTGTCAACCTGAAACCTTGTGGCGGCCTCGGGATGTCTCCCACTTGGTAAAGGGTCACGTTTATAATGCACCGTTCGGGGGGGGGGTGTTGTTATGCGGAAACGTGGATTAAATGAGCCGGCTCTAGACCTTCGACAATGGGTGCTTGAGAAGGACTGCTCCTGTGCCGTTGCAGCAGTGTATCTGCAACGTAGACTTCGTTTGTGAGTAAATGCGCGTAGTTCCTTCAACGGGCTCATTTTGTTGCATCAATTAGGATGGATCGCTCATGTACTGTGTACGTCAACTCAGAGTATATCCTACTGCGCCACTTTTGCTCGTGCAGGACTACGCTGGAAGAGATCGGGTGGCGATCAGCCGTCCATTTGGCCGCAGCATATGAACACGTTGACATCACGCCTTGTTGCCGTTGGATCCGCACGTCTGCCTGGTTTGGGACCAAAGGATGAAAAGTGCCGATGACTGGGAGCAATTCAGCAAATGGCGCGCCATCGAAACCAGTGGAAGATCTGTGTACATACCTGTTTAGATTCGGATTCGTAATGTCTGACAATTGGAAAAGGCAAAAACTAAATGTGCCGTGTACAAATAATAACAAAAACAAACAAAATATTCCGGCATGCTCGCGGCAGAGTAGCTGAAATCTGTTGCTCCGCTTGAGCTAATGTGCCGTGCAGTGAATACACCTGTATTCTTCCAGTGATTTCCATGATTTTGTTTGGTTCTAACTCTATTCGTTAGACTGTTGGTAATGATAATAATACCTCCCGTAAATCATGATTTCAGCCTGTCCTGTTCAAGTCATCAACACTACCACTCACTTGCTGCTTCAAGGCATGATCACCGACTGGAATGAGCTGAGCAATGGCTACGAAATACCAAATCTTTTCTGTGAGCAACAAGTTTATTTCTTACATTAAACTTTCATTCAGATGGGACCTACAAAGTACTCGATGAAATCTTACCCTGTTTGGACTCTGCTCTTGGAGCGGGATACCGAGGAATCGGTAAGGTCTTTATACTTGTTGCCGTTGATTCCTAAAGACACCGCCGCCTATTATCACAATGAAAGACGAATCGGAGAGGCATTGAAAATTTTGAGGCCAAAGTACAACCTGGAGCGGAAAGATATATTCTTGTCCACAAAGCTTCGTAAGTGCTCCAAGATTACAGCACAGTATTCTATGTTGGAGTGTTTTAACACTACATGCCGCGTCAGGGTCTACGGCGACTTTTAGAAATCTTTCCAGAAAAAAGGCGTTCGTCAGGGTTGTACAATTTCCCTATTTCTGTCCAATTTTGTCGTGGATTCGATCTTAGAGTGTTCACTCGCGGGATTTCACGATGTAGGCCTTGAAGTGCTGTCTAGTGAAAAGCCAGTTGATCATGAATATGCGGACTATATTGTATTGCTGTTTAACGAGGTCGGAGCGGCCTTGTTAACCCTGAATCACTTCTCTAGAGTAGTCACCTCATTCGGGATGCTCTATGCGCCTTCAAAGTGCAGTGTTATTGCAGGACCGCCAACCACTTGCTGACCTCTCAACCCTTGATAGCAACCAACTCCAGGCTGTTGATTAATTCATTTACTTTGCAGTTGCATTAGCAAGGATGGGTGCATAAGCACCGAAGTCAATCCAAGCATGGCGATAGCTAGAACCGTCGGCTTGAATCTGTGGCAACTATGAGGTAAGAAAGGTGTTTTCCTCGGTCTGTAAGGCCGTGTTTAAAATAACACTGTGAGGGCCATCCTATCTATGGGAGCAAGACTTGGCCCTCTGATCTGAGTATCTTACCTTTGGTCATCTCTGCTTGCGAACCATTGCTGTGGTCTGGTGGCACCACCGTGTCCCCAACGATGATGTGCGCAGACGAGTGTTAGACAATAAATATCAGGATAATTCCTTAGAACAAAAGATAGCACTGAATAAGTTGCGTTGGTTTGAGGGCCTACTGCGTACGCTCGGTCTGCGCTTACCGAGAAGGGTGTTGTTTTATTTACCGGACGTAGAATGGCGCAAGGCCTGTTGGGTAAAATTTGACGTGGTAGCGTGACATGAGGTCAATGATTACAAAAATGGATGCCGTTGGTCTGTCTCCTCTTCCAGGCTGCAGTCCACGTGACCCACCTTGTGCTTGGCTCGTAGTCGGCCCCAGTGGCGCGTCTGCTGACGTCTGGTAATCGGACTGCCTGGTTAAATTGTGTTTGGTGCTGAGTTATCTGCGGGGTAATGGCTGTTTATGACGCGGGTAGTGAAAGCCACAAAGAAGCAGTCTCGCCATCCGTTTGTAACGGTATGCTGTTGACAAGATGTGGGCACCTTGGCCCTAAATGCTTGCTTAGAGCATTACGGTGTTACGGTAGGTCCCCTTCTTTCCCCCTTCGTTCCCTAGGACACCGTGGTTTTACAACAGCGAGGCATCAGTTCGAATGGCTGATGTATTACTGTTGCTGATTTTGATGATGATGTGGTGAAAAAGCGAAGCAGGGTTTTTTTGAATCTCACCACCACAGTCCTCTAAGTGCACTACAGAGCTCATCATACGATCTCACTTGTCATTGGTTGTTTGGACCCGGACATAAATGAACAATCAGACCTTTATGAACACGCAATGCATGTGGTAGCAGACCACACGAATGCGCATCTGGGCAATATGCACTGGACAGCCTTCTTTTAGTTTTCGGTTATTTATTCTTCTGCCTTGCCACACAGTGGATTCAGACACCAGGTGAAGTGATTTAAGGGAGTACCTTACTACTTGCTAGAGTTATAACACTGTCAATGATACCAATGCCATGCGTCTATTTAATGTGTAGTATGATCTGGTTTGGTTCTAGGGTTGCACTCTGAGGGCAGAAGAAGCTACAAAAATCTGATCGATCGACCGATGCTTCCATTTCACTTTTGACTATTATGGTTGCAAGCAGCGCAAGCTGCTAAGTGTCTAGTGAAGCAGAACATGATTTGACGTGTCCTGCGAGCATGTTTGGATATTACTCGTCTAAGGAATAATGGTTTCGATCGATTTCTCACCTATGCGAAAATATATTTACCGGTACAGTCCACAAATCGCATTGGCCTGTTGCACTCCATTCTGCTGATATCACTACTTCATCCAAACCATCTGTATTTGGAAGGACGACGCTTAAATTCCCTACCATAGAGCCACTTACAAAATTAGACCTCTATCTGACGCCATAGGCTCCACGGATTAAGGCAGGTAAACGTAACCGTTTCACCTATTACACCACGGTTTAAAAATTTGGATGGTTTAGACAGGCGGAATGCTCAGTTGCCCATCAGTCAAGCATAAATCGTGGGGCAGGTCAAAGCAGCATTGATCAGCCAGCCCTTATGATAATAGTGCAACAGAAACACAATCTTTACTGACACGACAATAGCCGACAAAACCACTAACGCAGGCGAACAAGTGTGAGCCATGTTTCCTTCCCACGATACACCACATTGTCTGGAGTCCGCCCGCTATATGTCGATACGCTCAACCAGCTGCGATGTCTGGTAATTGCTGCGTGTTTCCCCCATATCTTTGCTTCTGTGCGTCTCCTTCCTGTCGGCCAGAATTCGTTCGATAGCTGGCGGGTCGTTTAGTCGTGGCTACATGGTTCTTGGGGTCAGTCTTGAAGGCTCCAATACCAGCGTATTCGTCTGATTCATTGCGCTTTTAACGAACGTCCTCTCTGTTCTTCTTTGTTCACACTCGCTACCGGTCACCGCTCCCGACCCGGTCTCAGGTCGTGCCATGAGGACCTCGCTGCTCTCTCTGGTCTCACTGGTTGCACCTGTTTCCGATTTTGCTCGCTTCGGTTTTCTAGGTCTTTCTATCCTCCGGGCTATCCTAGCGTTCCGCCGCCCTACAAAAGTAGAGTTTAACCTTAGTAACTGCAATAACACGAAGCGCAATAGAGCAAGTTGTACACAATTTTGGGTTTGTTTCTTCAAACGCATGGAGGAAATATCAGAGTTGTTATTGTGGAGCATAAAGTTAAATGTATCTGGCTAGTACATACTAATTTGAGACGGAGCTCGTAATCTGGCGCGGATACCAAATGTCAGGAGGGTCAGACACAGTGGGCTGTAGTTAAGATGAACTACAAACAGAGGAAGGCAAAAGAAGAGCGCGGGAGCCAGCGTCAACACCGTGACTCACAAAGAAGTAAATGATGGTCCGGATGTAGGCAAATATGACTGATGGGTAAGGGTGTATTCAAGCAAGAAAATTGTACTTAAAGATAGGCATTATCTTTCCGCGTGCCACAAACTCCAGGAAAACGACTACGGTGGTCCAAAAATATGACACTATTCAAAGAATTGAAAGTTTGTGCCCTTGAATTCAATCACAAAACCCTGACGCTCCTCTTATCAATTCACTCAGCTGTAAGTTTTTGAGTATGAGCTGCGTTGATCCCTCATGAATTACTGCAGTTGTTTGCCTGCAGCTTGTGATAGAATGGTGACTGGGCGTCCCTCAATCAGTGTTTAAAAACCATCTCAAATAACTAACTAAATACTTGAGAATATTTCCTAGCAGATTGGGTACGTTCCCGTTTTATTAGAAAGCATTTGTACAGATACTTCCATCAACAGCAAAACAACTAAATAACTAATATATTTCAAGACATTGGAAGACAGCGATTACTTGGCATAATCCTTTTGTGTTCGAGTTTTTCTATGGTCCCAGTGGGGGGTTAGAAGTGTTTTATCATTCAACAATAGTAAAAGACGGAGAGTTTGGGAGTAAGAAGTAGATATATCAGGCATTTCAAGTAAAGTAATATGGCCATCCATAGTACGGTCTCCTGGGGACCTGCTTCCACGACCTGCTTCCTTGAAAGGTTTAATAGGCTTTTTCACGTCTCATCTGGCCATGTACTTATGTGGCTTATAACTAGTAAGACTGCAGCATTTTGAATTATTTTATTTGGCTGTTGTTAAATACAAGTAGGTCGTCATCACGTTGAGTCATTTATTGTTTAGGCCGCTGATATCAGCGATTGGGCCGTCGTCACCTTGAAGCTTCTTTTATGGCATCTGTTATTTGCAATTATGTCGTCCTCAAGTTGACTCCTGTTATATTTTTAGGGGTGGTGCTGTTACATCCTACATACTTCCGCCATACAGTCAATTCTACAATTCGGTTGCTCCGAGTCACGTTTTTTTCTATCTTAGCCAGTGAGTATGTGGTAATTCGACTTGCGTTGGTGTGTTAAATAACTTGAATCTATAATCCGTCACCTTAAGAGATTGATCGAATCTTGGTCAACAATCGTACGGGCAAAATACATAGAAATGAAATGAAAGAACAGCAGCGGTAGTTATATAGCACATGTCTGACTTGTCAGATTCAAATTGTACATAAAGATTATCTAAACCAAATAACCTCCCTAAGTATTCGTTAAGAAAGTGGGCACAATGAGTATTAAGATAGCTCCAGCAGCTGCAGGCGATCCAAAAGCTGAGAATAATGATGCAAGTTCATGTTGTAGGGCATTAAGGACAATTGCAGGTACCCAGGTTACTGCCTTTCGAGAAGGAAGAGAAAACAGTTGTAGTGTAGAGCCAGTGTAAAGGGTGGATATAAAGGATTCCACAAGGATCGGTGTGGAAATGACGTTACGTGGATGTTGACCTTGCTGATCCTGACACACATCCATACAGACCGCTGCCAAACGTTTTACTCTACCCGAGACAACACCGTATCACAATCATTGTTAATTGCTTACCTTAAGTCTACCCGACTGTATTAAAAACCAAACCGTCTACGCTTGCGCTGCATCACCAGGTTGACATGAATACACATGAAGTAGATGGGGTACTTATTGCTGCTACAAGGAGTGTCTGGATGACAATTTCCTAGTCAAATGAAGAATATTTTGAACCATAAGAGTACCATCCACTTCAGTTGCGGCAAAGTTCCTGAAATAGGCCAAGGTAATTGACATCTGCAACGTTTTCTGTCAGCAAAAGGTGGCGGCAGTGACGGTAGAGCGATTGAACACTTTCCTGTAATTTCTTTTACAAATTATTAGACACATTAAGCTTCACGTGCAGTCAAGGCGGCCACCGTAACCCGTGTGAGCAGGCACTACACCAAATACAAAACAGACCTAGAGTTAGTGACAGTTTTCATTTACTTTACTCAATTGCTGAGACATTCACGAACCGCTTGCGCATAATGTGCTTGTGCACTATCCTGTTGCCACCAACTGGTATTGTATACCCCGTCGATTTACAATTGTAGAAATATGCAGATGCGACGAATTTCCTTGTACCACGATGCCATAAAATGTAAGGAATGAGTATTACAAACCAACAACTTACCAGTCACATTCCGGGAAAAGAAACATGGTTCAACTATTTTTCGACCAGATATTCTAGCGCAAACCATAAGCTTCGCGCTATGTTGAATACATGACGCTCTGCAGCTCAAAAATGCTGTTTATCTCTTCCATGCAGATAAACAATTGCTACACCAGTAAAATGAATGGACTGAATGCTCATATGATTCAAAAACCAATAGCAAAATGCATTCCATTTGTCTGGATCGTTGGGGTTCAGAACCTGAACTTGTATTGCCACAAATGTACGAAAATTTCTTTCCTTTAAAATCATGTAAACAGCGTATTTGACGTTGAGTGTTTTAATTTCCCTGCGCAACTATCTTACCAGGAGGAAGAGGCATTGAGAAAGGCAAATTTGCCAGCATTCTGGGACGAGCCATTTTGTGAAGAATATTGATTACGCTCTACCTAGGCTCAAGCATACCAAACGCTTGTGGTATTTACCAAAACCTGTTCAACAAATATGGCTACTTATATGATTGCTGCGTACGGACTCGTATGATAATAGGTATTGAGTAGGGGCGGATTCTGTCCGCAGTATGCAAGCCGCACGTCAAGTAATTTACCATCTGCAATTGCGAGCAGTGAGATCAGGTATTGTCAGCGGCTCGAAAATGAGACATTTTGTTTAGGCGTGCTTGTGATGGTAGCTTACGTGCCAAACCGCCAGCCAACAGCGCGAACTGGTTTCCACCAATCGGCAACACAATCGGAGATCGCAATCAGTTCGCGGCACCGCCAACCAGTGGCGCACACAAGCTACCGATCGGACGAACAGACCAACGGCTCGGCAAAGCGTCTGGCAAACAAGCGTGGTCCGAATATCCAATCAAAACCCGAGACGGCTCGCAAACGAGTAAGCGACGTTAAGGGGATCGAGGACTTGCATCAGACGCCTGACCAATCAGCGTCACGTCAATCCGGTACGCGAACGACCGTCCATAGGCCAGAAAGAGCAGGCACTGAACCGAAACCCATCGGCCGATTGGTTTTTGATCGTCAAGACACAGCATGGGGAACCAATTGTAGCAAATGCCATGGACGAATTACGACCGAACGATTGGAGGCGAAACGCCCAGGATCAAAGGACACTGGCAAATGGAGACAAATGCATGAAAGTGTAGTAGCCGAATAGAAACGGGCGCAGAAAATGGTCATATCTGATATAAAAAGAAAGCAATTCTCGCCAATAAAGATTTTCGTGTCGCCGCCACCTGTTGTTCTTTCTGCCGGAGGGCCGCACGTTTTACATGGCGACAGAGGACAAGAAGACACGCCGAACCCCGCATGCGTTTGGTGGACAACCAACGATTCCGCTGCCAGCTCCGTTGCAAATGACCGAGAGTTCGTTGCCGGAGAATTGGAGAATATGGAAGGCGAAGTGGCTAGACTTTGTAACACTGACTCAGTTGGATTCTCAGCCAATGGCCTATCAACTGGCGATGTTCAGGCATGCCATTGGAGACGAAGCCAGGCGGACGCTGCAAACGTTGGATCTCAGCGATGGAACTCAGGAGATGGAGCTGGATGAAGTAATACGCAGATTCGGCGAGTTTTGCGAAGGCTACACAAACGAAACTTACCAAAGGTATCTGTTTTTCAGCCGAAATCGCCTGCCGGGTGAATCAATCGACGCATACATCACGGAGCTGAAAATTCTGGCGCGGGATTGCAATTTTTGCACCTGTTTACGAGATTCGCTGATCCGCGATCGAATTATAATTGGCATAAAGAATGAGGAACTTTCCAGACGCCTTTTGCGACAGCGAAACCTGTCTTTGGAACATTGCATCGATATCTGTTTTAGCGAATCAAGGACGGCTCAACAGTTTCAGCAGCTCAAGATGGAGTCCACGACGGATCTGTTTGCAGTATCCCGAGGCCGAGAAATTGTATCGAAGTCATCGAGCGCGGATCAACCCAAATGCCAGTTTTGCGGCCGCTCACACCCAAGGCGCAAAGAGGATTGTCCAGCATGGGGCCGAACCTGTATGAAGTGTGCGAAGAAGAACCACTTTGCACGTTGTTGTCAGGCAACCAAAGTCGACTCAGTCGGGCAGGACGATCAGGAAGAGCCGCAGGAACTGGCTATTAACAACATGACAGGACGTGAGAGACCAGTCTGTGTATTCGCAACGTTGCTTATTCAAGGGCGTCCGGTGCGATTCCAATTGGATTCAGGAGCAAGCGTGAACATACTTCCTCAAAAATACTGTCCCGATGCAGAATACCGCCAAATACAGACACAGCTCAGAATGTGGAACGGATCAAAGTTACAACCGAAGGGCTGCGTTACCATGAAGGCCATAAACCCGAAGGATGGCTCCGAGCATTTACTTGATTTTCTCCTGGTATCAGGAGATTTAATGCCCATCCTGGGCCTTGATTCCATTCAGAGTTTGGGTTTTGTTTCTTTTAATCATGATCGTTTTGTTCACTCGTGCGAAGTCGGTACAGAGATCGTAGACAACTATCCCAGTGTGTTTGATGGTACCGTGGGAAAATTCCAAGGCGTAGCTCACCTGTCGTTAAACGAGTCCGCTAGACCAGTAGCACTACCAGCGAGAAAAGTACCTATCGCTTTGCGTGAGAAGTTCTTAGACGAGTTGCAGCGTTTGATCAGTTTAGGTGTGATTGCCAAGGTCGATGAGCCAACCGATTGGGTCAGTCAAGTCGCGATAATCACCAAGAAGTCAGGCGATTTGCGTGTGTGCATCGACCCTAAGCCGCTCAACGCCGCACTCAGGAGAGAGTATTTTACACTACCAACGCTAGATGACGTCTTACCCGAGTTGTCCAAGGCCAGATTGTTCACGAAGGTCGACCTCGCTTCCGCTTTCTGGCACGTCCAGCTTGACGAAGAGTCCAGTTATTTAACCACGTTCGGAACGCCATTTGGACGGTTTCGGTGGTTGCGCTTACCATTCGGTTTGAAAGTGTCCAGTGAAATTTTTCAGAAACGATTAATGCAGGCCCTAGACGATCTACCCGGAGCTATTTGTGTAGCAGACGATGTAGTGGTTTTTGGGGCGACTCTGGAAGAGCACGACCGTAACCTGAGCAGATTTCTAGAACGCTGTAAAGACAAGAATATCAGATTGAAACGTGAGAAAATTGAGTTACGAAAAACAGAGCTGGTGTTCCACGGACATGTTTTGAGCGCAGAAGGTCTAAAGCCAGATCCGGAGAAAGTTAGAGCCATAAAAGAGATGCCACCTCCGACAGATGTTAAAGCCGTGAGCAGACTAAACGGGATGGTGAATTACCTCAGCCGCTTCCTTCCACGACTAGCCGAAGTAATGGTTCCTATCCGAAAACTTACACATAAGGGCGAGAGCTGGCAGTGGAACACAGAACAGGAGGAGGCTTTCCAGAACATCAAACAACTGATCGCGTGCGCCCCTGTCCTAGCGTATTACGATCCGTCACTTCCCCTTGAGATCCAGTGTGACAGCAGCCAATTCGGTATCGGTGCCGTGCTAATGCAGAACGGGAAGCCCATCGATTTTCGCAGTCGGACACTAACGGAATCCGAGCGCCGTTATGCACAGATTGAAAAGGAGATGCTAGCATTGGTTTATGCCGTAGAGCGTTTCAACGATTACACTTTTGGTCGCCGGACCACTGTATTTACCGATCACAAGCCTCTGGTATCAATAGCCAATAAACCACTGCACGTCGTCCCACGCCGCTTACAACGAATGCTCATTCGGCTCCAGAAGTACGACCTAGACATCGTCTACCAACCGGGGTCGAGGAGGTACATTGCAGACACACTGTCTAGGGCATATCTTTCCGATGTGACCGCAACGCAAGAAGACCAAGACATTGTCCATGTCACTCACCTATTGGCCGTCACAGAGGAGCGTTTCCAGCAACTACTACGCCACACGGAAGCAGACGAGCTGTGTAATCGGCTCAAGGAAACGATACTGAAAGGGTGGCCCGATAGTAAAAACAAGCTGCCAAAGGAGTTGACTCCCTTCTTTAACTTTCGGGATGAACTTGTCACACAGGATGGGCTAATCTTCAAAGGCAACCGTATACTCGTTCCAAAGGCAATGCAACGACCCATGCTGGAGCTGATACACGGAAGTCATTCAGGAGTCAATGCTTGCGTGGCGAGAGCTCGAGAGCTAATGTTTTGGCCTGGAATGACTAGTCAGATACGGGATCACGTTTCAAACTGCTTAGCCTGTCGAGCACATGATGTCCGCCAGCCGAAGGAGCCTATGATGCTTCGTGAGGTCCCGGAAAGGCCGTGGCAGAAAGTCGCCCTAGACATCTTTGCACATGACGGAAAGAATTACCTGATCGCTGTCGATTACTTTAGCGACTATTTCGAGATTGATGCTCTCACGTCTACTAGCACACAGGCCGTGATAAACAAGCTACGATCGCAGTTTGCGCGACATGGGATACCGGAAGAGGTAGTGTCCGACAATGGCCCCCAATTCAACAGCGCCGAATTTCGGAGTTTCAGCGAAAAGTGGGATTTCCTTCATCGTTTAACCAGCCCTTACCACAGTCAGTCAAATGGAAAAGCTGAGTCAGCCGTGAAGGAAGCAAAGAAGTTACTCACCAAAGCCAAGGAGACCAAAGAAGATCCCTACATCATGTTGTTAGAACGAAGGAACATGCCATCTGCCGAAATTGGATGCAGTCCAGCGCAACGTCTGTTTGGCCGTAGGACAAGAACCCTGTTGCCGATCGCCAATACTCTGCTGCAGCCTGAAATACCATCGCAGAGCTTGATGTATGAGCGCTTGCGTGAGCGCATGCTTCGACAAAAGAAATATTACGATCGCGGAACGAAGCAGCTTCCACGCCTGTTGCCCGGAGACGAGGTCTGGGTCGCGCCGACACCGGGAGCTAACGGGTCTTGGAGGAGAGGGCGAGTAGAAGGTCTCAAAGGCGAACGAAGCTACGACGTAAGAGTTGGGGATAGTCTATTTCGACGCAACCGGGTGCAGTTAAGGAGACAACGTGGTGAACAAGCACGGCATCGTGCGAAGCAGCCAACGCAGCCGGACATTTCGGTTGATACGGCAGCACACGACCACAAGACTACACGCAGTGGAAGGCGATACAGCGCTTACGCAATCGGACTACAAAAAAACGAAAAAAGGAAGGATGTGATGGTAGCTTACGTGCCAAACCGCCAGCCAACAGCGCGAACTGGTTTCCACCAATCGGCAACACAATCGGAGATCGCAATCAGTTCGCGGCACCGCCAACCAGTGGCGCACACAAGCTACCGATCGGACGAACAGACCAACGGCTCGGCAAAGCGTCTGGCAAACAAGCGTGGTCCGAATATCCAATCAAAACCCGAGACGGCTCGCAAACGAGTAAGCGACGTTAAGGGGATCGAGGACTTGCATCAGACGCCTGACCAATCAGCGTCACGTCAATCCGGTACGCGAACGACCGTCCATAGGCCAGAAAGAGCAGGCACTGAACCGAAACCCATCGGCCGATTGGTTTTTGATCGTCAAGACACAGCATGGGGAACCAATTGTAGCAAATGCCATGGACGAATTACGACCGAACGATTGGAGGCGAAACGCCCAGGATCAAAGGACACTGGCAAATGGAGACAAATGCATGAAAGTGTAGTAGCCGAATAGAAACGGGCGCAGAAAATGGTCATATCTGATATAAAAAGAAAGCAATTCTCGCCAATAAAGATTTTCGTGTCGCCGCCACCTGTTGTTCTTTCTGCCGGAGGGCCGCACGTTTTACAACATCAACTGCGG
>OX104070.1:42191157-42750201 GCA_944474145.2 Dicrocoelium dendriticum | reverse complement strand
AGCAGCGGGAGTGACGGGGGATCGAGCGAGGCTTTGCATGTACTTGATCGACTGAACATAGCGTCTCGCCACTGTGAGGACAAGCGAGAATCGATCAAGTGCGATAGCAGACCGACTGTCCTGTGGCTAGCAGAGTTCTGCAGAAGGGAAGCGAATTCAGGTCTATAAGGGTTAGGTGAACGTGATGCCGTTATGGCATTTGTGTTGATGCCCACAATACTGCAACAAGGAAGCGGATCCAGAGGAAGTGCTGAAGATGAGTCTGCCAAGCTAATAGACACTTGTGGGCTGGCAGCCATAGTGTCCTGAGGCAGTGGATTTTGGATGACCCGGTCAAAAGGTTGAACTGGAACAGCAGAGAAAGGTGAAGAAGATGAAGAAGGTAACGGACTATCAGGAGAGATGGTGGTGGTAGCAGAAGAAAGAGGAGAAGGAGAAGAGTGGGAAGCAGCGCCACCGCCGCTGGCAAACCTGCCAGAAGAGTAAGGATTTGCAACAGTGCAACCGTCCGGAGCGGAAGTGCAGTCGTTGTCCACTGCAGTTGATTCGCTGATCGATACGGAGCGAGTGAAAGATTTGCCCTGTAGGTAAGCGCCCAAATCCAGTTCGAGGTTCCGTCTGTGGAAGAAGTAGAAAATCAATGGGTTAAAGGTGGGTTGTTCAACAAAACTCTCCTATTGAACCACATGCGGAGCGATAGTTTAGCAGCCAGATTCGCGTCAGGTGGGAAAAAACAAAAGTAAGAAACAATATGGATAACAAAGCACACATAAGGACATTAGTAATAACCGAAAGGCATTTGTATCAAAATGCAGAAAAACAGCCCTTAAGATAACTCAGCAGCGAAGCAAAAGTTAAAAAGGTGTCGAAAATAGGATAAAAGATACCCGGATATTGGCCCCTCAGTGTCAAGTGGTGTAGAGAGTGAAGTGCATTAAACCGAAGAGGCGGGAAAAAATGTAGAAAAAGAGTATAACAGAAGAAGCGAGAAATGAGGAAACGGTAGGGATTGTCAGTTGAAAGGAGTACACTCACACGTTAGTTGGAGGTGAGGAATACCCTAGCAAGTGTGAAATAATGTGTTCAAAAATTAACAAACCGTACAAAATGCAAGATAAACATGTAATACTATGTCTTTTGATTAGTATGCATCTCAAAAGCGATACCATACTCTCAGTTCAGGGATAGCCGATTCTGCTGCTGGATGACAAAGCATCGGCGAGACCAGAAGCTTCCACTTTCCAGGCTAGTGATTTGATACCCTGCTGCTTTATTTCACTGGGTGCATCCTGCCAGCAGACGCGTACCGATAACTTATGAGAAAAGCAACCTGATGAAAGCAAGTTATGCAACAATGACAGCTCAGATGATAGTATGAAGATCATAACTTAACGTTAGCCCATGAACAGTATACTTTAACACAATGACCATAAAGGATGCGCGTAAGCACACCGTGGTTACTAGGGCTCTTTGTTGGGTCGCTTCCCCATCTTTGAACCAGATGGTGGAACTAAATGCGACGCCTACAATGTTTCTGACTAATTCATTGGCGTCTTGCCGGTTTCACTAGCGAATGAGATGTTGGTTCATAAAAAGCTGCCAAATGCAAAGAAAAAACGACGTCAAGGCAGATGTGAAACAAACACCAGCTTCTAGCAATTCTTTTGGTAAGTTGACTGACGGCAAATTCGATCAGTAAAAGCAGCAGGTTTCGAAATAGGCAAGGGAAAGGGCATCGTACATCGTACCGGTACTTTGTTGTCACGTGATCACCGCCGGTTTGTACAGTGGGGTCCCTCGCACCTACACAGATACGAACCGGTGATCTACGGATTACAAGCTAAGCAGATAATCCTTCAGGCCACCGGCGGACGAAATAGATTCAACGATATATTAGGGTAACAAGTCTCACAACAACAGGCAGTTCGCAGACCACAGATCCGTCTATCATCTACCAAACAAAACTCATCGAATAAACGGAAAGCCAGGGTGAGAGCAATTTCGATAGCCTAGGGTTAAAAGTCAGAGGGTATTTCTTCGGTCCTGGACAGTTTATAGAGCACCCGGTAGGCCCTTAATCGGCCGGGAAAACAAGTCGGAAATGCAACGGTGTGCGGAAAGGTGGTCCGAAAAGTATTAACGCACTTTCCGAGATACTCTCTTTCGTAATAGGAGACCCAAACAACAGCGGCATCAAATGTGTCAAATGCAGCTTGTATGTCAAAAAATAAAGATGGTTAGTAGATCGAACATGACGATACACGAGCAATCAGCAGACAGCTGTGTCTAAGTAATTTTCTAGTTTCGCCGGTGAATGAGTGATTCAGGTATTTGGATTGGTCATCGGATCGAATTTAAATAGGTGCGGGCGACCTCGTAATATATGTAGTACACTCGTAACTCCTAGTGGCCGCATGGTGTCCAAGCGTCAGTAGGAAGTAACGACGCAAAGCCAATGACTGTCTGCTAATTCTACACTAATGTCCATTGGTATAGATGGTGGTCGACAGTCATAAATCTGAGGGCCTTCCTCACTATCCATATGACTTTAGAGTCGATCGTGGCGCTTTGAATACAGGCGTGTGTCTTGACGGAGATAAGAAATCTCGAATTGGATAATTTGAAGTAAACCGGGGTGATTCTGAGCACTGGGACCGAAGCGGAAACATTGTTGGTGTTATTCACTCCCAACATTTTGCTAAACTCCAATCAATCATACGGACATTATATCCAGTCTAATCAGTATCAGTTTGTACCGTTGAGACTAGCGACCCATGCATATAGGTGATCCAATAAACTATGGTGATACATAGGCCTGCAATTGTGTCAGGAACCCATGTTGCTCAGTAGTAGTCTTACTTACTTAATCCTTTTCAACCCAGTGGTGAAACAATGGTATCCGGTTACTTGGTTCCAAGGCCTCTCGATATAACAAAAAATGCAACCGGACTAGGAAAAAACCTGGTCAAAAGGAGGATTTTGTAGACTACTGAATGCTAACTATCGTGCTGGCTAACCTATCCAGTGAGTCAATGGTAAAAAAGATGGAATGATTTGCATGAAGTTGCATAAGCATGAGTAAAAATTGAACGATAAAGGACAATAAAGCCAAGTTTTCCGAGGCATACGATACATCCAGTGAAAAAAGTAACGTAAAGTACTAGACAATCGGTCGCTATAGAGGTCAGCTATGCAGTTGCGCCGCATAAGAATTAAGACTTCTTTGTTAGAATCTGCTTTTCAATGCAAATACGGAAACGTAAAATATTGAGCTTACTTTGGTGCCACCGAACAGTCGACAAAGAAGTGGAGTCACGTGAAGAAGACTATTCCAGGTGAGTGCAAGGGGGTACTTATAGACGTTCGATTGACAAATTAATTTGGCCCTAACAGGCAACTCAAGAAGTATGAACAGTCAATACCTTAGGGTTAAGTCCGCAGATGGGACGAGCTTAGAGAAGTTAATAAAAAGTACTTCGCTGGCCCAGTTTTTCATTCCGAAAAAGTAGGTGAGTTCTAATGGATGAAACGCTTTACAGTACTGTGATTTTGATAGAGGTAGTGGAACTGGATCCGCATGAAGCTTATCTAAACACACTAAGCTGGGTTGAAGGTACCTGAATCAGCCGGTGGCCCAAGGACTGCCTTGTAACCCAAGCCTTGCCAGTTCGAACCAGTGTAAGCGCCAGCGACCCTCGCAGTATACCCAGCCCATGCGCGACTGTTAGTGGTCGCGTGGCAGCGAAGCGGCGATACAATGTGCCGGCATACTGAGGATGCTTCTCTCCAAGTGTATGTAAACTGATTTGGATATTGATCAAGGTCAACAAAAGTAGAGCACTATAATTCGGTAAAGTTCAGATGACAGGAATGCCAGAGTGAAGCAAGACCGCATACATTTGAAGTCAATTATGTGAGTTCGAAGTTCAAAAAAATTAAGGAGCAGAAAGGCAAAGTGCTATTAAGGTCAGAAAATATAGAACAAACCACTAGCGAATAGTGATAGATGTGCAAGCAGCAGTCTGAAAGGTGCTAACATTACACTATATAATAGCAAAGGTCATTAAGCGAAATTAGTGTCAGTTGATAAAACGCTGTGATAAAACTGGCGCAACTGACCGAAAAAGCTTACCACGCACTTTTTGCATGAAACAGTGCATAAAGGAATGCACAGAAACAATACTTGCGAACGTTACTCCGCGCTACCTGGATCTTCAAAAAAGAGGACGGTGTACAATTATCCTAGTTACCTAGGATACCTAATGGCGAAACGGGCAAAGGAGCTCGTATAGATTAAGCCACACTAAAAGATGACAAGATTTGAGACCTGAGCCAATTGACTCGCAGGTTCAGATGGTCACGAGTTACATCACCAGTGGACTCCGCAGCATGAAAGTGGAATGTGCACGAATCTCAAAAACTAGTCTTTTAACCACAGCTCAAACAGCTTCACAAGCAATTAAACATGCCTCAATCAGAGGTAAAGGTTTTACATAACTCTTCTGTACACCACGTTGGGTAATAAGTGGCTACGGTCACTGGACGGCCGAGAAAAAAACCGAGATTACAATCGCTGGTGCTAAGGGTAAATTGTCTATTAAACAGACGATGCAAAAATAGCATACACTAGTGGCACGAATGAGAAACGCACTTAGTATAAAGTTAATCCATTCACATATTTAGATTCTCCTGACCAAAATGCAAAGTTCGTTGTAGGAGACCGTGTGAAAAACAGTAGGATCTGCTAACGAGAGCAGCCAAAATGAAGAGCACCGTTCTACTACCTAACCCGATACCTAAAATTGCTACCAAAATCTACAATCTCGGAAATGAGAAAACTGTATTTAAAAAAAGCTCCAAGAAGTCAGTCAGGTGCTGGATAAACTGACGTCAATATCACAGTGAATGCATCTGTGAAATCTAATTCAAATCACTTGCAAGCAACAGCATCAATCTTTTCGTCGCGCACCACGGAGATTCGTGAGGGGATAAATCGTGATAAAATGTCGCTTTCTTAATAGACCAGACAAAACAGCTGAAAGCTGTGAGGCGTGCGACGTGAGTGGAATATGTCGTTATCTTTTACGCCTAAGAAAGGCAAACTCAAAGCACGCGTGTCTAATCCTATTAAAATTTACGGAAATATTATGCTCAGCAATTTCACAAGAGGAGTTAACTTGCTACCGACGTTGATTGCAAGCGTATCATGATCAAAGTTGATCAAACACTCAGAGCGAGAAATAGGTAAAGCAGGTCCAATCTGATGAGAAGACTATTACATGTAATATTATTAATCACCAAACAGATGTAGAACCCAACGGCCAACCTACTGTGAATTTACACTCATCCAAGTGCAAATGTTTCCAAATTTTCGAGTTCAGATTGCGCTATGACTTCGATCTTGGAGAAGTCTTGCAACCTTACTGGTCATGATTACACTGACAAACACAAATAATCTGGACATTGTAATAGACGACGTTAACGCCTCAGTGACCGCAGGAAGCAGTGAAGTACCGTCTAGTACTCAGACGTGTCTCTTAATGATTACGGACAAGATAACAACAATACAGGTCAAACTAGGACCCCTAATCAAGAAGTCGCGTTCGAACAAGATAAACTGGGGGCAAGTTGGAGCCAAAACAAAGCTATAGTCACCTAACGGCAACGCAGCTTTTTACTGGAAGCCTCATGTGACTGATGGAAACAGGACCAGTAAGCCCGTGCAATTGAGATGTTCTAGGAGGAATACACAAGTTACCAATTACAAAAATATTTCCTCTAAGGTCACATACCAACCTCCGGTTATATGTAAAACAATTCCGCACTTCCTTTCCGGAGACTTGGGACAGCCCTAAAAAAGTTACCCAGCAAGTGTGCGCGGATTTAGATTTTACCACCCTGTTCATCTACCGCCTTCTGCACTACACGGACAAACCTAGTAAGCAAGCATAAGTTCTCTAGGCCTAATGCTGAGTACCCTAGAGATTCAGCGAGTTACCAAATTACACGTGCTAACAGTAGCTTTAGACGAATTACCACAGAACGTGTGCCCGCCATGGGTGACCGACTTAAGATCACTCTAAATACAGACCGTAACACAACAAACGCATGCCAATTACTAAAAACCCTCAACCACCGCCCATTTCGAGGTGACATCAGTCAAGAACACTGTGTAACCCGTAGATATAGTAAACTTTATGTCACCCCGCGGATCGCTAGGTATGGGGAATTCACCACCAAACTCCGTGAGACGCCTCTCCGTGCAGATGCGTGAGAACTTCACAAGTATACATCAGCCCTATCAATTCACTGTCAATTTAATCCCATGTTCTCCAGTGGAGAACAGTTTTTCACGTTGGCCGCACTGAGTCACAAGCTCTTTTCTTAAATCCCACGCCCCATCCACCACCGCTAGCCATTTGACACATGACTCACCTATCCGAGGAATAGAGGGTCGCTTAAGTAATACATTATGTCAACGCATGGATTATCCCTTTTAGGGTGGTACACTCATACTGGTGCTTATCAGTGCTCGTTCTCTAGTACAAAAAAGCACTTGCTCTACTGCTTTGTCACCCTTCATCAACCTCATATGCTCATCGTCATCATCAACAGCAGTACATCAGCCATTTGAACTGATGCTTCGCTGCCATACAACCATGAGGACCTATGAAATAAAGAATAAGAAGAGGGAGAGAAGGGGGACTTACCTGAAAACCTTAATGCCCTAAGCAAACATTCATGGACAAGGCGCCTACACCTTGTGTAGACAACATACCGTCACAAACAGCTGGCTATCGTGCAAAGATAAGGCGGCATCGGCGAGACAGCTTCCTTGCGGCTTTCACTCCCACGCGTCATAATCAGCCATTACCCCGCAGATAACTCAGCATCAAACACACTTTAAACAGACAACCCGATTAGGAGACGGCAGCAGACGCGCCACTGGTGTCGGTTGCGAGCCATGTCCTGTAAAGTCTCGAGCCAAGCACAAGGTGAGTCACGTGGACTCCAACCCGGAAGGCGAGACGGACCAACGGCACCCAGTTTAGTTGTCAGTGACTTCATTTCTCGCTGCCAAGTCAACTTCTGTCCACCTCGAGCCTTGCGCCATCCGACACCTGGTAGACTGAACAAGGCCCTCCTAGGTAAGCGGTGACCAGGCATGCGTAGCACGTGCCTGAGCCAACGTAACTTATTCAGTGCTATCTGTTGTTCTAGGGAGCTAGCATGATCATCACCACCTAGTACTCGCCTACGCACATCATCGTTGCGGACACGCTGGTGCCATCCGACACCAGCAATGCTTCGCAAACAACGATGATCAAAGACTTGATGGCGCCTCAGATCTTCAGACCGAAGGGGCCAAGTTTCACTACCATAGAGCAGAACGGCCCTCACTGTGGCCTTGTATACACGGCCTTTCAGACGGAGGGAAACTCCCCTCCGTCGCCAAAGATGACGCAGGTTCAGGAAGGCAGCTCTGGCCTTTGCAATGCGTGAGCTCACGTCAGTTTCTATGCGCCCATCATTGCTGATGCCGCTGCCAAGATAAGAGAATTGATCAACCACCTCGAGTTCCTCGTTAGCAAGCGTCAAGGGGTCATCGAGTGGCTGGTGGTCCTGCAGCAACACTTTGCACTTTGAAGGTGCGAAGTGCATACCAAATAATGGGATCACTCTGGATAGGCTATTCAGGGTTGATTGTGCCGCCTCAACATTGTCGAAAAGCAAGACGATATCGTCCGCATAATCGAGATCAACTAACCGTTCACCAGACAGCACTTCAACACCTACATCGTGAGATTCCGCAAGGGAACACTCCATGATAGAATCCACAACGAAATTGAACAAAAATAACCTCATATGCTTCTTATTACCGAATCGTGGTGCACGAGTGAGGATGCTATCCAAGGTTATTCTTTCCTTCGAAAGGACCGTCGTCATGATAGTGGAGGTGGTTGTATCATTTACTGTATGAACATAGGCGTTTCATAATGCAGTGACGAGCAATTCTCATCCATTGGTGAGTACATTTAGATAACAGTATCCTTGGGTACTAATAGAATGTTAGTCGGTTGTGTTTATTTAACACCGAACTCTTGCGCCCTTAAAAAAGGATTGCTTCAAAACGTGATGATACGTGCCTCTGCATCTCCTATTTGCTTTTAGTCGGAGGAGATTTCAACTTACCAAATATTTCATGAACAGTACAAAAGTACAGGAAAGCAAGCTAAAAACATGAATTGCCTGCTCAAGCATGCAGGGGACTGGAAACATTATGTGACATTTCCCACACGGTTGAATAATACACTCCACTTGATATTCATTGTTGGTTCAATGGTTGCTCTTATCGACGTACTGAAAGGTCTACACGGGAGCATAGGGATGTCAGTTGCAAAATGAACACTTCATATACACCTAAAGCTTCGTTGAGACACGTGTGTAAATTGGGTAGAATAAACTGAAGAAACTGTGTGTGGCGCAGTAGCTGAGGTGTTTTCAATCTCTAGTAAACGTTTATAATGATGATGATGCATATTTCTGACTGGACCGATTTCTTCTGGTCTTTCAATCCAAAAGTGCATTTTCAAGCATTTTAGGAGAACATAAATTGAGGCATCAAAACACTGTCGCCTGCTCTAACTTGTTCTCGAAATAAGGCGTAGCCCCGGAAGATTTTTTTCTAAACAGTTTCGACAAACTAATGAGTTTACAGTACCATACAAGCACCAACAGACTGTTCATAAAAAATGAAAAGCTGAGAATCCTTCGTTTCAATAAATAAGAGACTGATATCATAAAAAGCGCTAAACCAGTAGTTGAAATAACACGATTACCAAAAAAGAGTAACCACTCACAGCAGAACCCACAGCTACTTCGTATCGCGCCTGAGGGTGTCCTTATCGATACTCCTGTAGCTGAATATTTTAACAATTATTTTGCCGATTCTGTTACTACTGTGAACGATACAAATTGGGATTATTTCACACAGTACTGTAAGCCATGTATCTCTGACGTAGATTTCGACATTCTATTAGGCGCCAAAGTAACGCTTCAAAGTTACATTTCATCCAGTGCTTTTGAAGTATGGTGAGAATGATGTATCCTGATTACTACTGAATTTGCCTACTAAATCAATGACACCTGGGTTTTATCCCGATCATGCACGGCATGCGTAGGACGGGATCTAGCCACCTCAGTTAGTGCAGCAATATTAGCTTATGTAGAGGGAGTCGCGTAGTCCCCAGGACGCGACGTCTAACATAGCCGTTACAAACGTGGTGTTTTCACCACACACGAGCTATCCTCCACAGACAACCGTTGTCAAAGGCCAAAATCCGACGCAGATCATTCACACGGATCAACCAGGACTCACTTCCTTACAACAGGACCGCGCAAATACAGGCATTGAAGACACTGCCCTTTGCCGAGAGTGAAACGTCAAGACGACGCCACTGATGAGTCAGATAAGCGAAAGCTGCTCGGGCTCTGGAGAAAAATCACTTTACTAATGGTGCCATTAGAAGAGACGCGGCTCCCAAGGTAGACGAGTGTATCTACTTATACAAGATGCACACCTTCAAGAATCAGCACGGGGAAGATAGATATCAATCATGGAGTAGGACCTTGCATTTCGATGGGGTATAGTTCGTGTCATACTTGGTAGCTTCAATCACCAAGCACGACCTGTATGATCTGTGGGTCATCACCAAATAAGGCAATATCATCCGCATAGTCCAAGTCAGTCGCGCGGTTGCCTGGAAGCTCAAGGCCAGAACCCAGGAAACTTTCCAGAACACTTGATAACACCTAAGAACTAATAAATTAAAGACGGGGACATGCGGCATCCTGGTCACACAACCTAGTGATGACGAAATATGAAGAGAGCTGACCATAAGCGCTCATTCTGACAGAGACAGTTGTATAAAGCACCAAGTATGACGGTATACTTTTCGGGTACCCCATACCTTTGCAAATAACGCCAGAAAGTAGGCCGTTCGACTGAGTCGAATAAAGGCTCGGATGTCCGAAAGGGTGACAATGGTAGGCTGGCGATAAAGGTGGTGCTGCACGAGTTGGCGGAGCGCAAACATGTGGTCCACACCCACGACCGGAGTGGGAACAAGCGTTTCTCAAGGGGGTTTAGTTCTCGAATCGGTGTTAGTCTGGGCGGTAGAATGGATGTGAACAATTTGGAAGCGATGGAGATTAGACGGATTCCTCTGTGGTTGTCGCATGAGGTACGTGCGCCATTTTCGAAGATGAGTGAGTTAAGCGACTCGTTCCAATAGGATGGAACCATTTGTTCACACCAGATCTCGGAGGACAGAGCTATTAACCGACTGACAATTGCCTCGCCACTACTTGAATAGCTCCGGAGGAAGTCCGTTTTAGCTAGCAGCTATGAATCGCTTCAAGTGACGAGGCTCAAGAGAGACCTCTGCTTCAGTAGATGTTTCCAGAGGCTTGGACTTGTACATACGACCTTTAAGGCTAGAAAATTACGCAGTATACTTAGTGGTGAAGAATTGTGTAAGGTACAACGTCCGCAATATGTGGAAAAGTTCTAGTATGCACGCGTCCACCGTTGCCAGTGCAGCTAACAAGATAAAAGACCCGATTATCCCCAGTTTGTTAATATCATGAACTGAATCTACTCACTTGATACAATTCCGAAACAAGCACTTAATCTATTCCGCACGAGCACAGACCCAAACAAAGGTAAAAGTCCGAAAGACCTTGCCCAAAAGAACGTGTTAAACACAGTCAAACAGGAGCTGTACAAAGGCGGCAGACCATAGTCATATTTACAGGTCGCCTCATGACTTTCGACTTATATAATTAGGTCAGACACCAAGGTTAGTTGTTCCCCTATAGATTTGGTAGACCTACAGGAAGGTTGTTAGTCACGTGCTGACCTTAGAACATTCCAGAACGTTCGAAATCGGTGCAATAATCGTTAACGTTCGATTATTGTTGAATTAATGCATTTCCGGGAAATTCGTAATTTCTCCAGGACACTTCCCCCCCCCGGCGATGGGATCTACAGTGTAAGAAGAAAGCCTGGGATTGACTTATAGTCTTCTGGACGGTGTGCAAATTCTGTCGGTCCATCGCCTCGGCTGAAATGCGCGAAAAACGGATCCCGGAGTCTGTCGTGCTTCCTCGTTCCTGGGCTGACCGCCATCGTCCGTAGGCTCCTTCGGCATGTTGAAGCTCTCCACCAACAAGTCAAATGGAAACTCGACAGGCTTTACTTCCTCTGGTTGGCACAGCGTTGGCCTTAGCTAGTTTGTGTGGCGAACCCAGGTCTGCATCCCCACGATCACTTGGTACATGACATTCCTGCGCTTGCCTTTGATCGTACCAGGTGTCCAAGCTGCGTGACTTGCTCGATAGTCCCGCATTAGCACTGTCTGCCCTGGCATAAACAATCGTTGCTTAGCCCCATGCTGTCGGTTAAACTCCCGTTCCATTTTGCAGTTCTTTCTGCCAACTGAGAGCGGCGGGCCTAATCGAATGGCATCAAATGGCATACGCAGGTTTCTGTTCATCATGGCATGTGCTGGCGAGATTCCACCTGGCATTTGTGGGTTTGGTGTTGATTAGTATAGGAAGAGAAATCTGTCAATCACTATACATCCTACCCTTTTCATTTTGAGGAGAGCTCGCTTGAGTATTCACGAATCTCTCTGCCTAAACACTGGATTGTGGGTGAAACGGCGGTGAGCAGATGTGCAGGACGAGCACTGTCTGCAGAACTCCGTGAAAAGCGTTGAGGTGAACTGTGTGCTGTTATCAGTAACAAGCGTTTCTGGACAACCGAATCCGGCGAAGATTTGCCGTAGTTTTGTGACGGTTGCTTGGGTTGATGTGCTGTTCATCCGGAACACAATTCTGCAACAGCTCTGGACGAAATGTCTTCCAGCGAACACCTCAACTCTCCTTGCTCTGTTTGCAGATGATTTGTTTTTGGACAAGCTGGCCGAGACAGCAGACAAGGTTCATGAGTGTTTTCATATAAATGTTGAGACGACCGTTAACGCCGATCACAAGACTGACCCGATTGAAGTCATTTCCGAGAGGTTATCGAAGCTGGAGCTCGCTATCTCGAGCATTAATCGCTACCGTGGTAGAAGCCCTAGACACTCCTCTCGAAGTAGACGTAGTCCCGCCAGGAGTTCGACACGTCATTTCTGTTGGTACCATCACCGTTTTGGAAATGATGCAAGGAATTCTATCTGGTTGTAAGCACCCAAAGACATCCTACAAACCGCAGCAGGAGAAACCACCACGCCAACCAGTGATGGCGACGACTGCGTCTGGCCATTCTTAAAGTCGCCTACTTTACAACTAGGACTGCGCAAGCAACTTCTACTTCTTGGTTGACACCGGCGCCGAGGTCGGCGTTATTCTTCGGGCTGCAGAAAAACGCAACCTACTTCCAACCGGGCCAACATTGCAGGCGACTAAGAAGACCAAGATCGATACATACGGTCAGAAAATGCTGACTCACAACCTTGTTCTCTGTCGAAGTTTTCCCTTCGTTTTTCTCATCGCTGACGTCCAACGCCCCATCCGTGGTGTTAATGACCTCATCAAGTTAGGCCTGATCGTGGACCTGCGTAACCGTAAACTGTGCGATAGTTTGACATCCTTGTCCGTTTCGGGTAAAGTCACTTCGATCAGTTCGATCGGTCTTCGCTTGGCATTGCCCGCCGACAATGTGTTCATCGAACTACTTCTGCAGTTTCCCGCTCTTTATCAATTGTCTAATGACTTTCCTGAGCCTAAGCACAAAATTACGCATCACATTTTAAAACAAGGACCGCCAGTAACCGCCCGACCTCGACGATTACTTCCAGACAAGTTCGCTACTGCCAAGGCGGAGTTCGAACATATGCTTCGTCTCGGTATCGTTCGTCCTTCCAATAGCCCATGGTCCTCCCCACTTCATATGGTTCGCAAAAAATCTAGTGGCGACTGGAGACTTTGCTGAGATTACCGAGCACTAAACAATGTCACCGTCCCCGACAGATGTCCGATTCCGCATATCCATAATTTTTCAACTGATCTACATGGAAGAACAGTTGTCTCTAAGATTGACTTGGTGCGTGCATACTACCAAATTCCGGTTGCTCCCGACGATATTCCGAAGACTGTTATAACCACATCATTTGGTCATTATGAATTTGTTCGCATGCCATTTGGTCTACGAAATGCCGCACAGATTTGCCAAAGCTTTATTGATCAAGTCCCTAGAGGGCTCGATTTCGCATTCGCGTACATTTGAGATATGCTTGTGTTTGTCGATTCCGTCCATAAACCTCTGACACCATCTTACAAGGACCCCTTTAAGGTGGTTGCTCATGCGGGATAGAAATGGTTTTCAGGATACTGTGAGTATTGATCGCTTGAAGCCGGGGTACGCCGAGATGCGACCACTACCGAAACGCACGGACATTCCTGCCACGGACCAGCCCAATTTCTCAAGTACGCCTTGTACTCAGCCTATGTGTGACCTCTCTGTTCCTGCTCCTGCGCCCCAAGTATCTCCCGACATAAACTCGCACTCGCACCACCGAACACGCTTCGGACGTAGAGTAGTTCTCTCTTCCAGACTACGATAAACGAAACACGGTATCGAGCATTCGTCTCAGTGACTCACGCTCTAGGGGAGGGGAATTCTGTGGCGTTCCTGCAGTTCTATCTTTCCTATTGTACCTTCCTATTGCTATTCCATTATTTACTGTGCAGTTTTGTTTTAACTGACCAACAACCGATAAAAACACTTGTTCGGGTTTCAATTCGCCTTCTGGTTTCGGCTACGTGTGTTGTGCTGTCCATCGTTGGTCTGCTTGCTTCGTTCATCGATCATCGGATCTACCGCGTCGAATTATTGTGCTGACAAAAGTTTCGCTTTCTGACCGGATTGTGTGACTGACGGTTTACCGAGGGTCGTACTTTACCGAAGGTCAGGTCCAGCATTCTTACTTTATATACTGGGAGTTAAGCCCTTTTAGTTTGGCCTTTCCACTACAGACTACTGAGAAGCGCCTTGTTTGTCTGACGTATGGTGGTGTAAGACTTAACGTGGGAAAAATTAGTTTTGCAGCGGGAAACGAAAGTAGTGACGTAAAACTGGGTGCTTTTGGTCTGTCTTGCCTCACAGGCTAAAGTGCATTTGATCCGCCTTGTGCTTGGTTCGAGACTTTGCGGGACATGGTTCGCAGTCAGCGCCAGGAGCGTGGCTGCTATCGTCTCCTAGTCGAACTGGCTTCTTAAAGTATGCTTGATTCTGAGTTATCTGCGGAGAAGTGGGTCATTATGACGCGGGACGGTGAGAGCCGCAAAAAAGCTGTTTCGCCGATGCCGCCTTATGCTTACAGGATAGCCATGTGTTTGCGACGGTATAGTGTTGAAAAGAGTAGGCGCCTTGTCTATGCATGTCTGCTTAGGGCATAAAGTTATTACGCTAGGTCGCCCTTCTTTTTCTTTCATAACCTCATTCTGTAGGTCACCATGGTTGTACGTCAGCGAAGCGGCAGTTTGAGTGACTGATGAAATTGATGAAACCGACGCAGCAAGTAGTTGAAAATTAAGCGTAATCACCTGAACAAAACTAATTCCGTTGACCGTCAACTCATGGTAATAAGTCAAGTAGTTTACTTTATCAGCACAACCCAACGTGTTCGACAGGTGCCTCAAATGAGTCAGATTGAACATTTTTCCATCAATAGGCGGGCACCCAAATAAAAGCAGTACTGCAATCTGCTCTATGGGCGCCAGTGTCCGACGACCGCACAGTGTCAATGGGCGCAATAGAGGTTAAAAAAAAGTCACTCATCTGGCGCTAAAAGAAAAACAGTGAGCGGCGCTCCACTTCGAACGCAGTTTTAGACAGGTTTTGCCCCATATAAGAACAATCTAGCCGAATTGGCTCCCCCACTATCACTGACTGAGAACTACACACACGTAGCGACATACACAATGTGCGAGGCATCTCGCGTGATTGGCGTCCTACGTTTCAGTTTTGTTCGAATAAACACCGAAAACAGAGTTTGACTGTGTCAAACTACTCTCAGATCCAAGAGAAACAATGGCATCAGTGTTTGAATTGCCACAAAGGAGTCATTGTTCGCTAAAAGGCCGTGCAACGCAAGATCTGCAATGGTTAGTCGTATATTGATTGCTGCAGTATTGAAGCCAATTTGGATGAGCTCCTTCAACTGACATCCTACTCGGTTATCTTCTACATTTGTGTCAAGCCGCTGAGTTAGCTAAAAGCCTCGGGCTCTGTTGCCAACCCAGGGAAATAAAGTCTGACCTCTTCCCGCCACTTGCTGGGTCCAGATCGGCGACTGCGAACACGAGTCGTAGTCGAGAGTCCTCTGCCTCATCGCAGAAGGCAGACACCAAGGGGGTTGTTCAACATTCAATCTAAGAAAAAGACCTATACTGCTGTCGTACGACAAAGCGCAGTGCCAGAGACAGCTTGTCTGGATACGGCTGTGGGTCCTGATAAGGTCAAAAATGCGTCGAAGCGCAATGTTTACAAGGGTTCCCCACGCTCCCAATTGAAACTCGTGCTATATATAATGAATCAGCTAGAGAATTCGATAACGTCGCATCCTCAGCCCCAAAGACTACATTCCCGAGGGAAACAAACCTTGTCGCGAGCGGTGCTTGATTATTACCAATGCGCGGGAATCTAACAAACAAACATTTTCAGAGAGGATTCTTTACGACCAGGCGTTTCTAAAGCACATGGTCCCCACTGTTTGATGATGGAGAACCTAGGATCAATAATGTTCCCGCATTTCGCTTCGGAAGAAATCAGGACGATTCTTCCAAAGTTCGTCCCCTTAAAATAGTCTGTCAAGGTGAGACCGAATGCCAGCGCTACCTTGAGCGGACCTCGCGTCTCAAAGGAGAAAGATTTCGTCCTGAGGGATCTTTGCTAGGAAGACCGTGTTAAAATGAAGACGGCCCCTGTTGATCTTAGAATCAGACAAACAAATGGCGATAGAAATCTCCACATTGTGGATTTGCGTATAGTGCAGAGAACTGCGAGAGCTCGATGGAGGCAGATCCTTGTCTTTCCCGGATCGTGAGGTCAAGGCCAGCGCATGCACTGCGAGTAATGTTTGTCAATGTTCGTCGCATGAAGAACAAATGGGACGAGATTCTTACTCACACCTGGGAGCTCCAACCAGACCACGTTTTCACTGAGTCCTGCCTAACGCCGGACACACCTGATGGCGAAGTCCTTATCCCTGGATATCAGTCTTCTCGGCCTGGTCGCCATGTGACGAAGACTGGGGGCGGTGTTATGCTTTACTGGAGATTAGACCTAAAGGTACACACTGTCGAGACCATTAGTGACGGCGTTTCGGAAATGCTGTGGTATCGGGTAGATGATGGATGCAAACCCGTCATCGTCTGGGTTGTGTACAGGCCCCTGTCGAGTAACGGTGCGCGCGTTCTGGACTCAGTCAAAACCTATGAGAGAGGCAGGAACTGCCTATTTTTTGGGATTTCAGTGCACCCGGTGTCGACCGGGATCTACTTAAACTGTATGTTCTCTCCTGAGTCCATTGATGTTGCTCTTCGTGGTGCAATTCTTGAGATTAACCTAATACAGTGTTTCCAGGCTCACCAGAAAACTTCTGAGTCAGCTACTGCACATCCTCGAGATTGTGCTGACAATGACACTATCCGAAGTCTCCGATCTGGCCACTATCCCTCCAATTGGCCAGTGATCATTGCACTCACTTCATGTGAATGCAACACTTAGCCATTCATAACAGGAACTTCTGACGAACAAATCCGTTCTGTTTAAGAACAGCGGCTAGTATCCAGGACTAGACCATCTCATAAGACCTTGATTTTGATGGCGCCAGGAATCTTCTAGGCTCCAAAATGAACTTACTCATTGAGCATATTGTCCCAAATTCCAGAACGAAGCTCCACGCGAGGTCTCTCTGGATTGATCGAAACCTGCGGCTTCTCATGAATCAATGGAGGAAACGGTGGGACAAATACATGTTCCCTCAACCAGCATCAGATTATTCGAAATACCAGGCACCCAGGAACTGTTCCCAGGAAAAGCGCGGGAAAAGACAAAATATGAACTTAGTTTGGCATAACAAGCTTCAGCTAGACCAAAAAACTATATATTTATCTTAACAAAAGAACCGAACTAGATTGCAGCATACACGCTTTGTTATCCAAGTTGACAGGTATCGCGCTCTATGAAGACAACGATAATGCGAACCTCCTGGCCCGGTAATACTTCTCCGTATACTCGCTAGAAACTTCTCCGAACAAGATATATGGATCAACGCAACCTTACCGTCCAGAACCTATTGAATTCAGCCCGGACACAGTTACGAGACTTCTACTTGAACTGAACCCGAACTCCTCACCTGGCCTTGACGGGCTGCACCTCTTTTCTTCAAGACAGTGGCTGACTATGTTGCTTCACCCATCTGCCAAGTCTTTCAACCGTCCTTGGAGTCTGGTCGTGTAACCATCGACTGGAAAACAGAGACCGTAATGCCCAAGTACAAAGGGATAAACCACCAGGGCCCTGCGAAGTACCGCCCGATTTACCTAACTTCCCTCGTCTGTAAAGTCATGGAAAAGATCAGCAAACGCGCTCCACAGCGGCTCTGCGACGAAAATAACATCACTACCTTTACCAAACATGGTTTCCAGAAGGGTCGTTACTGCTCAACCAACCTGCCGGTGGCAGGAGAAAAATAACGAGGTGAGATGATGCTGGACAATGCATAGATGTGGTTTTTGTCGATTTCAGCAAGCGTCTGATAAAGTCTCACAACGGCGACTACTCTGGAAGCTTATGGCAATTGGTGTCAGTAGAAGCCTTCACTCGAGGATTGCCGACTTCTTGGAAGGTCGGACCATACAACTGAGAGTGAACGAAATGCTTTCCAAGCCAGTGCTGATGACCAGCGGTGTTCCACAGAGACCTATCCTTGTTCAAGCTGTATACCAATGATCCCGCAACAAACTAAACCGCAGGGTTAATTTATGCCGACGACCTCAAGCTGTGGTCTGAAGTGTCAGACCTTGAGGCAGCTGGTCAACTACAGGTGACACATGGTCTGTTGTATGACTGGTCCATCAAGTGGGGCCTAACAACAAACCACGAAAAGTGCTGTACTTTACCGACTGGGGCATCTGATTCACTTGGAAACTATATTGGTGGGTTCCTGCTCAAACATGCCGCTCAGCAGAAAGATCTAGGCGTAATATTAGCCCATGACCTGAAAAGCACGCAGGATACACTCCAAACAGAATGTGCTGTGCCATAAGGTCATGTTCTCGAACGACACCGAAGATCTTCAGGATTCTGTTCACTTCTCAAGTGCGACCAGCTCTAGAGTATGGTCTGCCAGCTGCATTCCCACTCTCCAAGCATGAATGTGCCCCAATCGAGGTCTAGAAGCGTGGCTCTAAGTTCGTTTCAGGGCTTCGTGATCTTTCCTACTCCCTCCGGCTTCGGGAGATGACTCTGTTCTCCATGGAATACCATTGCTGTCGTGAAGACCTCATCTTTACGAGGCGCATATTAAGAGAGGAACTGGGGAACGAGCTACAACAGCTATTCTAGCTCAAAAAAGTGGATCGATATAACATCGCAACTGGAAGCTACTCGAACCGAGGAGACTCAAAGTCTGCACTGCAGCCGATCTCTCCACTAAGGTAATGAATGACTGGAGTCATCTACCGGAGACTTATTGATGCGCCGACCGGGGAAAGTTTCAAACGGCTCTTAGACACCCACCTACGCAAGATACCTGGATCGTTCTGTCTTACTGTGAAGGTTCCGGTTCCCTGAAAACTACCGGGCCGCGACTACATACGTGCTCCTAGTGCTGAAGTGGATGATGAGGCCACATGGGGCATCCCTTCTGCCCTAAACAACTCAAGGTAGCACCAACAGGTATTACAGAGCAAGTAATTTACAGATTAGAACATTGATGCGCAAACCGTTCTATTGGTAGAGCATCAGAAAACACGGTATTTTACAACATTGGATTTGACAGTTGTCTGAAGCTTCACAACAACTGACGACTCTTCCGTTTTCATAAACTGCTTTGGTGAGTCTCGTGCTACATTGTTCCTCACCCTTGTTGATTCGCTTCCTACTTTTGTAGCCTGCACAATACATGTTGTGTTCAGTTGCCTCTAACTTTGACACGTCTCTTACGTGTCATTGTGACCGACTAGTATCCCAAGCGCCACCAAACAATTGGTGACCCCAGTCCAGAACACGCCGCCCACCATTTTGAATTTTCGTGCAGGTGAGCTAGTTCCAGCGATTTTTTGAAGCCCTACTTGCCATCGATTTGTTTGCTCACTTGCCGTATATACTTATTCACTTCTCACGATGAATAGTTCAGAGGATAAACCATCCACGTACGTGGGTAGTGCCGTAGACCTAGCCTCCACACCCATTGGGGTAATGACCCGTTAGTATGGTTTGCACATTTAGAATCCACTTTTTACGATTGTAGAATTTATTTTGATTGCGCTAAATATCACCAACTTATGTTTCGAGTTCCGCAAAGGTATCCTTCCAAGGTCGGGGCTGCATCGAAAACAGCTTCACCTTGGGTCGTGTTGGAGTACCGCCATGTTTACTGGCGACCCACCGTTGTCGTGTTTCTTGACATAAAAGTGCCTTCGACTCAGTCGATCGATGTGCCCTCTGGAACTGTCTGCTGAGGAAGGGTGTGACGGATAAATCCGTAAACATTATCAAAGCACTGTACTCGCATAGTTCGGGTAGAGTGAGGGTTTATGGCAAACTGTCGCCACCCTTCAGTATCACCAGCAACGTGAGACAGGGTTGCCCGCTGTCACGTTTCCTATTTAACTTCGCTATTGACGAAGTCATGGAATCAGCATTCGCTGGACGACCTAGAAGGTGTGGAGCTACTTCTTGGTGAGCGACTTCTTGACTTGGAGTACGCGGACGATATTGCCCTAATCTGTGATAGCTCCCAAACATGCCAAGCAGCACTGGACCGATTAGCACTGGTTGTCTATCGTTTTGGGCTATGCTTTGTTCCATCGAAATGCAAAGTCCTTCTTTAAGATTGGCAGGGACCCAACCCAGCGCTAATGCTTTGTGATGACCTGCTAGAAGTCGTTCAGGAATTCAAGTAGCTGGGCAGCTATATTAGCATCCGTGGGATCGAAGATGAGACTACGAACCGTATAGCAAAAGCTCGAGGTGTTTTTGCCAATCTCCGCCACCTGTGGCGCAGATGCGACATTACTCTCGCCCTGAAGGGCAGAGTTTATAATGCAGCCGTCCGTTCAACCCTCTTATACGATTTTGAAACCTGGACTAACAGGTCGACAGACATGAAGAGGCTAGCCACGTTTGATCGTCGCTGCCTTCACAGCTCAGCTCATGTCTGATGGGAGCACCGCGTGAACAATAGACGTGTCCGGCGTAGCGTATTTGGTGTAGTAAGAGCTAGTGAACCGCTCAGCACCAATATGTCACGCACCAGGCTCCGATGGATGGGCCATGTGTTGTGCATGCCAGCACACCGACTCCCACGACGTGCTCTAATTGCGAGCCGAGGGTGTGGTTGGAAGAGAAGGAGGGGAGGCCAAGCGATGACATGGTCAAAAGAAACAAAAATCCTCACTTAGAATTTGGCGTCGGTTGGTGCATCCCGACTGCCTGGCTGGGGTCCTAAGGACGATGAACACGTTTAATTGGACCCACTTGCTGATATGGCGAACAGCCGGCCCCAATGGCGTTTGTGTTGTGAGTTCCTTTGTCCATCTCCCTCCTGCTTAGCATCCCCCTCCAATCACGATCTCAGTCGTTAGGCATAATATACTTTTTGCGGCATGGTAGCCGGCTGTTAGCTCTCCGGAACGATGTCCATTCGTTAGTGGGCACTCATCCGACGTGCCACTGATTTTTTCTTCTTGTCTTTTGTATTGCGGCACAATAGCTGAGGCGTTTTCCACCTGCAGCTAACGTGTATAATGATGATGATGACCCTCACAAGAAAGACACCATATCTTGATGCGAAATATGAGACTTTAAAGCGAGCGATCATCCAGGGAATCACGCCCTCCGACAAGGTCCGACTGCAGCAACCGTTTAGGGACCTGCAACTAGGGAACAGGATGCCTTCAGCCTTGTTCCGACATAAGTAACAGCTCTAAGGCACATCCAGTATGGACGTGGGGATTCTCCGCGAAATGCGGATGCAACATCTCATGGGAAACACACAGGCAATCATCGCCGTGGCAAGAGCCCTGCCTCTCGCAGCAGTTGCAGAACCAACAGACCGTGGCATCAAACGACATCAGCCAATGAACGAAGCTAGAACACTCGCTCGACTTAGCACCGTCGCAGCCCCAGCGACATTTGCGACTAGCGAGCCGTCGGCAATTGACGCTTTATCATCACAAATAGCGTCGCTACGACGCCAAGTCGAGAAACTCGCCTTAGACAGTAAGCAGCACAGCCGCTCTAGCTCATCCCCCCGCCGCACATCATCATTATACACATTAGCCAGATGCGGAAAACACCTCAGTTACTGTGTCGCAATACATAATAAAAAATAGAAATGCAACAGATGCATGACGGCTGAACTACCAGTAACGGATGGGCATCGTTCCGGAAAGCCACCAGCTGGCTACTATGCAGCAAAAAAATTATGCAATATTATGTTAGGCTACGAAGTGAGATCGTGGTTGAACAGGGAAGGACAAATCAATTCACAGTACGAACGTAAAGGAGGTCGGCTCCTAGCCATGTCAGCACGGCTATCGAGCCAAATGTGTTCATCGTTTTCGGACCCCAACTAGGAAGCGGAGACGCTCCAACCGAGGAGACTGACCTACTCAGATGAAATGAACCTAATTTCGCTTTGCCGTACACAGCACAGGCAGCCTTCGCCGTTGCACGAAGCGCAACAATTAAGGCGTTTGCTTTTAGCACTGCATGTTGGCAACAAAGTCCGTAATTGCGAGCAACCATGCAGTTTCTCCGCCGCGAAGCAGGGAAACTTTCAGGCCGGCGCATAATGGCGACTAACGATGTCGGCAAAGCCCAAAGTCGTCTCATTTACATTAGAGATTATGATTCTGAAATGTAGTTCTTAGCTGATATCGGGGCGGAAGTCAGCGTCATTCCCCCCTATGCCGGGTGAGTCTATCGCTTCAATGTCGACAAGCCTAAGTGCCACCAATGGCACCCAAATAGCCACCTACGGTCGTCGGTCGCTTACCCTAAACCTAGGTCTTCAGCGCACGTTCCGCTGAATATCCACCGTCGCTGCAGTCCCATATGCCATCATAGGCAAACTTTCTCAGGTATCTCGACCTTTTGGTCGATGCAATACGCCAGACGATAGTCGACACCGCAACGAAACTCAGTGTGCGTGGCATCACCACCGATATCGCATCTACCACCCCTGTCTACGTCTTTCCCCAGTACTCCAAGCTCGTTCAGAAAATGCACTCAGTCCTGCCCGTGGCATCCCAAATCAAGCACCACATACGGACGAATAGCCCACCCGTCTCAAGCCGTCCACGCCGACTATCACCCAGAAACTTAAGGTAGCTAGGGCGGAGTTTGGGCATATGCTCGATCCTGGAATAATCCGCCCTTCCGGCAACCTTTGGTCCTCTCCCCTGCAGATGGTCCCTAAAAAATCTTGTGACTGGCACTCTTGTGGTGAAAACCGCGCACTCAATCGGCTAACTGTCCCAGATAGGTATCCAATCCCACACATGCATGAGTTTAACGCACACCTCACAGGTAATACGATCTTCAGCAAGATCGATCTGGTTCGCACCTATCACCAGATATCTGTAAGAAGAAAAGACATGCCTAAAACAGCCGTCATCACACCTTTCGGCTTGTTTGAATTATTAAGAATGCCTTTCGGACTGTGTAACGCCGCACAAACTTTCTAACCTCTCATCCACAATGTCACTAGTGGCCTAAAGTTCGCTTATTCCTACTTCGGTGATATTTAGTGGCCAGTTCATCGGAAGGAGAACATCTCGGCCACCGAGCTTTACCCAACAAAGTGTCACAGTCAACTTATCTAAGTGCGAACTCGGCAAGTTAACGGTCGAATTCCTAGGCCACCTCGTTACATTGCCCGGTATGGAAGTTCTTCCTGATACGATTTAAGCAATTAAGGATTTCCGGACTCTGAGGTTATTCAAACACCGTTCATTTTTTGGTTTGGTCAACTACTATCGACGCTTCATTCCGCGTTGCGCTCAGCTCATGCAGCCTCTGACTGACCTACTCAGAGGGAAGGAACGTAAGTTCGCTTTCCCGAACACAGCACAGACAGCTTTCACCGAGCACAAGGATGCTATCTCCAACATAGCTCTCCTCGCTCATTCCGAATTGACTGCACCTCTTTCTAACACGACTGAAGCTTCAGGCGTCGCAATAGGAGACATCCACCAACAACACGTTAGTGGGTTCTTCTCCAATCGCGAGCAGCCAGCGGAATTCCGATACAACACGCTTGGAAGAGAACTGCTGGCTATCTACCTAGCCATTCATCACTTCCAGCACACACTCGAAGGTCGCGCTTCCACAGTCTACACTGACTACCAGCCCCTCATTTTCGCCTTCAACTCAGCCTCCGATAAACATCACGGGAAACTAGACACCTAGACTTTGTCACGCAGTTTACTGCTGTTATATCTCATGTCTCAGGTGTCGACAATTCCGTCGCCGACGCTCTCTCACGAGCCAACTTCACTCTCCAGTCTTTGCCTACCGTCGACCTTGCCGCCACGGCATCGGCTCAGGCTCAAAATGAAAATATACAACGCACTCTGAATCCACTTCGATGCATGTGCAACCTGATCCTCTCCAAACGACGGAATGAACCATCCTTTGAGACATTTCCACAGGTTGCCCTAGTCCCCTCGTTCCTATCTCCTTCAGACGTAGGGTATTCGACGCACTACCCTCACTATCACATCCCGGTATTCGTGCATCCTTGAAAGTGGTCACCGAACGTTTCGTTTGGCCACGCGTAAACAAAGATGACTGTACTTGGGCCCGCGCCTGCCTTCAATGCCGGCGCTCCAAAATACATCACACCCGTAGTCCACTTGCCGACCAGTAGCCTAAAAGTAACGAGCTTGCCTTGTAATCTGATGGCGTGAGTTCAAGAGAGCGTAGGAACAGGGCGACCCTAGCAGAATCCTTAGCCCAGATGCAACCTATGGTAGTTGCGTGTCAGCGAAGCGTCGGTCCTGTGTACCGGCGTACTGCTGATGCCTTTTACTCCTCTTGGCTCCTTTCCCGCCACGGACTGTCGCATGTACACTTAGACCTAGTATGTCCCTTGCTTCCCCTTCACATGGATTCGCACACATTCTTACTTGTGTCGACCGCTTCATCAGATGGCCAGAAGCCATTCCCGCAACAGACTGGACAGCCGAGACTGTCATCTGCACCTTCTTAGATCGGCGGGTCTCGCACTACGGATGCCCATCCACCATCACAACTGACCGTGGAACGCCCTTCGAATCTTCGCAATTTGATACGTTCTACAAGTCTTTAAGTTGCCGCCGCATTCATACCACAGTGCATCACCTAGCAGTCAACGGTTCCGTTTGGAGGCTTCTTTGGACAGTTTAGAGCCTCGCTCTGCGTCTCCTCCGACCCTAGCTGGAGCGAAAACGTTTTACTCGTACTCTTAGGCATTCGCAGCAGCATCAAAGCTGATTTGCAAGGTGCATCAGCAGAGTTGGTTTACGGCACAACGCTAAAGTCGTCAGAATTCGTTTCGACCCCACCCGCATTGTCGGGTATGCCTCCGCCTAACTTTGCGTCCTCTAGCTCAACGCATGCGTTCACCACGCCCGACTCCGCTCCGTCAGCGAACCAGATGTTCAAGTGTACAGCGGACTCTACCTGCACCCGTCTTTCTTCACACCGACGTAGTGCGGCGTCCTCTCCAGCCTCCCTACACTGGCCCTTTCACTGTCCTGCAACGGACTCAGTAAAATTTCACTTCAGACGAGACTGGCCACCAAACAATGGTGTCTATCGACCAACTCAGCGGTTTTTTATGAACCACTTGCAGCCCATCCTGATGCTATCATCCCGAGCACCGGATACACCAAAAGCATCCGTTTCCCGTGACCTTCCACCTACCCCGCCACAATCCCAGGCAACCGACCGACCGACGCGGTAGACACGTCAAAAGTCCGGTCAGTTTCTCAGATTTGTAAACGCCTGATATTTTCAGTAACACGCCTTTTTCGTCTCTAGTGATAATCGTGCGTCTCATGACGCAAAATCGAAAAAAACCCAAAATATTTTGAAAAGCTAAAAGGTATATTTGCTTTTATCATGCATGCCATGTTTCCTCTCAGGCATCAAGCCACTTCCCCTGACCTTGCCCATCCCTTCTGAGTCTAGCTTCCAAAACTCAACCACCGGAACTGTCAAGACAACCCTTGAACGACTCGCCAACCGGCTCAAGGCGCTTTCTTGACCGAAGGAACAACCAGTGGCCCACGACCGCGAACGGACTGGCACCCAAACGGTTGGTTCCGCGCTGCCGACGCGGACGCCCGGATTTCTTAGAGGTACGAGGACAGTGAACTGGAGTGCGGTGGGGGAGCGACACCTCCCAAGCGGCTAAAGCCACTGGCATCGGTTGTAAGTACGGGTCAAGTTTAACAAAAGGTGATAAATTAGCAGTGTACGCCTGATACAAGGATATCCCGGTCAAAATGGTTCAAACCGGAAGCATGTTCAGCTGCAGTAATCAAATTCCCGTAGCAGCCAAGTATGTCGGTCCGTTAACCAAAAGTTGGTGAATTGGCCACCTATTTGGGTGACAGAACATTTTGATAGCGTATTGAAAACATTGAGTCGTAAAGGACTGTTCAGATAGCGGCCAGCTCCCCAGTATCTTTCACGGAACGTGCGTTTTTCTGTACAGGTAAAGTCACTTCTAGGATAAGGTAACTTGACCAAGCAATAGTATAGTGGGAGCTAGCTATTCGACAGGCTAACAAGCACAAAACTAGTGAGACATACCCGATCTGCGCCTTCGAGCCCTCGATTGGCATTTTATGGAGGAGATCGTGCTCCTGAACGGACTGTGAGAACCTGCAGGGTAGCCAGCTGCTAAACAAGGATGAAAAGCCGGGTTTAGAATTTACCTGTGCATGTTTGTCAAAACGCGTTTACTTTCATGTAAATACGTTGTCGTTTGCATGATACTGTAATTCTAACTAAATGAGTCTTAAAAAGGGTTCACTTGCAGTATTCAAAGAATTTTGACACACCTTTACGTCTAAACACTAAATAATGTGCGAGCCTTTTTAATGCTTTTGCAGAAACTTAACTAATCAGCACCTAACCAAGAATTCATGCACGCTTGCTTGTTTGCCAGTTGCAGCATCCAATGTAATACGCGCAACTTATTAAGTGGATTGCAAGTAAAGCTTGATTTTTATTTGCATTTGTTATTGAATTAATGATTACTACAGTTTCATCTGAAGCACATTTCGTGCAAATGCTGTGTATTATTCGCAGGCAGCCATCTAAGGACTCGTCCCTTTCAGGAAATTACATGTTTTAAATAACCCGCTCCTCACGGAGCTTTGGATGCATGGAACCAACAATTAGCGAATCGCTGATCTATCAGTACAAGCGCTCAACAGAAAGAAACTGAACTGTCGTTTGCGACTTGTCCGCATCAGATAGTACCATTGCGTGCTTACTTTGTGCGCTTCGTTTAGGCTTTTCCAGATGTCAGCTTTCTTTCCTGAGGCAGCGAGTCCTTGATATTCGATAGACTGCAAGAAGAACTGCCGCAGGGCTTATTGCGCAAACAGCATTTACGGTTTTTCTGTATGGTCCATTCATAAGGTTTAAATAGCCGTCCTGTGTCCAATGTTCCCCCTGTCGTTCAAACGCCATAAACTGTTTGTTGTAGTAACGGTCCTGACGCATATGAGCTCCTTTAACCAGATTCTTCTCTAGCTGCTCTTTTTCTTCGACTAAGAGCGTATTTCATTTAACGACCACCGTTACCTCACGGGACTAACCACTCTTAGTCCTGTCACCCTCGGATGGCTTTTGAGGCAAAACTATCCTTGACTCACCTTTTCCATCATGCTCTAAAAGTCATTTGAGGTTATGAGGCCGAAAGCCGTATTATTGCACAAACGAATGCATGCGTGAATGCACCATCGATTCACATGCACGTGCAGACGCTTAACCCCAAGGGGATAGTACAATTAAATGCTGTGCTTCCGGCGAACGAAAACTGGTATGTGGCTAAACAGGCTGGTGGTACCCTAGGTTGGGAAACATTGCACAAGTTAGCTAAAGGACCGCTATGAAACGTGTCACCACAGTGCACCTAAATTAGTGGTATCATTTTTTGGCATCCTGACCGGTATTTGATTGGCTAGGGCAAACCAGGGTGTTACTGCGGAGAACTCTCCTTACTTTTTGAGCAGTATCACATCTCTGGATCACGGCGATGCACGTCCCTTGGTGGCTGGTAGTGCGAGCTGGTTTTCAGGTTGCATGGGCAGTGGGTTTCGAAGGTACAGAAACTGCGCGACGATACCAAAAGATCGACCTGGGAGTACGGTCCGTGTGTGGCCGTTACGTACTGAAATATGTGCAAAGGTTTTAAGGAATTGGTAGTGTTTGCAACTCCAAGAAAACTGCTTGGCCTGGCAAGAGTACAGGGGAGTTTTCGACTTATGTTGTTATCCGCGACCTAATCGAAATTTTCGATCCCACCACTATTGAAATTGTCCATCGTTGTGATACCACCAGTTACGCTGTCCAGCGATTTAAGGGGAAGTAAATATCGTCAGTATGGTGACATTTAATTGCAAGCTGTGAACTACCATTATCTGGAGAAACAGCATGCATTTAGCTGCTTGTTCGTAAACGGTTCGTTATTAGTTGAGCGAGATTTTCGGCTAAGGGAAGGGCCTGGCTGCTTACCCGATTTGGTCCCTTTTGGATGTTTCCTCTGGGTGCCTCTTAAACGGAGAGATCATCAGAGATATGGCTACTTGTGCTAATACTTGCTACCTGGGATATGGAACACAGGGCAGCCATTGCTCTGGGTAGCAGAAGGTCCATGTGAAAGAGGTTGCTCGCACGGCTACTGTATATAGGTATCGAGCTTTTTGTAATGGGTGGCGAGACAATTGTGAGTCAGGTGGTGGCATTCGTTTTCCGTTGTTTGAATCGTGCATGAGCTTCCTCAGTTACCCACACTGAGCTTGTGCTCGGAAGGGGGTGATTGAAGGTGAGTGCCGATATGGGCAGAGGCAATACCATTCACGTAGTTGAGTTTGCCTTCAGCTAAATGAGTCATGTGCCAAATCTGCTTGGCAGGTAAGCCCTTTTTAGCTAAATTCCTTCCATCCAGTGAGGGATCACCAGTAAGCTTCAGGTGGATTTCTGCATATCCCCAGAAAGAGAAAAGTGGGACCTGCAGCAGAACACCGCCAAAATGGGGCGTGGAACCGCGCAGTAGGATAATCCACTGTTAGTTACCTTATGCACTAAGATAAACTGATGTACAGTTCAGCAAGAATCAGTTACTGAACTCGTCATTTTTGCCCTTGCAGCTTATATTAATGGACGCAAGTGTAAACAACCATGTCCTATGCGGACTAACCTGGAGCCTGGAAGTGCCAGCTATATGTAAAATGACGGTGAGCATTCGAAGACGCAGTTTGCACGCGGACGCCTAGCAAAACAACTTCCATGTGGTGCCAGCGGGGTGCTTCTGGTTACTCCAATTCCAGCGAATAGTTCGGCTGCGGTGTTCCAGTATGTGGTGGGATTTGGCCTGGTACGCGTTCTCCCTACAAAAGCCACAGGCGTCCATTTAACAGCACTGCGCCGTGCCGTATGTGAGTCGCTACAAACTAAAGTCATTGTCTCATTCCCATCCGGAGGATTCCTCATCATCATCATTATACACGTCAGCTAGAGGTGGGAAAACACCTCCGCTATTGTGCAGCAATACATGAAGGAAATACACACATACATATAATACAATACACAAAGTAAAAATAGATACAACAGTTGCAAGCCAGCTGAGCTACCAGCAACGGATAGGCATCGTTCCGGTCAGCTACCAGCCAGCTACTAGGAAAAAGGAAAAAAATTTATTGTTTTACCCTACGAAATGAGATCGTAGATGGAGGGGCGGCTAAAAAGGATGGGGAGGGACAAAGAAACTCACAGCGGGAACGCCAATGAGGTCGGCTCCTTGCCATGTCAGCAAGTGTATCCAGCCAAACGTGTTCACCCTCTTTTGGACCCCAACCAGGGAGTCGTGAAGTTTCAACCGAGGCTAGCTTCGAAGTGAGAGACTGCATTCCCCTGGCCCAAGTCATCGCTTGGCCTCCTCTCCTCTTCTTCCACCCACATCCCCGGTGAGCAAACAGCGCACGTCGAGGGAGTCGGTGGGCTGGCATGCGTAACACGTGACCCAGCCATCGGAGCCTGGTGCGGGGAATAACGGTGCTGAGCGGTTCAGATCCTTTTCCTGGGCCGTAAACAAGGCGTCGACCACGCTCGTTGCTCACGCGGTGTTCCCACCAGATGTGAACCAAACTGCGAAGGCACCGATGGTCGAACGTAACTAGCCTCTTCATGTCCGCCGATCTTAGGGGCCAGGTTTCGCAGCCGTACAGTAAGGTCAAACGTACCGCTGCATTGTACACTCTACCCTTCAGGGCGAGAGTGACGTCGAGCCGGCGCCGTAAGTGGCGAAGTGTAGCAAAGGCACTTCGAGCTTTCGCTAAACGGTTCGTGATCTATAAATAAATAAATAAATATTTAATCTCGACTATGCGAGGCACGCCAGTTGAGGCATGATCAGGTATGTACAGCTGTACAGATATTTTATGGGAACTGTAGTGACAGTATGAAATTGTTCATATGTCCATGCTTGTAACTGTGCGATGGTGAACGTGCGAGAGAACGATTTGTTTGGACGTAATCGCTCTGCCGAATATCGCAGTCATATCTCGAGTAATAATAGATAAATAATCTCGTCTTCGATCTCAAGGGCGCTGATGCAACTTCCCTGGTACTTGAATTTCTGAACGACTTCTAGCATATCCCCACCAACGGTCAGCGTAGGAGGCGGTCCAGAGCAATCTTGAAGGAACGCTTTGCACTTCGAGGGTGCAAAGCAAAGCCCGAAGTGACGGACAGCTAGTGCTAAGCTGTCCAGCGCGGCTTGGCACGTCTGAGAGCTGTAAGAGAGGAGGGTAATGTCGTCTGCATACTCCAAGTCAAGAAGTCGTTCTCCTGGGAGTAGCCACACACCTTCCAAGTCATGTCCTGTAAATGCAATCTCCATGACTTCGCCGATAGCGAAGTTGAGGAGGAAAGGTGAGAGCGGGCATCCTTGTTTCACATCTCTGGAGATATCGAAGGGTGGCGACAGGTTGCCGTAAGCCCTCACTTTGCCCGTGCTATGCGCATATAATGCTTGGATAATATTTACATATTTCTCGGGCACACCTTTCCTGAGTAAACAATTCCAAAGGGCACATCGATCAACCGAATCGCAGGCACCTTTGATGTCCAAGAACACGAATACGGTGGGCCGCCAATATGTGTGACGGTGCTTAAACAACTGGCGCAAAGTGAAGATGTGGTCCATGCAGCCACGACCCCGACGAAACCCGGCTTTTTCCTCACGAATCTGGCTTTCACGAGCGCCAGTCAGTCTACGAAGGATTATGGAGACGAGTAATTTGGAGGCGATGGAGATCAGACTGATTCCTCTATGGTTGCCGCATTCCGAGCGCCAGCCGCCTTTGAAGATGGGAACAATAACGGAGCGGCTCCAGTCGGTTGGGACAGCCTCCTGCTCCCACAGTTTCACTAATAATTCACGTAAAGCATCAACAAGAGAAGAGCATCCGAATTTGAAGTGGGCTGGAGGAAGATCATCTGGTCCCGCGGCTTTGTTCAACTTCAACAGTCGGACCTCACGTTCGACTTCTGAGCAAGCGGGTGGATCCAAAGAGACAGCCCACATAGCACGGCGATCAGTGACCGGCGGATCGAACAATTCTAGCCGATTAAATTGCTTTTCAAAATGCTCAGCCCAACGCTTCAAACGTTTTCAAAAATTGTGGTTAGGCTGTCCACTCTCGTCACAAATTGTTTCCCTAACACCAGGCCTCCTGCTGCCTGTTTCCCGTAGCAGACGGAATAACAAACCATGGTTGCCATGGGCAGCGGCCACTTCCATCTCTGACGCACGGTGAGGCCACCAAGATCCGCGGTCACTCTTCAGGCTAGCGCGGAGTTTTGCCCGGAGCTCTTTGCGAGTTTCATTGTGCTCGCTTCCAGCCGGGATATGCCGGCGAAGGTCGATAAGTTCCAGAGACCGAGAAGAGACCCAGTATCCATGGTGGCTATTAGGCTTACCACATGAGGGTTTGCCCGCCGCTAGTAAGGTCTGGCGAACATGTGACCAGTGACCATGAAATGTCTCCAGTGGGCGATTACTCTACTCGGAATTCAGCGTACTTCGATACGCATTCAGAACTGCTGGCTTTGTCAGTTGGCTGGTATCAATGCGCTCACAGAGTCTTTGTGGGCGTCCGCCAATGCGCATCTGCATGTCAGCCCATACAATTGCATGATCGGTGTCCACACATGTGCTCTAAATCGAGCGACAGTTCTAGATGCGGCCTCTCCAGCGGTATCAATGAATCACGGGCAACGCTGAGCTTCAGCAATACAAACATTCCCATTTCATTAATATGAATCAATATCAGAAAGCATTTCAGGGTAAAGAATTCTTTTCGGTAACTCTCATCGGACCCAGACGTTTGTATAACAGTGCTTGTGGAGATAGCGTCAACTGGGGCTGGGATTGACTTCTGGATTGTTTGAGTGATTAAAATCGATAACTTGAGACAGAGATAGGGATGGTAGACCAAGTAAACTAAATAAACATGTATACACAAGGCTCAGTAGTGCAATGTAATTAAGTAGGTGCGATAACAGCCAAATAACGAAGTAACGGTGTCCGTTGGCAAAGGTAGTAGTATCGGCCGTACAAATCGTTTTTGGACACATAATTCCGTCTTCAGATGGTGAATGTACGCAGCCTCGGCGATGGAAAAGAGCTATTTGCGGAATCCTTGGGAGCAGTGTTCAGGTAATGAGTAAATGACTTTGGAATCATTCTCTGAAGCTGTATGGCCACATTCAAGGAGGTGCGACATGATAGAGCTGTCTGAAGACCTCATTTCGGCTTTGTAAAACCATGCCAGTGGTAACTGATGGCAATGTGACCAATCTGCATCCATGGTTGGTTCGAGGCTGGTGGGCGGCAAGTCACCCTCCGGCGGGTGCTGGGTCGGAAGTTAATGCTCGCAAGAAATAAGCGAGCATCTTCACACCAATGACGTAACCACTCACCGTTATCATTACGAGAGCCTACACCGTGCTGACCGCCCAGATGCATTTCATCAGTGGACAACTTTCCAACTTGTGCGTTCAAATCCCCCGCCAGCACAACAGTGTCCGTGCTTCTTCTGTGGCGAAGGAGCTGAGTCAATTGGCGGTAGAAGTCGTTCTTTACCGAATCATCGCTACAGTTTTTGGGCGCGTAGGCAGCGAGGATGAATAGACGCCTATTAGTCCCTCGCGACTTTAAAGTTTTTAACAAGCCAGCCAATCACACCGTGCACATCCGGCTACTGATTGGAATCCAATCAACCAGAGCAGCTTCAGCCCGGGGACTCAGGGCAATGCCAACACCAGCTTGGCCGGTGCTCGAAGCTGCATCGTCACCGGATAGGCGCACTGAGAAACTACTGTTTGAACTGGAACGGACCGCTTGGTTGGACATGGGCTGGTCGACAGATGAGGAGTGACGTCCCGCGTCCACATGTGAGTTGAAATTAAAAGCTAAATGCCTAGCAATGCATGTTTGGGGAGGGCCAAGAAGCGGGGGTTGAAAACTGGGGGGATATAGGTAAAGTTGGATGGGGACGGTAAGAGTGAAAAAGCGTAAGAGGGGAAATAAGATGACGGGAAGTCTTGAGCAGTAGCATCCAAACCCTATCCACCTTGCTCGATGCAGCAGATAAGGCACCGTTGATTATCCTCTGCGGCGGCCAGAACATCAGCAATTTGTTTGAGGTAAGAGGATTCCCGCTTCACAAACGTTATACAATACAAAGAGTTCCTTTAATCCCTCCATGCGATGACGAACAGAGCAAACGAACTCAATAAAGCAAGCGCTCCACAAGTTCACTCACAATGCTAACACACACGTACATATATACGGGCACACAACTCCTGGAGGTTACTGGTTAACATGCCATATTTTATAAAAGTACTGACCATGATTTAGTCACAGCGTACACATTTCCACTCTAGACCACATCCAAATGGATGCAAACAATTACCACTTCACCTTTGATCTTTTCCTCGCATGTACTTCCCCATTTATTCTTGCAAGGCAGTGTACTAACGCGAAACGTGGTCTGTAAAGTTTGTTCATTCCTGATAAGACCTGACTAGATGCTATCGAGAAAAAACTATTTGTTTATTTAGTTAAGGGCGTTGCGGCAACCAGATATTGAATGCGAATCAAGAGTCAATGGCTTTTCACAGAATAAGGGATAAGTGAACATCAGTGGGTGCGAGCCTTAACCGAATAAGTGCACTGACCTGTTGAGCCATGTTTGTTTCCTAGAAGTGTGATAAGAAAGGCTAATTAGAGGAAGCGCTGCGCAATAGAGGGCTCTGAGCATACAGCAAAACTGTAAATTGGTCAGGACCTATGAGGCCAAAGAGCAGTAGTGCGCGAAACGTTAGGCATCCTATCGTGCTAAGGGAATCGAGCTAAAGCAAACTCAGCTAGGGAAAGCCAGTGACAAAGCTGGACTGCTGTATAAGACGAAGAGTCAGACGCACCAGCGAATAAGGGCTAAGGGAACAGCAGGACGTGAGGCTAAAAAGCAACAACAACGGGACCGATTGCATCATGCTAATCTGCTAAAAGTCAGCCAAGGAAGCCTAGTTATTTGACAGGCTGTGGGATGGCGAGACAAACAAAGAACAATGATTGTTGCCGGGTAAACATCAGTTGTTTCACAAGTCCCGCAGTATGGTGCTAGGAAAACTACAATATTCAAAGCTATATGAGTTGTCTGTTTGATCGTTTATCTAGCGGATACGCCTCTGAATAATAGTAGTGTATGGGGAAAATTAATACAAGTGATGAGGCAACTTGGCTGCAGTTACGGTTGAGGTACTACATGAGAAAAGTAGAAATAATAAAACTAACTTCCATACTAGCGGAACAGACTGGCTAGCCGAACAACCTCCGGCTGGCTAGCCGAACAACCTCCTCGTGGTGCCAGCTAGGTGGTTCGGGGAAATCCCGTTCCAGCAAATGGTTCGGCGGCAGTGTTCCAGGATGTGGTGGGATTTCGCCTGGCAAGCGTTCTCCCTATAAAAAGCCACAAGTATCCGTTTAACAACACTGTGACGTGGCGGATGTGACTCGCCACTAAATAAAGTCACTGCCTCTTCCCTTTTCCGGAGGATCATTCACACATCACGGACGTCATCTGATTCAAAGCGTTCCAGTGATTCCCCCTTTGATGGCGAACACAACGAACAAAAGCACACACAGTCACCTTTACTTACTCACACACGTCCCCTTCCAAATACACAGTTAAACAGTTTTACATCTCAACACACACATAAATTCCAATGCTATTGGTCAAAATGTACTAATTTGTGCAATTGCTGATCATACAAGTCTGTAATACCATGATCATGCCCTTGATGGTGTGCCTCGCCGTGACGAGAATAAACCATTTATTTATTTATTTATTTACTGCCTCCACAGGTTTATGTTACACCTTAATCCGGGTTGAAGGGATACCTAACATATGCAAACTAAGCAAAGTTTGGGCCACGAGGTTTTGGGGTCAAGAGCAAGATCCATGCAATATTTACAATTGTCCAATATGCTGGAGGTAACAACCAATTTTGGGAGCGAGCGTCAAGGTGGGCAAACGCGAAGACAAATTAATTCCGCCGGCATTCCAGTCGGCCATGCCGTTTGCACAAATTCAGCGGGAACGCTCTGCGATTGGTGGTATGGCTGAGTTTCTGCAAGTGGCTTCATACATGAACGGGGTAACTTTAAAATAGTTAGACTAATATGGGATCAGTCATGAGTAGACGGATTTTGCTGTGATTCGCGCTGGTGTTTCGCGATTATATTCCAAGCCGCATAGGTAAGCTACCAAACCGAAGAAGCACCAGACGGGCTTTTCGCCCTATTTGACCTCATCATTGGTGTGCACTCATCTGTCCCCTACTGGTAATCAAACTCATGACTTCTAGAGGATAACGCCAAATAGCCAGCTACTTATGCAACAGCGTCGGACTGGGTTGGGCTATATCGCAGTTTGGTTTTAATTCGCAAGGATTAGTTATCGTCCACCAATGGAGCAGTGCCGTAAGTAACTGGCCGGCTGGCTTTGGCCTCTAGTGGTCATGGATTTGATCCCCAGTAGGGGACCAATGGATGAGAGCCACTGACGGGCATCAATAGGGTGAAACGCGCGCCTGATGACTTTTCGAATTGCTGGCTGACTTATGCTGCCTGGAAGCTAACTGCGATGAACCAGCTCGAATTATACCCAAATCTGTCCGCGCATTTTTAATCAAACTTCTAAGCCCTACCAGTATTCAAAATTGCCGTGTGGATTCACGGCGCTGACAAGGGAAGACCTGACCTTGACGGCCAACCACTATCCCCTGCACCGGCAATAACCTGCACGGCAGTGGAGGATGGGTCGGGCTATATCGCAGTTAGGTTTCAGTTCGTAATGGCCAGCCGTCGTCCCCCACGTCTCAGTGGCATATGCTGCTGGCTTGTTGGCGTTGGCCTCTAGCGGTCATGGGTTCAATCCCCAGTAGGGGTCCGATGGATGCGCAGCACTGACAAGCACCAATAGGGCGAAACGCACGCCAGATGCCTTTATGGATTACTAGCTTACGCATGCCCCTTGGAAACTAGTTGCGGTGAACCACGTGGAATAATATGGGATGGCCGCGCAGCCTTGGGTGGCAAACACTGTAAACGTCTAATGACTTCAGCATTTGTTGACAGGACAGGCTTCGTAGGCTGTTGACGTTATTTGTGGCCCTGCGTTGTGGTTCCCCTCGCAAATCGAAAGCTCGCTTCAGCCAAGGCTGCCAAGCTTGCATTGCGTATTCTGGGTGAGTGCGCACGTAAATCTTGTGCATCATGGGAAAAATAGATCGGTCGAATCTTCGAATGTCCTCTTTAACAAGCCCACGTGCTGGTCGGCTATGTTCGCAGCTGCCTTTGACTGTTGTACGGGTTAAGGTCACTTTGAATGGGCACACTAACTATGCGTGTTTGGGTGGATTTTGTGATACATACGCCCCAAACATATACAAGTAGTTATGCCTATGGCGCAATTGCATAACGAGACCTGTATACACATCGAACGGCAGTGCATTCTGAACTGACCAGTGAGCAATCGTGTTGAGGTCACGCTGGTGTTTTTCGTGGTTGCTGGGTTCGCTGATGGCTTGCCATAACTTGAGATAATCGCGCAGAATAGGAAACCGGAAGTAAGTTCCCTTTCCAGATCGTTTTTGAAAATCATTGATAGCCGGGGCTCGGGCACCGAACATTGTGGTACGCCGCACTCCAATTCACTTGCGTCGGACAGGAATACTCCTGCTGTCACCTCTAACTGGCGTTCGTGCATGACCATGCTTATTCAACGCAGGAATGGGTGACCAATGCTATAGCTCTGTAGTTTGGCGGGAAGAATTCGATGGTCAGAGCGATCAAACGCCTTTAAGGTGTCCAGGTAAATGACAACGACTCCTGCTCTACCATCAACGGCTTCAATACAGATATTGCGTGTAATTTACAGATAAGTATTGTAACAGTAAAATTGTTGAAGAGGTACGAGCGTATGAGGCTAAAGCGCAACGGTGCGCAGAGTTAAGCTTCCTAGCATGCTAGGAGAAAAGTGCTAAGGCAAACGGCGCTAGGAAATGTCAAGGATGGAGTTGGGCTGTTGTTACGGGCGTAGGGTCTAAGAGGTTACAGCAACTAACTGTTAACTGCCCTGCAAGGTCTCATGGTCACGGCGTGCTTGTCGCATTTCACCGTTCACGATTTTCTTCACCGAATTCCTAGGTTGAGCACGGTAGTTGAATAAAACTGCACAGAGACTTTGGCTTTTGTCACTTTTCTTGTTATCCGAAAGGACATGGAAGCGCCAAATTACCGGACTATTTGGTCACGGCCTGCCTATCGTGTTTCATTGTTCGAGCTCTTCTTCGACATATACTTCGTTTGGAAACAATATGAATAACGTTGCACAAATCTTTGCCTTTTGTCAGTTTTCTGTGCTTCAAAAGGACTCCGAAGTCCCTACATACTCGCAATTTCTTGTGGGTGCCTTCATTATTACTACGCAGTCTCCGTGGAGTCACCGCACGACTTATGGCCTGCTACTCCTTGCAAACACTGAGTACTCCTTCATCTGCACGAAAAAGCTTGTGCGGACACAGTCCTGCTTGAAAAAGCGAATCATATTGGGCGCCCCCTGTGCGTTCAAATCGGTGCGCACGTTCCCTTTGTAGCATTATCCGTTCTTGCTCTCGCTGTCAGCATTGTAGGCCTACGCGAGCTGGTCCTCACCATTTCCTTATTCTTACCTTTTCTTCGCTGCTGTCAAGGTGGTTATAAGTTGTGGGTGTGCTTTCGGGTACAAAAGCAGCTTCTTCAGGTTACCTATGCAGCTTAGGGAGATGCTCTATACCTGTAACCGACTTGTCGGGTGGTATGCAAGGCGATCTTTGCGGTAGATGGTTCCATGAGGCATGCGCCGGTTTGCTTGCTGATCAGTATGCCATCTAGGCGAGCAATGTGAGGTTCCTTTATGGCTGTAAAGATTGTTTTAAGCTTCAAAATCAGCGCTTTGTAACCATGAAGGATGGCTCCGATTCGCTCGTTTCCAGAATGGCAAATATGGAACGAGTGTTGTCTTCGCCGTTGACAACTTTGGATGGGAAATTGAAGGTTTAGTAGATCGACTGACACAATGCGTTGTTCTCGTTCAGGTGAAAATAGCGGATAGTAGCACGCAAACGTATTTGGTCGACGTAACACACTATCCAGCCACTGATTGTGAGCTAGTTGGTGCTAAACAGTCGAAAAGAGTAAATAAATAAATGAATATGTTATTCTCGACAAAGCGAGGCACGTCTTTTGGGCATGATCAGCATATTGTAATATTGTACATTGTAGCGTGATTAGCAGCATCAAGAACGAGAGTAGTGCAGATGAAGTCAGTAGTGTGGGCCCATATGGCCCAAAGGTTTTACGAAGTCTATGTCTACAGAATGCGAGACGTAGAGGCAAGAAGCAGATCACTAACGTGAAGTATGTTGGTGAGGAACTAGTCCGAGGAGGTTGTGTGCACAGGGCGAGTTAGATGAGTGAAGCATAAGGGAGTAGCTGCAAAAATATTTATGCATAATGTCATGTAACTGATCAAACGTGTAGACAAGCTCGTACGAAAGCAGGTACGTGCATAGAAGATGTAAATGTGGTAGCGGTCAATTTGCCAATGTGTGAGTGGGGCAGTGAGTTTATTGAGTGGCGAGTCACGTCCGCCACGTCGCAGTGTTTTTAAGCAGACAGTTGTGGCTTTTTCTAGGGAAGACGCTTGCCAGACGTAAACCCGCGAAATATTGCAGACTTTTCCAGCGAAACTTAAGCGGAGCAAGAAAAAGAAAGCTGTAAACTGGCAGAATGCGATAGTCTCGAAAGGTATAGTGGATCAGGTATGCACTTCACTTGCAGAGCCTTCAGTATTGAGTCCTTCGGTGTCTCCTCCCAAAGCCTCTTCTTACGCAGTTAGTGTATCCAAGCAGCCAGCCACCCAGTCGCAGGATTTTGTGATTGTGGCGCGAGAAGTAGGCACCCCGCCGTAGTGATTCTTACACTGATAGCAGTGTCATCTTTAGGAATGTCAAGGAGTCCATCGCCGCTCTTCCAAAGGAGCGAATGCTTGATGACCTACAAAGTATTACGGTTTGCGGTTCCAAACTGCTACCGCCCGGGCTTCCGGGAGTAGCTGTACGGAAACTCATTAGGCTTGGAGCTGTGCCTTTCGATGTTTCGGGCGTCAAACACCGTTTACGGAGTGTCGTTATTTCAACACCGTATGAGCGTAATACGCTTCTGCATTTCGCCTTTAAACGCAAAGGTTCTGGGGTCAGTATTCAACCTGACCTCCCATTGACTGGATGAAATTGAAAACCGCCATGAAGGCGAGGCAACCCATCAAGGGCGTTATCTTGGTATTACAGATATGTATGAACAGCAGTTACACAAATTAGTACATTTTGACCAATAGTATAGGAATTTTGTGTGTTGAGATGTAAACCTATGTTTAACTGTGTGTTTGGAAGGGGACATGTTGTGTGAGTAGGTAAATGTGACTGTGTGTGCTTTTGTTCGTTGTGTTCGCCATCAAAGAGGGGCATCAATGAAACGCTTTGAATCGGATGACGTTCGTGATGTGTGAATGATCCTCCGGAAAAGGGAAGAAGCAGTGACTTTATTTAGTGGTGAGTCACATCCGCCACGTCACAGTGTTGTTAAACGGATACTTGTGGCTTTTTATGGGGAGAAGGCTTGCCAGGCGAAATTCCACCACATCCTGGAACACTGCCGCCAAACAATTTGCTGGAACGGGATTTACCCGAACCACCCAGCTGGCACCAAGAGGAGCTTGTTCGGCTTGTCAGCTAGAAGAGATTGAGGTAGAGGGCGCGTTCGCAGTGCCTAGTCTGTCTATTTAAGCGTCCTGTCACGGAACACAAGCGCAGGCGCGCAAGTGGCCGCACCTGGCCGATCTCGATTTCGAAGAGATCCGCGACCCGCGGATATCATTGTTGGTTGGTTGCGAAATTCCTGAGGCTCCTTGGGTGTTAGACCAACGACTTGGTGGCTGCAATGGTGTGTGTGTCTTCTGCTAAAACGATGAGCAACACACAGACATATGCAGATCGGTTGACCAATAGCTGATTCGTCCACTCTTTTTCCTTGTGCTGGTTGGTTCCTTTTTCGACTTAGTCACCTGGTGTAACTTACAAGCTACCATTACAGTTTTTGACACGTCCCATCCGGTGTGTGTTCTTATTCACTTCTTGCGCGGACTAAGGGTCCAGGTGCGATCCAGCAATACTCGAGTAATACGTATCAGAATGGCGACGGTTGCTACGAGCCCTCTTGCGGGACTGTCATGTCTGTGGCCTGATGGTGCAGAAAAACCCTCTCTACAGTCGTGGATACAGTGGAAAACATCTTTCCAACATCAAATGACTCTCTTTCCTGTGTTAAACCCCTCTATCGTGTTATCCGATACCCATTGGATTATGTTATTCCGCCAAGCCCTTGGATCAGAAGGACAACGTCATTTTGACGCTATGAACTTGATGGCTAAGACCAGTATTGTGCACGTGATCCAGTTGTTTGAGGAATTGTGGGGAATCCAACAAAGTGTGTTTTCCGCTCGTTATCAGTTTTTCAAGCTACAGCAACGATGCGGAGAAAGTGTAAATGATTTCATTGCCCGCATTCATCAAGCTACACCGGAATGCCGGTACAATACCATTCCCTCAAGTCGGTTTGAAGAAGTCATGAAAATCCAGTGCCTAATTGGTGGAGTTACAGATGATGGTGCGAGGGAAAAATTATTGTCACAGGAGGAAGAAACCCTTTCCTGGGAAATGGCGTGTAACCTTGTACGTCAAAGGGAAAACCTAAAATCCCAACTATCCACCTTCAACCCTCCTCAGCCTGTGGAATGTGTAAACAAACTGTCACCACGGTTATCCTCTGAAAACAGGGTACGGAAGTTCGTCTGCTACCGATGCGGGGATCAGCACACTTCTCCCACCCAGTGTCCTCATACTCGCACAAAGTGCAGAAATTGCGGAAAACTTGGCCACCTGGCACGTGTTTGCCGTTCCCCACGGTCACAAGTCTCGATCAAATCATTGAACTCCGACGACGGTGAGTGCCCAGATTCCCAGCTAAATTTTATGAACCATATAATTTCAAACTGCTCAGTTATGACGAAAGTGTCTCCATATAGGATCACGCTTCATGTTAATAACGAACCTGTTTTATTTGAATTGGATACTGGTTCCGCGGTGACATTGATTAGTAAAAACGCGCTCTCATCGTTACCCGACCTGGAACCGACTGATACCGTTTTTAGAACCTATACAGGAGAAGTGATTGATTTACTTGGGAAGTGTCAGGTACGAGTGCAGCATCAGGGTAGATCACACAGTCTGGTACTTCATGTCGTGCCTCAGGCTCCAGTCAATTTGCTTGGTCGCGATTGGATGAAAATGTTACCACAAGTATTAAATACTATCCACTCCGTGGGGGAGGATACCTTTGAATCGGTCCTTAAACGATATCCAGAAGTGTTTGACGAGCAGCAATTGGGCAGACTCAATAATTTTAAAGCAAAAATCCATATGTCAGACTCAAGTACACCAAAGTTCTTTAAGGCCAGAACACTGCCCTATTCCTTACGACCTAGAGTGGAAGACGAGCTGAAAAGGCTTCAAAGAGAAGGTATAATTGTACCAGTCCAACAAGCTGAATGGGCGGCCCCGATAGTGCCTGTACTTAAGCCCGACGGTAACGTACGAATCTGTGGTGATTATAAGCTTACAGTAAATCGAGGTGCCATCATAGACCGTTATCCATTACCGAAAATTGAGGATTTGTATGCCAACTTGTCTGGAGGAGTCAAGTTCACTAAATTGGATTTGAGTCACGCCTATTCGCAGGTAGAGTTGGATGAGACCTCCCGACGCCTTACGACGATCAGTACACATTTGGGGCTATTCGAATACACTAGACTGCCTTTCGGGATTAACTCAGCGCCGGCGATCTTCCAAAGGATAATTGACAATATCGTGCGTGACATACCGAACACTTGCGCATATCTCGATGATATCCTTATCACGGGTCGCACAGAAAAGGAGCACTTGTACACGTTGGACCGGGTGTTGCATAAACTCTCTGAACACGGTTTGCGTTTGAAACGCTCCAAATGTGCTTTCCTAGTTGATTCAGTTGACTACCTCGGTTATAGACTGGACAAGCATGGTTTACACGCGCGGAAAGATAAATTACAACCCATTATTTCTGCACCCTCACCTCGTAACGGAGCCCAGTTACGCTCGTTCGTTGGAATGCTTTCACATTATCGTCGGTTCCTACCTAATCTTGCTTCTGTTCTAGCACCACTTCACAACTTGCTGAAAAAAGATTCTAAGTGGGCATGGGGCGAGGAAGAGCAACAAGCATTTGACAGGGCAAAAGGTCTCCTTGCTTCTTCACCAGTCTTGGTACATTACGACCCCAACAAACCCCTCATCCTACAGTGTGATGCTTCACCTTTTGGAGTCGGGGCAGTGCTGGGACATAAAGTCCACGACGGAACAGTTCGCCCTATTGCTTTCGCGTCCCGCACATTACAACCTGCTGAGAAAAATTACGCACAATTAGACAAGGAAGCACTGGCCGTAGTATTCGGAGTAAAGCGGTTCCATCAGTACTTGTGGGGCAACCAGTTTGAGATACAGACTGACCATAAACCACTGTTATCACTTCTCGGTAAGGAACGAGGCATAGAACAACTTAACGCACCCCGAATGGTACGCTGGGCCCTCCTACTTTCTGCTTACAATTATCAAATCCGATACATTGCCGGTCCTCACAATAATGTCGCTGATGCGCTCAGTAGATTGCCACAGATTGACCAACAGGAGGAAAGAAGTGACGCGCCCTACGAGTTTGTTCAACTTTTGCAACACCTGAATACTACACCCATATCTGGCGACATGGTTAGGAAAGCTACAGACAGAGATCCCGTTCTATCGACTGTGAAACGTATGCTGCTGCGTGGCTGGGGTTCGCGAGCCCCTGGTGATCTGCGTCCGTTTTTCAATTGTAGATTTGAGCTGAGCCTGCATGAAGGATGTATCCTACGTGGATCTCGCATCGTTATTCCATTGACTCTCAGGTCAGCTGTACTGAAAGAATTACATGATGCACATCCAGGTATTGTCCGCATGAAAGCCCTCGCCAGATCCTACTGCTGGTGGCCAGCGATTGACCGAGACATCGAAGCACTTTTGAGTACTTGTAACACATGCCAAAAATATCAAAGAGATAATCCAACAGGCCCAATTCACCCTTGGCAGTTGCCCGACAGCCCATGGGAACGTGTCCACGCCGATTACTTTGGCCCGATCGAAGGAAAAATGTTGCTACTTTTAGTAGATGCGTACTCCAAATGGATTGATGTGCATGTTGTTGCAAACGCTACTGCAGAAGCTACAATCAATGGCGTACGCTCTAGTCTATCTACACATGGCATACCGAAAACATTAGTCACTGACAACGGTCCGCAATTTACGAGTGCAGCGTTCAAAGAATACCTGCAGAGCAACGGCGTTCATCACATGACTTCCGCACCGTACCATCCAGCGTCAAACGGTTTAGCTGAAAGAGCGGTCCAAACCGTGAAAGCTGGTCTTCTAAAGCAGCGTAATGGCTCGTTACGAACCAAACTTGACCGATTCTTGTTCGCATATCGGATCACACCGCTAGAGTCTATCGGAAAGAGCCCTGGGGAGGCAATGTTTGGGCGTCGACTACGTACGAGGCTAGACCTACTTTTTCCAGACCCTCGTCAGACCAGGCGTTGCCAGCAACAACGTATGCATGAAAGTGGACGCGCACCAGTTAAGCCCCAGAAGTCGATAGTGGAACGTGATGTTTACACGAAACTACCACATGAGCAGTTATGGCAGCCTGGCACCGTGCTTACGAGCTCAGAAACGGAGGCCGAAATACAACTAGAGAGTGGAGAGACAGTACGCAGGCACAATGATTTCATCCGGCCCCGCACCCCAGTCACACCGTACCCTGGGGAAGAGAAAGTGGTTCCAGAAGATCTGGAGGAGACAAACAAAAACCAAACGGAAGAAATCGATCAGCCGATTGCTATTCGGAAACCGCACCGCTCACCTAAGCCGATAGAACGTTACATTTCACAACTGTGATTCCATCTGTCACGTGAGGGGATGTTACATGTGTGTCGTCCGCTAAACCGATGAGCAAACACAGACACATACAGATCGATTGACCGATAGCTGATTCGTCCACTCTTTTTCCTTGTGCTGATTGGTTCCTTTTCGACTTATTCATCTGGTGTAACCTACAAGCTATCTATTACAGTTTTTGACACGTCCTATCCGGTGTGTGTTCTTATTCACTTCTTGCGCGGACTAAGGGTCCAGGTGCGATCCAGCAATACTCGAGTAATACGTATCAGAATGGCGACGGTTGCTACGAGCCCTCTTGCGGGACTGTCATGTCTGTGGCCTGATGGTGCAGAAAAACCCTCTCTACAGTCGTGGATACAGTGGAAAACATCTTTCCAACATCAAATGACTCTCTTTCCTGTGTTAAACCCCTCTATCGTGTTATCCGATACCCATTGGATTATGTTATTCCGCCAAGCCCTTGGATCAGAAGGACAACGTCATTTTGACGCTATGAACTTGATGGCTAAGACCAGTATTGTGCACGTGATCCAGTTGTTTGAGGAATTGTGGGGAATCCAACAAAGTGTGTTTTCCGCTCGTTATCAGTTTTTCAAGCTACAGCAACGATGCGGAGAAAGTGTAAATGATTTCATTGCCCGCATTCATCAAGCTACACCGGAATGCCGGTACAATACCATTCCCTCAAGTCGGTTTGAAGAAGTCATGAAAATCCAGTGCCTAATTGGTGGAGTTACAGATGATGGTGCGAGGGAAAAATTATTGTCACAGGAGGAAGAAACCCTTTCCTGGGAAATGGCGTGTAACCTTGTACGTCAAAGGGAAAACCTAAAATCCCAACTATCCACCTTCAACCCTCCTCAGCCTGTGGAATGTGTAAACAAACTGTCACCACGGTTATCCTCTGAAAACAGGGTACGGAAGTTCGTCTGCTACCGATGCGGGGATCAGCACACTTCTCCCACCCAGTGTCCTCATACTCGCACAAAGTGCAGAAATTGCGGAAAACTTGGCCACCTGGCACGTGTTTGCCGTTCCCCACGGTCACAAGTCTCGATCAAATCATTGAACTCCGACGACGGTGAGTGCCCAGATTCCCAGCTAAATTTTATGAACCATATAATTTCAAACTGCTCAGTTATGACGAAAGTGTCTCCATATAGGATCACGCTTCATGTTAATAACGAACCTGTTTTATTTGAATTGGATACTGGTTCCGCGGTGACATTGATTAGTAAAAACGCGCTCTCATCGTTACCCGACCTGGAACCGACTGATACCGTTTTTAGAACCTATACAGGAGAAGTGATTGATTTACTTGGGAAGTGTCAGGTACGAGTGCAGCATCAGGGTAGATCACACAGTCTGGTACTTCATGTCGTGCCTCAGGCTCCAGTCAATTTGCTTGGTCGCGATTGGATGAAAATGTTACCACAAGTATTAAATACTATCCACTCCGTGGGGGAGGATACCTTTGAATCGGTCCTTAAACGATATCCAGAAGTGTTTGACGAGCAGCAATTGGGCAGACTCAATAATTTTAAAGCAAAAATCCATATGTCAGACTCAAGTACACCAAAGTTCTTTAAGGCCAGAACACTGCCCTATTCCTTACGACCTAGAGTGGAAGACGAGCTGAAAAGGCTTCAAAGAGAAGGTATAATTGTACCAGTCCAACAAGCTGAATGGGCGGCCCCGATAGTGCCTGTACTTAAGCCCGACGGTAACGTACGAATCTGTGGTGATTATAAGCTTACAGTAAATCGAGGTGCCATCATAGACCGTTATCCATTACCGAAAATTGAGGATTTGTATGCCAACTTGTCTGGAGGAGTCAAGTTCACTAAATTGGATTTGAGTCACGCCTATTCGCAGGTAGAGTTGGATGAGACCTCCCGACGTCTTACGACGATCAGTACACATTTGGGGCTATTCGAATACACTAGACTGCCTTTCGGGATTAACTCAGCGCCGGCGATCTTCCAAAGGATAATTGACAATATCGTGCGTGACATACCGAACACTTGCGCATATCTCGATGATATCCTTATCACGGGTCGCACAGAAAAGGAGCACTTGTACACGTTGGACCGGGTGTTGCATAAACTCTCTGAACACGGTTTGCGTTTGAAACGCTCCAAATGTGCTTTCCTAGTTGATTCAGTTGACTACCTCGGTTATAGACTGGACAAGCATGGTTTACACGCGCGGAAAGATAAATTACAACCCATTATTTCTGCACCCTCACCTCGTAACGGAGCCCAGTTACGCTCGTTCGTTGGAATGCTTTCACATTATCGTCGGTTCCTACCTAATCTTGCTTCTGTTCTAGCACCACTTCACAACTTGCTGAAAAAAGATTCTAAGTGGGCATGGGGCGAGGAAGAGCAACAAGCATTTGACAGGGCAAAAGGTCTCCTTGCTTCTTCACCAGTCTTGGTACATTACGACCCCAACAAACCCCTCATCCTACAGTGTGATGCTTCACCTTTTGGAGTCGGGGCAGTGCTGGGACATAAAGTCCACGACGGAACAGTTCGCCCTATTGCTTTCGCGTCCCGCACATTACAACCTGCTGAGAAAAATTACGCACAATTAGACAAGGAAGCACTGGCCGTAGTATTCGGAGTAAAGCGGTTCCATCAGTACTTGTGGGGCAACCAGTTTGAGATACAGACTGACCATAAACCACTGTTATCACTTCTCGGTAAGGAACGAGGCATAGAACAACTTAACGCACCCCGAATGGTACGCTGGGCCCTCCTACTTTCTGCTTACAATTATCAAATCCGATACATTGCCGGTCCTCACAATAATGTCGCTGATGCGCTCAGTAGATTGCCACAGATTGACCAACAGGAGGAAAGAAGTGACGCGCCCTACGAGTTTGTTCAACTTTTGCAACACCTGAATACTACACCCATATCTGGCGACATGGTTAGGAAAGCTACAGACAGAGATCCCGTTCTATCGACTGTGAAACGTATGCTGCTGCGTGGCTGGGGTTCGCGAGCCCCTGGTGATCTGCGTCCGTTTTTCAATTGTAGATTTGAGCTGAGCCTGCATGAAGGATGTATCCTACGTGGATCTCGCATCGTTATTCCATTGACTCTCAGGTCAGCTGTACTGAAAGAATTACATGATGCACATCCAGGTATTGTCCGCATGAAAGCCCTCGCCAGATCCTACTGCTGGTGGCCAGCGATTGACCGAGACATCGAAGCACTTTTGAGTACTTGTAACACATGCCAAAAATATCAAAGAGATAATCCAACAGGCCCAATTCACCCTTGGCAGTTGCCCGACAGCCCATGGGAACGTGTCCACGCCGATTACTTTGGCCCGATCGAAGGAAAAATGTTGCTACTTTTAGTAGATGCGTACTCCAAATGGATTGATGTGCATGTTGTTGCAAACGCTACTGCAGAAGCTACAATCAATGGCGTACGCTCTAGTCTATCTACACATGGCATACCGAAAACATTAGTCACTGACAACGGTCCGCAATTTACGAGTGCAGCGTTCAAAGAATACCTGCAGAGCAACGGCGTTCATCACATGACTTCCGCACCGTACCATCCAGCGTCAAACGGTTTAGCTGAAAGAGCGGTCCAAACCGTGAAAGCTGGTCTTCTAAAGCAGCGTAATGGCTCGTTACGAACCAAACTTGACCGATTCTTGTTCGCATATCGGATCACACCGCTAGAGTCTATCGGAAAGAGCCCTGGGGAGGCAATGTTTGGGCGTCGACTACGTACGAGGCTAGACCTACTTTTTCCAGACCCTCGTCAGACCAGGCGTTGCCAGCAACAACGTATGCATGAAAGTGGACGCGCACCAGTTAAGCCCCAGAAGTCGATAGTGGAACGTGATGTTTACACGAAACTACCACATGAGCAGTTATGGCAGCCTGGCACCGTGCTTACGAGCTCAGAAACGGAGGCCGAAATACAACTAGAGAGTGGAGAGACAGTACGCAGGCACAATGATTTCATCCGGCCCCGCACCCCAGTCACACCGTACCCTGGGGAAGAGAAAGTGGTTCCAGAAGATCTGGAGGAGACAAACAAAAACCAAACGGAAGAAATCGATCAGCCGATTGCTATTCGGAAACCGCACCGCTCACCTAAGCCGATAGAACGTTACATTTCACAACTGTGATTCCATCTGTCACGTGAGGGGATGTTACATGTGTGTCGTCCGCTAAACCGCTGAGCCGATGAGCAAACACAGACACATACAGATCGATTGACCGATAGCTGATTCGTCCACTCTTTTTCCTTGTGCTGATTGGTTCCTTTTCGACTTATTCATCTGGTGTAACCTACAAGCTATCTATTACAGTTTTTGACACGTCCCATCCGGTGTGTTCTTATTCACTTCTTGCGCGGACTAAGGGTCCAGGTGCGATCCAGCAATACTCGAGTAATACGTATCACCTTAGTTTGTTATACAAGATGAACTTGGTTGTTTGAAGCAGTCAGAAAAAGCGTCAAAGAGGGAAAGTCTGCACTCAGTATCCCGCGTAGTGTTCGAATATTTCGACACCACAACTTTTACGAAAACGCTGAACGCATATGTGAAGTCGTACGTAGGATGTGCTATTCAAGCGTGACAGTCCTGGCAGTAACACAGCCTCACCCCGCTCACGACTGTACAACTCAGGGCGACAAATGGCATCCAAGATTTGTCTCACTCCTTGAAAACCTAGACTGAAAAATCTAGGTGTGAACAGCGAACGGTGTACCAGATCCTAAGTTTCACCAGCCACGCTACACATCTTTTGAAATCTAGCCTCTGGGGCATCAGTTTAAGTTGACCACACAGTACAATTGATTGAAATGTCAACGTTTTCCTCCTGAGTGTCAAAGCTCTGGAATTCTCTCCCGGCGCAGGTAATTAATGCCCCCACCTTATCACTATTCAAAAATCGACTTCACGACACATTGACACATTTACACTAGGTGATATAGTACGTGAGCATCAACTGACCTCGCTAGTATGGAATAAACAATGGACTTTATTAGACTCCCCCTAAACTCCAGACAGGAATGCTCACCTCTGTGCTACTGGAGACCACTTGGTGAGGTATGCAACTTATCCCATCTTTCATCAACACTGTTTTCCTTTTGCAATGTACACCCTAACTATCTTACGGGCCTTATCATCTGTGCCTTCTTACCCGTTATAACCATTACTCCATTGTGTGCTATTCAGTATAAACCGGCAACCTGGCGATGAATGCGTCAAAATGACCTAGTCTTTGCATCATATCAGCAGTTTTGCATGAAGCGCCATAAACTGCATATCGTTGGCGATGTGCTGCAATTCTCCTCATCAGTGATTTATCCAGCTGTGCCAGTTCCGATCTACCTTGATCAGCTCATGTGGGTGATACGTTCACAAAAGTCAAGTTGTCGTTTTGCTCTTCTCCTCTGCTATCCTTTCTTGTCCCTTGCGTTCTGCTATTTCGTTTTTACATTACCCGTGTTCATCCACTCTGCTCTATTGGAGAAGCGCTTCAGCTTAATCATCAGGTCGTCACAATATCTATCCTGATTTTTAAAAGCTGATTCTTATTGACGTAATTTTGCTTAGTCCTTATAGTTCTTGAAAGAGACTTGCGTCAACGACACTTACCGACACAGGTCACCTCGTTCATAACGCATTAGATAAATGTGTGTCAACTGCATCGACCAGACAGGAGGCACAGTTTCTTATATGCGCCTACACGTTCCTGCCGTTCGTCAGTTATCCCTCATCTAGAACGCATTTTTATAGTTCCTAAGATCTTTCAGGGAGTAAAGTGCCAGTTTACGCTATAACAGTAGTGTTCACCGATAAATACTTTATTTTGGTTTGCTTCTAGGGCGTACCTCTTTTGTAACCTTGTTGGAAGCGTGTGTGTTACAGCGGAATCTCCAATCATTCTGGGTTCATAAAGCATTTTCTAAACTTGAATGTTTCGGTGCTGCTCTCTGTCATCCCTGCACTCCAGGACCAACGGTTCCGTCATGGTTTGGACTCATCATGCAGACAGCCGGAGCTGGGATTGGCACTCGGCACATAATGGTTCGCTGCTATCGCCATGGTCACTAAACCACTGAGGTCGCAAGCAGTCCTTGACACAGCCCAATAGGGCGAAACGCGCGTCTGATGCTTTTCCGGATTGTAATCAGTGTTTGATGACTTGGGTGGGTGGGTATGGATTGTGACACGCAATCAAAATTGTGGACACGGCTTAGTTTAAAGCAAACCTGCCAGTTTGATCATTGAGACTACATCTGAGAATTACTGATCTGCTCTCTCCCGCCCAAAAATTGTTAGTTGTTTCAACACCTAGTCAGAGCAGACGAAGCGATTTTAACCATTAGTACCGCACACGCAGAGTAACAACTTTACTTCGCATCGGTACTGCCTGAGAGACTTTGACCCAGAAGTGTGAACACGCGAGCTGAGACCAGCGACGAAAGCTTAAAGTCGCACGACTGCGTCGAGATCCAGAAAATATTGGCAGATAGCAACGGTTCGTTTACTCACTCAACCACAGATGAACCTGCCGCAAATGTCAAACCGTTTGGAAGTTTTGAGAGAACTCGTTTTCACTGGAATCACAAACAACCAAGCCGACATTGGAATACGGTACTATTTTCAAACAAGTAAAATCAACAAATGTACAATACCTCAACAATTTGTGCTTCCGACACATGCGCATCAAATCTATGCAAATTAGCCAACGAGTATGGCTTCAAGTTACACGTGTGTTATAAACTATCATCTCAATAGACTATACCTTATACAAGCTTATATAAGCCCAATCAGAAAGGGGAGCAAAGCGATAGGATAGCACGAGCGAGTTGGTTTCATGTGTGGGATTTCCATCCGCATCGACAGTGCAATATTGTGAGGTCACTCATGCGATAGGAGATAACGTGAGTCTTAATGTAACAGGGTTTGTACATCAGTGTCCAGGTATCGCAAGGGTGTTTAGGTTGAAACCTCTCAGAGCACCGATAACATGGGGTGTTACCCCGCGAAAGGATGATAAGGTTCGTTCAGAAGTTAAAATATTACGTCAAAGTGTGCGCAAATGAATGTAGGTGACCCACATTCTCAGGGTGTAAACAACCACGGAACCGAGTTATCATCGGTACGCATAAGCTGGATTGAGAGCCTGTGAAAACAAACTTTGAGTTGGTGCAAAGGAGTGTTGGGTAATGGTAGTGAAAATCACAGCCATGGGATCCTTGAGCTATACAAAGGTAGCCTAGGATAGGGCATTCAGGATCCTTCTGCGCCTTCATATTTATGGATCAATAATATAGCAACTTAATGAATTGATTATTGAGGGGAGAAATGTTGGTAAGGCACATGGATTGCCACGTTGTGGCAATGTCATGGGGAGAACTAGGTTTAGCTCACTGGGGTTTGAGACGATAAATGCAAAATTTTCGGTGAGGGTAGCTCGTTTGGGTCACTGCTGCTCGAGATGCTATACACAGCCGTGTCACTTGGGAGGTCTTAGGTGGAGTCCGTGCAGTTTGCGTTGACATGTGGTAGTAGCGTTATTAAAGAGAGCTCAGCTGTGCCTTGCACTGTTTCAGTCGCTGCATGGTGAAAACATTACTGGGGTGAGCTCAGGCGAACTCTGCGCAGGTCTCGCAAAGCTATGCGAGCACTTTAAGTTTTAGCGGTGAAGGCACCTCTGTGGAATGTCTTGAAGTAAAGGAACACCCACGCAGTCTGTTATTTCCGCCCCCTTCCATGCAAAGTTCTTCGGTTTCGTCCATTATTTCCCTCCATTGCCACTTTACTAAGTATATTGACTGCAGAGATTATGTGAACCTGTCAGTACCTTGTACCAAGTAATTCAAGTTGTGTCGAGTTGTGATTAGTACCGTTATCCGGTTATGGCTTTTTCCGTTGCTTTAATGCGGTTGGAAACGCGTCACTCGAACCTTACAACCGGGTTTTGTCGCTTACATTCTTGACAATAACTAGCTATCTCCTCTTTCGTTTAGTCTTTCCCAGACTGTTTTATGAACACACGCTCTCACAATATAGATGAAACCGAGTCCACCGAACAGCGCTACGCTCCCTCTCGTTTACCCTGGATTCATAGGTTCCACAAGTCATGCAAGCTTATCTAAACAAGCAGCATTCCGTAGGAAATGCACGTATGTTTAGACTCTTTTAACTTATATTCCATTCTCCGAGTCTATAAAGAAATCTTGTCATTTTCTCTTCTCTCTTGGATTTAGGTACTTTGTTATTCAGCCTTCATATTGCTCGTGCGCGGAACAGTCCACAAACTGCGGCGTTCGTTCCGAATAGGCCACTTCCATGATTAGGCTGGCATGACGTCGAACACATTACGCAGTGTTTCATCGTGTTCGTGTACGTCAAATATAACAAGATCAACGTGGGGAAACTTTATTGCGCTATGGTGTGCGGGCGACCTCCTTCAGTTTGACGATTACCGAGCAGAACGGGTGGTTGTGAACAAATCTTCTGAAGCGGTTCCATCAATTGGTGCCAAAAAATAAAGATAACTAATCTATATTATTTCGAGCAATTCTTTACATGAATTAAGGTGTACATCTAAAGAAAATGGGTTTTACTGGCCTGGTGGCTGCAAAACTACTCTGATTAGAGAGTCGCTTTGAAGCGTTCGTTGTGCGAATGAATTGCGATGTGCAATCTCAAAGCGGACTGCGATTCTTATTGAACTGAACCTTGGCTAATTCGATCATTGAGAACGTAGCTGACGAAGACGATAGATATTGGGTATTGTCGGCCCGAAAATAAAATCGCCTATGTGGTAATCCAGTGTCGTTGGTCCGTTTCGTCCTCCAGATTGCAGTGTACACAGACCACCTAGCGTTTAACTTGCGACATGGTTTGAAACTGCTATCAGTGACATGGTTACAATCCTGATCGGACTACCTGTTTAGTGTGCATCATACTGAGTTCATTATGGGGTTCAATTGACCACTATAGAGCAGCTGGGAAGCATCTTCATTAATGTTGCCTCATCTTCACATGGTAGACAGCTGTCCGTGAAACCATTTTTTCGCTGCAGCACGGGAGCCCTGATCCTGAAAGTATACCGAAAATTTAGGTTTTAATTACTTTTCCTTTACTCCCTTCTCTCGAATCACTCCAGTTCTCTATTTTTTCTATAAAACAGCAAAGCTTCAACGAAATGTGCTGCTTGTCTTCTGTTTATGCTTAGAAATATAAAAAGCATATGAGCACATATATATCAAAAGATAGGTGAATGACCAACCCGGCTCATAAAAGTCACAGTGGTTGTCTTCATTGATACAATGGTTGTATTTCCCAGTTGGCTGCAACATATGCGACATTACTTATTTATGCTATGTTGTAGTAAACCTTTTTCTGAGCACGGGTTTTTGTTATTCATTGCCTAGGGCCGCGCAAAGATAAGATGGAACACCAGTTGGAGTTTGCCACGGGAGTAGGAACAACCCGTTTTGCCTTAAAGCTGCTTGCCTAGTAAAACGGGAGGTTTTGCTCTGTGAAAACTTGGCAAAAGCTATTCTTCCCTCAACGCAGTACATGTACTTGATCCAAGCGACATTAAAAATTTGCGATAAGTGCTTCTGTGCGTGTGTAGGCCGGTCAGATCTTGAGCATTGCTTCAAGATTTTTCTGTTCAGTGTCGATTGAGCATTTAAGCAGTCTGTTGGAGCTCCCATATAGATTTGCTATCTAGCTTATATGGGGTTTCCGTCAACGAAATGAAGTCTGCTAGCATGTGAGGTCCAATCTGAGGCTTCGGAGCTGCAACAGCATACGATTATGGAACTAGACAATGCTCAGTACTGCTGCCTAGTGCTACTTTTCAAAGGAGAGTTCCATCCGCCTCACCTTCATGAACACAATACTCTACCGTAACCAACAGGTCATGTTCGCGCGTAGGGACCAGTGAGTGTATCAAATATATACATTGAACATTGAACATTGTATTTAATGGGAATAAAAGCTCAAGCTTTACATGACCCAGGGGTAAAAAGAATTCGGGTTGGGTCTAATGAAAGGCCAAGCAACCTTATAGCGGGTCCGACTCGCCTGTTAGCCGTATCTTCACCGGGCTTATGCGGCATGTAAACAGAATGCACGCCGGCTCAAAGCGTGACATCCCACCACCCCCTCCGAAACGGCTATGGAAAAGAGGTAGGTAGATGAAAAAAGAAAGAAGCTCCATCAAGTGGAAGGTGGTTATATCAGGGAATATCGCGGTGCAGCTCGGCCAGATGACAATCCAGGCGAGTTTTAAAATCCGCCACAGTGGGTGCCAAGCCTAAATCGGCAGGCAGAGCATTCCACGGTCGTCAGATTCGCAAAGCAAAGTAGTGTCGTCTGCAGTTCAGCCGACTGTGCTGAGGTGTTAGCCTCAGTGTGTGGCCACGTAGGTGGAAGCACGGTTGGTGCAGTGTGAGTAAGTGGCGACTGGGATGTCCAGGATTGGATAAGATCATAAATACAGGCATCAGGTTGCCCAGTAAACGTCGGTACTGAAGCGAGTAGAGGCCCAGGCAGTGAAGTCGTTGTGGATAATCTAGATGCTTGAGATCTCGGACCAGTTTTGTTGCTTGACGTTGTGGGGCTTCGAGTATGCGTTGGTCCTTCAAGAACCAGGGACACCAAGCCTGCATAGCAAACTCCAAGTGGGGTCGAAGAAAAGCGTTGAGGAGGAGGCGGAAATTGCTAGGGTCAATTTGACCGAAGGCTCGTTTCAGCAATTCCATCACGCGGTTAGCAGCAGCTGCTGCTTTCCGGCAAGAAGCGGATACGGAAAGAGTGGTCTGGGTAATGATACCCAAGTCTCTTTCGGCTGAAGAGATCTGGAGGATAGACGCTCCCAGGCAATATACAGGAGAAAAAGCGGAAGGGCGGGTAGAAAGGACACGACATTTCGGAGTGTTAAATGGAAGGTTGTTTTCTATGGACCACTGATGTAGATGGTCGAGGTCCATCTGAAGTGCGTGGGCATCGTCCGGAAGGTTAATTGTACTCCACAGCTTCACGCCATCCGCATATGGCAGTAGCGAAGGCACCACTTGCGGTGTGACGTCATCAATGAAGGCTGGGAAGAGATGCGGTCCTAGAACAGACCCCTGTGGAACTTCGCTTGTTGCAAGGATGCGGGAAGACAACGTTCCGTCGACGCGTACTTGGACGATACGGTTTTGAAGGTAGTTCCGGATCCAGTCCATCAAGGTCCCTGAAACACCGTAAGACAACAGTTTCTGTAGTAGAATGTTGTGGTCAACCTTATCGAAGGCTTTGGCGAAATCCAGGAATATAACGTGCGTTTCTAGGCTTGAGTCGGCAGCAGTCGTCCAGCTATCCATGGCAAGTAGCAGGTTACTCGGGCACGACCGTTGCCGCCTGAAACCGTGCTGGCAATCGGAGAGCAGTTTCTGGGCCTCCATGTAGTCTATTAAAGCTTCTGCCACGATCGATTCCATCACTTTGGAGATCGTAGGGAGGAGGGTTATTGGGCGGTAATTGGCCGGGTCTTTGCTAGTACCGCCTTTATAGATTGGTGTAATAGTTCCACATTTCCAAGCATTGGGAACTTCGCCTTGCAAGAAGAAGTGGGTGAACAGCTCAGCAGATCTTCTTGCAACCTTCTGGATACTTTTGGTATGGCTGCACATTCTACTATGAACAACCGGTTTCCTTTATCACGCTTCACTTTCCTGGTTGAGGGAGACCAAACCGGCGGTACAGTGTAATCATGCAACATGTCTAGATGTATCATTAACTGCCGCGGTTCTAACTTCTATCTGTTTGGTCCACTACAGTAACCTCGTTTTTACTTGCATCACTCGGCTTTTTTAACCTGCTTACAGTACCACGTCATATACATTCTGTGTACTCATGAATACCTGAGAAATGGAAGCTCATTCTAACGCGTTCTGTTATGCTGGCCATAAGCACAAATCGTGCGTAACTGAGACGATATGATTGTAGCTATGTGCAACCGAAGTATCGTGCGCACTTTTGCATTCATTTTGCAGCACCCAAATCTTATGGAATCACAGCCGCCGTCAATTCGTTTCGTTTGTCACAGGAAGCGCTAGAGACACCTTACATCGACCTCTACATGATACATTGGCCCGGACTACAAGGGTTTTCTCCTACAAAACTGGAGCGACAGGGGCATATGGCTGATATAAGAAAAGGCACATGGAAGGCTCTGGAAGAATTGGTGATACAGGATAAAACACTGGCTCAACAATTAGAGGATACCAACTTGTCTCCATCAACCACTGTCACCGGAAGCGGGGCCTACCGCGCTATACGTTCGCTTGGAATTTGTAACTATCTCCCGCGACATATTCATGAACTTTCTGGGTACGCTTCGATTCCTCCTGCTGTCGTACAGGTAAGCAACCACACTCTCAGGTAATTGAGCGCGTTGCAATTTACCGTCTATCGATTAGCTTAGTCTCTCATTCTGATAAGTCGGCGCGACAACATCAGCGACTCAAGCCTTGCGTCATTATTTCGTCTTCTTATTCTGAATACCCAGCAGGGGAAACCGTTTGCGTGCAAAGCATATAGCACTGCCTTCAGACTAGTATGTGGCCATGAGGCAAACAAACATTTAGCCTACATAGATTTCACTGGAATCTCATGAGCAACTTCTAACTTCCTTAAGGTCACAAGCTAACGATAAGACGACTATGATCCTACTAACCAATGTAATGTAACACTTTTATGTTACTGAACAACAGATGCCATTTGGAATTTCACACTTGCGTCATTCAGCACAGCCAGGACGTTTACGCTGGCTCATTCTTCTATCCCTCATGCACTTGATGAAATTCACCTCCCAAGCCTCTTCTCAACATCAAGTAGGCAAGTTGTCGTGTCGCAGTGCTTCAGTAGGTCATGTTCCTTAAGGCCCCGGCATGTTATTCGTCATGACGACAAGTCAGATCGCTTATAGATAAGGTTTATCCTCACAGGTTACTACTGATTTGTGCGCTTCAAATGTTGGTACTAAACGATGTTTACTAGTTGTACGCTTATGCATCTAAAAAAGAAGTAGGAGGCAATCAGCTGATCTACTTCAGGTCAAAAAGCAGGTGTCTTCATAACGCATGCTTAGTTATTTCTACACGGTTAAACCTCCCATTGATGAGAGTGAGTGGACAGGGGTTGACGTTCTGCAGTTAGTCTGATCCCAGCGGGTGCACCAAGTACCCGAGAACGGAAGCTTTGATGGATGACAAAACTGCTTGTGGCTCCTTGATTGCAACTTACAAGTTCTGGGGAGGTGGAATGAGATAATAAGCGGCCTTGCAGAATGGGAACCGAAATGGACTGAACTGCGAGTTCGCGCGAGACGATACCGCCAAGTCTATACTATTAATTTCAGTCCGCAGGCGTACCAACGAAGATCATACAGCCAGTCTAATAAGGAAAGCGTATGCTGCATTCTGTGCTTTATAAAGTTAATGCATAAGGCGAAACTGAAGCCATACTTTCGAGCACCATGACCCGTAGGGCAACTGGTTAAAGCATTCTAAATTGCGAGCATTTTAAACGATCAGATAAAAGTTACTCTAACCATAAGTTCTGATCTTCGATCGCCATTATCCCATGGATTATGAAAGTGATCACAGCAGTGAGTATACTACACATGGGTTAAGTACTAGTGTTAGATGGTTCATTGGAGCGTAATGCATCATCTTGCAATAACCGACTGCGCCATGTCCTCAAAAAGCGGAAGCCAATGCTGAGACTGAGACTGAGGCTGTATTTAAGAGCAAATAGTAAGGTTTCTGTATAAGTTTATGGAATTATGAAAAATCAAACATTTAATTTCGTATCATCAGCGGTAATGTTTGGGCAGATAATCCTTTATACTTGTCCGGTTAGGAATTCGTATTGGTGTCATTATTTCCGGGTATAGGATGTACTTCTTTTGCACTGTATGTGCACCGTTTCACAAAAACACAGGTTTCTGAATTAATTGTCGATACGTGTTTTAACACACTTCCCAGAATCGGTCTCTATTAATCCTTCTGGCAGTGTATTCCGTAAATTTACGATTCTTCGTTCCATACAAAGCTGATATGATACCTTGTTCATGCACGAGAGCCTGACCTTGTAACGGTGTCCTCGTGTGTTACAGGGTTCCCGCAGGTGAATTATTTGCCGCTGTATGGGGAAGTGATTCATTTGTAGTATTCGAAGGATCACTTCTTACTCGGCGCTGGGATAGTGTGTAGATTCCGAACCTTTCAAAACGTTTTTCATACGGAATATTTCGTTGACTGAGTATAATTCTGGTTGCGATATCCCGTATTTTCCCAAGCTTTACAGTTCCACTGGGTTATCAGCTGGTAAGTTTGGGCGCAGTTGTCAAGGATTGGTCTAATATGCGAGGTGGATATTCGAGGGACGGTTTTTTCGGACTTTATGGATAAACTGCGTCTTAATGCCCAGACCATACGAAGTTCCGCACGGTACAATTTCTCTGTATTTTCTAGTGATCGCATATCACGTAGTGTGAGAACTCCCAAGTCTGACAAACGTATTGGGATGGAGCAACTGGCCGTCCAAGCTGTAGGACCGAGTTGCTGGACGTCTGGTGATACTGATGAACCGACTTGCTTGCGTTAAGAGGGAGATGGATTTCAGTGGACCACGTTGACAGTCGATCTAATTCATGCTAGAGGCGAGTGCAGTCGTGCTGTTTCTCAATGATCCTACAGATTTTCAAATCATCTGCAAACAGAGCACATGATGACTGAAGCTGCTACGGAAGATCGTTGATATGAATGAGAACTAATGCTGACCCAAGTACAATTTCTTGAGGCAGGCCACTGGTCGATGGGAACCAGTCTGTCAGGCAGTCACTGACCTGCACTCTAAAATTTTGTCCCACAATAAACTCGTGTAATCACTGAAGCAGCGTGTCACCGGTTCCGTAGGTCCTCAGCCTACGAAGAAGTACCTCCTGATTGACTCTGTCAAACGCCTTACTAAAGTCCATGTACACCACGTCAAGATCCTTCCGTTCGTTGACAGCTCGTACACACTGGTGGTTTGCGTACGTTAAGTTGGCTATGCAGGATCGCCCTTTCGTAAAGCCGTGTTACGCTGGCGTCAATAAGTCCATCGATTCGAAGAACGGCAGCAGACACTTTTTCACAACCTCCTCGAGAAGTTCACGTCACTCGGATCACCACCCTCGGGAAGCGGTCTCATTATCGAGCATTTCCATTCATTGGAAACAGATCCTTCAGGGGGTGGTTTTAAAGAATAGGTTTATCACGTGTGGTTTGATGACATTCGATAGAGACTTGAGTGTTAGTGGGTGAAGTCCGTCTGGTCCGGGGGGATTTGCACCATCGTGCTTGACGAGTAGCTGACACACTTCGACTGCATTATATTATAGGCTGTCGAACAAGACTGGCGCAACCTGTTCCGGTACTGGAATGACGCCGGTTTACTAAAAAATACGGTGGGGAATTGCTCAACCAAGGCACGCGCGCGCTCCGCGCTTGAAATGAGCGTCTGACCGTCCAAGCTCTCTAAGGCCGGTTGGTCGCCCCCAGATTTCAGTTGACGTTTCAAGTAGGCAATTATTATCTTGGGTGTAGTTGTGGCCGAGGATGCTAGAGCCTCTTCGCACTGCCGGCTTTTCTTGATGTTTGCGTCGTTACATAAGTTAGGCTGTTTCTTGTACACCGTGTAATCTTCTTCACAACCCGAGTTGATGTACCTAAAGTTTGCGACCCCGTATAAAAACCAATGCGGTTTGACAGGTCCGACTTTTGAATACTTCAGGGGAACGAACCGGGTACACAGAGAGTTAAGCTTCCCCTTCATTGATGACCAACAGATCTCAAGCGACGCATCCAGTGACAGTGTCCAATCAGTCTGATTTGCGGCTTGGAGGAGCAGGTTGAAGTCCGTCTTCCAATAGTGGAATGTCGACTTCCGTTGGTTGTAATACTGTAACAGCAGTTCTATGCTTGCCACAATGAAGCAGTGGTCCCAGTTCGCCAGAGGTTCGAGGACTCTGATCTCTTTCAGTTTCCGCTCACAGCTCGTAAACATTAGGTCCAGACAAGATGTCGAGTGCGGAGTTACGCGCGTCGGTTGGATGACATGTTGCGTTTCCCCGATTTCAATATCCATTTTAGCGAATTGAGCCTCGACGTCACCATGACCGGGACGACGCCGGACGTTTGGCCAGAATATATTAGGTAAATTTAGATCCACCATAAGTAAGAAATGAGGGCGTCTCATTTGCCTATGTATATGTGGTATACAGTCACAATACTGCACGAAGCCAAATGAAGCTGGACATGAGGGCAGTCAGTGCTACACCTCGCGTTATGGAAAATGCGTTGTCTGCACTGAGTAGTGAAGCTTTGGCCCACTTACCTAAACAATCATGCATTGCAGGAACGGTACTGAATCACCGAAAAAACGATCATTTGCCTTGTCCAACAAACACAAATTTTGCTATTCCTGAGCAGTACTCCGAACTGATTCCACATGATTCAGGTATGGATGATCCAGAAAGGGTTCTGGTGTTAGGTGATAAAGAACTTATACTCGAATTGTACACAAATACCATATACCGGGAAGGGCACTTTTGATAAAGTTCCCAACATGTTATATCTGCAGTATACGTGGCACGCCAAAGTGGACAAGGGTTATCCCACTTACCTTTACGTCCCGTTGCTGACCCAGACAAGAATGTTTTCAAAAATGAAACTACCGTTACCGGATACATGTCAACTGAGGTGTTAGTCGGTTTTGCGAAGAGCTCTATTAACACTGCGAGATTCTCATTTCCTGACACAGTAAGTAAAGGATACTAGTTCCACTTGCGCCAAGGTATCATCACAAAAGTCTACAAAGTCGGCGTAAAGAGTGCTCTTGAAATGGATGTCAAAATTCAACTACAGCTAAAGTCGCTTGCTGCCTTTTCCGTAGTCCCAGTCGCTGAAGTGAGGACTTTTGATGAGCTTACTATCACATTTCCAAATGAACAATCATATAATGCGGTGTTCAATTATTTCTTCACTACTTATACTGAAGGGGCAGCATGTCGAGAACCGCAGTACTCACTGCGAATGTGGAACCATCACGATACCACTCCTGATTGGTCACCGTAAACCACCGTAAACCTGCGGAGGAATTCACAATGCTTTGAATTCCTTATTCCACTGCAGTCATCCAAGCGTTATAGTATTTGTTTGATGGGATACAGAGCTACTTGTCATGCCATAGACTTACACTAGCCAATTCGTGTGCAGGTCGTTTTGAGGTGCGGAAGTAAATATTTGATGAGTTGAAAGCTGCCGTTGCTTCTTATGTTTGAGATTATGAATCAACGGGGGACCGGCTTAAATACTTGCCAAGATTAGCTAATTTGCAATAATTACCGTTGTTGTTCTAGCCAGTGTTAAACCTAGCGTTAAGCTATTTGCATTCAATGGAAAATGTTATCCGTATGAACAAATTCTGTATGATTAGATAACAACCTACGTTCCGTCTCTTTCAATTTGAAATCCATTTTAAGAGTGCTTAGCTCGTTCTCGCATTGCTTAAGTGGGCAATTTTTCACTTGCGTATTTCATCTTTGAAAACACAGTCCAGATCAACGCATGAATAGTAACTCACAGTTTATGCGTACGTAAGTGGTATCACTTTCAAACGACATTCGTGATTCGTGCGTACTAGCGTTGTGGGAGTATCACCGCGCTTCGCCGCTGCACGTGGGATCGTAAGCATTTCGATAGCCTTCAATATTGTCCCTCATCTCTGACTCAAATTAACTGGTAGCGCACTTACCTGGGCATTTGCCGGGATCCCAGAACACTGATCGCTTGTCAGGACTTTTGTCACAGAATCAAGGGACTTCTCAGATGAACGGACGACATCATCGCAAAGGCGACCGCAAACCAAGCCGGTACCTACCAAAAGCAGTTGCAAACTCAAGTGGAGGAGTGATTGTACTGGCAACTTGTAAGTAGTCCATTTCCGTTTGCCATATTTGTGAATATGGGGCAGCCACTTTACCGCGAATTCGTCTTCGGTACTTTGTACGCGGAACCAGTTTTCAGTCATAAAGTTGAGGTCCCACGCGTATTCTACCTATGATATCAGTACTGGGTCGGGGGACGTGTGAATTGGATATGAGGTTGCGCCGACCGCTGAGAGGTCGGATGCTAATCGTTTTTTCTATCTTATGCTGGCCACAGTTTGTGTCCTGAACAATCTCCTGCTTACAGAATGGGGTGTGATCGCCAACTTTGCAGGCTGACTAAGTAATGCCATCTGAATTGTTCCCCTTACGAGGTGCGGCTCAGTTTTCCATGTCGTTTAGTTGCTTGGAGGACGCTGCCTTGAGGCAGAGCTCAAAAAGTAGTCTGCTACGAATCGCATACCAGAGTTCTAACAATCGCGCTTATGTGTAAATTGATTGAAGCAACTTCATACCTTGTGTATTGGTAAGCTAGGTGGTGGAGCGGAAAGATGCAATCCAATCAGAGGATCGACCCAAGTGTTGGAGATGTGCCCAATTGTTCCCCCCGGATGCAACGTTGTGTGAGCGGCTCTGGGGTGATATTCATTCTGTTGTGGTGCCGCTGAATGTACGGCTAACCTGCTGCTACCGTGCAGTTGACCGTTGCCAGAAATGTTTCGTGGTTTCCGCTGACTTTACGGATAACCTGCGTGAATCTGCTGTGCCGCCCACAACCAGTTCAACCCGGCAAGAAATGACTAACGTGTGTCAGTGGATAGTGAGCGGCGCTATGTCACATATAGTAACTTATTCACGATGGTCGTTGCTGTCCCCCATAGCTCAGTGGTCTCAACCACGGACTGGCAACATTCGAGTCGCGGCTTCGAGCCCTAACAGGGTCCGATGGAACGTGCACTGCTGACGATTACCGAAGAGATGAAACTCACTTACATTGCTTTTCCGGGCGTGTGACGGCTGTTTGAGTGAGCCTAGATGTGTCGAATTTCTGCCAATACCAAGAAAACAGCCGGACCGAGGGATTCCGACTCTGTTTCTATTGTATGAGAGCATGGCGCAGTAAACAGACTGTAGGAAACCACTAACACAACAAACCTGGAGATGCTGGTTAATAGTAATTGATATACACCAAACGGTTCAAGTCCATGGTCCGACTTGCCGTTGATTCCACATGGATTCGCATTTTGATCTTTACTCGAATTCGATCTCTAATGATAGATGGATCCACTCTTGCGCCAAGATGCTCTGCTTGTGCGCTGCCTCTGTGTAACACATTCCGTTAACGCAGAGGAGTCACAATGTCACGCTGTCACTACGAGGAAGACTGTCCAGCAGCCCGTTTTTCTTGTCACTTGAATTCCTAATGTGAATATTGAATAAAGTATAGTGGTTGCGCTGGATTTTTTCACAACCGTACGTGCGGAGGTATGTGAACAGCTTATTGCATGATTTTTCATGCTCAGGGGAAAGTAGCCTACTTCGATTGCAGCGCCTTCAAAAGGATGGCAAGGGAAAGCCAAACGTTAACTAGGCCTGCTGACACAGTGGGTTTCAACCACCTATTTTTTGAGACCTCGACTAACTGCAGTAAGCGAGCGATGCTTACTTTGTGTAGTTCAGTAGATGGTTTTGCAACACAGTACAATACGATATGTTCCCAGTGGTCGAACTAACGAGCACCTTGGGTGTGAATGTCATAATCGTTATAATTTGCTACTTTTGAAGGCATAGGCAAAAATTGGGTCTTGTAAGTGCCACAGATAGATAATACGGGCACTCGTAGATACCGAATACTGAAAACTGTATCGTAGGGCAAGTAGAGACGAACTGTGTACAATTCTTTTGAAACATGGTGAAAAAAGTTATAGAAATTGTCGGCTGTGAATATCGTTATCCTTCTCATGTCATTTGTAAAATATCTGACTCTCGGTACTGCAGGAAACACAAGTTTGCAATGTCATCGTAAGTGTGCAATGGTTCTCTAAATCGAATAGTGGTAAAATATAAAGATAACGACGTTTTGAACGGCTGCAAAGATGTTGCCTCCATCACATCTTCAGGCAAAGTGTTCCAAATATTTGCCACTGTCCCTTCGAAGCACAGTGGGTGGGGAACTTACTTTACATCCGGCATGACAAGTGTGTACCTGTGTCCATGTGTTCTGCGTGGCCTTCGTAAGCGCAGCATTGGCCTCAGCATGGGGAAGTCACCGAGATGTAGAATACAGTAGGTCATAAAAAAACTCGACTTGCACCGGACGGTAGGGCAAGGTGTAGACTCCTAATTTCTCGTACCAGTCTTCATACCCCAAACCACTTAAACTCGGGATGAGCCTGGTGGCAACGTGTTAGACCCGTTGGGTCTTTCGCTCCTCGCATCGGTTAATCGGAAAGTAGGCGGGCAAACCGTACTCTTGCATTGGTCTAATGATGGAAAAGAAGAGGCGAGTGGAAACCTCTTCAGACCATGTGACGAAGCTACGAGCTCGAGCACAGGCTTACCGCGGAGCACTGAGTTGTCTGCTGCATGCGAAGGTCACCAGCACGAGCGTGGAACGACCTACAACTGTTTTGCCAAATTTGAGAATCGGGTGCAAACTGATTGGCCAGCAAATACAAGCTCGAGTCAACGGAGGTGAATCATTCTTCCAAATATGGAAAATCTGTAGGACGGAATTAACTCACATTGGCTGAGAGCCAAACGCTTCCAAAATTAGTATGTTTCGTTTACCAATAAATAGAACTGAACTACTGTGTAGATTAGACTCCCTCTTATCGAGCCTTGGCCTTTGGTATCCCGTCGGTTGATTGGGCGCAAGACTGCGCAATAAGGCGGCCGTAATCTCGCAGACGCAGAATAGCAGCAGTGCAGTAGTACGAAGGCAGCTTTACAACAATGGCGACAGGAGTCACGAGAACCCAAAGATATTAGTCAGTTTTGAACAATTGCAGACTCTGTTGCAGAAACAGCAGGCGCAGTTTGCAAAAGCACAGGCCAAGTTGATCGAAACGCTGACCAAGAATTTGTCACTAAAAGGATGCTCGGTAACAGGAACAAGTGAAAGTTGCCCCACAGCAGAAACCTTGACCCAACAAGTTTGTGAGTTCCTTTACAATGCCGATGCCGTTATTACCTTTGAATCGTAGTTACATAAGTACGAAGACCTGTTTTGCGTTGATTTAGCCGGTGCTTCAGAAGACAAGCGAGTTCGCCTCATGCTATGGAAATTGGGTGCAGCCGAAAATGAAAAGTTTATGAATTTCATCTTGCCGAAAAGGAGCACTGATTTAACATTCGATGAAGCGGTTGCCACTTTGTCTCAGATATTTGGAGGGCAGTCGTCATTATTCAATATCCGATACTAGTGCCTGACAATGACCAAGCGAGACGACGAAGACTGGGTTACTTACTCGAGTCGCGTAAATCGTGAGTGTGAACGGTCGCTGTTTCACAAGATGACAGCTGATCAGCACAAGTGCCTTATTTATGTGTGTGGTCTTTAAACAACGAAAGATGCGGATGCCCGAACAAGAGTACTGAGCACATTGAACAAAATCCTGAGATCACACTGCAAGAAGTGACGAACGGATGCCAACGGTTGATGAACTTGCAGCATGTTGCTGCGATGATCCAACAGTCATACCTCCAGAGTAGCCAGGACATCATTTGCAGAGTCAGCCGAACTCCTCAGAAAGAATCGGTTCATGTGAGTTCACCACAAGCTAAACCCACTTCTGCATGTTAGTTTTGCAGGGGATGGCACTTTGGTCGAAACTGCCCGTTCCGAAATCAGATTTGCAATCGCTGTGGTAAGCCAAGAGACAAAGAGTCGTGCTGTCTTGAGAAGCGATCAACGATGAGCGGAATACGGTGTCGAATCCCGGTGCGCTTCCGATGTCACAACGCGGCCAAAACTGGGACGGTGACTTTCAACGTTGGCGGTGTCAGCAGGCGTAAGATTACAATGTTGAAGATCAATGGTAAAGAAGTTAAGCTGCAGCCGGATATTGCGTCAGACATCATTTTGATTTGTCGAGACACATGGTGTGTGCTGGGATGACCACCACTTGTCCACACAGACCACAACACGAAACGCATCAGGTGGTATTCTGAAACTTCTAGGAGAGTTACATTGTCAGGTCAGTTTCCGTGCTCAGCATATTCGTACGACCCGTTTTGTGACAGAGCAACCAGGATGGAAATTGTTAGGCCTCGATTGGTTGGAGAAATGGAAATTACTTGACCAGTCAGTTAACAGTATATGCCAGAAACTACAAATCGAGAAACCTGCAGGGACACAGAATATGAACCTCGAACTTTGCAGTCAAATTGCAGAACTGAAGAGACGCCACGCAAGTTTTTTCCAACCCGGTTTTGGATGCGGCCGGATAGCCAGAGCTGATCTGAATCTCAAACCAGAAGCCAAACCAGTTTTTAGACCAAAACGTCCCGTGCCGTACGCAACACAACCAATAGTGGAGTTAAATCGGTTGCAGTCGGAAGGCATAATCTAGCGCATTCATTAGTCAGAATGGGTGGCACCCATCGTTGTAATAAAGAAAGGAAACGGCAAGGAACGCGTTTGTGCTGACTTTTCAACCGGCTTAAATTCCATGTTAAAGAACCACCATACCCGAAGATTTGTTCACCAAGCTTAACGGTGGAAAATGGTTTGTGAAACTCGATCTAGCTGATGCTTACCTACGAGTTCCAGTAGCCGAGCACTGCAGAACGTTACTGACGGTCAATACGCACCTGGTTCTTTTCCAGTACACATGGTTGCCTTTCGGAGTGAAAACTGCTCCCGCCATTTTTCAACAAATCATGGATACACTTCTGAACGATATCCCTGGGGTCGCAGTATACCTGGATGACGCATTGATTATGGGGTCTGACACACAAGCATTGCTGGCCACGTTAGATAAAGTGTTCACTCGTCTAAAAGAAGCTGGCTTCCGTTTACGAGCGGAAAAATGCAATTTCCTGATGGAAAGTGTCAAGTTTCTCTGGCTCGTCATTGACAAACATGGCAGACGTCCGGATCCCGCTGATATAGAAGCTGTCAGGCAAATGCAATCACCAAGGAATGTTACCGAACTTCGTGCATTTCGCGGTCTTATAAGTCATTATAGTGCCTTCCTGACAAGTCTACATCAGACAAGTGGTCGTCTGAACGAGTTGCTGATGAAAGGGAAAGAATGGCGATGGACAAATGAGTGCCAACAATCCTTCCATATAGTTAAAACAGCGCTCAGTTCTGTTTTAGTTTTGACCCACTTCAACCCAAACTTGGAGATTGCTGTTGTTTCGGATGCCTCCAATTATGGGATAGGTGCTGTCATTTCTCACGTGTTCCCAGGAGAAGAAGAGAAAGTCATTGAGCACGCACCCCGGTCGCTGACAGTGGGGAAGAAAAATTACAGTCATATTGAGAAGGAAGCGCTGGCGATTATTTTCAAAGTGAAACGGTTTCATAAGTTGCTATGTGGTAGACATTTCAAACTGATTACCGACCACAAACCTCTACTCTCGAGATTTGGATCAAAGAAGGGTATTCCTGTTTTCACAGCAAGTCGGTTACAGAGATAAGCAACTGTAGTGCTGGTATACGATTACAGTATACAGTATCGATCTACACAACAACTCGGCTAAGCTGACGCTCTATCTCGCCTCCTCAGTACCCACTTGAAGGAAAACGATGACTGCGTGATTGCATCTGTCAAATTTGAGTCGGAAGTTAAGCGCATCCTGGTTGACAGTGTAAGGGAGTTGCTAGTAACGTCGGACACGATCAGTGCAGAGACGGCTCAAGACGATATCTTGCTGAAAGTGATAGGGTTTGTGCAGACCACTTGGCCTAATGTCAGATTTTTGGATGACTTACAACCTTACTTTAATCGACGCGGATCGCTTTCGGTTGTTGACAATTGTCTAATGTCTGGAGATCGAGTTGTGATACCAAGGAAGTTGCGGAAACGAATACTATAGCGATTTCATTCAGGCATCCAAAAACCAGCCGAATGAAGGCACTGGCGCGAAGTTTGGTGTATTGGCCTCAAATGGATGAAGAAATCAAGCAGTTCTGCCAAAGTTGTGAATCTTGTTCACAAGCGGCAAAGGCACCTCCGAAATCTTCGTGGCACCCTTGGCCCGAGTCGAAGAAGCCCTGGCACAGAATCCATTTGGATTATGCAGGACCAATCAACAGTCAATCTTATTTGACTTTTGTTGATTCCTACACTAAATGGCCCGACGTGATTCCAATGCAAAATCCCACAGCCCAACACACTAGCAAAGAGCTGAACAAACTGTTCCAGTATTTTGACACCCCGGAGATGCTAGTTACAGATGACGGAGTCCAGTTAACCACAACGCTGTTCCGAGAATTTCGCAAGCAAAACGGAATGAAGCAAAAGTTTTCGCCGCCGTGCCATCCACAATGGAATGGGCAAACCGAACGGTTTGTAGATACCTTTAAACATGTTCTTCTCAAAGCGGAAGGAACGAGGGTGTCACGAGATGCAATTCAGCCGTTTTTGAGAATGTATCTAAACACTCCGAATCCAAACACACCGGAGGGTAAATCTTATTCTGATTGTCTCTTTGGACGAAAAATTAGAACGACATTTGATAGCCTGATTCCCAGAAATGTTGGAAAACGCAACGGACAACCGAGAGAAGCGGGATAGCAGGCTTCGCACGTTCAAGATTGGCGACTTGGTGTATGCAAGAAACTTCCAGACCCCGGAAAGATGGGTTAGCGGAACGGTTAGTGGAAAGAGGGGTAAAGTTCATTATGAGATAATGGTCGGAAAGGACAAGTGGACCAGTCACATGAGTCATCTACGACAGCCACATGGCAAATCTCAAAAATATCAAGGACCAGTGGCACCACAGTGGGACATACTACTGGATACATTTGGTTTAGAAAACAGGACTGACCTCCAAAGCGGAACATAGCCGGTCGCACAGAAGCCACACAACGTGACACACAGGCAAATTGAAGAAGCAGGCAACCGCGAGGGCTACAAGTGGACCCCAAGGTAAAACGCTACGACCAAGCCCAAGTGTGGAAAATAGATAGGAGCAATCAATTCAAAGGGGGCGGTAGTAGAAAGGTAAGCGGGGCCAATGTCCAGCTACGAGTCGAGCACAGGCTTACCGCGGAGCACTGAGTTGTCTGCTGCGTGCGAAGGTCACCAGCACGAGCGTGGAACGATCTTCGGCTGTTTTGCCAAATTTGAGAATCGGGTGCAAACTGATTGGTCAGTAAATACAAGCCCGAGTCAACGGAGGTGAATCATTCTTCCAAATATGGAAAATCCGTGGGACGGAATTAACTCACATTGGCTGAGAGCCAAACGCTTCCAAAATTAGTATGTTTCGTTCACCAATAAATAGAACTGACCTATCGTGCAAATTAGACTCCCTGTTACCCAGCCCTGTCCTTCTGTATCCCGTCGGTTGGTTGGGCTCCTGACTGAGCAATCAGGCGGTCGTAGTCTTGCAGGCGCAGAACAGTAGCAGTGCAGCAGTACGAAGGCAGCTTTACGACACATTCCTACTGGGTGATTTTAACACACTCATTGTGTATGATGTCACGGTGTGAGCAGAGTTAATCGGGGCGTTGAGTGACTGCTCTTGCTCACTGACGGACGATCAAAAGTGCACAGTGTTCACTGTGTGTGCAGGATATAGCTACTTGGACGCACCCACGGATTGGTCACTCACCCGCTCGACCATGTCATCGTACATCCGCGTGACACGCGCGAACGGCAAATCACACGTGTACTGCTTGGGACTGAGTGTGGCACTGATCGTTAGTGCGGATTGAATTGTATATATATTTGCGCAAGTCTAGGCAAGTCTACCGTGAATCGGTTACAAAACTGCAACGTTGGTTCAAGTCAAGTCATGAATTCGCTTTTATGCACTTATGAAGGGTTAATTTTCAGACGTTACACACGCGCGATTGAAGCATTAACGAAAACAATATGATACATGCCAAAACAGTAGCAAGACTGGGCTAAAACAATGTTTCATGTGTGGTACGGGATCACTACCATAATTTGCTGTTTAGTTCTTGAATAATACTATTCGGATTAATCAGAAATCTAGCTAGATACGGTAGTGAGATGAGTCTAGGTACTGTTGAGAAAAGGATCGAGCTACGCTCGTTTGAGGTCTCGACTATATCGCTTCAGTCAACGATCTGTGACACCACATTACAAGAAAAGTGACTTCTGCAGCTGAGCAAACGATCGGGTCTGGAAACTGTAAGTGGCCCTATTTGTATAGTGACAACGGTGCTGTCACTGGCGCAAAGTATACAGCTTTCGCTACGCATGCAGAGAACCTTGCCGACTCAGAGAATGTCATTTTCGCAATCGGCGTCGTGGATTAACTCGAGAGTTACGTCGCATCAAAAATGAGTGGTGGACGTAGAAGGCGGAGCAGATGGAGTGCTATGCTGAACGTCGCAAACGTAAGGAATTCTTTTGCTCTTTGAAGGTACTGCTGAGGACGCAGGTGGATACTACTTCGATTGCCTCCTGCATACATACTTAAGACATAACACAGATCCGATGAAAGCTCTTTGACTGCCTTTTAAAAAAACCGTTCAGTGATTGACTGGTATATGTTGCGCAGGCTGAAAAAACAGGAAGTGTCGATGTACCTTGCCGGCACGTCCATATTGTTTGAGGCGCAGAGAGCAATGGCTCCGCTACGAAACGGAAAGTGCGTCGGAGACAACAGGATACCGCCAGAATTGTAGAAACATGGCGGGCCTGCGTTGATACGTGCGCTGCACTACTTGGTGGAACGCGTGTGGCCTGAAGAAAAGGTGCCACTAGCTTTGAAGGATACCTTAGTGTTACCACCGTAAAAGATCAAAGGTAGCAAGCAACGTGACACGAATTATCAAGGTATAAAGGTTGTGAGTTGTACGAGGAAGTTAGTCCTACGAATCCCACTCAACCGACTCTTCACTCAGGTCGCTGAAACGAACGTGGCAGAAGAGCAATGCACATTTCATTTGGATCGCCGCACCATAGATTTGGTATTTGCAGCTCGTCAATTTCAGGAGAAATCCCCCTAAGCGAGACCTACCCTTGTACTCGCTGTTTATTGATTTCACCTAGGCAATTGCCATGGTGAATCGCGAGACACAGTGGCTAGTGTTGGGTAAGTTTTGTTGTCCTCGTAATTTTACAAGTCCAAATGATTGTCTGTACCGTAATATTCCTTCGAGGGTGAAGCTTAGACAAACCCCGGATGGCTCGACTGTTGTCTCTAGTGTGAAGCAAGGCGGGGTCTTAGACCCTGCCCTGCTTAATATCTATCTAATTCCTATGATGTCGTGTGCTTGTTGTTACGGTGTCCATGTGGAACACAGCAGTGATGGCTGTTAGCTGAACAGGCGTCGATTTTGAGACAGGACCCTATGGTGTGAGATAACCATTCGTTTGTTACTGTTTGTCGATGGTTGTGCGTTGTTCGCACACAGCGCGGATGAGTTGTAATACATGAAAGCGGCTCTCGCTTCGACAGTTGCCTAATCTGGCTCACCATCAACACAACCAAAACTGCTTTTCAATCTTCACTAGGAATGGAATACGTCAGATTGTCCTGAATCCAGCTTTAAGATGATGTTTTGGAAAACTCTTCAAAATATTTCACCCTTGGAGCATACTTTCGACTAATCTACAGGCGACCAGCGAGCTGCGCATCCGCTTGTCAAAGCCAGCTGCTGCATTTAGCAAGCTGGAAAATCCGGTGTGGAAGAATCACTTACTGATCGTTGATGCGAAGCAATCATTGTACCGGTCTATGGTGCTGTCTGTATTTCCATACGCCAGTGAAACCTGGACTGTGTACGGTAAGGACATTTGATAATTGATGCGATTTCACCATCGGTACCTGCGTCGAATTCCGTACAACAGTTAAATTGACGGAGGAGCTGAAAATGAAGTGCACGGGTGCAGCATGCATATATGAGCGTGTTAGGCTCAAAGCGTAGTTCTTTGTGTCCAATATGGAACGGGCTACGGGCTAATCACTGGCTTGTGTACCTCAGGGATGCTTGATCCCCAATCAGTACGACAGGAATGCTGCTTTCATGCTGAAGGAGTTTGGGCCGCCTTGTTGATAAAACCTGGCTCCAATCCCCATACCTCCCGGTGGCATTCATTCGGGTTTGAAAGCATATGGGGTGTGTGGATGGAGCTGCGGGTGGTGTGGCGCAAGTCACCATTGGCCCCTCCGTAGACGCAGGCGCCATGCGGCTGTCCTATGGAAAACGCAGTGGGAGGCACACCTGGACACGGATGCCGCCAACCATACATATATATATATATATATATATATATATATATTCAACTGTTAGCCAAACGAATTCAAGTGATACTGTAGTTATCGTAAAAAGAAAGGATTACGATGGGCACTTCATGGGGTAGCCACGGATCCTTAAATTTGTAATGGGTCAGTTACACCTTTGGGAGCTTCTTTTGAGAACCTGTGTAGTATGCCACTGGTCTCAGATGTGCTGTTCTAGTAGCACTTTAATGTTTGTCCTGGGCATGGACAGAACCGCTTGTTTTATGTTGTTGCAACCACCAACTGTCCGAAAAGCCATGTTTTAACATTCAGGCAATTCAGTTTAACCCTGGTATGTACAACATTATAATGCAGATAATTGTAATCAACTTAATCACTCTTGTGCTTCGTCTGCCCACTAGTTTGCAAGCGTAGGTTCACTGGTTCGCATTCGCGTAGGGGTGGGCATCCTCGCGGTATGTTCAGCCCACGCGCGACTGATGGTGGTCGTGTGGCGATTTAGTTATTTCATTTCTATCGAAGGCACAAAATTTATAACCACATCGTCAAGTACGATCAATGAATGCGTAAAATGCAGCGCATATTATTTCTCCTGCTCCACTTCAGTATGAATTCCACCCCTATCTGAGTGTCTCTGCACAAGAGCACCCAATGAGACGTATATGCACGCGGCTTTTTCCTATGCAAGCTGTACATTTTCAAGCGCGGACAATTTTTGCTGATGGATCGCCGGAGTTACTGTCTAGTCCCATACTACAGGCTATCAGTAACGAGTTGGGAAGGACGCCAGCACAAATACTTATACGATGGTCGTTGCAAAAAGGTCACAGTAAGTTAAAACCCCAATTTGTGTAACTTTTACGGTTTCTAGTGTTTGTTAACGATTAGAAACCAAAACGTCGGTGCGTAGCTAACTTTGTATTGGATATGTAACTTTAGCTGAAACGCTTACATACTACAGAAGCTATCTTATGCCAAACTAGCCTTCCGTTTTTATCTAGCCTTCAGAGTAACCCTACTAAATGCACGAAACTTCTGGGAACGGCAGATTATATGGAGAAATATCTGGCATCACAAGCTTCATTCTATGAACGAAAAGTGTTCGCGATCCAATTGCCAGTTCTTCACAGTCGAATGGGCGAATGCTCAGAATATACTTGGAACCGACATAGACGTCTTTGTTTCTGAGCAATTCGTATACACTCAGTAGTTTTATTTATTTGGCCAACTCAAGCAGTCAATCGATTGTTTACAAATCTCTCTGAGCTCAAATGGGGGTAATTCAGTAGGATTATTGAAGCAGCTCGTTCGTAATACAGACAAGTCAGGGTGGATGCCCACTCACGGTAACGCAGTTGATCGCGCTCCACTATATACCAAGTAGCAGTGACTAGCAGCTTGTTGATGTGATGATTTGTTTATCCTTAACAATCTAGATGGTGTGTCCTCTGCGGATTTGCGTGTGTTTATAGGATTTTGAACGTCCGAACCTTTTGGAGGCTCAGTTTTTTGGGTAAATGATTTACCATTGAACACTGAATCTTTTATGTCAGCTGGTGCTTAGTCCACTGCAGCCCAATCGCCCGGCCCGAACATAAATCAACAATCCCGGGTTATTACTGACCTGTTTGTCATGCACACCCCAAAGCTTACTGTCTCGACTACACGTTTTTTTATCTCGCTTACTTCTTTGTCTCACTTGATCTACGCGTTGATGTCTAACGGTTTTTGTACCCTCCTAGCGTATTCGGATTTGGACGTTACACATGTACATTTATATTGCACACCAGCACATCTGTACGTTGTGAAATTACCTTTTATGCACCTGAAAGCATCGGCGAAGGGCTTGTTACCGGGAGTAGGCATATGTGCTGCGCGGTATTGTCTTCATCATTAGACTCGCTGTGAGAGTTAAACATCTAAATGTCGCATCTCTAACAAGCAGTAGTGCTGGGTGAGCACTACTCTCTTCACACCCATGACAAGGTCTAACATGCAAAACTTCCCAATCAACCATAGATGCCTGGATGCCGAGCTAATCCATTTGTAATTAGTGTGACTCCACAAAGCTGCACATGTCTAGCTGTTCCGAACGATTCTGGTCCTCGTGAACGAGAACCAAAGCCAAATGGAAAGAGGGGGGATCCAAATCCTATCGTATGACTGCCGTTGTGATCGAGTTTACGATACACTTATTAGCCATTTCCGACTGCCTAAATGTCCAGTCTTGTTTTGGTTTGTTCTAAATAGCTTCTTTGGTAGGTTCATTTGTCGCACACTAATATGTTCTCAGTAAAACCGCTCAATCGGGTCAAATAGTTTGACGACGACAATTGGTGGTGTAGTGTTCTCTCTTACCGGCTATACCCCATCAAACTAGTAATCACAAATCATCAGCATATTTTTCGGCAGCAGCAGACAGCTAAACGAAAGATAAGGGTTTATCCTCAAAAAGGAATTATAAGAGATAAAACGTCGGAAATTTTTAAATGCACCAGTCTAGCCCCGCGCTAATCGCAAATGCCGTCAATGAGTACGACTTAAACCATCTATTGTTATATACTTCATCTGCTGCTGTCGAAAAACCACAGGCAATTTTGAGGCAGTCTGGTTGGTCATTTTGAGATGCTGTGTATGTTACTATACATGATGAGGCCCCATTTCATTGTACCTGTCCTTCTCCTTCATGGTCCCTGATAAGTAAAGTGTCGAACCGATTTTTGTATTCCACATCGGTTTATCAATCTTTCAATTTTCTTCCCTGTTACCTGGCTGATTCCGTCGCCTAAACTACTGGTGCTGATCCAATATAAAAAATACTTTACCAAAGTTAGCGGAATGATACCGAGTTGAGGAAGCAGTGAAAAAAGCCAACCAAAATTTAGGCCTACTGCAGAAGTCGTTTGGCAGGTTTGATTCCACCTTTTTTCCCGAATGCTCAACGCTTCCTTGAGGCCATGCTATCCAGGTGTGGCACCGTTGGAAAAAACGTAACCTCACTGCTATTGAGAAGACACAACAGAGGGCGAAATATATGTTGAGGGGTTTCTCCACCTCCATTACCAGTTGCGACTGAAGACTATAGAAGTTACCAAAGAATAGTATCGTCCTCTGCGTGGTGATCTCATATTTAGGTATCAGATCCGCAACGATCCTATCCACCCCTCCCAAACTTACTAAAGCTTAGCCACAACCCCTCACTGACAGGCCACCGTTTTAAGTTAGCCACACCGGAACGTTTTCTCGATTCGTGTATCCCATCCATGGAATTTATTTTGCATTCACTCATCTCCGCTCCTACGTTAGTCGAATTTAAAACGCGACTTGAGGATGCGTTACACGACTTGCGTTACACGATTTAACCCATTTAGCTGGAACACGGGATGAAGTAACCAAACCATGCGTTCATGTAAGATTTAAGGTAATCCAACCGCAACGCGTTTTTCTCGCTTTATTCATATTTGATCCCACTATTTAACTGCGGAAACTGTTAACCATATTACTTTTTATCCGTGACAACTCCATTGTTCCATTGTGAAGGAGGACCAACTTCTTGGTGAGGCTCCTTTGTTGCATCTCACTAATGTTTCTTCGCACTGCAACGGCTACATGGGGGCGGAAACTAAACTATTTCCTGAAAAGACACATCAAATTAAGACTGAAACACATGGACGTCACACAGTCAGTAATGTGGTATTGATCTGCTCCGATCTGTTCACTGGACTGGATGCTTTAGCAACTAGTAAACAACGAACTCGGCGAGCGAGTCGTCGTCTCCAGGGCTCTCTTGAGCTACCGACTTTTTTCTCATTATTGTATTCGGAGGAGCAAAGAAAGGCTGTTTCAACCCCTTCGAACTCATCACTACAGGTCCTGTGGCCGATAGGACCGATTGTATAGGTATTTGTGGCTAATAGGCTAACCCTGACCTCTGTTAGTAAAATACCTAGGCTCAGACATTCCCGTCATACTGCTTAAATCTTCACACTTTGTCCTAATTCTGGATACTATCCGGTGCAGTGGAAACTCGCGATAATAATGCCGCGGCACAAAGTTGAGGCTGCATGCAGTATTAAAAAGTATCACCCTATAAATCACACCCCTGTTTTCTCAAGAATAATAAAGAGAATAGTGAAAAATCGGATCGCTGCGCCCTTTGTCGAACAAGTTAATCGGTAGATTGGAACAGGGATTCACAAAGTCACGATCATGTAATTACTTTCAAACAGCTTTCCTAAACAATGTGACAGAGGCCATGCACTCTAGAAAATCAATTGCCATAATTTTCCTGGATTTGAGCAAAGCCTTTGATCGGGTACCACATACAAAACTATTGGCCTAACTTCGGTCTGTTGGTATTAAAAACCTCTGTTAGCCTGGCTAAGTACATACTTAGTCGATCGAAAACGAATAGTGGACATGGATAATTTATTCAAACCCACGTCAGTCGCAAGTGGGGTAATCCAAGGTAGCATACTAAGTCCCAACATTTATCTACATTAATGACATATCTGAACAAAGCAAGCATGCAGCTGCTTTTTTATACGCTGATGACACAAATATCGTTTACGCCCATAACAAGAATTATTTTTGTCAGGCATTGCAGTGTATCCAGAATCATCGTTTTTCATAGAGTCTCGGTGTTGTCTGTGAGCTATGAAACTGTCCTCAGACAAACGCAGAAGCTTTTCTTCTGGATACCAAATTCCATCAGATAGGCTTAGACTCCATGATGAACAGCTCACGTAGTACATTTTCATTCGGAAGCTGGATTTGCACAACTCCACAAAGTTTGACTTTTATGAACAACGTGATTATCAGATAGCAAGGGCTAAAGGAACAATCTGCAGATCATTCGCGCTGCGTGAAATTAGACTAAGGCCATATATAACACACAAACTAATAAATAAACCAGTATATTTACAGACAAGTGATATACGGCCCCATAAGCGGGAGCCATCAATTTTACACTGAATAGGTTTCAGGGTTTATTTGACATAAAATTATAATAATAAGTTTAAATAATAGAATTTCTGATCATGAATTTTCCCTCGGGTCCTAGGCCTGAGCACATAAGATGTAACAAGTACCGATATTTTGATCAGCATTCTCTAGTTTGTGAGGCTCAGGGATAGGTAATAATAGAAAGGAGCTAATAGGTTGCACTGACGTAGGATTTGGTTTTTTGGGTAATGATATAGAGTGGGAAAGCAGATTGGAAGCAATTGGCTGCTCATATGTTTATAGAGTTTGTTGTCAGCCACTGATCTTCAACAGATTTGACATGCGCTATCTACATTGGAATACTGCGAATTTAGCTTCACCAATATGAGGAAGTGTGATAAACTAGCTCTTGAGAGGGTGCAACGGCGCCTGACGAAACAATTTTTGGGGTACTCCACCACCATGACTTAATAGGAATGAAAGCAAGAACTTGGGCTTAAACCTTTATGGTTGCGGAGGCTGATAAGTAACAACAGTTACCTACACCAAGTCATCAACCATTCTGTGTAGGTTCAGGTCGATAGTGTGCACATAGATACCAATGAATGGCACCACTTTAAAAACAACACAATGTAGCTCCTTGTGCTGAAGTGCCCAACAAGGACAAGGGAACAATTCCTTTCTGGTAGTGTCTTCCAAGTTATAGAACAAACTGCCTGAAAAGATCCGGCAGACCAAATCGCTAAAAAAATTTTAAGAGAGAAATACGGGGGTACCTCACACAGAATAATATAACAGATACCTTGAGCTTAACGGGGGGAGTTGATGAAGTTTGGACTGCATAATTTTATGCACTCCTGAGCTTCATACATAGTATGCCCACAGGGTTAGTCTGTGTCCGCGTTTTATTTCCATTATAACTCTAAACCTACTCCTGGTTAGCTTTCTAAACTGATTCCTCGTCCCTCTAATTTCTTTGTGCTCCCCTGAGCAAATGGATATTGGATATTTGCGATCGACTTCCCGTTTTCCTATTCTGGCAACTTCAGTTGGTCGCATATTCCGATAAAAGACCCATATCTGCGAAGATGCTATATACTTTATTTGGATCATGTGTACTAAACTGTATTCTTTAGAAAACTCTGGCCGGAGTGAATCAATCGTTGCTTCCCTCAGAAGTTCTGTATCGTCGCCGCTACTCATCAACATCTTCCAACTTCCGATGGGCCAGTCTGAAAGGGATTGCAATTACTGAATAAGGAAATAACTAAATAATCTCTTTTCATTTTATTAACACCGCTTTTTACACACTTATTTTTGCATTATGGGCCACTAATGAGCCGGTTTCTTAAGGTGACGGATTACAGCTTCCAAGATAAAAAGATTATACAGACACGATGAATGTTGCCGCTGACTCACTGCTGTAGTTGACTGTAAACCACAGCACACTGTCATCATGATATACAAAAATATTACTTTGCACAAAATTGTCGGATGATACTTGGGCTGGGTGATCTGGTAGCCCAAATGCTAAAAAACAGCCCAGAAATATGTAGACAGACGATGGCCTAATTCCTGCCTTGCCACACCGGCACACAGCCGGTTGGAGCCTCGAAATGCGGGTGAAATCTTTCACGGGAACACCTTGCCTGGAAGCAAGTCCCCAAAAGACAATTCTACGGATGGTCAAATTACTTTACTTGAACTTTTCTTTCCACCTGCATTTGTTGTTGTTTCCAGTTGCCTAATACTTTTAATAATTGCAAACAGCCAGTCACTTTTTTGAATTTCTGTTAGGGCTGCACTGTAAAAAACACGAACAGTTATCTACCTTATACGATTTCTTTGTATAACTTGTTCAAACCATTCAATTGGACTGCCCATCACACCGTCGTGGAATATGCCGTAGGGTTCCGATATATATATATATATATATATATATATATACATATATACATATATACATATATATATATATGCACGCCCCTCGGTCAATTAAAATCCACGTACGGCCTTGACACAGGAGCCAGCGGAACCCTTGACCGGATACATACTACACCTTTCCTACTGTTTCCACACTCAAGACACTTCGGGGCATTTCCGCGATGTCATGAATGCACTCGACAAGGAGCCGATAAAATATCTGCGAGAGCTATATGACATGCCACACGCAAGTCTCAATGCTGAAATCTTTAAGAAGTATGCTCAAAGGTTGTTAAGTAGTTCGCACTTTAAAGTGTCCATCTGAGTGCGTAATTACACACTTGTTCAGAAGTTTGCGACTAGGATACTTCATAGAAAAGCGTCAGCTTGCTGAAATTTTCCACCAGCTAGCGTTTAGTTTGTCTTACACTGTTCTTTCCTCTGTGCTGCTCTTCGTTTCGAGTTCAACTGGAATCAGAACGGTAGGATACTCCCGTGACCAGCCATCTCATTAAAGCAGGAATTGCTAATGCGGTTTTTGATAAACTAAAACTGCAGTACACCCCAGCCAACCAGTTACTGCTCACGAATCCTACCTAGCAATCAATGTCGGGCCGATTACTTGAAGTAAGAAAGAGTGGATGCTATCAGGCAAAAGGCGAGTGGAGGATTGTTAGCTGCATTATGATATTGCCGAAGCATAGGAGGAACCGAAAAAGAAAACTAAGGATATAAGTCAGTAAGAAAAGAGGATGGACCTCTAAATTACGCTCATAGCCCTCAACCGTAGCTTCCATAACCAAGGGCTCCGAAAGCCAGTTTTAGCATCTAGTAACGGCGTAACAAAGGAGTTTCCGTACTAACCCGACCAGAGCGTGATTTGTGCAACTTCAACAGGTGACCTCGGAGAATAGGTAGAAAATAAGCAGAAGAAGTCTGGACGGATCTTTCCCGTTAGAATACGGTGAGGCTCAAGTTTCTTATTTCCCGATGGCGCATTGAATGCACTCTCAAATTACTCATCAGCAATGTACGTCAGCTAAAGATGAGAAACATCCAGCTATTGTGCTGCAACACAGAACAAATAAGTAATATACTATTATGCATCGGAAATAAGATCATGATTGGAGGCAATAACCAAAGAGGAGTGGGAGCGACGAAGGAACTTATATCAACACGTGTATCCAGCCAAACATGTTCATCATTCTTGGGACCTCAGCCTGGCAATTGGGGAGTACCAAGCAATCCAAACTCAAAGTGAGGGACTTCAGTTCTCTTGATCAAGTCATAGCGTGGTCTCCCCTCTACTTCTTATATCCATATCCCGGTCGCACAAAACGCACGGGACGGGAGTAGATGTGCTTGCATGTGCGACATATGATAAAGCCATCGGAGCCTGGTGCGCGACATGACAGTGTTGAGCGATTCACTCACTCTTTCTGCACCAAATATGTGACGTCGAATACGCTCATTGCCCACTCCTTGTTCGCGCCAACCGTGAGTTAAACAGCGAAGGTAGCGGTGGCCGAAAATAAATAGTATCTTCTAGGGAAATGAATGCGCAACTAGGTCATATGAGCTCTTCATAAGGTCAGCTAGGCGGCAAGTAGGGGCTTTACGCGCGGACAGCGGTGACCATATGTTGCAACTATGCGCAGAGCACCGTTTCTTAGTAGCACCGCTTTGTGACACAGTGGGCACTGAAGTGCCACTTGGCGTCCTTCTGTAACTGGCCAGCAACGGACTCAAATAGATCATATCAGCATAAGTTAAGATGGCGTGGTTATATTCTGGATTGCCGATCATTCTGAACTACACGCGTCGAGTCAGATCATGCCTTGGTTCGTTGACGTTTTCCCATGTATTTTACCCGGAGGCGCACCAGACATGTCACTCGATTGGTCTCTGAGTAGCTATCCCAGACGTCGGCTAGGCAAGCCTACTGGGATGCATTGCGTACCGAGCTTTCTCTCTCCTGTCCTTATGACACAGTTTCAGTGGAATTAGATCTCGGCCACCACGCAATGTGCAGGAGCCTCCACCTGCGGCACTAGTAATCTTCACCGCATCAGTCACTGGATATCCGAGAGGTCGGTAAACTTGTTGAAATCCAGAAGAAAATTCCAGTCTGACTCTGTGCACAAGGTAGCCAGACGGGCTGTTAGGCGCGCAATGTAGCGGAATTTGCTTGCTGAGAAGGAAGCCTGGCGGACCAGTCGGGTTTAAGCAGTTGAGGAACCAGAAACATTAGGCAACCATCACAAGCTCTTCCAGATAATCCGCACCACTAGTCTTAGGAAATCGGGCGTCAGTGAATCAGAGACAGCGCGGGTGCAGTATGGCTTCTGGAGCGGAGCACTTTCAAAGTAATTTTTGTCGGCCCGCTTATTCCGGACCTCTTCCTACACAGGTGATGCACGATGAGCCACGGACGGTTAGTTAAGAAGTTATACCCAAGGCCAAGGTCCGAAACTTCATCAGACCCCTCCGTCGTTTTCGTGCTGCTGGTCTGGCTTCTCTCCTACTTGCACAACTTAAGGATGGTAAGGTCCTCTGCAAAGCACTGCTCCCTCTATTCGAACGTATATGGAATGAAGAGCTTGTCCCGGCTAACTGGAATGAATTGATTATAGTGGCACTATAAAAGAGCAGCAGTCGCATCTGTTGTGTGCCTGGTCCACCCAGCCGCGTCAACAGAAAGAACTCGCACCGGCTCTGCACACAAACGCTCTATTCCCAAGTCTGAGGCAAAGTACAATTAGCTGGGTGTTTAAAAACTCACTCGTCCGCTCGATCGATCGCCTGATCAACCGCACTGAAGCAGACGCTTCCTTTTGCCCCAGCTTTCAGTCACCATCACATGCTTTCATTTTTCTTTTGTTAATATGTTCTTGCAATAAGTTCCGTATCGTTTTCCGCTGCGCGTACGCTAACTGCCTCTGACTGAGGTTTCAGGTACCCTTTCATGTTGCCGCTGCCGATCCTCGCTTCGTGGAGTACGTCCGTTACATGCTCCCTTAATTTGCATCTGGTCCCGTCTAATGATATTGCTCTCTATCCGGACTTCCCAGCTTTTTCATCCCTGAGACCCTCAATCATCCCTCCGCCAACGTTCTCCTGAATCTGGTATTGATTGCACCCATACTACTTCTCCTACAGCTAAGGATGGGAGGCATCTCGATCCATGATCATAGTACTTCTTTTGTTTTAGCATTCGCTTCCGTAGTTGATTGTGCACAGAAGCGTCCGGTGCCATCTCGGGCTGTAGCAACACTGTAGCGGCCAGTAGTAGCGTTATGGTTCTGCGAATGAATAGTCGCTGCATCGGACTTACTCCTATCTCGGTAGACGGCATGTTTCTTCGCTCCAACAGCATTGCGTAGGAATTCTCATGGGTCTCTTTGGCTTTGGTAACTACTTTCTTCGCCTCCTTCACCACTGACTCAGCCTTTCTATTGGATTGGCTTTGGTACGGGCTGATGAGCTGACGCCGAAAATCCCACTTCTTGCTAAAAGCGCGGAATTCTTCACTACTGAAGTGCGGCCCGTTGTCAAAAATCAACACCTCGGGGATTCCATGTCGAGAAAATTGACGCTGTAACTTGTTCATTATGGCTTGCGCGCAGGTTGAAGTAAGGGCATCAATCTCGAAGTAGTCACTAAAATAGTCTATCACAATCCACTAGTTCTTCCCGTCGTGAACAAAAATGTCCAATGGGACCATCTACCAGGGCCTATCCGGAACGTCATGAAGCTTCATTGGCTCCTTCGGCCGGCGCATATCGTGCATCGTGCATGTTAAACAGTTTGATACGTAATCACGTATTTGGCTAGTCATTCCTGTCCAGAACATCAGCTCACATGCCCTTGCCACGCAATTGTTGATTCTTAAATGTGCATGGTGTACCATCTGCAGTATTGAACCTTGCAATGCCTTAGGAACCACAATCCTGTTACCCTTGAATATTAATCCGTCTTAGGTGATGAGTTCGTAGTGAAAATGAAAGAATGGGGTTAACACTTTGGGCAATTTTTCTTGTCTTCGGGCCATCGGTCTATTATAGTCTGCCGCGGTGACCTGCACTGGTCGTCATCCTCCGTACCCAGTTGGATCTGTTGCAAACGTTCCCTAGTGACCGCGATTAGCTGTGTTGCGTGGACAAAATCCGGGTCTTCTTCCAGTTGAGGTATGTCTGACAGGTGCGCCCTCGACAACGTGTCCGCAATGTACATCTGGGATCCGGGTCGGTAGACTATATCCAAGTCATACTTCCGCAGACGAATGAGTATCCTTGACAGGCGGTGTGGAACGACTTTGATTGGCTTACTAGCGATGGATACAAGTGACAGGTGGTCAGCGAAGACAGTTGTTTTGCGGCCGAATGTATAATCGTTAAAGCGTTCTACAGCGCAAACCAGCGCCAGCATTTTCTTTTCAATTTGTACGTAACGAAGCTCGGCCTCTGCGGGTGTGTGACTGCGAAAATCGACAGGTTTACCGCTTTACATAAACACAGCTCCGATGCCGTATTGGCTACCCTCACTCTGAATCTCGAGTGGGAGCGACGGATCAAAGTAGGCAAGGATAGGTGCTTTTGTACTGAATTCCTTGCTCTTCCTAAGGGCATTTTCTTGTTCAGATCCCCAGTGCCCAGCTTCGCCCTTATGGGTCAACTTTCGAATCGGTATCATCACATCGGCCAGTCTTGGAAGGAAACGGTTCAAGTAGTTGACCATTCCGTTTAGCCTGCTAACCGCCTTGCATCTGTGGGGGGACACATCTTATTCATGGCCCTGAACTTTTTTGGATCCGGTTTCAACCCTGTTGTACTCAGCACCGGCCCATGAAATGCCATTTCCGTTTTGCGGAGCTCGATTTTCTCACGCTTTAGTTTCATGTTTCTTTCACTACAGCGTTGTGGAAACTGGTGACAGTGACGATCTTGTTCCTCGCGAATAGAACCAAAAACTAGCACATCGTCTGCTACACAAAAGACTCCGGGAAGATTGCCCAGTGCTTGCAGCAGCTGCTAAAAGCACTGGGATACCTCACTGAATACCTTCAAACCAAAGGGCAAACGAAGCCACCTAAAACGAACAAAGCCGTTCCAAATGTAGTCAACTAGCTAGACTCTTAGTCAAGTGATACGTGCCAGTAGGCTGAATCGAGCTCGACTTTCTTGAACATGTTGGCCATTGATAACTCTGATAGCATGTCGTCTATTGTCGGTAGGGTATAATCCTCTCTTCTGAGCGCGACACTGAGCAGTTTAAGGTCGATATATACACACAAATCACAGGATTTCGTAGTGACAACTGCCATTTAGATTACCCAATTTGTCGGCTCATCGACCTTAACTACGACGCCCAAACTGGACAAACGCTTCAGTTCTTCTAATAGTCTTTCGCGCAATGCTATGGGCACCTTTCTAGCTGGCAGTGCTATTGGTCTATCAGATTCGTTTAACGATAATTGAGTGCATCCATCGAATTTCCCAATAACCCCATCGAACACGGCAGGATACAAATCAACAATATCTGCAGCAGCCTGACACCAGTAAACAAAACCCTCATGGTTAAATGAAACAAAACCAAGGGGCTGGATAGAATCAATGCCCAAGATTGGAATAAAATCTATTGACACAACCAGTAATTCAGGCTGGTGCTCCGTTTCGTCCTTAGGGTTGACAGCGTTAACACTAGCGTTTCCTTAAGTTTGCAATTTCGAGCTGTTCCACATTTTGAGACAAATACGTGCTTCAGTACATTTTATTCCCGCACAATGTCTCTCGGGCAGTATGTTGACAGTGGACCCAGAACCGGGCTGAAAACGAACTGGACATCCTTGAATTAACAGTGTAGCAAAATGCACTTCTACCCTCCAAAAATGCTCCATGTTGTGTATTCTGAGCTCCTGTGTGTCGAGTAAACTTTCCTTGTCTACCGCCCTGATGTTGGCCCATCTACAACAACGAGCAAAAGGGTTTTTCTTTGTACACTTCATACAGGGTTTGTTCCAAGCTGGACAACTCTTCTTTCGTCTTGGATGCTTCCGATCACAAAATTGACAGCTGGCATCCTGTCCCTCGGATGGCAGAGATAGGGCTTCCTTCGTCTTCGATACTGTACAAAGTCCTTCTGTTGTGCTCGCCAGCAACTTCTGGAACTGTCATGATGTTCTTATTTCGCTAAGGCGCATATCCACACACTGATTTAGGAACAGGTTTTTCTACCGCAAAATCGTCGAGTGAGGTCCGCATTTCCGATGCCGATTACCATGCGGTCACGTACCAAATAGTCTCGCACACAATTACAGAATTTGCACGTTCGCGCCAGAGCTTTAATGCTCTAACGTAAGTCTCGACTGACCCATCCGTTAGACGATTACGACCAAAAAACAGATATCTTTGGTACGTTTCATTTGCTTGACCTTCACAATAATTGCCTAATCTCTTGCTTATCTCCGAAATGTCCGGTTTCTACTCCTCCGCATCACCGCGATCCAGTGTCTCAAGTACTCGTCTGGCTTCGTCGTCTTTGAACATAACATGTTGGTACGGTATCGGATAGGAATCCAACTGTCAGCGTGACGAAATTCATCCACTTCATTTTCCACCTTCTCCAGTTGTCAGGCCGCGTCCTTTCGGTCATCTGTAGACCAGTTAGCAGCGGGGTCAACGGCTGTCCGCCAAAAGCGACCGGATTCCGGCGCGTCAGCTTCTTCTCCTCTGTCACCGCGTTGTGCGCCTGGTTCACCCAGCCGCGTCAACAGTAAGAACGCGCACTGGCTTTGCACACAAACGCTCTATTCCCAAGTCTGAGGCAAAGTACAATTAGCAGTGTGTTTAAAAACTCACGCATCCGCTCGATCGATCGCCTGGTCGACCGCACTCAGGTAGGCGATTCCCTTCGCCCTAGCTTTCAGTCACCATCACAGCACCGACTTGCTAACCCCAGGGTTATTAGCCCAACGCCAGTTGTGACAAAATTACTGGCCTCAATTCTCGTTCGCCGCCTTACTACGGAACGAGAATCCCGAATTAGGGAAGAGCAAGTAGGTTTCCGCCCAAACGGGGCTGAATGGATCATCTATTCACTTTGCAGTAGGTGCTCGATCAGCGCCCCGCCTACCGCAGACCGCCAATCGTTGTGTTCCTCAACTTCAAGTATTTGTTCGGCTAAGTCGATCGGTGCATTCTGTTAAAAATACTTGTGCGAAAAGGCGTTGCCGCGAAATTTGTGTACATTTTGCGTGCTTTGTACTCGAACATGACCGAGCGCATCAAGGTCCTCTGTCATCTGTCGGATAGCTTTCCGACAACAACCTGTATTCGTCATGTTTGTCTAATTTTCCCGTTTTTTTCATTTTCGTCGTGGATTCCATCATGGGGTGTTCCCTTGTGGAATCTTACGAGGTGCTGCCTTGTGGAAGATTTGTTGATCTTGATTATGCGGATGATATTGTCGAGCTGTTTACTGATGCAAGGATGGCGCGAACGGCCCATAAATAACGTGCCTCGAATTGTCCCATTACTTGTTATGCGCTTCGCACCTTTCAAGCGCAAACTGTTGTTGCAGAACCAACAGGCATTAGCTGATCCCTTGTCTCTTGATAGGATGGAACTTGCTATAGTTGAGCAATTCACTTTCCTTGACAAACGCATCGGCAACGATGGGCACATAAGCACTGAAATCAGTGCACGTATTGCAAACGTCATAACCGCCTACATGAATCTGCGACGTCTACGGCGACGGAAAAGAGATTCCATCTGATAGACCGTGTTTACACCACCACAATGACGGCAGTCCTATTCTATGGGTGTAAGGAGCCCCTCCAGTATAAGGATTTGAGACACATTCAAGTCTATGATCATCGGTGTATGCGGACTAATGTTGGAGTTGGGGTGGCACCAGCATGTCCGCTACGATGATGCGCGAAGACCACCTAAAATACGCGGCTCGTCACAACTGAAGAACTATGACAGTGAAACCACCATGTCGACTACTTCCGTGTTTTGATCTCCTCTACAAAGTTTACGGGTTAAATGAATCCATACAGGAAGCAAGCTCCTCCTCAAGAATATGCAACTGGATCCACAAGCACAAGTTGAATCTAAAGTGGCAAACACGCGCAAATGCGTACCCATCGTCTTGACCAATTGCAAATCAGTGCACGGGTACTCAGAACATCTGCGTCGGTTGGTGCAGCGGTTAGACTCTGCGCTCAGCCAACAAACCATGTAATGCATACGCGGACGTGAAAAAAAACCTGAGCTCAGTCACTGTAGGATGTGGTGCAAACTAGCAATGAGGGATACATGGGAAAAGTCAACGGCTGTATCCTTGGGTAATCTTAACCGTTTGCGATCGTTGGCTAGGATTAATTTGTCTATTGGTCTGCGTGTGTATCGATGAGAGGCTGCGGATGTGTCGTGGGATGAGGAAGATCCTCAGAATTCAGATCCATTGATGTCATTTTAATGGTGCTTGCGAAGTTTCCTGGAGTTGCTGATGTGACTCATCAAAGGAGTGAGGTGGTAGCTTGCCGTGCCAGTTAAAAGGTAAACTCAGGAACTTGAATGACTCCGTTGGTTGGACCGATGGAAGAATCATCAATCCTACTCGTAGGTCAGAAGCGTTTAGTAATGCTTTCTGCCTGAATCTATTGATGACGATAAGTAGAGTTTTAGTTGTCATCTGGTTTATGGAAAGGCCAATAAGCTAGAGGTCGTTGTTAAATGTTAGGAGCCGTTCCTGTAGTGCATCATTTTGTGCCTCGAGCATTACGTCGTCAGTGTATGTAATGTACTCAACCGGGCCCACGGGACACATCCATCGACAGAAAAACAAAATCCTGATTGCGACCTGTGCAGTGTGTGGGCATATGTACCAAAGTGGAATTGATGAGTGCACGCGTGTGGAAAGATTTCACACACGTTCCAGTTGTGGACTCGAACTGGTGGGGACACATTGCACGAGGTTAACACCGAGGCGCGTGACCACTGTGGGGCGGGTGAGAAGCGCGTGCACAGAAAGAGAGAGCACATGACGTATTGTTCAACGACTGCGGAGCCGTCAAGTGTATCAAAAGAATAACGCGAATTGCAAAATCCCGCTACATAAACTAGGTTGCATGCACAAATGATAGCGACCAGTGCAGAGTAAACATTTACGTGGTCAACTTATAGAGGTTACACGAGTAGGGAATGTTATGGTCCAAATGGTAAGATCATACTTAAAGAGGTATCGAAGTTACAGAGGCATGGTTGCATAAATCTAACATGCAGAATGTTCAGTGCAAAAGAAAACGGACAACCATAATATTTACGAGTTAACTGAATCCATAAAGGAAGCAAGCTCCTCCTCAAGAATATGCAACTGGATCCACAAGCACAAGTTGAATCTAAAGTGGCACACACGCGCAAATGCGTACCCATCGTCTTGACCAATTGCAAATCAGTGCACGGGTACTCAGAACATCTGCATCGGTTGGTGCAGCGGTTAGACTCTGCGCTCAGCCAACAAACCATGTAATGCATACGCGGACGTGAAAAAAAACGTGAGCTCAGTCACTGTAGGATGTGGTGCGAACTAGCACGCGGCATCTATGGATGGTTGAGGAAGTACCGTCACTCCCACCCACTCACGTGTGCGGCATCAAGACACACAACACAGAACTGGCCGGAGATATTCCATCCGCGTTCACAGTGCTCACTGTTGCGCGCAGACGACCGGACGTGAAATGTGCTCTACAATGAGACAGTATCGATTGTCTTCACTGAAGGTAGCTGCATGCAAGCTAGCAGACATGTCCGTCAACCCTACCTGGTTTGACCTATGCTTAGCGGTGTCTACGTGTGATCGGTTGTGGATAATATTGCCTAGGTGAAATAATGCTTGCGGTGCTTCACTACGCGCTACCATGGAACAATGCGTCAGTAATCCGTGGGTGTGGCCGAATTACCTGTTAACTGCAGTTGATCGGCGTTAATGATGAGGTTAGCATCAGCATCTGCACAGCAATGCATGACGTACTACAGTGCGCTTTGCGGAAGGGTACCGCGTAAATTGTGATAACGTTACCGGGTTGGTAACAACTTGCTTTTACTGGTCTATATGCAATTGTTAGTATTTGCAGCCGTTGACATGGTGAACGAATATGTTTGTAAAAAGCGTCATGAATTCGTGTGAAACGAAGGTGAAACGATGATCTATGTTAACGTAGCGCACTCCTCACCAAGGTGCCAAAATGTGACGCGCTGGGTATGGTGAAACGTGGTTTGACTGAAGCGATTAATCTAAGGAGTGGCCGAAGCTTAAGGTGGTTGAAACAACCGACATTGCGCCGTATATTGTTTTAGCTCGGGTTTCAGTCGGAAGTAGGCACTCAAGCACATGGTGTTATCATTAGATCGTCAGTCTCCACTATTTTGTACATAATACTGGCAAACACCAGTAAATGGCCAAAAATTGTTGGTATCAAGTGGATGGCACATTTTGAACATAAAAGTGGATAAGAAAAGCTAGATTTCAGGAATCTGAAATCGCTCACCATGGAGTTGCACATCACCATTCCCTGACTGCTCTGTTTGAAAGATTGATTAGCTTCCAAACCGATATTTCATCAACCGGCGGACACAGATGGGACACAGCACTATAATTCCGGTCTCTGTGTCCCACAAATAAAGCCATGTGCACAGAGAAGGAAGTTGGGAATGCCGCTTGCAAGTAGACAGTAATGTAATTGTTGAATAGTGGACGCCCGAAACCGTTAGTGAAACACCCGTTTCATAATATTCTAAAACCACATTTCAAATATATGACGGAATAAATTGGAACGATAAGAATATTATAGGTAGGGGGAAGTTCCTTTTCCAATCCGACGGCACTAACCAAGGAATAAGATTCGGGACCTGTTCAACAGTGGTGTATCTGAAAGACACACTTCTCGTAAGTAAGTTGACTAACTGCGTTGACAAAAGTATTCGCAACAACGGTAAATATGCGTGTATGGGACATACCGCGATGAAACTGCACACAACACTGCTAGAACACCTGAGGCGCAAGTCATGGTGACGTCAAAGTACAATGCTCTACTGTGAGATTCGGCGGTGGCGACGCACGTATTAGGTACAATGCATGTAAGGTGGCAGATTATTCGTGAGCCAAAGTGAGGCACTTCCAGCTTTCTTGCGCGCCAAGCCGGAACACTTAACCTACCCGCGTTCGTTTCTGCATATACTGACCGTACAACAAAATGAAAAGATACATATCTACATTTGTTACTTCAATGTAATAACAAAAAGTACTTACGTTATTAGTCAGTACGACGGCTACGCTATTGAAGTTATAAATAAATAAATAAATAGTATATTCTCGATAGAAGGAGGCAACCAAGTGAAGGCACGATCAAAAAACCTACAAGCGTAGGTGCTCTGGAATAGTAAAACGTGTTGTTACAATAAAGTAAAACCAAAATTTTCATAATTTATACACTAGAGAAGTTCGTCTGATAATAGTGGGATCCAGAAACATTTTGGCGCTGGTTGGCGAAAAACAAAGCATACTAAGAAAGTGGCAATAGCCAGTATATGCAGAAACGAACGCGGGTAGGTTAAGTGTTCCGGCTTGGCGCGCAAGAAAGCTGGAAGTGCCTCACTTTGGCTCACGAATAATCTGCCACCTTACATGCATTGTACCTAATACGTGCGTCGCCACCGCCGAATCTCACAGTAGAGCATTGTACTTTGACGTCACCATGACTTGCGCCTCAGGTGTTCTAGCAGTGTTGTGTGCAGTTTCATCGCGGTATGTCCCATACACGCATATTTACCGTTGTTGCGAATACTTTTGTCAACGCAGTTAGTCAACTTACTTACGAGAAGTGTGTCTTTCAGATACACCACTGTTGAACAGGTCCCGAATCTTATTCCTTGGTTAGTGCCGTCGGATTGGAAAAGGAACTTCCCCCTACCTATAATATTCTTATCGTTCCAATTTATTCCGTCATATATTTGAAATGTGGTTTTAGAATATTATGAAACGGATGTTTCACTAACGGTTTCGGGCGTCCACTATTCAACAATTACATTACTGTCTACTTGCAAGCGGCATTCCCAACTTCCTTCTCTGTGCACATGGCTTTATTTGTGGGACACAGAGACCGGAATTATAGTGCTGTGTCCCATCTGTGTCCGCCGGTTGATGAAATATCGGTTTGGAAGCTAATCAATCTTTCAAACAGAGCAGTCAGGGAATGGTGATGTGCAACTCCATGGTGAGCGATTTCAGATTCCTGAAATCTAGCTTTTCTTGTCCACTTTTATGTTCAAAATGTGCCATCCACTTGATACCAACAATGTTTGGCCATTTACTGGTTTTTGCCAGTATTATGTACAAAATAGTGGAGACTGACGATCTAATGATAACACCATGTGCTTGAGTGCCTACTTCCGACTGAAACCCGAGCTAAAACAATATACGGCGCAATGTCGGTTGTTTCAACCACCTTAAGCTTCGGCCACTCCTTAGATTAATCGCTTCAGTCAAACCACGTTTCACCATACCCAGCGCGTCACATTTTGGCACCTTGGTGAGGAGTGCGCTACGTTAACATAGATCATCGTTTCACCTTCGTTTCACACGAATTCATGACGCTTTTTACAAACATATTCGTTCACCATGTCAACGGCTGCAAATACTAACAATTGCATATAGACCAGTAAAAGCAAGCTGTTACCAACCCGGTAACGTTATCACAATTTACGCGGTACCCTTCCGCAAAGCGCACTGTAGTACGTCATGCATTGCTGTGCAGATGCTGATGCTAATCTCATCATTAACGCCGATCAACTGCAGTTAACAGGTAATTCGGCCACACCCACGGATTACTGACGCATTGTTCCATGGTAGCGCGTAGTGAAGCACCGCAAGCATTATTTCACCTAGGCAATATTATCCACAACCGATCACACGTAGACACCGCTAAGCATAGGTCAAACCAGGTAGGGTTGACGGACATGTCTGCTAGCTTGCATGCAGCTACCTTCAGTGAAGACAATCGATACTGTCTCATTGTAGAGCACATTTCACGTCCGGTCGTCTGCGCGCAACAGTGAGCACTGTGAACGCGGATGGAATATCTCCGGCCAGTTCTGTGTTGTGTGTCTTGATGCCGCACACGTGAGTGGGTGGGAGTGACGGTACTTCCTCAACCATCCATAGATGCCGCGTGCTAGTTCGCACCACATCCTACAGTGACTGAGCTCACGTTTTTTTTCACGTCCGCGTATGCATTACATGGTTTGTTGGCTGAGCGCAGAGTCTAACCGCTGCACCAACCGATGCAGATGTTCTGAGTACCCGTGCACTGATTTGCAATTGGTCAAGACGATGGGTACGCATTTGCGCGTGTGTGCCACTTTAGATTCAACTTGTGCTTGTGGATCCAGTTGCATATTCTTGAGGAGGAGCTTGCTTCCTTTATGGATTCAGTTAACTCGTAAATATTATGGTTGTCCGTTTTCTTTTGCACTGAACATTCTGCATGTTAGATTTATGCAACCATGCCTCTGTAACTTCGATACCTCTTTAAGTATGATCTTACCATTTGGACCATAACATTCCCTACTCGTGTAACCTCTATAAGTTGACCACGTAAATGTTTACTCTGCACTGGTCGCTATCATTTGTGCATGCAACCTAGTTTATGTAGCGGGATTTTGCAATTCGCGTTATTCTTTTGATACACTTGACGGCTCCGCAGTCGTTGAACAATACGTCATGTGCTCTCTCTTTCTGTGCACGCGCTTCTCACCCGCCCCACAGTGGTCACGCGCCTCGGTGTTAACCTCGTGCAATGTGTTCCCACCAGTTCGAGTCCACAACTGGAACGTGTGTGAAATCTTTCCACACGCGTGCACTCATCAATTCCACTTTGGTACATATGCCCACACACTGCACAGGTCGCAATCAGGATTTTGTTTTTCTGTCGATGGATGTGTCCCGTGGGCCCGGTTGAGTACATTACATACACTGACGACGTAATGCTCGAGGCACAAAATGATGCACTACAGGAACGGCTCCTAACATTTAACAACGACCTCTAGCTTATTGGCCTTTCCATAAACCAGATGACAACTAAAACTCTACTTATCGTCATCAATAGATTCAGGCAGAAAGCATTACTAAACGCTTCTGACCTACGAGTAGGATTGATGATTCTTCCATCGGTCCAACCAACGGAGTCATTCAAGTTCCTGAGTTTACCTTTTAACTGGCACGGCAAGCTACCACCTCACTCCTTTGATGAGTCACATCAGCAACTCCAGGAAACTTCGCAAGCACCATTAAAATGACATCAATGGATCTGAATTCTGAGGACCTTCCTCATCCCACGACACATCCGCAGCCTCTCATCGATACACACGCAGACCAATAGACAAATTGATCCTAGCCAACGATCGCAAACGGTTAAGATTACCCAAGGATACAGCCGTTGACTTTTCCCATGTATCCCTCATTGGTCACGGCTTAGGCGTTCCTAGTCTCTCAAGCACGTTGCCATTAGTTCGAGAAGATAGATTGGAGCGGCACTTTTCCAATCTGAATGCCATCCTGAGCTGGAACATTCGTGACCCCTCTCTCACTGCGATACGTTGGCTAGGTAATTCAGCAGTTATCGTACGTGCGCAAACTGTGTCGCATAAAACCTCAGCAAAGGAAGCATGGAAGGCTCAGTTAATTAATACCCTTGGCGTATCCCCTCTGCGTCAAGCTATAACCAATCAATTTACTCACCGATGGCTCCAGCAACCTGCACGCGTCCTCCCGCGACTATTTATCAGGACGACTGAATTACGCCAAATTACAAAACCCAGACGTACCAGGCAGATCACCGCGTTCTCCATCCGATCTCAATTGTTGCAGTGAGTCTGGGCAACACGAATCAATCTCTCACGTGCTCCAATCTTTCACCGTAACCCGTGATACACGCTGAAGACGGCACCATAACATTGCTAGTCAAGTTACAATGACTGTACGCCATCGGGGCGCTACAGTCATCCCAGAATCACGCATCCCAACGCCAACGACTTCATCAAGCCAAAGCTATACAGCTGCCGGTTCGCTGCTATCTACGTGATGGATGTTGCTGTCTGTGACTCACACCGAATGGCCCAAAACAAAATTGCTAAATACGGCGTCGGTGATCACGCACGGCCATCAGAAACTACGCGTAAACTGCACTCCCGGCGATCTATTGTACGTTATTCGCTCCTTTTAAACAAAAATCTAAATTGCGTTATGTTATTATTCCAACCGCTCTCCTCAGTCGTAAACGCAGTAGATTTGAGAAATAACCTAGTTACAAGTGGAACCAATTCATGTGGGTAAACTGAAACTAAAAAATCAGAACCACAGCAATATGATAGATTGCCTCAGTTCCTTTGGCGCGCACAACATGGTGACGCATACATAGGCATGATCGACCATCGATTAGCTCAAAGGTTAGCTGAGTACTCCCATAAGTGGTGAACACAGTCCATGGTGAAACAAGAAGGGATGCATCAAAATACGAACCGGGACCTCGCCTCGTCTACCACAATGCATCTCGTGGACTAATCAAAAACATTCAGGGTGTTATTGATTAACCGTAACTCGAAGAAGCTGGCGATCAGTGAAGCGCTACTTATTACGGTGAACCGGCCGGCGTTGTGCGTACAAAAAAACTGAGGAAATATTTCAGCTTGTCGTGGTCATGATTTTTCACTTTCGATTACCCATGTGATTTCGTTCCACTTGTAAATAAATAAATAAATGTTTTGTTCCCGACAGTGTGGGACACGCCTAAAAAGACAGACACGTATGAACAAGAATTGAACACGAATGTTACAATTTAGCCAGTATATACCGGCGTTATGTTTTATGTATATATGTAAGTGCATGGATTACTAATCATGCTGAATGAATTTGTTACTATATTGCTGACGTTGTGGTAGTGTTCGGTGAATTCACCAACATAGGAAGGAATCAAATATTATCTTCGAAATGGCTGACTTTCTTGAGTGGGGTTAGATCCTCCGGAAATGCGGAAGGTAGTGGCGAGTCATATCCGCCACGTCCTACTGTTATTAAACAGACGTTTGTAGCTTTTTGTAGGGAGAACGCATGTCAAGCGAAAAGCCACCACGCCCTGGTACACTGCCACCGAACAATTTGTTAGAACAGGATTAACCCGGACCACCCAGCTGGCACCACGTGGAGGTCGTTCGGCTAGGGAGGCAAATGTAATGCGTTCGCGACTGAGGAGAGCAGTCGAAATTTTGACATACCACAATTTATGTTGTCTGTTTGCCCTGACTAAATGGGTAAAAGGGACGCAGTGTTTCAAAAATCTTAAACAATAGTGAGTATGTCAATCCTGCGTCAGCAAAACATCGGTTGTCATTGGGACTCTCGGCCTTGGATATTTCCGATCTGAGCATTTCCACTATCCGAGGAACCATACGGGTGTATGATGTTTATATGCAAGGTGCAGTCTACCAAACACAATCACTCTAACAACACAAACACGGACACGTAGTGGACGTGCGGTCCTTGACCGAGTTCCCCGAGCTTATATTGGGCCATTTGCTTAATATTATGTTGGGGTATTCGTCCCATCTTGGCATATGTCTGCACCGCTCATTTCTCGAGCCACATGCGTTTGCCGAAAATAAATATTTCTCGCTTAACCGATTCCGAACCAACACGTTCTACACCTGTTTATTAACCTCTTGGGTCGTAATGACATTGAGGTTTACATTCACTGATCGTTAAGTGCTATTCCTCGCTATTTGTTGTCTACCTGAGAACGCAAACAAGTAAGGTTTGTTGTTTCAGGTACTTGACTTTCTGTCAATAGCACACTTGATCTTGGATCAACTCCATGCTTTGCACAATTCGGGATCGGCTATTACGCCTATCGACGCATTATGGCCTAAAGGAAAGACATCAGAACATTGACGCTGAAGGAGAAGAATTATCTGGTACATTTCCTTCAAATCAGCAGTTAAAGAAACACGGCAGAAAACTGTTTGGTGTCGACAAACAACAGTTAGAAACGTCCAAGAGCATAAGCCTGACTACTTGGAGAGATACGATAATGGAAGAAGAGATATACAGCGAAATAGGCGGAAAATTACACACGACGAAGTCAATGAAGCTATGCTGCGCTGATTCCAACCAATGAGAGCAGATAATGCTCGGATCTTTAGGCCGATAATACAAGTACTTGCTAAAAGGTTTCACCAGAATTTGGGTTTGCATATTCCCAAGCATCCAGTGGTTGACTAGATAAATTTAAATTACCATATAAAAGTTACCAGAATCTAGGGTGGTGAATCCAAGTGTCTGAAAATTGTGTTCAAGCATTCACCGAAAAATTTCTCGACTTTATTAAGGGTTTCAGCGATAGTGCCGTTTATAACGTTGACGATTGCGGTCACTTTTGCAAAGCAATGCCTGCCAGGATCCTTGTTGTAAAGTGCAACAAATGAAAGGACGGGAACCATTCCAAGGACCTTTTACACTTATGCTATGCGCTCGCTCAAGTGGAGAAAGGCCAAAGCCTTTTGTCATTGGTAAGTCGGCTATACCATGTGTGTTCAAAAATCTGAGTCCCGAAATCTTTTCAGTCACCTGAAGATCAAACAGATCTGCATGGATGAATGCTGAAATATTTGACGCGTACATAAGGAAAGTCGACCGAGAAATAGGGAAGAAGAAATGATTCATTCTACTGACAGTGGATTATTGTCCCAGTTATAATCATGTCGATAAGCTCACGAATATTACGCTAACATTTCTGCCTCCATATATGACCTCGGGAATTCAACCTGTGGACCAAGGAATCATCAAAATATCCAAAACGAATTACCTAGCCCACCTCATTCAATGGGCTATAGCAAAAACGGATCACAGTGGTTTGCATGCGGCAGGAATTTTATCTACTGCTTCAGTTAATGCTCTGGATGCTGTGTTTTGGAAAAGTTCCGCTTGACACAAATTTCATTCAGAAACAATACAAAAGTGCTTCAAAAATACTGGATTCGTTTAAACACTCGATCAGGACGCTGGTGGTTTAATGGACATTCCATCTCCCATTACAGAGTTTGAGGAAATAGCTTTGCAAGTGCTTGTTGAAATGGATGATGGCTTGGCAATCTGCACCAACCCAGACACAGAGGCTATTTCCAAAGAGATGCTAACTGCAGTTAATCCTTACGGGAACAAACAAGGGACGCCTGATGATGAGAAATAACTAACTACAGATGACATGGGAAGCACAGAAACCCCAAAAGAGTCTGATGTCGGACATCTTTTAATGCAACCGAAATCCTTTGCTGTGGAAACGTATCCAGGCATGCTGAGTGGTGTAGCTTATGTTGAGAGCGCTTCTTTCAATTACCTTTGTTATAACAGAAAGAAACGGATAAAGTTTGACTTGCCGAACAATCTTCTCATGGTGCCAGCTGGGGAGTTCAGGATTATCCCGTTAAAACAACTTGTTCGGCGGCAGTGTACCAGGACGTGGTGCCTTTTCGCCTGGCTAGCAACCTCCCTATAAAAAGCCACATGTCCGTTTATCAACACTGTGAGATGGCGGATGTGACTCGCCACTAGGTAAAGTCACTGTCCCTTGATTCATACTGCCAAAGCATTGTATTCCAGCAACTTTGTGCTGTTATTCTGGGGAGTATTAGGCCCCTGTTTGACAAAGGAACAGACGAAAGGCTTATGAGCTGAGCGATCAGTCAGCGGCTCCCAATGAACGCGATTTCCTGAATTCGCTCCGCTGCCTTGCGGGTGGGCCATTTGTCAAAGGCTCGGGGTGGTGTCCTTTAAGTCAACACCCTACTTCGGCTGGGACAACCAGGTAGTATCTCGCCCTTTGACGAAACCATGACTTTGACTTCTTGTGTCGTGTTTTCTCTTACCATTTCTGTATATCTTTGGAGTCTCCTGGTTTTGGTTGACTCTGACTATTCGTAGACGGTTGCATATATATGCTTGGCGGCATCCGGTTTCGGATTTGCCTGTCACTGTGCTCAGCTACAGGACGCCTGCGCCTACAGAGGGACCATGGGTGGTTTGCGCTGCACTACCCGCAGCTACAACCACATACTCGTATCCAGTGTAAACCCGAAGGAATAAGACCGGAGGCATGTGGATGGGAGCCACGTTTCATCAACGGAGCGGGCCCACACTTCTTCACAGGCAAACACAAGCACCCTGTATTAGGGGAATCAAGTGCATACAAGGCGGTGGCTGGACCGTAGTCCGCTCCACACTGACTGCATGGAACCACTCTTCGAGCCTAACACGACCACAAGGACCGTGCGCCCCGTCCGCTCCAGCGACGACAAACTGTCTCCTCGAGCTAGATGGACGAGGTAGTGGGTAATAGACAGGTAGGCACTTTGTCAACATGCACATCTAGCGCAGTCACACCTGGGATGTCAAACAACAGCCAATCACTCTAAATGCCGATATAGAATAAAGAAAACGCTTACGACGGCATAAATACTCGCTAAATGAGCATATAGAAGAAATTAATTATAAGTGAATCCATGATAAGGACAAAATGTCGGAGTTATTTAAAAGATACCACGCGATACAATTGCGCAAGTTTACCACAATTTCCATGAGCGAGGTGTGCAAGTTGGGAGAAGATTATCAAGTACGCTGAACAAACCAACTAAAATGTTATTAGGAGAACAGCTATTAGACATTCATTTATTGTGACCGAGCTTGATAGCTATTCTTTACTCTTCCTAATTTCTATTGCTTGACTGTTGTTTAAACGCTCTACTGGGTTCGCCCGATTGGTACATCCGCGTCATTGTTAATGAACGCTCATCGTCATGCCCTTCTCAGCAGCGCTGTTTGCACGAACATATTCTATTGGTTTTTTCTTCTCATCACTGTTCTACTTGGTTATGTTAAAGGAACATTTAGTGTCACACAATTATTGTACTAGTTTTCAAATTTTGGGTCTTCATTCATTATTCGCGTTTGTTTCGTGACTTTTGTTTAAACGTTTCATTTCGTCATTCTGATTGGCTAGTGCCCGTCACTGTAAATGGTCGTTCGCTTTACGCTTAAAGTCCAATGGTGCTATTTTTAGGGACCTACGTGGTTCGCTCTTACCTACACGGTTGCTTATTCGCCGTTGCATTTTACGTTTTTCCTTCAGTTGGTTGGCTCAAGTGTACTTTAGTAGCTTCCCTTCATTTTGCCTTCAAACTATATACGCAACTGTGATTTCATGTATACAAGTCTCCTTCTGGCTCGTCTTTGGACTTCTTCTTGCGGTCGAGGGGTGAAGGCATCAGCGGCGACACAACAGATTTTCTGGCGACGGAGGTTCTGCTAATCATGTCGATTTCGTTCGAGAAGATGCAGATGCTCCTTCAACAGCAACAACTCCAGTTTGAAAAACCTCAACGACAGTTGATCGAGTTGCTATCTCAGAAGCTGAACATCCAAAGCGAATCCCCGACGACAACCGCACGGCCATCGGTGGACGCCCTTGACGCTTCAATCACAGAATTTGTTTTCGATGGATTGAACGGATTGACATTTGAATCCTGGTTCTTAAAGTATGAAGATATTTTTCGAGTGGAACTTGCAGACCAAGACGATGCCTGGAAAGTTCGTTTGTTGTTGAGGAAGCTTGGCGCAGTCGAACATGAACGTTACACAAATTTCGTGTTGCCGAAGAATGCAAAAGACATCAGCTTCGATGAGACGGTGAAAACGCTGACGCAAGATATTCGGTGAGCAGGCCTCTCTGTTCAGTGTTCGCTACAATTTTTTGAAGTTAATCAAACGTGATGCCGTGGATTTTGTCACACATGCCTGGATCGTAATTCGCGAATGTGAACGATTCAAACTGGGTCTGATGACACCTAATCAATTCAAGAGTCTTATTTTCGTGTGCAGTCTCCAGTCCCACGCAGATGCCGATATTAGAACACATATTCTCCACAAGCTCGAACAAGAACCACAGTTGACGCTGCAAGAGATTACATCCGAGTGCCAGCGACTGATTAACTTGAAACACGACACAAAAATGATTGAAACTGTTGACCACAGAACCGAACCCCAGATTTGTCGCGCAGCTAGCCGTGGTAAAGTGATGAACCAGAATCGGTCAACTCAGAAGCCCCGACCGCATGCTGGAATTGTGGCGCTTGGCATTTTGGGAGCGACTGGATCTACAAAGGGCATCAATGTGACATGTGCAAGCGTTTGGTCATAAGGAAACCCACTGTCGAGTTGCGCACAACTTCAAACGTTCATTTCCCTCGAGATTGCGCACAAACTTCAACTTCAGAGGGGCGAAATTTCATGGACCGGCCACAAAGGTAGTTCTCGCTGCATTTCGCACGGAATTTGCATGCAAGAGAAAGTATTTAACAGTAAAAGTCAATGGTATTTCAGTCACCTTGCAACTAGCTATGGCGTCCGACATCACACTCATTTCGCGATCCACTTGGAGGAAGCTTGGAAGACCAGCATTCAGGCGCACAACTATGACGGCTCAAAATGCATTCGGGGAACCGCTGAGATTGGATGGCGAGATTGAATGTGAGGTCAACATCAAGGAACTACAACTCCTGCGGCACGATCTACCTAGTCTTATGCACCGACGTCAATCTTCTCGGAATCGACTGGATTGAAAAGCTCAACTTGGTGTATGTACCACTGAATCGTGTCTGTGCTGAAAAGAAGGTCACGGTGCATTATACAGCCATACCGACTCCTCTGGGTCAAAGCATCTCTGAACAGCTTCAAACAAAGTATGCGTGTGTATTCCAGTCGGAACTTGAACACTGTAAGAAAATGCAGGTCAGGTCAGGTCAGGTCAAAATCCGTGGACGATACAGGCTTCCGCCTAACGAGCGTCCAGCTTCTTGTACCGGTAAGCGAACCAGAGCTCCCGGCACTTCGACTTTTGATCGCCTCTCCTTGCCTCTGCAAAAAGAAATGAAGCAAAAGCGAGAGCAATCTTTGCTTTTACAAGGATCAACATCGGATATCAATGCGAATAAATTGGATAGGATTATATTAATTCCGGAAAAATACGCGGCCAGCACCTGTCTAGGCCTGCTTTGAAGGCAACCACAGTCTCCCAATCCATCAGTTCCGAAGGCAACTTATTCCAGTTGCGCACTACACGATTCGAGAAGAACTTAGCCCTGACGTTCAGTCTAGCCCTCTGCTGTTTGAGCTTCAAGCGATGTCTACGCAAGCGTTCAGAATCAGCCAGCTCAAATAAATCAGAGGGCACGATGGCACTGAGGCCCTTCATGATCTTAAATGTTTCTATCAGATCGCCTCTCAGTCTACGCCGTTCAAGGGAAAATAACCCCAGGCTCTTTAGGCGATCTTCATACGGCTTCCCCCGTTGACCTTCAACCATCCTGGTTGCTAGTCTTTGAATCTTCTCCAGGCAAAGAACATCACCACGGAGATAGGGAGACCAAGCTTGAACACAATACTCTAAGTGTGGCCTAACCACTGCTTTGTATAGTGGCAGGAACACTTCTGGCTTGGTATTACACAGAGCCCTCCTGAGGCGAAACAATTCTCGTCGCGCTTTGTTGGCGGCGTATCGACATTGCATCGAAGGCTTGAAGCTGCTCGTCATGATGACTCCTAAATCGCGTGCCTGGGTAGTGCATTGTAAGGGGAAGGGCCCAAAGGAAGTCTGAACTGCAAGTACGTCTCTACTAGTGGTCAGAAGTTGGCACTTGCTTGCATTCAAGGGCAAGTCCCATTGCTTCGACCAGTTGACCACACTGACGATATCCTTGGCCAGTGTTGCACGGTTGCCCCTGCTGACTAGTTTCAAGTCATCCGCAAAGATATAACAGGGGTCTTCAATAAGAGGAGCCAAGTCGTTTATAAACATAAGAAACAAAAGTGGACCTAGCACCGATCCTTGGCGTACTCCACTGTAGGCCACGCCCACACTAGAGCTCACATCACCGATTCTAACTCGAAACGTTCTCCCATATAAGAATTCTGACACCCAAGACAGAAGTCTAGGATGCACTCCGACCCATGCTAATTTTTCAAGTAGGAAACGGTGATTTACTGAGTCGAAAGCCTTGCTAAAGTCAAGATAGCAGACCTCTACCGGAATCCCGTCGTCAAGACATCGAGTAATCTCATCGAGGAAGCACAGTAGATTAGTGAGGCACGACTTCTTTTTAATGCAACCATGCTGCTCTGCTCTAAATAGACTGTGTTCCGCCAAATGCTCACAAATCCGGTTTCTTATAAGCTTCTCTAAACACTTGAGCAGAACACAGGTTAGACTGATGGGTCTGTAGTTAAGGGGCTCCGAGTTGGAGCCACCCTTGTGAATCGCAACTATGGCTGCTTCCTTCCAGTCTCGTGGCAACTTGTATTCCTGGGGCGACAAGTTGAACAGCTCCAGAACAGGATGTTGAAGGATGTCAGCTAGTGGCTTGACTATTGCCGGATGTACATCGTCAGGACCGGCTGATTTGAAGGGATTCAAGTTAGTCATCACAGTAAAGACCTCTTGCGCAGTCAGCACGATGTCCTGCATTATATAACTGCTGACACAGTGTGGCTGCGATGGTGCAGCACATCCATTGTCGCTCCTATGCAGATTCTGAAAGACTCTTAGCAGCATTTCAGCTTTATCTCTTGTTTCCACAGCCTGGCTGCCATCTTCCATAATTAGACACCCAAAGTCCTCTCTTAGGAAGGCTTTAGACTGAACATAGCCGTAGTAACACTTTGAATTTGTTTTCGCATACCGGGCCAGCCGAAGCTCATAAGAGTATTTAGCTTGCCGTTGCATCTTGATAGCCTTATTCCGGCTTTTTGTGTACTGTAGCCATCGACGAAAGCCCCTGGCCTCATTGAATTTTTTCCACTTCTCATTTCGTCTCTTTAGAGCTCTATCAATTCTCCTCCTCCACCATCGAGGCTTGCTGAAGTGTCTCGCAGGACGAAGAGGAGCAAACTCATTCAATAGCTGTACTAAACCAGTTTTAAGCACAGACCACCTTTGTTCCAAAGATGCCTGTTCCTGGTCAGGGATCCAATTGACCTGGAGGGCTCTATCCCTCAATTTCATGTGGTCGATGCGGCTGAAATTTCTCACGAGGCGAGGATGTCGTGCAGGCTTCAATGTATTTAGGCAGAAAGTGAGGACGCAGTGATCACTCCTACCTAAAGGTGCTTCCACTTGTAGCTCTGCGAAACGACCGTGTTTGGTGATGGCAACATCCAACGTGGATGGGGCACTCCCGATTCGGCTCCTGGTCGGTATATTGATGTATTGTTCAAGTGCATTTTCATGCATCCAGTTAACCAGTTCCTGTTCCAAGGTATCCGCTCTGTTTGCCGTGCCTTGCCAATCCGCATGAGGAAGGTTAAGATCACCAACTATTAGGAAATTAGGCGCAGCAACCACTGCGCGCCTCAATAGTGCACCGAGCTCTTTGTCCTCCTCTCGTGTGGACGATGGACTGCGATAGACACATTTAAGATCTCCAACCTGCCCATCATCCTTAAGTAACAAGACACCACTTGAACGTTCGTGTTACTCATCATAAACGGAGCCTCCCAATGACTATACTGGCGCTTCATAAGCAATAGTGCTCCCCCGCCAGTGTGGTGATCAGGCCTATCTACTCGGTAACTCACGAAATCTACCAGCAGGTCGGTAACAATGTCGCTCGAAGAAAGCCATGTCTCTGTCAAGGCAACAACATCAGCACATCCGTAGCGCCTCACCATCTCTCCCCATTTGTTCCTCACACTGTAGCAATTGGTATACCATACAATTAGTCCTGCTTGACGCGGTTGTTTCCCCTCGGGTGCTGCGCCCGAGGGGACAACCCGTTTTTTGACGCCGCGTTATTATCGTTCGCCGCCTGCAATGCTAGGTCAAGATTAGGCTCTTGTAGGTCAACACGAGAAGAAACCATGTCAGGTTCCGTCCGATTTGAGTTGTTTCGTAAACGACCAACTTGCTTCTTTCTCTTTAACTTAGAAGGTCTAGCAACGCTGCCTTTCGAATTTCCTGCAAGGTCAGCCTTATTGAGATTCACAGCGTTGGTTTCCCAAACCGATAAGCGAGATGCACGTAGTGTCCTTGAGTTCCGGAGCAGCTGACATTATGCGAGTGGCATCAAATAATCCTGGATGCGCCACCTGTAAGCTCACGTCCGCAACCCCGCAACTTTCCCCGGGTAACAAGCTGGAAGTCGTACTTCCGTTCAGTGAAACTTTGGTCGTTGTCACATGTAACTCGCGACTTATTCCCCTTGCAACCTGCATTGTTCGAGGACTCGAGCAGATAACTGCCGCTGTGGTAGGAGTGCAGTCCCACCCAGTTCCTTTTGGTGTAATCGTGGCATGTTGCTGACTGACTCTGACCCCAGCGGCCGGAGATGCAGGGTATACAATCACTCGGCTGCAAGTACCTCCGGGTGAACTAACTTGTGAGGAAGCACCTTTCGCGGTACCTGCATCTGATACTGAATTTGTGGTGTGGTAGTTCGAAGGAACGACCTTCGCTGCAGTGGGACAATCATCTCTGGTAGGCACTGATGCAATGCGGGGATCACGTAAAGGAGCACCCTTAACCAAGGTCGCAGACACGCCAGGCAAGCGGTTATTAGTATCTTCCGACTGACATACCCGAGGGACCTTGGCTTGTGAGCTAAGTGTGTCCGGGGCCACCTGATACCGGCCATTGGTCTGACTCTCGATTAAGCCGGCTCGGTTAAGCATTTGATCACGATAAACAGGGTTCCTAAATTCAACCAGAATCGGCCTAGCAAATCCTTGCTGATGCAGTGGACCAGTCTCTCTCCAGCTACCTACACGATGCACCCTTTTGATACCGACGTTTAAAGGTATCTCGGCTATGCGGAGGATGTCGTGTATTCGTCTCCTGTCCAGGTCTCGTCGAGTCTTTGTCTCGTGTATCACCGGCTCCTCCCGATTGTAGATAAGAACATTTCTTTGCCTGCCCATGGCAACCTCCGCACTCCGAGCGTAGCTATTTAAAGAATCGCGCAATTCGTCAATCTTCACTCGCAGTGCATCTATGAGCAAAGCCTGGTCGCTGATCAGTTTTTCTGCGGTGGAGAGCCGCTGCAGATACTTCGCGTCAGCTACCCTCTGAACATCAGGCAACTGTGGAGGAGCTGCAAGCCGCTCGCGTAGTAAGCGAGCACAAGTATCAGCTAGACACACACAGTGAAAACAGATCCACTTCAGTTGGGGATGCTGGGTGTACAGATCAATGGACGAACGGTCTAACCTAGAGCAGGTGCTATGATACCATAATAAACATCGGTCACACTGTATGCCTTCCGTGACTGCAGTGCCACAACTGTGCTCGCCACATTTATCGTTAGTATCAAGAGCCATAGTTATTTGGAAGGTGAAACCAAGGATAAGCAAAATGCGAAACGAGTAAGCAGATGCAGGAGAAAACAGCAAAGAACAAACTCACGGAAGACAAGAAGCCTTTGGGACGGGTAGGTTCAAGTAGGCAGCAGCAAAGATAGCAGCCCAAAAGTCGAAGAGTCGAAAGCCCTGGTTCACTTGCTGGTAGAAGGGCTAGATGTGGAAAGGCGGACCGTAGCGACGTCAGGAAGGATTTGGTTGTGACTGGAATACGAGCCAGGCGATTCAAAGTCGAGTCAGTTAGGAAAAGTGCTACAGCAGACTGCAGTATCTTGATGCCACAAAGTCAAATCGCCGGATCCAATGTAACAGTCAGTCTTTAGCAGCAGTAGAAAATACTTGAGCGAAAGTATTTGGATAGGATGGGTAGGATGAACGTGGAGTAGACCAGCAGCAAACGAATTTTTCAAGTAATTCCGAGTACGTTGGAACTTCAAGTACTTTCAGGTCAGAAGAAAACTGACAAAGCCAAATTTTCTATAAAGTGTTATTTAACTGCTGTCCTCAAAAAGGATTTCAGGAAAGAAAACCTCGAACGGTGAAACACGACAAGCACGCCGCGAGGGAGCGCGCGATCCTCACACTCCTCGAAAGCCACACAAAATATGTTGGCTGAGCAACATATTTACATTTTATCGAACATACACATTATAATATGCAATACAAATACAGCAGACATGCATCAATGGCAAAGAATAGTGATAAACGGGCGTTACGAAATGTGGGTCCAAACAACAGAGCAACGGCTAACGGTAGAGAGAGAGGCAATACTTACTCTGCTTCCGGATGCCAGACCAGTGGTTAGTCCCAGACGTCCTGTCCCTTATGCTTCCCAAGCACTTGTTGAACAGGAACTTGATCGATTGCAGCAAGCCGGAGTGATTGAGCGAGTCAATTTTTCATCGTGGGCTGCGCCTATTGTTGTACTCAGGAAACCGAACGGTTCTGTTCGTTTGCGTGCAGATTTTTCAATGGGCCTGAATGCTGCACTGGAACCCCATCAGTATCCGCTTCCACTCCCTGAGGACGTGTTTGCAAAACTGAACGGAGGCAAATATTTTGCTACTCTTGATCTTGCAGAGGCCTATTTGCAGTTAAAGTTGAACCGGAAAGCAGGAAGCTTCTAACAATCAACACGCATCGCGGTCTCTACCAGTACAACCGTTTGCCATTTGGAGTCAAAACGGCACCGGCAATCTTCCAGCAAGTCATGGATGCCATGCTGATGGGTGTAACCGGAGCAGCAGCCTACCTGGATGATATCATCATAATGGGATCGACGCAAGATGAGTTATTTCAACGATTGAATGACGTGCTACAAAGAATCAAAGATTACGGTCTCCGATTACGAGCGGAAAAGTGCAAATTTTTCCTGAAGTCAATTAAGTTCCTGGGTTTCGTAATTAACGAGAACGGCCGACGACCCGATCCCGAAAATATCGAGGTGATAGACCGGTTACCGGCGCCATCGGATGTCACAACGTTACCGTCATTCCTTGGGATGGTGAGTCACTATAGTGAATTTCTACCATGCATGCATCGCCTGCGTCATCCTCTAAACCATCTGCTGATGAAAGACGTCGAATGGAAATGGTCTGCACAGTGTCAACAGTCGTTCGAGAAACTGAAATCTCTGCTGAAGTCAGATTTATTGCTTACGGATTATAACCCGAAGCTGGAGGTTATCGTGGCCACGGATGCTTCAAGCTTGTTGGGCGGAGCCTGGGATACTAGTCGGTAAGCAATGACACGTAACGCGTGTCAAATACGACAGTATAGAAGTCGGAGGCGACTGAACCCAACGTATATTGTACAGGCTACAAGAATAGGAAGCGAATCAGAGAGAGCGAGAAACATGCAGCGAGGTACTCACCAAAACGCTTTGTGACAACGGATGTGCAGTCAGTAAAACAAATGGACGTTTCGAAGGTTAAAACAACCATAAAATCCAATGTTACAAGATACTAAAAGAGCATGTTTTCTGTTGCACTACAAGCTATGGAATTGGTGCTGTCATTTCACATCGTTTTCCAGATGGATCCGAAAAGGCTATAGCACATATTGCACGGGCGCTGACGGCATCTGAAAAGAATTATAGTCAGATTGAGAAAGAGGCGTTGGCTATCATCTTTGCAGTGCAGAAGTTCCATAAGATGGTACATGGTCGACGGTTCACGTTGGTGACTGATCACAAACCGCTTCTGACAATCTTTGGATCCAAAAAGGGCATTCCGGCATATACGGCCAGTCGACATCAGCGATGGGCAACTCTGCTCTTGGGTTATGATTTCAGCAGGCGATACTTCTCTACGGATTCTATAGAGCAAGCGGACGCCCTTTCCAGATTAATCGATACCGGTAAGCGTGAGTCAGAAGACGCAGTCATTGCCTCCATCGCAGCCGAAACGGATGTCAGCTACATGGTACATGACGCCGTGAGTAATTTACCGGTCACTGGCACAATGATGAAGCAAGCCACTGAACAGGATGCATTTCTGCAAGAGGTATTAACCTCCACAAGACGGGGCTGGCCAAAGAAGTGCCCGAAAGAAGCACTGACACAGTTTTTCACACGACGCAACTCTTTGTCTGAAGTTGATTCCTGCCTGTTTTTGCAGATGTCATTGTCATTCCAGAAATACTCAGGTCACGCGTGTTACGGCAACTGCACAAGAGCCATTCAGGAATCGCTCGCATGAAGGCGCTTGCGCGCAGCCACGTTTTTTGGCCCATGATGGATAGCCAAATTGAAGATATTGGCCGATCGTGCTCCAGATGCATCAGTGCCTCCAAGTTACCGGTACGTTCTACATTACAAGCTTGGCCAAACCCTGAATCGCCCTGGTCGCGCATACACGTAGATTTCGCAGGACCAGTCGAAGGAGTGCATTTCCTCGTTAGTATTGACGCCTATAGTAAATGGCCGGAGGTAATCACTATGCAAAACACGTTGGCCAACAGCACAATTATTGCGATGAGATGTCTTCAGTCAGCACGGATTGCCAGTAACAATCGTGTCAGACAACGGGGCACAGTTTACGTCCTGTCAATTTGCTGCATTTTGTGGACAGAATGGGATCGCGCATGTGAGGACGGCCCCGTATCATCCGCAGTCAAATGGCCAAGCGGAAAGATTTGTGGAAGTCAAAAGAGGAGGGATCGCTGAACGAAAGATTGGAACGTTTCCTGTTGAACTATAGAGTTACCCCGAATCCGAATGCACCAGATGGCAAATCACCAGCTGAAGCACTTATGGGTCGAAGTTTGAGAACCACACTAGATTTGCTGACCTCCAAGCGCCCGTCTTTACAACTACGGAATTCAGTGATGGAGCGTCAGTACAACAGGCGGTATGGTGCAAGAAGAAGGATTTTCAAAGTGGGTGACCTTGTGTTTGCAGCTGCGAATCAAGGACGGCGGATCGCATGGATACCAGGACGAGTCGTGTGGCGTCGAGGCAACGTGATGTATGATGTTCAAATGGGTACACGGATGTGGAGACGCCACGTAAATCAGTTGAGGCCACGTTATACACATGGTGCCGCCGTTCCGAAAGCCAACGGACTTGACGTCAATGAATTGCTGGACACCGGCAAGCAGGTAGTGACGTTAGTCCAGTGGAATGCATGGAAAACGGAGCTCGCCACGGGCCAAAGAGAACAAGAAGATTCGTGCAGCCTCTCCAAGTGGATCCGCGTCGAAAGAACTGTGTGAACCCCAGGTAACCCGTTTTTTTACAGAGAGGGTGGTATTAGGAGAACAGCTATTAGACATTCATTTATTGTAACCGAGCTTGATAGCTATTCTTTACTCTTCCTAATTTCTATTGCTTGACTGTTGTTTAAACGCTCTACTGGGTTCGCCCGATTGGTACATCCGCGTCATTGTTAATGAACGCTCATCGTCATGCCCTTCTCAGCAGCGCTGTTTGCACGAACATATTCTATTGGTTTTTTCTTCTCATCACTGTTCTACTTGGTTATGTTAAAGGAACATTTAGTGTCACACAATTATTGTACTAGTTTTCAAATTTTGGGTCTTCATTCATTATTCGCGTTTGTTTCGTGACTTTTGTTTAAACGTTTCATTTCGTCATTCTGATTGGCTAGTGCCCGTCACTGTAAATGGTCGTTCGCTTTACGCTTAAAGTCCAATGGTGCTATTTTTAGGGACCTACGTGGTTCGCTCTTACCTACACGGTTGCTTATTCGCCGTTGCATTTTACGTTTTTCCTTCAGTTGGTTGGCTCAAGTGTACTTTAGTAGCTTCCCTTCATTTTGCCTTCAAACTATATACGCAACTGTGATTTCATGTATACAAGTCTCCTTCTGGCTCGTCTTTGGACTTCTTGCGGTCGAGGGGTGAAGGCATCAGCGGCGACACAACAAATGTAATGAGTTTTGTCCACATTAAAAAGACCTAGTTTAAGTGTAAGTTGGTTTAGCCCAACTGCCGTGAAGAAGGATCATGAATGCATCATTAGCCTCAGCATGGAGCACTGCATATATATATATATATATATATATATATATATATATATATATATATATATATCTTCTTCAACAAATGATATGGCTTGCGAAATGCACGCTGCGTTTTTTTATAACTATGTATGGTGGAACCGCGCTTGCATTTACCTGCTACCTCGTCTAATATGTTTAAAACGGGTTTGTTTTGGAATAAGTTTCATACTACACTACTCTCAATGGATAAGTGTGTTACGCCCAGTTTTGGCATAGTACTTCCGTGTGTTGACAACCTCACTAAGCTGGCCATTTTGATCTAGTTCCTTGGATGGGCAACTTACGTATACTCCACTTTATGGTTATTATACGTGTTGGCTGGAGGTGAAAAACACATCGACTATAAAATGGAAGTAAAAACATGCAACAGAAGCACGCCCACTGCGTCACCGTTAACAAATAGAATTCGTTTCGTTGAATCAACAGCCGACTATGGTTTCGAAAAAGAGAGTTGTCTTTCGCCCAGTAAATGAGATCGTGGTTGGAGGGAGAGGTTTAGCGGGAGGGGAGCGACAAACAAATGCCACTGAGGTCAGGTCCCAGCCAAATTCGGTTATGGTATTTCGGGCCTCAATCACGAGGTGAAAAAGGCTCTAACCGCTGCCAGCTTCCAACAAAGGGCCTTCATTTCTCTTGACCAAGTCATCAGTTGGCCTCCTTTTTTCTTCCATACGCCCAGAGCGCGAACAACGCATGTTGCGGGAGTTGGTGTGCTGGCATGCACAACATCTGGCCCAACCATCGGAGCCTGGGGCGAGATATAACGGTGCTGGTCACCACCCCATGGACCGACATCGATGAGGAGTCCATGCGTCTTCATGAGTTACTCAATTTTTCGTTCAAGAGCTGCAAGAAAAGAGTACATATGTCCGTTTCCAATATGGGCGCTGCTTGATGCATCTCCTGCAACAAATTCATCGCAATGAGTCTAGACATTACCGTGGTGTGATTGTTTCCGTGCCCCAGAGATCCACTGAGTTGTGCTGGTTGGTGCTTTTTGCACCTTCAGAGCTACTCATACCAGACCGGTCAATGGTTACAGGCCAGACAAACTCAGCCCCATGGTCCTCCAGGTTTAGGGTTTGGAATGGAGGTGGTTCCTTACTCCTTAAATCGGCCTCCTTTTAGCCCAAGGCCAACCCGTCGCCTAGCGATCAGGTTTTTGAACCAAAGGCTTTGGTTGAGAACCATGATCATCCTCCTGTCTAGGCCTACGCAACTTGACAGTATCCTGCCCACGCAATACTATGCACCTTTCCTCAAACAATTTCACGATGCTGTGGCCGTCGCAGAGGCTAATAGACGGCGCCCCATCTGCTGCATCGAGCACGGTAGATCGGAGGTATTGGTGCTACTACTCAAGCTCTCCCATCTTCTTATTCCCCGTCCTACGCTTTTTCATCCTTATCGTCCCGTTCCTACTACACTTTTATCCCCCCCCCCAATTGTTGGCCCTCCCCCAGCTTGCTTTGGTATGCCGTTAGCTCCTAGTTGCAACCTACATGCAAACGCGGAGCGTCACTCCTGCTCTGTTAACAAGCCTATACTCCACCAAGCGGTCACGCCCAATTCAGCAGCTTTGATTTAAAGCGCTCGATCCGCCCACAGATTGACATGCCTCAATGTACGCACATGGTTAAAGATCGGTCAAAAGGTAGCACTTGCCCAATGACTAGAGCTCCTCCCGATCGATATATGTTGCTGATCGGAAACCCGCCTGCAAGACTAGAGCTCTGCGCTCACTCTGCGTTCCCATTCAAGTGACACTAGTAGTGCTTTCTCCTTGCGCCTATCCGGAGACGACACAGCTTCGAGTACCGGCCATGCCAGTAGATGGATTGCCCTCAGTCCGCGGGTTGAAGCTGCTCTGGTTGATTGGATCCAAATCAGTACCCAGTGTGTGCGATCAACTAGCTGGCTCGTCCAAAGCCTTGAAGTCGCGAGGGGTTAATAGGTGTCTATTCGTCATCGCTGTCTACGCGCCCACATACGGTAGCGACGTTTCGGTAAAGGACGACATCTATCACCAACTGAATGAACTCCTTCGCCACAAAAACAGCTGGGGATCTGGACGTTCAAGTTGGAAAATTCTTTACTGTTGAGCTGCATCTGGGCAGCCAACATGTTGTATGTTCCCGTACTGATAACGATGAGCGGTTACCACTTGTGTGAAGATACTCCCCTATTTCTTAAGAACACTAACATTTGACACAGCACTGACTGGAGTGTGACATTGTATCTACCTGTCTCCAACCAGCCATGGATGCAAATCGATCACATCGCGATCATTTATCGCTGGAGACGCTGAGTACAAAACTGTCCCTTGATTTGGAGCACAAATGTGGACACTGAACATGCACTTGTATGTGCTGGTCTGCTGGTGCGTATTGACGAACGCCCTCGACGACGCTGTGAGCCTACTGACATCAGGCAAATGGGGAAGCCATGTTTTCTGCATGTATGTCGAAGTGTGCTAGCATAGGTGTTGGACTAGCCCTCGCTGAATACAGTTAAAGGTCACTGGTCGCATACTCGCCTGACCTTACTAGCAGCAGGCCTATGTTAATGTGGTAAATCTAATTGCCACATGGATATAGGGTCTCTTCGCAATCTCTGGAACTTATCGATGCTCGCCAGCACATTCCGGTTGGAAGCGAACAAAACGAGACTGGCAAAGACCTCAGGATAAAACGCCGTGTTAGTCTGAAGAGAGATCGCGATTCCTGGTGGTCTCTTCGTGCGTCAGAGATGGAAGTAGCTGCTGTCCTTGGCAACCATCGGCAGATATCCCGTGTGATAAGGGTTAGGTGCAGCACGAGACCTGGTGTTAGTAAAACTATTTGTGAGGATGGTGGATAGCCTATCCCCAACTTTTAAAAACGCTTGGAGCGATGTGCTGAACATTTTGAAATGTAATCTAATCGGTCGGAATTGTCAGATTTCTGTACGGCTGTTGGTCGCACGGCTCCGTGGGCTGTCCCTTTGGATCCGCCCTCACGTTCGGAAGTCAAAGTTGATCTGGGATTGCTGAACTTGTATAAAGCTACGAGACCAGGTGATCTACCTCCATCACTGTTCGAATTCGGGGGCTCGGTACTTATGGATGATTTATAGGAGCGGAAAACTGTCCCGACAGACTAAAGCCATTCCGTTATCTGTTTAATTTTCACGGGTTATATATGTGTATACCATACCTCGCGGTACAGTATCAGCCATGCACTATTGCAGCTAGCAATTATTCATGGCGATTCACTAACGTTATCCAGAGCTCAGTGACTTTACTCGCCTACTCGTAAGATTAGGGGTCACTGGTTCGGATCCAGTGGGATCCCACGGATGCGCGCTGTTGGCGATCCTAATAGGACGAAGCGGATATGAAAAACTATTTGTATGTGTGCGATGCCTACCTGACTGGGTTGGTATGAGATGTGTCTTCTCAAAAGCTCCAAAAGACCTACCATTTATCAAGCAGCTAAAATTTTTATTTTGTAGCCACACTGCATTTCCAAATGAAAGCAGCTTTAGTTTCAGCTTCTTTTACATTTAGCGTTTTTTGTACTTGACATGAAGCCGAGCAGATAAAATGCAATTCGGATACCAATTTGTCCAGAGCGAATATATGAGAACGCATGCAACTTACATTCAGTGCAGGTCCCTTCCGCTGAGAAGCTCACGATGTTTTGACTGTAACACAGTAAACTGCGTATTGCCATTTGTTCATGAATTCATGCCCACTCGGATGAATGTATATGTATGAAAAATGTTCTATTGCATAAGGGTCTGGGAAAAATTAGACCGAATTGTACGAATACATCGCACTGTTACACTTTGTGCACTTATTCTTATCTACCTGATCCGTGTGAATGAAACGAAGTGAGTTTAGCTCCTTATTTGCGCAATCTTCAACTCATCTTTTTGTAGGTGTGGTCGCCAGATCAACAAAACCGAGGCATATAATTGAAAACTCGCGCGTCTTCGAGTGGGAATTGAGTCCTGCAGCAATGTCCAGTATTGACGGCATGGAAAGAAATCAGCGATTCTGTTGGGATCCAAATACTGTACCGTGATTTCTGCCAAAATGTTTTAACTTTAACGCAGTTATATCAAAATTTTTCGAGGTTTTCTGTTTCGGTTGCGTTTTCTGCCTTGCTGATTCAAGAAAACCTATCACTTCAGATAATTGTTGCACTCTTCAGCGACGATGGAAAATGGACGCAACATGCTCCCATACTATTACATTTTTCTTGATAGCCTAGATTACGCTAACCTCGCTTGAACGGTCAACGAGGTTTATCAACTTAGTCAGCTCTGAGCGAGGCAATAATAAGATTAGGTTAAACCTTTTACTCAGTCGGTGTTTCTAACCATTTTTGGGCAACTCTGGTAGTTGTTTGTTCAGCTTTAGTGCCAAGAGAGCAAGTGCATGTTAGAAAAATGCACCGCGCTCCGCAGGGATCTCCACCGTTATTCTATTCACTGACATGTTACACAGTATTCAGAACAACGAATTTATTGTGACAAAGTTTGAACAAAGCTATCCTGCTCTCTATCTTTAGGACATTAAGACAGGCAAATCCAAGTCGTGCGCTTTAACCATACCTTTGTTGCTGTGAATGGATTGGGGCCTTAAGTAGTCTTTTGTCGACATGCCATAAGCCCTGAATAGATCTATTGAGAACTGGTAGTTGTCTGCACTGGTTAGTCACTAGCTTTGAACACCTATAGACAACCCATCCTTCCCATGTTTCCTGTTAGTACTGCACCGGGCAGTGCATGCATCATAATGGCCACACAAACAGTTCGCCAAATGTCAGAACTGTATGCACAATAGATAGTGGATTTATGACATGCTAACTTTATTAACTCCTTGCTCCTCCTTCAGACTGGCATGCCTCAATGTTCGCACATTGCTTCAGATCGGTCAACAGGCAGCAATTGCTCGAACATTAGAGACCCTCTCCATCGATATCTGCTGCATATCGGAGACCTGCCTGCAAGACTCGAGCTCTGTACTCAATATGCTATCCCTTCAGGTGACACTAACAGCACTTTCTTATTGCGCCTATCCGGTGACAAAGCAGCTTCGAGCACCGGCCAAGCCGGCGTTGGTATTGCCCTGAGTCCCCGGGCTGAATCTACCCTGGTTGATTGGATTCCAATCAGTAGCTGGATGTGTGCGGTCCGATTGGCTGGCTCGTTCAAAACTTCGAAGTCGTGTGGGACTAACAGGTGTCTATTCGTTATCGATACCTATTCACCGACAAACTCTAGCCATGACTCGGTAAAAGACGACTTCTAACGTCAACTGAACGAGCTCCTTTTCCACAGAAGAAGCTCGGACATCGTAGTGCTGGCTGGGGATCTGAAGGCTCAAGTTGGAAAATTATCCACAGATGAGCTGCATATGGGTGGCCAACATGGCGTAGGCTCCCGTAATGATAACGGTGAGCGGTTACTTCATTTGTGTGAGGATGCTCGCTTATTTCTTGCGAACACTAATTTCTGACACAGCAGTCGCCGGAGGGTGACTTGGCTCCCACCAGCCTCGAATCAGCTATGGACGCAAATCGATCACATTGCTATCAGTTACCGATGGAGAGGCTGCGTCCAGAACTGTCGCTCGATTTGGAGCACAGGTGTGGACACTGATCATGCACTTGTATGTGCTGACCTGCGGATGCGCTTTGGCGGACGCCCACGATGACGTTGTGAGCACATTGACACCAGCCAACTGGCGAAGCCAGCTGTTCTGAATGCCTATCAAAGTACGCTGTCAGGCGAGTTGGATAAACGCTCACGGGATGCAATTGAAGGTAACTGGTCTCATATTCACCAGACCTTACTAGCAGCAGAAGAATCCTCATGTGGTATATCTAATCGCCAACATAGACATTGGGTCTCTTCGCAGTCTCTGGAACTTATTGGTGCTCACCGGCATATTCCGGCTGGAAGTGAACACAATGAAACTAGCAAAGAGCTCCGGGCAGGACTAAGTGCTAGCCTGAAGAGAGACCGCGAATCCTGGTGGTCTCATCGTGCATCAGAGATGGAAATGGCCGCTGCCCTTGGTAACCATCGTGAGTTATTCCGTCTGCTACGGGAATCGGGCAGCAGGAGACCTGGTGTTAGTGAAACAATTTGTGAGGAGAGTGGACAGCCTATCCACAACTTGTCAAAGCGCTTGGAGCGTTGGGCTGAGCACTATGAAAGGCAATTTAATCGGTCGGAATTGTTAGATTTCTCACCGGCCATTGATCGCCCCGCTCCGGGGGCTGTCCTTATGGATCCACCCTCTCGCTCAGAAGTCGAACGTGAGAACAAACTGTTGAAGATAAATAAAGCTGCAGGACCTGATGACCTTCCTCCAACCCTCTTCAACTTCGGGGGACCTGCTCTTGTGGATAATTTGCACGAGTTACTAGTGAAACCGTGGGAGCAGGAAACTGTCCCAACTGACTAGAGCCGCTACATCATAGTCCCAATTTTCAAAGGAGGCTCACGATCGGAATGCGGCAGTCATAGAGGAATCAGTCTGATCTCCATCGCCTCCAAATTGCTTGCCTCTGTCATCCTTCACAGTTTGACTGGCAATCGTGAAAGCCAGATTTGTGAAGAGCAAGCTGGATTTCGCCGAGGTCGTGGCTGCATTGACCACATCTTCACTTTGCGTCAGTTGTTGGAGCACAGTCACATATATTGGTGGCCGACCGTTGTCGTGTTCCTCGATATCAAAGACGCATTCGATTCGGTGAACAGACATGCACTTTGGGACTGTCTACTCAGGAAAGGTGTACCTGAGAAATTTGTGAATATTATCCGAGCATTATATGCGCGTAGCTCGGCCAGAGTGAGGGCTTACGGCAAGTTGTCGTCGCCCTTTAATATCTTCAGCGGTGTGAGACAAGGATGCCCGCTTTCGCCTTTCCTCTTCAACTTCGCTGTTGACGAAGTCATGGAAATCGCGTTTACAGAACACGACTTAGAAGGTGTGGATCTGCTCCCAGGAGAACGACTTCTAGACTTGGAGTATGCTGATGATGTTGCCCTAATCTGTGACAACTCACAAACGTGCCAGGCCGCGCTGGACAGATTAGCAATAGCTGTCCGTCACTTCGGGAGTTGCCTTGCACCAACGAAGTGCAAAGCGTTCCTCCAAGATTGGTCTGGATCGCCTCCTACGCTGACCGTTGGTGAGGATTAGCTAGAAGTCGTTCAGAAATTCAACTACCTGGGAAGTTGTATCAGCGTCCTTGGGATTGAAGATGAAAACACGAACCGTATAGCAAAAGCTCCGGGCGCTTTTGTTAACCTTCGCCACTTACGGCGCCGGCGCGACATCCCACTTGCCTTGAAGAATAGAGGGTACAATGCAGCTGTACGTACGACTCTACTGTACGGTTGTGAAATCTGGCCCCTTAAAGCAACGGATCTGAAGAGGCTAGTTACGTTCGACCACCGGTGCCTTCGTAATTAAGCTCACATCTGGTGGGAACACCACGTGAGCAACGAGCGTGTTCGACGCCTTGTTTATGGCACAGGAAAAGGAACTGAACCGCTCAGCACCGTCATTTCACGCACTAGGCTCCGATGGCTCGGCCATGTGTTACGCATGCCAGCCCACCGACTCCCGCGACGTGCGTTGTTTGCTCGCCGGGGGTGTGGATGGAAGAAGAGGAGGGGTGGCCAAGCGATGACTTGGTCGAGAGGAATGAAGGCCCTCACTTCTGAGCTGGCCTCGGCTGGAGCGTCTCGGCTCCCTGGTTGGGGTCCGAAAGACGATGAACACGTTTGGTTGGACACACTTGCTGATATGGCTAGGAGCCGACCTCAGTGGCGTTCGTGCTGTGAATTTCTTTGTCCCACCCCATCCCTCTTAGCCTCACCCTCCAACCACGATCTCATTATTTAGCCTTATATAATTTTGCATAGTATTTTTTTCTGATGCACAGTAGCCGGCTGGTAGCTTACCGGAACCATGCCCATCCGTTACCGGTAGCTCAGCCAGCTTGCACCAGTTGCATTTTTTTCTCCTTTTTCTATGTATTGCGGCACATTAGCTGAGGTCTTCCCCACCTCTAGCTAACGTGTACGATGATGATGATGAACTTCATTAACTGAGCCCACGAAATCAATCCCATTATCGGCTATAGACCACGCTTGACCTGGTGTTGTCGCAAAGTAAATAGCGGCATTATATTCTGCTTATCACCTTCAACTGTTAGGTTGTTCAGCGAACAACGCTTCCTCTCTAATTCTTGCTTCGAACTTTCTGCTGGTGTGTTTGTTTACCTACTTTTTGTGTAAGTTCCTGAACTGATAATAGTTACTAATTTTACGATAACTTACTTTGTAGCCACTAAATCCATTTCACTTACATACCCCCAATAAAACACAGTAAGCGAGCTGAACTTATTTCATGCATTCAGTGTGCCTTCTTTCTCCCAGACAAGACGGATTAGCATGTGATCTACGCTTTAGAGTACCAAATAAGTTTCGCCGTGAAACTCATTCGTCGCTGATGGCAAATCATTTAGTTTTATTAGTGTATAAGGATTCTTTAGACGCCGTTCCCAAACAATCTGATCGTTGATTTACGAAATAGCACACCGTGTTACAGCCTTCAAATCATCGCCGGGGAAAAGGATGAAAGGCCAACTATAGTGTTTCGGTATGGAAATGAATAGCTAATTTGTGAGGTACCGTATTTGAGACAATAAGCACAACTATTACTCTCCTCCGACCGTTTGTCGTGTGTGACCACACTCACAGCGCTCCTGCTTCCCCGGAGTTACCCTCTTAATTCTCGTCATAATTTCTATTTCGGACGCTCATTCGAATCAGTTGAACGAGCGTTAAGTATTGCTATTTACCACTTGGATCTAATTTTGGTGGATCATATTGTTGCTTCCGTCCATATCCTTACCACATTCATTGCCGAAACCCACGCGTGCATGTTTCTCACACTTGAGTTGTTCGAGAACTTTAGTCTGACGGCAAAAGGTGGAGAATTATTTAACGATCCAGCAAACGAGCGCCATATTTCTGCGAGAGAAAGCATAATATAGCTGCGGGACTCTTTGTGTCCGTATTTTAGTGAACACGGATGCGATGTTGGCGCTTGTCAGCGTTTTGCTTAGTTTCGTTTCTTCCGTAAACCGGCCAATAACTGTATCCTTTTCGCATTTGTGCAGGTGGTCTTTGAATCCGATAATTTCCGCCCAGTCGTAGATAAGGGAGAGATCTGTTTACTCGCACAGATCCTGACGCCCAAATGAAGAACCTCGCAGCTGATATGCTTTCAAGAGTGGATTACTCCTCAAGACCAAGTTCACGTGACCCCATCCGTGCGACTGCCTGATCAGCTGTGGAATGTGCAATAAGGCGGTTGATATAGAACTTGCACATTAATGTTTCTCCAACGCCAATTGATCACATCGTAGTCAGTTATCGCTGCAGTGGGTGCGTTCAACTGCCGCAGGAGTTTGGGCAAGGGCGCGGTCTCCAACCATGCACTCACGTGTCGTTCTCCGAGTTTTCTTCAGCGGACGCCCGCAAGGACGCATGCACCCATAAACGCTAGCCGAATTTCTAAAGTTAAGTGATAGAACTACATATCAACCTATGTGGACATACGTGCTAAGTAAAGGCATACTAGATTACAGCTGAAGATAACCGCACATACATCCGCCGAGTGTTAATAGCAGCAGGTTTATTTTAAAGTAAAGTCAACTTTCCAGCCCGGGAGATGTGTCTCTACGCAGTTGCTGAAGCTTTGCGACGCTCGCCGACACGTTCAGACTGGAAGCGAAAATTAAGACTTGTAAGGATCCCAGAGCAAAATGCTTGCTAGCTTGAAGGGAGACAGCGAAGCCTGGTGGTCTCATCTTGCATCAGAGATGTACGTGACGCTACTACTTTAACCTTGGGAATTTATTTCGTTTAATACGGAACACGGGGCGTAGTATACTTGGTCTTAGTGAGACAATATGCGATGAGGGACAGCCTATCCGCATCCTCTCCCAACATTTGAATCGTTAGACTGAGAACTTTGAAAAGCGGTTTTTTCGATCAGTTACCAATTTGTTTATCGGCCGTTGTTGGACTTCCCCTGGGTCTTCTTCTCGGATCCACACTCACGCGGACATGACAGACGGAAGGTCGGATTGTTAAAAGTTGATGAGGTTACGGTAGGAAATGTACTACTTCAAACCCAGCTCTTATTGATGATTTGGATAATTTACTAGGGAGTCTATGGGATCAGGAAACTGATTAAATAGACCACAGGCGTTTTATTACAGTCCCAATTTTCAAGAGAAGATCAAGTTTGTTATGAGACGAGCATGGAGGGATCAGGCTGATCTAAAGTTCCCTTAAGTTGCTTGCCTTCGTATTTCTCCATAGACCGGCTGGCGCCCGTGAAGGCCAAATTCGTGGACAGTAAGCCGGGTTTCGTCGAAATTGTGGCAGTATTGACCATATTTTCAATTTATGCCAGCCTTTGGACCCCCTGTCAATTTCATTAGAGACCCACACTAATCATGTTCCTTGACGTCAAATAGGTCTTTGATTCGATTTGTCGATCTGCACTTTAAGCTTTTATGCTAAGAAAAGGTAGACCCTTTAAATATGCAGATGTCATAAGTGTTGTACACGAGTATTTTGGGCAGAGTGCGGGCTTATGGCAAATTGTTGCCGCACTTAAATGCATCCAGAGGTGTGAGAAAAGGATGTCCGCTGTCACCTTTCATTTTCAACTTCGCTATTGACGATGTAAAGAAGACTAGGTTTTCCAGACCTGATGCAGAAGGTGTAAAGATTCTTCCACTGATCGCATACAGCTTTAAGTATACCAACGAGTTTGCTAACATCTGTGGCATCTAACAGAAGTGCCAAGCTGCACTGGGCAGATTAGAACTGGCTATCAATTCTTTCCGGCTACGCTTTACACCCTCGAGCTGCCAAGTCCCTCTCCAAGGGCAACTCTCCGAGGGCAACTCCCGCGATGACGCTTAGTTAAGATCAGCCTGAAATCGTCTATGAATTCAACTACTTAGACGGCTACATCAGCATCTGTGGGTTTGGAAATTAACCCGAGGCGCTTTTACCAATCACCGCTACTTGTGGCGCTGGTGTGACATTCCCTCGCTTTGTGGTGTAATGTATACAAGCAGCTGTCCATTCAACCCTCCTGTACGAGTGCAATTCCTAGCCCATCAGCTCGACAGATATAAATGGGCTTGTTACGTTTGACCATCGCAACGTTCGCAGTTTAGCGCATGTCTGATGAGAACACCGCGTAAGCAATGAGCGTGTTCGGTTTTGTGTATTTGGTGCAGAAAGAACGTGTGAACCGCTCAACACCGTTATTCAACTATGTGGCTCTGTTCTATGGGTTATTGCTTGCACATGCTAGAACACCGATTCCCGCAGCGTGAATATTTTGCACGACCGCAGTCCGAAGAAGTGAAAAGGAGGGAAGATTGACCGATAATCTGGGAAAGGAAGTGCTCAGCTTTAACTTAGTTTGTGATCTCCCGAGTACCGAGCTGGGTTCCAAAAAACACTGATTATATCCTGGTAAGATAGACTATTTGACGTGTCAAAAGTAAACTCATTGGCGTTTGCATTGTGAGTTGCATTGTCTCCCTCCCGTTTGGCCTCCTCCAGTGACTATCTTACTCTGGATGCATACTATGAAACAATGCTTTTGTTTTTCAGTTATCAGTATCTAAATAATTAAATACATTTCTCACTCTTGAAATGCCCGAAACACGCTTAAATAGGCGCAGTCTTCATCAACAAGACTGAACTCTTTTCACCCCAAATGTTGGAACCCACAATAAACTAGGTGCTGCTTCTTAACGGTTGTCCAGCTTCTCTTTAGTTCCACGGGATTTGTACGGCCATCCCATTAGTTAATATAGATATTTCATTGTCAAAGTACGAAAATCATACAGTAATGGTCTAGCAACTGTTGAAAACAAAGCTCGCTTCGATAGGAACAAGTTAACTAAATGCAATACCCATACCCCTTCACGGAACCTCACTCCAAGTCCGCGATACACACGGCCGATTGTTCCACTAGTATGATGACACCTGTAAACTTGGTAAGCAATCACTTTGCAACTACTCCAGGCCGCCCAACTGTTCCCGAAATTGTCACATCATGCACATTTGTCATAATTCTCCCTAAGTCCATCGCCTCCAGCCAAACTACGCCGAAACTCAGGAAGGAAGCTAATTTCAGTGGCAGCTGGGATGTGGTTGCTCCAAGAACGCTCAAAAATAAACAGCTGCAGTTTCTGCTTCCACATCCAGAGTTAGTGTGGGAAACGTCGCTGCACTGGCATGAAATAGATCGTCGGATGTCCACTCGACGGCTAATACTATTCAGGAAGACACTCAGAAAGAGCTGGATGTCCTGTCCATACTATATGTCGGTGTTCCGGAATCGGAGGAAATTTCACTGAAAGGAAAGTAGGTCTTTGCCCTGAGCTACTGGACATTATGAGCAACCTAGTCGACGTTTCAACTAAACCCATTAGACTGACTAGTATCACCCGTCATCCGAATTCCAGGAATTGTGGTGAAGCAAGTGTTCGTTGGGTTGTGCTACAATCTGTCCTTGCTTTCAACAGCTCGTCTCTGAAACGGATACGCTTTTGTCTAGTTATTTCTAAACGATTCATGGAGCGAACGAAGAAATCCATGCGAGTGTACCGCCTTGACATGGTAGCTAGATTTATTTTTGTTCACCGCGTCTTGCCGGCGAATGTGTGTGAGAGATAAGAAATGGTGATTGCCGACTAAGAGCAACAGGGCGACATGCTTGAGACCATGCTCTTGGAAAACGGTATATCTGCAAACAGTGTGATCCAGTTAAGGAACTCAATGCATCAAACCAGGTAGTTACTATCTAAGTGATTATGAAGCTGGAACAGACTACCGACGAAGCTGTGGCTGAAGACCGCAAACGAAATGTAGCGAGAACGACACGGTAGGGGAGAACGCTGTTTATTGCACGCGGAGAGGTTCACACACATGTCCCACGCACACACACAAATATAGTCGCGCTTCCCACTCACGACGCACCATGTTCCGCCGAGTGAAGTGGTGTCCACCATGCGCCATTAGGCTGATCTGACGTGCACATTGCATGTGCCGTTTTCCGCCCACATTTCTGCTCCCTTGCGTCGCAGCCTATCCAGACTGGATTCGTACCAAAGCTCTCGACTTGCTTGCTCGGGGCTGTGTTGCTCTGATCGGGCCAATTCCTGGGGCCGTAGATAAAAGCATAGCTCTTGGGAAAATCGGGCTCCCTTTTATGTCGCCTCTTGTTCTTCTCGGCGTGGCCTCGGTATCGTTTGTCGCTGACGACCCATTCCCGGCTTGCATCGTAGGCCACGAGCTGGGTTGACGATTCCAGTTCCCAGTCTCCGCGTTAGTCCCGATCTCCTGCTGCTTCCGGGGCATTTCCGTGTGAACTGAGATCCGCGCCCCTACAGAAGTAATCACCCAAACTGAAGCACTATTTCAGCACACAAATGAAGCGGGAGCCCCATTTAAACCGCACAGTCTTGTAGTTCCACCCAATACATGCCTCAAATGGGTTGTTAGAGAAGTTAAGCAGGAGTTCCTCGAAGCAAACAAAAGCAAAACGGCTGGTTTTCTATCTATATGGTTTCTATCTATCAGATTTTCTACAACAGTGGGTACAATCTCTCAACCGCACCACATTGCTTTCGATGCGCTGCTGGGGACGAATTTTACTGCATGTGCACCAGTGTCCAAAGTCTACCCAGTACCTTTCTCAACAAGCGCTTGGGAACTCACTTCAGTAACCAAGAGCTGGCTGCTCTCGTAGGTCAAGGATGCTAAGGTTGCGATTCATGGAATTTCACTCTTACAAAACACAATAGCTGTGGTTTGAAGTGAACTTGAAACACTCTTATTTCACTATTGCGCAATATTAGATTTTATGGTACCTTGTAAGTTCTGATCGTCTATTATTTTACTGCTTGTGTGTTCCGTTCCCTTGATCTTCTTCGGTGAGTCGCGCTGCTACACAGCTCTTGCTCACCTGTAATCCACGCTGTGTATTTCTTCACAATATACGTTGCGTCCAGCCGCACTTAATGTTCTCCGTATCCTCGTAGTTGATACGCCTCACGTGAAAATTTAGGACTAGTATCTGAGTGGCATACAACACTTGGTGATCCCGACTGCTAACACAGCTCCGATAACAGCGAAATTTGCTTTTGGTAAGCTCCTTCCCCTATTTGGAAATATGACCTTGTAAGTGTTATTTTACGACTTTCTATGGTTACTCTGATGCAAATTTTTCGCTTTGACAATTAGCGTAAGACCGTATCTGTCCCTTATTTTAATTGGTGACTCCAATTTTTGGCTTTGCTCTTGTTTGAATATAAGCTGTTTCCCTATATTTTTATTTCTTACCAATCTACATCTTGTCCTTTGCTAGATAGTCTCCTATAGACTCTGTTTTGTAACGATCCTTCCTGTGCTCGCCTAGGTCATGATAGCTAGCACTGCAGACACACTGATGGGTGTAATGAATATGAACCATTTACACCTACAAAATTTCGCGACATTGTTTTCCTATTGTACTCTGTAACTTCCGATTTTCTACTTGTTTTACTGATTGCACATCCGTTTACTTGCTCTTCTCCGGTGGGTCACGCTGTTACACTGCCATCTGCTCTTGCTTACCTGCTCTCCACTCCTTATAGCTCTTCTTACTATACGTTGGGTCAAGCAGCTCTTAACTTTCTCTGTATTCTCGTACTTGGCGCGCCCCTTACGTGTCACCTCTTACGGCTAGGATATGAATAGCACCAAGCAGGCTGCATGATTCTGATTTATCGAAACGACTTAAAATGAAAACCAGCAAACCATCCGAAGATGCGGGTCACCGATTCAATATAGTGCTATTTGCACCGCAGATACGATGACAATTGCCTCGTGGTAACTGTTTGTCATCCCCACTGACCACTCCAGTAATGGATTCCCGCCAAATATCGGCCTGGACAAAGCCAAGTTCTTTTCGAAGGTGATTTCAACGTATACGTTCTGGACTTCTCGGTGTGCTAGGAGTGTTCTACTAGAGTGAAAGGATGGATCAAACGAGCGAAGCACGCAGCCAATAGGAGACGGAGATAACGGATTCGATCACTGGACCCATATTGGCCGCCGTTCGCATCGGTTACTCATCGTTTGTGAAGGACGGAACCTAATCGACTCATGGGTTGTTAGCTATGGAAGTCAAAGGACAATTTATATCGAGGAGTTTGACTTACCAAATATGCAATGCTTTACGCTAAGTTGACTTTGCCGAATAAACGTTTACTTCAGAAGGACTGAGTTCGGTAACAAGGATAGATTGAACTACTCGCCTCTTCTTCTGGAACCGAACGATACAATTCAAACCTTTTGGGGCATAATAGCTACCTACCAAAACTACATGGAGCGTTCACTTGGCTGTTAGGAGAAGTTAGCTTTCCCTCAGGTATGACGACAACTGCTTCGTGGATGTCGTTTATTGCCCCCATGTCTTAATCCAGCGATGGATTCCTGCCTGATATCGGACTTGAGAAAGGCCTAATTCCAGACAACAGCCACGTTTTAATCTCAAATGATTTCGACGTACACGACATGAACTTCTCGGCGTTCCCCAGAAAAGTATTCGAGGCCGAACCGCAGGAAAAGGGAGTGATTTTTGGACGCTAAAGGAGGACAATTAAAAAGCTTTTGTTGAAGCTGAGATAAAGTCAAGTAAAGATGCACATATGCTGTTTTCCTCGTATCTTCTCATCTGAAGGTGATAAATACACCACGAAAAAGGTTAAGTACAGAGCAAAATATATGTCAGTCGGGATAACTGGGCGTTGCGTACGACATCATGATGAACCATAGCTGCGTTGCCACTCCTGGTATTTTTCAACTAGCTGTCGAGCCGATGGCATGGTCGAACGGATAGCAGCTTCCACATCTTCAGTCGTGATGGGGTCCAATCTGATGTGTTTCTGAAGCTGGGCTTTAATAAATAGGACACGTGTGAAGCGTTGCATAAAAGCAAGTAAATTATGTATCGCTGTAATAATCGGAACATATATGATAATGAAGTTTCAGCCCTTTCCATAGATTGAGAACTGCTACAAATTCTGAGGACAGCACTCGCTCACTGCATGTATCTTCATTAAAACTGCTGTGAATCCGGTGACAGCAATCACTGATTTAACTGCTTATTTGTGCATTTGATTAAGTGGAATAGACTCCACCATGTTGGTGGTTACAAAGTGCAGTTAATATACCCCCTGACGCATACATCCTAAACATGTCCACTGCGATAAGAAAAATTAAACATATGATGTACACGTTTGTAAGAAGAACGCTGTAAGGAGCATGTGGGACGGCATGCAGTGGTTGTGGGAGAATGGAGGAGATATAAGTATGCAACAACAGGTGGGAAGAAACGCGTTACTTTTGAGGAGGGACGTGTTTGTGCAGTTCGTTTCAACAGTCGGCTGGTTTTTCGCATGGATGGGGGACATAGCTTTTTTCCCCAATCGGTAATTTTTTCAGCGTCACAGCTGACATACACAAACTCATGTAACCAGAGATGGTCAACATAGCTGCACAAAGCGGAATCATGCATGCTAGGACTGAAAGACCAACTTACTACGTATTACAAACTTTTTATTGCTTTTAGGTTCACAATGATAGAATCCGTAAGGACCAATCGAAGGCTGTTTTAAGAATGATGGAAGAAAAACACGGCTAAGGCTGTACAACTCGCTTTCTAATTCATACTTCTTTTAACGGGATAACTAAGCTAGATGACAACAGCGGCTCCTATAACCGAAATCGAATGCAGATTACTTTCAGTTATTTGCTCCGATTGCATTGAAGGTTTCATTCAGCGTCTTCATTTGAGCATTTCTTTGTCAACTTACATTTGTCTGTGTTGCTCTCGAGGATATCGAATATTTTCCGAACTACGCTCATCGCAGCCTCCTTGCATACAAGACGTATATCAGAACCCGAATAACCCTCCGTTAGCTGAAAAGCAAAGGTGACAAAAAGCAACCCAGTACAATACCGGTGCTATGAGCGCATTCTGAAAACCGGAATCAATAAGAGAAATCTTATTACGCCTTGTCTTTACATGCTTCATCTGTACTACTGGACACCGACAAAAGTTGTCCCCATTTATTTCCGTGCAACCAACAGGGGGGGAGGAATTTAGGGCGATTTTACTTTCCAAATAAAGCTTTTAGTTACCATATCGGCTACTATGAGAAGAGAGGAATCTCGGATAAAAGGATAAACATAGCCAATTCAGTCATCTCAATGAAAGTACCTAAGAATAATTGAAACCGTTCCAAAGTATGTGCATGTGTTTAAACTTTAACACCGTAATCCAATTCGCACTTATCAGTTTGGTGTTGCTACCATCGTTTGAATACTCAGGATAACTTTGCAAATCGGATCAAGTTAATCGGTGCTTCGTCTGCCATTGGAGCCAAGTTGACTTGTCGTAAACACTTAGTTTATGACCCAGTACGAGAGAAACAATTATGCTACCGGCCATTGGAATGATACGTTTGAAGTTGAGCAGTATTCGTGGTGTGGCTGAAAACGAAACCATTAATTTTAGTGCTTGTTTCGTATATTCCACACAAACACAACTCATCTTGGGGACTGCCCAAGCAACGCCGCTGATACCCGATCTTGTATGTCCTGTTGACTTAGTGTTACAAGTGAGACGTCCTTTATTTTAGTTAACCTTGCCTCATTTCAACAGCTAAGAGACAAGCAAATTGGTATATCTCATATTTCCCTTGCGTCGTGATCATGCTGTTTCCTGATGTCAATTCATATATTCCCTAACAGTCATCGTTTTTTTGGTGGTATACCTACTGGAAATATATCGACCACCATGTTTGAACTTTTACCACCACAGCTAAGCACAATCAATCTAATACTTAACAAATTTATACGGGCATTCATTGCGTACGTCCTAAAAGTCAAAATAAATTTCAATATGAATCCTTAGCCACCGTAAGTTCACTCTCCCTACAGATGGAAGTCTTGTTTCTTAGGTTTACGAGAACAGACCGCGTTAGTAACTTGGTACACCTCCGTGATGTTATGCGCCGTCCAGGCTAACAGTGGGGACGCCAGACATCATCATCATCATTACACGTTAGCTGGAGGTGGAAAACACCTCAGCTATTGTGCCGCAATACAAAAGGCAAGAAAAGAAAACAAACAAACAAACAGTGTCACGCCCACTGAGTCCCTAGTAACGGATGGACATCGTTCCGGAGAGCTAACAGCTGGCTGCCGTAAAAGAAAGTCATATTATGCCTAACGATTGAGATCGTGATTGGAGGGGGATGCTAAACAGGAGGGGGATGGACAAAGGAACTCACAACACAAACGCCATTGGGGCCGGCTCCTAGCCATATCAGCAAGTGTGTCCAACCAAACGTGTTCACCGTCTTTAGGACCCCAGCCAGGCAATCGGGATGCACCAACCGACGCCAACTTCGAAGTGAGGGTTTTCATTCCTCTCGACCAAGTGATCACTTGGCCTCCCCTCCTCCTCTTCCAACCGCACCCATAACGCGCAAACAATACACGTCGTGGGAGTCGGTGTGCTGGCATGCGCAACACGTGGCCCAGCCATCGGAGTCTGGTGCGTGATATAATCGTGCTGAGCGGTTCACTCGCTCTTCCTGCACCAAATACGCGACGCCGAACACGCTCATTGCTCACGCGGTGTTCCCACCAGACATGAGCTAAGCTGCGAAGGCAGCGATGATCGAACGTGACGAGTCTCTTCATGTCTGTCGACCTGATGGGCCAGGTTTCACAGCCATATAGGAGAGTTGAACGGACGGCTGCGTTGTAAACTCTGCCCTTGAGGGCGAGAGTAATGTCGTGTCTGCGTCACAGGTGGCGGAGATTTGCAAAAGCACCTCGAGCTTTTGCTATACGGTTCGTAACCTCATCTTTAATCCCATGGGTGCTAATATAGCTGCCCAGATACTTGAATTCCTGAACGACTTCTAGCAGATCACCACCAAGCGTTAGCGTAGGGTTGGGTCCCTGCCAATCTTGGAGAAGTACTTTGCATTTCAATGGGCAAACCATAGCCCAAAACGATTGACAGCCAGTGCTAATCGGTTCAGTGCTGTTTGGCTTGTTTGGGAGCTGTCACAGATTAGGGCAATATCGTCTGCATACTCCAAGTCAAGAAGTCGCTCACCAGGGAGTAGCTCCACACCTTCTAGGTCGTGTCCAGCGAACGCTGTTTCCATGACTTCATCAATAGCGAAGTTGAAGAGGAAAGGTGACAGCGGGCATCCTTGTCTCACACCGCTGGTGATGCTGAACGCCGGCGACAGTTTGCCATAAACCCTCACCCTGCCCGAACTATGTGCGTACAACGCTTTGATAATGTTTACATATTTATCAGGCACACCTTTCCTCAGCAGACAGTTCCAAAGGGCATATCGATCGACTGAGTCGAAGGCACCTTTTATGTCAAGAAACACGACAACGGTGGGTCGCCAATAAACATGGCGGTGCTCCAACACTTGACGCAATGTGAAGTTGTGGTCGATGCAGCCCCGACCTCGACGAAATCCGGCTTGCTCTTCACAAATCTGGCTTTCACGAGTGCCAGTCAGTCTGTGGAGAATGAGAGAGGCAAGCAATTTAGAGGCAATCGAAAGCAGACTGATCCCTCTATGATTGCCACATTCTAAACGGGCGCCTCCCTTGAAAATTGGGACAATGCCGGAGCGGTTCCAGTCTGTCGGGACTGTCTCCTGCTCCCAAAGTTTTACTAGCAACTCGTGTAGATCATCTACTAGAGCAGGTCCACCGAAGTTGAAGAGGGCTGGAGGAATTGTATCTGCTCCTGCGGCCTTATGCAATTTCAACAGCGTGATCTCACGTTCGACTGAGGACGCCAGACAATTAGATCGAGTATGTTAAACTGGGGAGGGAATATGTGTGCAGTTCAGCCTCCAACGCTAATCTTGAAAAAAGACCTACCGAAGGTAAATTATAAGTGTCACCTAACCCAAAAAGAATTATCACAGTATTGAAATTCAAATACATGAAACTCGTACACATTCAGATAACGGTATTCAAAATCACGCTGAGTAGTACAGTTATTTATTAGCTATGACGTGTAAAAGGTAACGTAATGAATCCGACTTACTTCAGCTGCCTGATCGTAATCAATGTGGCAGACAAGTTGGATAAAGCCTGGTGTATTCGAGGAAGGGACAGGTGGAAGAAACGTTTCAAACATTCGCCTGCGCGCCTGTTTATTAGGAAGATCCACGAGAATTCGTTTCTCCAATCGCCGTAACATAGCGTGATCTAATTCCCTGGGTGAATAGGGATGAAATGGGAATGAATTACTTGCAAAGGACAAAAGATTGCGGCGTCTGCAGATTTCTTCAATGTTTATATTCTGTTCAAACATGTCAACCCTGTCCTGTGTTTACAAGCATCAATCCAAATCTTCCAACTGTGGCTCCATCCATTTCACATTTAAGTGGTTTCAGTTGCTTGTATTTGCCTATGAACTGCGTGTACAGTTCACTTCGCCTTTCCATGACCCCCCCCCCAGTTGCGCCTATACCTTTGTTCCGAGTGGTTGGCTTGCCGAACAACCAATTCGTGGTGCCAGCTGGGTGGTTCGGGATTATCCCGTTACAGCAAATTGTTCGGCGGCAGTGTACCAGGAAGTAGTGCTTTTTCACCTGGCAAGCAATCTCCCTATAAAAAGCCACATATGTCCGTTTATCAACACTGTGAGATGGCGGATGTGACTCGCCACTAGGTAAAGTCACTGTCCCTTGCTTCATACTGCCGAAGCATTGTATTCCAGCAACTTTGTGCTGTTATTCTGGGGAGTATTAGGCCCCTGTTTGACAAAGGAACAGACGAAAGGCTTATGAGCTGAGCAATCAGTCAGCGGCTCCCAATGGACGCGATTTCCTGAATTCGCTCCGCTGCCTTGCGGGTGGGCCATTTGGTCAAAGGCTCGGGGTGGTGTCCTCTAAGTCAACACCCTACACTTCGGCTTGGACAACCGGGTAGTACCTCGCCCTCTAACCAAAGCACGAAATATTCCGTGTTGTGTTTTTTGAAGATAGCTGTATCTTACTTTGAGTCCCATGGTTTTTAATGGCTCCATGCCTATTCGTAGGCTGTTGCATATATATATATATATATATATATATATATATATATATATATATATATATATATATATATATATATATATGTATATATATTCCGCATCGACTATTGTCTGTTGACCGAATGTTCCCATCAGTTAAAAGTTTCTGTTTGCCCCTTTATCTTCATGTTGACCTCATTCCACTTTGGTGCTCAGCTAGCCCTCATTCCATTCGTCTGACCAACAAATCACCTGCCCACACATACGTCTTGCATTGTGGTGCCATCATTTCGTGTCCCAGTCGCTCTGAAGCTTAGCCTGTTGGTTCTCGGACCCAAGGGTTTTCAATTGTAGTTGCTTTGAGTTGAGAGCGCTGAGGTATATATTGTTAATGCCCAAGTATACTTCTGTACCTAGTAGCGTTATACACTTCCGGCTTCGTTGTTGATTACCCCCCGGAGGTACGCGTTGCTTGAATCTTCTAAGCGAATATTATCTTGCCGAAGTGAGAAAATGTGTGTACACACTGGCAGCATCTTAACCATGACTGAGGATAGATCCTTGCTAAGAAAGCTGATGAAACACACAGCATCCCGGTTCGCTGTATATCATGTCGGTTGTACTTGCAAAGGTGAGAACTTGAAACTGTTTGCCTTTGGAAGAAACCATTACGGTATGCAAGCAGCTTCCACCTGATAAATTTGTTGTCGAGATTATAGCAGTGACTGTATCCAGTTTTCCGCACTTTTAAAGTTACTCGTTGAATGAAACACTAGTGTCATCAACGTAATTTCGGATGGGCTATCACTGAAGGCATTCGCCAGCTCGACTTTACAATGACCCTCTACCACACAGTTTCCATACCTCTAGAGTACATCTAAACACTGTCTAAAAAACCAAGTGTATGCAACTTGTTTTATACATATACAAGCAGCTGAAGCTAGCAGGACACCATAGTCAGTGATGGACAATGGACAATCTCAGACAATGTCAAAGCAATATATGCACCTTTATATGGCTAAGCATACCATGGTAAGTTTGACGCTGCTAGTAAAAATACAAGATCGTCTGATTTTGCCAAACCGTCCATTTGCATGAGTAGTTCGGTTTTCATACGTCGCGAGCCTTCATGCTCATTACCCCCAACTGGAAGACCACTGGATCCGCTTGTTGTACCACACCCAGCAATAGATCCCCTTTGGGACATTAGTGAATCCAACTCGTCAAGAAAAATCGTGGATGGGGCGTGGAACCTGGCGAGTTCGAATAAAACCTGTGGTGGAAAGGAAATGCAATATTAGTTTGACTTATCCCTTGATCTTGTGGTGTGACGGTTGCTGATGGGAAATATTCGTTCCGTTTTAAACTCGGATCCTTACTGCAACAGTCCGACAAGTCTAAACACTGCGACAAACATAATTGTATCAGCGTTATTACTGAGGAAATACAATCAAGCTGAAGAGGCAGGGGAAGTAACCATTTTAGTCTATTTATATCCATAACTACCTCTATTTAGGTGGCCGTTATATACATGGATGAACGCTAAACGGCTTCCAGACTCATTTAAATTACGCATTCCTTGCGACGCAGAGCAGCCGAATTGGATATTATCCGGCATGAATACAAAACTGAGATAAGGCAACTAAAATCTAATATTAATATCGTACTGAAGGTTAAGCCGCAGTATTCCAACGTGTCACCTCGGAGGTTTTCACCACGTTTACTTTGGGAAAGTGAACCTTTGGAGATGAAGAGGATATCTACAGCACTAGAACAAGTATTAAACCGAAAGGTCGAACAAGTAAATTTAAACAACTGCTAGTTTCTGATGGGCCTAGAAAAGCCACAAATTAGAGGAATCGCAGTATTGCACGTGCGACATCTACAAGCCTATTCAGCATATCATCAGCAAACCCTACTTCATGCCCCTTTATAACAATTCCAAAGATTGTAAGGAGAGGATTTTACTGGGTACTACACCTCATTTTGTTGTGGCATCAGCAGCAGGTGTCGATGATCAAATATTCTGTGTATAGGGCAATTGTAACAACAGTCTCATTTTGTAAACTTACCGTTGTTCATTTATTATCAAGAAATTAAAACAAGCAGGACCTACGGGGTTTCAGAAAATTTATGGTGGTCCTTTCGGAATATGTGAGAGTAGTGGAAAGCCGGTTACACGACCAGTGACTGCCTTTCAGCAATAGGAAAGGATGTGAGAGAGAAGTACCGAATGTAAAAAAGGTTTTGTGGGTTCAAATCAAGTCAAAATAAGCCTTGTGCTTCCGACTGGAAACATTTTCAGTATTTTGCACTAGCACCGCGGATGTAATGAGGCATTAACTTGATTTAAGGTTACAAACAATATAAAAATGTGAACAATATACATGTACGTCACTCAAGTAAAGTTGCACGCGTGGTATTGATGAATTTCTTTGACTCTATACGAAAACAGGATCAATACAGTAAAAATGGTTAGAGATGTGCGAGCAAAGAAAACCCTTCATTTGGAGCGAGTAGACGGAAAGGGAAGAACTTTTGAAAAATCATTTAATGCAAGCTTGTCGCATGCCCCAAAACTCTTAGTAACGATAATGTTAACAGGAGACTCTCTAAGCAATCCACTTCACCTGGGGATGAGTTTAACGGAACGCATAATCAGTGTGAAGTTTCTTTGTATAGGGCCAGGAAAAGTGGTAGGGGGGCACTAGAGCCAGTGAGGAAGAATTCAGGAAGTCACGAAGTGATGAACTAATGAGCTAGACACTGAATGTATTTTGAGTCTCAGGGTATAGAATGAGGAGCTTCTAACCTAACGGAAAATTTCGCCAAAGTGTGTTACCCATGGTGGACTATATTATAAAACTACACCAAGGTACTCAACATTAGATGAGCCGGGTATGATGTGGACGCTCATGAACTTGGGGCGTGAAATATTTGTCAAGCTGGAAAGCTTATCCGTACGAAGGAGAGAGAAAGTTACATAGCGGCATTTGGAAGTGTTGAGGACAAAGATCGGAATGAAACTCATCAATGAAACTCATGCAACCCGTCTCGGTAAGCCATTGATGACCCAGCATTGAGAGTAATGCCGCATAGAACTGCGTCGTAAGTGTACTTATAACCAGTAAGGTTGGAGAATTGAAGCCATTTGATGAATAAAGAGAGTGGAACTGAGGACAGAATCGCTCCTTGTAAAACGCCATGGTCACCACCAATTTTTGAAGATTTTTTACCGTTTAGTTGGCTGAAATGAAAGCGATTTGCCAAATAGTTGCTCACCGGGCTGCACACTGCTGGTTGCACACCATCCGAGGACAGCTGTTTCTGCAAGACAGACATATCGACACTACGAAACGTTAGAACTGTTAAACAACATAAGTCGCACAGCCTTGCATTGCGCATCCAATCCAGATGTCATCTAGTGGAGAAGGTTTGCTAAGAAATCCAACGTGAAAAGTTGGAGTTTGTGGGTAATCATCATCATAATACATTAGCAGAAGATAAGAAAGACCAGTTATTATGCTGAAATACAAAAAGAAGATATATCCATAAGCAATAAGATGAAAAGCAATCCATGGTACCATATTATGTATGAAGTGTGATACTGTGATAGAACAGCATGCTAAACGGGAGGAGGAGGACAAAGAAACGCACAACGCAAACGCCTTGATTTGACTTTTCGCCACGTTAAGGAGCGCATCCAACTAAATGTGTTCATCATTTCGGAAACACAGCCCGCAGTCGGGAGGCGCCAACCGACGCCAAGTCTGAAGCGAGGAACTTCACACCTGACCGTGTTGTCGCTTGGCCACCCTCCTTTTCTTCCATCCACATTTCCCAGCCATTGGATCCTTGTGGGTGATGTAATAGTGCTGAGCTGTTCACTCGCTCTTCTTGCACCAAATACACGATGCCGAACACGCTAATTGTTTACGCGATGCTACCATCAGATGAGCTAAACTGCGAAGGTAGCGATGGTCGAATTTAACAAACCTCTGTATGTCTTTTGATCTGATGGGCCCGAATTCGCAGTCGAACAGAAGGCCTGAACGGACGGTTGCATTGTAGACTCTGCCCTTCTGAGTAAGTGTGATGTCACACTGGCGTCACAGGTGGCGGAGATTTGCAAAAGTTCCTGAAGCGTTCACTATATGGTTCGTGATCTCACTTTTATTCCCCAAGCGCTAACAATTCTCTAGATCCTGGAATTGCTGACTACTACCAAGGGTCGGTTAGTGAGTTCCGCCTGTCGAACTGGAGTCCAAAGAACCATGAACAGGTTTGGTTGGATACACTGGTTGACATGGCGAATAGTGGACTTTAATGACGTTATTGTTGTGGGTTCCTTTGTCCCTCCAATACAACTTGAGTTTCCTCTTCCAACCACGATCTCACACCTGATGCGTAATATGACATATGGCTTATATTGCTTTTTAGTGTTTGTCATCTATAATATTTGACACCTTCTCTTTTTGTAGTGCGGCACATTAGCTGCGTTGTGTTCCTCACACTCATCTATGGTGTACTGATTAGAGTATTGTTGAAGGAGTGCGTCCCTGCAAATCTTGGAGTACTTTGCTTTTCCAGGGTTCAACGTATAGATCGAAATGGCTGACAGCCAGCGTCAATCTGTCCAGTGCCACTTGGCACCTTCGTGAGCAATCAAAGTTATGGGCAGTGTCATCGGCATACTCCAAGTCAAGAAGTCGATCACCTGGGAGTAGCTCCACAACATCCAACTTGAGTCCAATAAATGTAGTCTCCATGACTTCATCAATGGCGAAAAGGGAAAGGTGTGGGCTGGCAACCTTGTCTCACACCGCTGGAGATATTAATCGACGGTGACAGTTTGCCACGAACACACACACCGCCAAAACTTTGGGCGTAAAGCAATCTGAAATTGTTCGATTGTTTCTCAACCACATCTTTCCTGAGCAGTCATTTCAAAGGGCACATTGATTCACCGAATCGATTGCACCTTTACTGTCGAGAAACAAGACTACGCTGGGTGGACAATAAATGTAGCGGTGTTCCAATAAGTGAAGCAAAGTGAAGTTGTAGACGACACATCTGTCATAACGAGACTGGACCTTAACGTGGTACACGGTTTGCGTACCTTTTCTACCCAGTAAGCTATAATGGGTGGTGCACCCGGGCCCTTTAAGTGCTACTCGTACCACGTTGGTCAATGGTTAGAGGTCAAAGGAACTCAGTCTCTTGGTCCTCCATGTTGGGGGTTTGAAATGGGATGAGGTGCAGTCATTTAAAACTGAATCGTTGCCATGTCCACCGCCTTGCAGATAGGCTTTTGATCCAAAGACCTTGATTGAGGACCTTAATCGTCCTCATGTCTAGGTCTGTGCACCATGGCAGCATCTCAGCCCAAATACAACCACGACAATTGCTTCGAACTACAGTCGCCTTCTGTATTGGCCATCGCGCAGCTTGTGAAGAGTAGTCTTATCTGTTGCATACAGCAGGGCGGATAAACGAAAACGCTACTGCTCGCGACTCTCTTCTTTCTTTTCGACCTGTTTGGCTGTACCCACGGACGCTGCGGATGTTTGCTTTACCGTGCTGAGTTCTACTTTCGCTTTGAGAATACTGTGTTAAACGTGTTTGCTCTGTGTGAATCGTGCACCAACACTTTGCTTTTGGTGTATTCTTTATCTGTGCGAAGTTCGTGGATATTCTTCGGCTACTGTCGGAGATATCACTGATTGGCCCAACTGCCTTCTGTGTCCGCTATCTTGAATTTGTTCTACAGCAATCGAACAGTTGTCTGCCAGACCACTAGGTTAACCGACGGCGTTTGGATTCAGTATACAAGTGCAGACGTTGCAATGAACGACTTCCGCAGATCTGACAGTCACAATGGCACGTACTGCTTGCCCACGGAAACCTAAGCCCAAGGCTTCTGAAATGAACATTAGCTGTGGCGTAAACAGCTACGTAAAACTTGTACGATTTGGAATGGAATGCAGAAACTGCCGAAAATACTTCCATTCTCGATGTGTTAGCCTTAGTCTCAGCCAGATAAAAGGTCTTAATACTACGACCGATTCTCTCTGGTTCTGCGCTGAGTGTACTTCTCTTCCACTCGTCAGATGTATAACTGTGTTGGCGCAGAAGTGCGATAAGCTGACAAAGATGGTATAGCAGGCTGCAGCCGTGAAAGCTGTCCAACATGAACCAGACAAATCAGTGCCTCTAACTCGATGCTCAACACCAAGCTCCAATCCAGAACAGTGTAAGATTAACGATCCAGATTTAGCCACCCCGATGCTAGCAGCTGCTTATAAAGATGCGTTCGCCACATTGTTCAACAGAATCACCTGCCACACTGAACACTGCTAAAGTCCAGATAACCTACGCGTTTATTGCTGCTACTCATATCATGGAGGCAGCTCCCATCGTAACCCCGTCCGCTGCCAAATGAGTTACTACTATCAATACCACCACGGGACTCAAAACCGCACCATTTGCCCAATCGAAGAAAGCAGCCACTGGACCCTCCAAAAAGGAGAACATGAAACACTACCATAATTCTCTAACTGTTATATTCTCTTATGTGACTGGATCCGGAGCGAACTCCATAAAATATGAGACACTAGAGGACAAAAACAGTGGGACTCCCTGTGTCAACTAACAGGAGTTCAAGCTAAACCAGTCAGTATGATGGGTCTCGTCCGTAACCCAAACTCCGTACACTACGGTGAACCGCGGTTACTCCAGGTAACACTTCAATCAGATAATGATGCAGAGGCAGTTTTCTTGTCAGCCACTCGCTTCCGTACTATCACATGCCTTGTTCGAATATTTCCAGATGTCCCTGGGAGCGAATGCCAGAAATGCAAACAAAAGCCAGATAACTTCCGTAAACAACAAGACGCAAAACCTATACTTATTAATGGCGCCCCGAGCTCCAGACATTAGACGAGCTAGAGGCGTAAGCGCATGACTTGGATGAATGGTGTTTTATTCATGAAGTGCTCTCAATCTAAAATGTTCTCGCTAATACGAAATCAAGGTTACCGCTATCAACCGACTACAAAGATGTGGTCCTTATCATCATTATCATCATCATCATCATCATCATCATCATCGACCTCATCATCATCATCATCCTCATCATCATCATCATCATCATCATCATCATCATCATCATCAGTCATCATTATCACCATCATCATCATCATCGTCATCAAGCATCATCATCATCATAATCATCATAATCATCATCCTCATCCTCATCCTCCTCCTCCTCCTCATCATCATCATCATCATTATACACGTTAGCTAGAGGTGGGGAAGACCTCAGCTAATGTGCCGCAATACATAGAAAAAGGAGAAAAAAATGCAACTGGTGCAAGCTGGCTGCGCTACCGGTAACGGATGGGCATGGTTCCGGTAAGCTACCAGCCGGCTACTGTGCATCAGAAAAAAATACTATGCAAAATTATATAAGGCTAACTAATGAGATCGTGGTTGGAGGGTGAGGCTAAGAGGGATGGGGTGGGACAAAGAACTCACAGCACGAACGCCACTGAGGTCGGCTCCTAGCCATATCAGCAAGTGTGTCCAACCGAACGTGTTCATCGTCTTTCGGACCCCAACCAGGGAGCCGAGATGCTCCAACCGAGGCCAGCTCAGAAGTGAGGGCCTTCATTCCTCTCGACCAAGTCATCGCTTGGCCACCCCTCCTCTTCTTCCATCCACACCCCTGGCGAGCAAACAACGCACGTCGCGGGAGTCGGTGGGCTGGCATGCGTAACACATGGCCGAGCCATCGGAGCCTAGTGCGTGAAAGAACGGTGCTGAGCGGTTCATTTCCTTTTCCTGTGCCATAAACAAGGCGTGGAACACGCTCGTTGCTCACGTGGTGTTCCCACCAGATGTGAGCTTAATTACGAAGACACCGGTGGTCGAACGTAACCAGCATCTTCAGATCCGTTGCTTTAAGGGGCCAGGTTTCACAACCGTACAGTAGAGTCGTACGTACAGCTGCATTGTACCCTCTACTCTTCAAGGCAAGAGTGATGTCGCGCCGGCGCCGTAAGTGGCGAAGGTTAGCAAAAGCGCCCGGAGCTTTTGCTATACGATTCGTGATTTTATCTTCAATCCCAAGGACGCTGATACAACTTCCCAGGTAGTTGAATTTCTGAACGACTTCTAGCTAATCCTCACCAACGGTCAGCGTAGGAGGCGATCCAGACCAATCTTGGAGGAACGCTTTGCACTTCGTTGGTGCAAGGCAACTCCCGAAGTGACGGACAGCTAGTGCTAATCTGTCCAGCGCGGCTTGGCACGTTTGCGAGCTGTCACAGATTAGGGCAATATCATCAGCATACTCCAAGTCTAGAAGTCGTTCTCCTGGGAGTAGCTCCACACCTTCTAAGTCGTGTCCTGTGAACGGGATTTCCATGACTTCGTCAACAGCGAAGTTGAAGAGGAAAGGCGAAAGCGGGCATCCTTGTCTCACACCGCTGGAGATATTAAAGGGCGACGACAACTTGCCGTAAGCCCTCACTCTGCCCGAGCTACGCGCATATAATGCTCGGATAATATTCACAAATTTCTCAGGTACACCTTTCCTGAGTAGACAGTCCCAAAGTGCATGTCTATCCACCGAATCGAATGCGTCTTTGATATCGAGGAACACGACAACGGTCGGCCACCAATATATGTGACTGTGCTCCAACAACTGACGCAAGGTTAAAATGTGGTCAATGCAGCCACGACCTCGGCGAAATCCAGCTCGCTCTTCATGAATCTGGCTTTCGCGATTGCCAGTCAATCTGTGAAGGATGACGGAGGCAAGCAATTTGGAGGCGATGGAGATCAGACTGATTCCTCTATGACTGCCGCATTCCGATCGTGAGCCTCCTTTGAAAATTGGGACTATGATGTAGCGGCTCCAGTCAGTTGGGACAGTTTCCTGCTCCCACAGTTTCACTAGTAACTCGTGCAAATTATCCACAAGAGCAGGTCCCCCGAATTTGAAGACGGCGGGAGGAAGGTCATCAGGTCCCGCGGCTTTATTTAACTTCAACAGTTTGTTCTCACGTTCGACTTCTGAGCGAGAGGGTGGATCCATAAGGACAGCCCCCGGAGCGGGGCGATCAATGGCCGGTGAGAAATCTAACAATTCCGACCGATTAAATTGCCTTTCATAGTGCTCAGCCCAACGCTCCAAGCGCTTTGACAAGTTGTGGATAGGCTGTCCACTCTCGTCATGTATAGTTTCACTAACACCAGGTCTTCTGCTGCCCGATTCCCGTATCAGACGGAATAACTCACGATGGTTACCAAGGGCAGCGGCCATTTCCATCTCTGATGCACGATGAGACCACCAGGATTCGCGGTCTCTCTTCAGGCTAGCACGTAGTTTCGCCCGGAGCTCTTTGCTAGTTTCATTGTGTTCACTTCCAGCCGGAATATGCCGGTGAGCACCGATAAGTTCCAGAGACTGCGAAGAGACCCAATGTCTATGTTGGCGATTAGACATACCACATGAGGATTTTCCTGCTGCTAGTAAGGTCTGGTGAATATGAGACCAGTTACCTTCAATTGCATCCGGTGAGCGTTTATCCAACTCGCCTGACAGCGTACTTTGATAGGCATTCAGAACAGCTGGCTTCGCCAGTTGGCTGGTGTCAATGCGCTCACAACGTCGTCGTGGGCGTCCGCCAAAGCGCATCCGCAGGTCAGCACATACAAGTGCATGATCAGTGTCCACACCTGTGCTCCAAATCGAGCGACAGTTCTGGACGCAGCCTCTCCATCGGTAACTGATAGCAATGTGATCGATTTGCGTCCATAGCTGGTTCGAGGCTGGTGGGCGCCAAGTCACCCTCCGGCGACTGCTGTGTCAGAAATTAGTGCTCGCAAGAAATAAGCGAGCATCCTCACACAAATGAAGTAACCGCTCACCGTTATCATTACGGGAGCCTACGCCATGTTGGCCGCCCATATGCAGCTCATCTGTGGATAATTTTCCAACTTGAGCGTTCAGATCCCCAGCCAGCACTACAGTGTCCGAGCTTCTTCTGTGGCTAAGGAGCTCGTTCAGTTGACGTTAGAAGTCGTCTTTTACCGAGTCATGGCTAGAGTTTGTCGGTGCATAGGTATCGATAACGAATAGACACCTGTTAGTCCCACACGACTTCGAAGTTTTGAACGAGCCAGCCAATCGGACCGCACACATCCGGCTACTGATTGGAATCCAATCAACCAGAGTAGCTTCAGCCCGGGGACTCAGGGCAATACCAACACCGGCTTGGCCGGTGCTCGAAGCTGCATCGTAACTGAAAGTTTCGTTGCACTCCGAACTGATGGCAGAACATGATCAAGATGTGGCACAGAAAGCGTAAATTTCTGCCATCCGAAATACGTATAATGGCGATATGTACCGGGCCACAGATAGACAATATAACAATGAGCAAGCGAGTTATCAATACAATTCTGTCACCGTGTAGTTCAGTACGGAAACCATGCCGAAACAGACCAGCAGCGGAAGGAAGACAAGATGGTCACCCTATTTTTGGCGCTGAGAGCTCTATACAACAACCTGAACTGGCCCTTGGGACTGCGTCATCGGTCCTACAAAAATACGACCTACAGCTGACCTCGCAAGGGTCGGCATAGACCTCCCACCGGAAACCAGCATTTACCAACACGTTTCTGACCACCGATGCCCTCACCTGCTTGTAAACCAATGTATAAGGTCTTCTCAGCAAGCTAACCAAACTTTGTATGCGTCAGGTCTCCACGCCTTGGGAGTTAGTTATGGTCACCGAAACATGGCTGAACACGGAGATCACGAATGCTGAGATCGCACTACCCGGCATGAGTTCCACTCGAAACGACCGACCCAGCAGAGGAATAGTGGTACTCCCGTATTACCGATCCGACCTGCATGTTGATATCATTGAGGACCCAGAAACGGAAGTCGTCGATTTTCTTTGGTGGCGTGTGCACCTAAGATTTGGTGACGTGTGTTTACTTGCAATAGTTTACCGCGCTCCAACGTCCAACTTGGAAATGGATCTGTGCCTAGCTTCTGCGATGAAACCAGTCCTGGCACGACCATACAGTCACGTCCTTCTGATGGGGAACTTCAGCTTGCACACAATCGTAGTCCCAGCATCGCCCTTCGAACAATTCAAGGCTGCTTCGCAAGAGGTGATCGCAGTTGTACATCTGTACAACCATGTCTCCTCTCCCACGCGATTCCGAACGGGTGACAGAGCCTCTGTTTTGGACCTTGTGCTCTCCAACGTGGAACTAATGGTCGACACCGTGACCGTAGACGCACCACTTAACCTTAACGGTCAGGCGATGTTGCGCTTTCGCTACATCTGTTACTCGGAGTACATCAGTGAAAACAACGTGCAAACCTATGTCGTTACACATTACGATAACTTGTCCAACCTCGTTCAAGAAACCGCCTGGTCCTTCCTGGCCGAGAAGCCGCCCGATGTCGCCTGAATGTCGTTCATTGCCCAATTCACTGAGCTAGTTGCAAAGGTGTCATAAATCAAGGTCCTTCGCCCGAAGCAAGCGAATTCGTTCCTGAGGAGCCGTACTAGAAAATGCATAGCCTCAACGGATTCAGCCTGGCGCGCTTACAAAGTCTGTCCAAGTAACCTGAACTGGGATGCTTACACAACTCAACGAAACCACTGCGTCAATTTGAGCCGCGAAGACAAACGCCATCATCAATGGAACTTAGCAGCGAAAAGCACTACAAATCCCAACTTTCTATATAAACACCTCAACAAGCTCCTCAGAGTGCAGCGCGTGATCCCGATTTTACGTGCAACAGATGGTCTTGCGCAAACCGCACAAGATGCAGCCAACATGCTTCGCCAACACGTCGTCCATACTTTCCGGAGTGAATCGTCATTTCATCCGCTTTTACACAGCTTCCATCGCCTCCAGGGTTACACCATGTATCGTCCACGGTAGCCAATGTGATGAAAATGCTAATTTCATCGCGCTTGCACCGCTGTCCTGGCGTGGACGACATCAAACAAAAGGCATTGAAGACAGCGGCCATAAACCTTGCCGAAGCATTAGCTCGGTTCTTTCAACGTTGTCTCGACGAAATGCAGGTTCCGACAATGTGGAAACATGGACTAGTCACTCCGATTTATAAAAGTGATAATTGTTCGGAGCCCTCGAACTATCATCCAATCACTCTCCTCCCAGGTTTATCCAAAGTAATGGAACTTATAATTGCAGAGGCGCTCATGGGATATCTTGAGAGCAACAACATCCTAGTGTCACAGCAACACAGAGTCCGCCGAAATCGATCATGCACCACGAACTTGCTGCTAGCCCGAGCAAGCTGGACAAAGTCAGCCGAGGCAAGAGTGGGAGTCGACATTGTCTACCTGGACATCTCGAAAGCGTTTGATCATTTGGACCACCGCATCCTCCTTCACAATCTTCGAAGCTATGGAACCGTTGACGCTATACCCGGTTGGATCAGCAACTTCCTCGCTCAATGTCAGCTTAATGTGAGAGTCCGCAGCTCCATTTCCGACCCGATTGACGTCCAGTGTGGCGTGTCCCAAGGATCGGTACTGGGGCCAAGCTTATTCCTAACATTCAGTAACGACCTTGCTAGTCGCATTTCTTACTATTTGCAGATGATATCAAAATTTGGCGTGATATCAGCACATCGGATGATCACGTGGCATTACAGAGCGATCTCCACAGGGCTTATGCGTAGTCATCCGCCGATCTGCTCCATTTCAACGTGACCAAGTGCAAAGTCGTATGCGTACGCCATCAGCTTATCTATGAATATCGACTTGGGGACAAGCAGTTACAAAGTGCTTTCCAAGCGAACGACCTCAGGGTGATCGTGCAGTGCGATCTTGGTTGCTCGAGATAGGCTGAAAAGGCATCAAAAATGAAAGTCAACATCTTGTATTCTTACTGTGAACTTTCTGGAATTTTGAGCCATCAATCTTTCCGCAAATGCTGAACACCTACGTGAGGCCTCACGTGGAATTTGCGATCCAGGCCTGGCGTCCCTGGCGCAAGCGCGACGTCGATGCACTTGTAGCTCCACAATGTAGAACGACCAAATTCTTTAGAGGATTGTTTCCTCTCTCCTACCAACGTAGACTGCAGTCCCTGAGATTATACAGTGGTGAATATCGACGTCAGGGAGGAGACCTAATCACGGTTTACTTACTACTGACGAACCTAAATCACCCATGTCGAAATCTGTTGCAGATGAGTGAAAATAAAACCTGAGAGGTCATCAGCTCAAACTGGCTACGCACTACAGTCGGCTTGATTGTCGACGAAACGTTCTCTCTCCGTGTGTCCCGTGCCTGGAATGTTCTTCTGACTCACGTTATCCTTACCCCTACATTAACGCTATTCAAAAAAGCGTCCTACTGAAAGGATTTAAAACTTGCGTTACTTGATATAGTCCGTTCCACTTGGAGGAAGAAATAACGCAAACCTAACCATGTGCTTAACAGCCCTCTCCGCAACGTGGCGGTGAGGATACATGCAGAAGTGTCCATGTGAGTAGCCTGGATGTCTCTAAACTGGATTAACATACCATATCTGTCAAATGAAGTAACACACGGGTAAACGTTGTCGTTTCCATTTTTCTTTCTCATGCATTTACTTTACTATAACGGCAGTTTATACTATTTTTGTGTGTACATCCCATTCCCACTGCAAACTATCGTTATGCAGTAGTGCATTTAAATCGGTAGACGTTTAAAATAACGATTTACTTATTCGATGATCCTTTAAGTTTTAATTTTTACTTCAACCATCCTACGGGAATTGTCAAGCACATGCTTTTTGTCCGTGATAAATCATTGTTCATTGTCCTTTATCAGACCCATTACTAACCTACCTTCGTTAGTTCCCAGCTTCATTGACAGCACCCGTAATGCCACTGGAGTCATACCATCTGCAGTTATATTCCCACAACACCCACTGGACGCCTATAGGTAAATTCCCCTATAAAACCGCACTGTCCTGTTTCCCTGGCAGCATTCAACATTCACACTCTAAGAAAAATAGGTCAACAGGCTGCACTAGCACGCACGTTGGACACACTGGGTATTGACGTGTGTTGCGCATCCAAAACCGGGCTCAAAGACCCTCAAGTGGTCGTTGAGTTGACTGCGTCCGGCTTGTCCTCTCGCTATTGGTTGCACGCCGATGCGGCAATAACTGGTCAAGCTGGTGTGGGCATTGTGCCCAGCTCAAAGGTCGAGTCATCATTAGTTGATTGGATTCCCGTTAACAGGCACTTGTATGCAGTCCGTCTGACGACATCAACTAGACGCAGTTTGTTGGTGGTTTGCATTTAACCCCCACCGATTGCAGTTCTGATCCTACTAAGAACACCTTCTACCACGAACTGAACACGTTGCTTCGCGGTACCACTAGTTCAGATATCATTCTTTTTATAAGAGATATGAATGCGCAAGTAGGTCGTCTGAGCTCCCCAAAAGCATAGTCAGGTGCTAAGTATGGACTTAACTCCCAACGGACAGAGAGCGGCGAGTGTTTCTTGCAGCAATGTGCGGAGCACCGACAGTTTCTTAGTAGCACCGCTTTTAGACGCAGTAGTCGTCGAAATGTCAATTGACGTCCTTTTGTAGCTGGCAAGCGATGGATTCAACCAGATTACACTGCCATAAACTACATGTTGCGTGCTTCCATCCTGGACTGTCACTCGTTCGAGAGTACCTGGGTCGATTCGGAGCATGCCTTGGGACGCTGTAGTTTTTCCATGGACTTTACCGGGGGCCGCATCAAACATCTCCCCCGATTTGCAAATGAGAAGTTATCTCAACCGTTGGTCAGGCATGCCTTGCAGAATGCACTGCGTACCGAACTTTCGCTCTCTTGTCCTAACGTCACTGAGCTTCAGTGGAATAGCATCTCGACCGCCGAGTAGGACACAGGAACCTCTGTTTGTGGTACTATCAATCGTCACCGCACCAGTCACTGGATATCCGATAGGTCTATGAATCTGCTGAAATCCATTAGAAAACTCCCGGCTGGTTCTGAGCACAATGTGATCAGACGGATTATTAACCGCGAACTAAAGCGGAACGTGCGCGCTGACATGGAAGGCTGGTGGATCAGCCGGGCTGAATAAATAGTGGGGGCGAGAGCAGTAGGCGATTATAGCGAGCACTTCTATCTGATTCGCAAAACTGGTCCCAGAAAACTAGGCGTTAGTGGAACAATCAGAAACATAGCGGGTGTCATGATTCAGCATAAGGAATGTGGTATGGCTCGTTGGGAATAGCACTTTCGAGATCAGTTCAGTCGGCCCCTTGCTTCTGGACCTCTTCCCACTCAGGTAATGCAGGATGAGCCATGGACGATTACTTTAGAGGCTCCAACGAAACGCGATCACAGCCCTCAATTGTTTTTGTGCTGCTGTCCCGAATTCCCTCCCACTTGCACTATTTAAAGATGGAGGTCATATCCCCATGCTAAGCACTGTGCAACCTGTTCGAGCATGTCTGGAAGGCAACGTACAAGAAGCATAGTTTCACCGACTGTGTTAGCCAAGGCGGTATTAGCCTAGCGCCAGTTGTGACAAAATTAAGGATCTTATTTCTGGCTCGTCGCCTCATAGCAGAACGGGAATGCCGGGTACAGGAAGAGCAGGCAAGTTTCCGCCCAGAAGGTGGCTGCATAGACCATATGTTTATTTTGCGGCAGATGCAAGAGCAGCGACACACGTACAGCAGCCCGACAATAGCGGTGTTCCTCGACTTCAAGAGTACGTTCGACTCAGTCGACCAATGCATTCTGTTCAAAATAATTGTACGGAAAGGTGTTCCATTAAATATATAAACATCGTACGTGCTCTATACTCGACTACTACGGACCATCTCACGGTCCAGGGGGAATTATCAAATTTCTTTCCATCGACAAGTGGCATTCGTCAGGGTTATCCGTTTTTCCCATTTTGCCCATTCCCCTCACTTTTGTCCAATTTCGTCCTGCGCTCAATCATGTAGTACTCCCTTTAGTAATCTCATGATGCAGATGTTCAGATGCTGCCTGGTGAAAGATTTGTTGATCTCAAGTATGCAGACGATATTGTCTTGCCGTTCAACGATGCTAAAGCGGCGCAATCGATCCTGAATAACCTCTTTGGAGCCGGCCCATTATTTGACATGCACTTCGCACCTCCAAAGTGCAAAATGCGGCTGCAGGACCACCGGCCACTTTAACACTTGGTAGCGAGGGGCCTGAGGTAGTTGATCAATTCACTTACCTTGGCAGCTATAACAGCAACGATGGTCGCTTAAGCATTGAAGGAAGTTCAGATATTACAAAATCTGAACTGTCTTCTTAAAGCAGGGACATCTTTAGCGTTATAGAGGATATTTCCCCAGACTAAATGCCATGGAGACAAGACCACTGGGAGGGCCCTCCTAATCTATGGTAGTGCAACTTGACCCCTTCGCTCTGAAGATCTGACGTGCTTTCAAGTCTTTCATCATCGCTGTCTGCGGAGTATTGCTGATGTAGGGTAGCACCAGGTTGTCCGCAACGATGATGCGCGTAGGCGAGTGCTGGAAGCTAATAATCAGCCTAACTGTCTAGAACAACGGATAGCACTGAATAGATTGCGTTGGTTTGGGCATGTACTACCTTTGCTTGCCCACTGCTTACCTAGGAGGGTCTTGTTTTGTCTCCCAGATGTAAGGTGGCACAAGGCTCGAGGTGGACAGAAGCTGACTTGGCAGCGTGCCATGAAATCATTGACGACCGAATTCGGTGCTGTCAGTCCGTCTTGCAAACGAGAACGGAGTCCAGGTGACTTGCCTTTTGCTTGGCTCAAGGCGTTCCATTACATGGCACGTAGTCGACACCAGTGGCAAGTCTGCTGTTGTCTGTTAATCGGACTGTTTCCTTAAACTGTGTTTGGTACTGAGTTATCTGTGGGGCGGTGGCTGATTATGACGCTGGACAGTGAAAGCCACAAATAAGTTGTCTCGTTGATGCCGCCCTATCTGCACGATAGCAAGCTGTTTGTGATGGCATGTAGTTAACAAAATGTAGGCACCTTGACTCTGAATGTTTGCTTGGGGCATTAAAGTTTTCCAGTAAATCCCCCTTCTCTCCCGCCTATTATTCTCCTTTCCATAGGTCACCATGGTTGTATGGCAGCAAGCATCAGCGTAAATGTCTGATGTACGGCTCTTGATGATGACGATGATGACGGTGGAGAATACACCCCCAATATTGTCCACATCTGCTTCTCTACTCACGAGTCTGGGTTTCAGGTGTGCTAGACACTTTGTAGAGAACTACAGAGGGGAGCAACTTAGGGGCAACTGAGATCACACTGATTCCTCTATGACTATCAACTTGCGAACGTGAGCCTTTCTTGGCAGAGGCTCCAACTTTTTGGGACAGTCTCCAGCTCCCACAGGTTTACTAAGATGCAGTGCAAATCATCCACGATAGCTGGTATTCCGAATTTAAAAAGCGCTAGAAGACGTCTATCTGTTATTGCGACTTCATTCAATTTCAACAGTCTGCTCTCAAGTTCTACAACGGCGCGTAAGGGCGCGTTTCGTAACACCAGGTCTTCTGTTGCTCGTTTCCCTAACCAGACGGAATAACATGATGGTTACCAAGGGCAGCGACCACTCTAATCTCCGATGCACGATGTGGCCGCCAAGCTTCGCTGTCTCTCCTCAACATAGCACGCAGTTTACACTGTGATCTTTGCTGGTCTGATTGTGTTCGCTTCTCGCCGGAACAAGTCGGCGAGTATACAAATTTCAGAGAATGCATAGTGACTCAATGTCTTGATTAGCGAGTTGATTTGCTACGTAAAGTCACGCGTGTACTAATCTCTGGCAAATTTGGGACCAGCTGTGTTCAGTGAGCACCAGTGTACTTTGATATGCACTCAGAACATCTGACTTTGCCGGTTGGTTGTTGTCTATGCGCTCAGTGTCGCCACATGCGTCCATCGAAACGCACCAACAGATCGGCAGATATGAGAATGTGATCAGAGTCCAAGCTCGTGCTTCAAATCGACCGGCAGTTTCGGACACGCTCTCACCAGCGGTAACTGATCCCGATGTGATCGATTTTCTTACATGGTTGGTCCGAAGCTCGTGGGTGCCATGTCAGCCCTTTGCGGTCGCTGTCACAAGTTAGTTCCCACGAGAAATAGATGAGCGTCTTAACACAGGTGTAGTAACTGCTCACTGTTATCATTAAGGGGGGCCTACACTGTGTTAGCCGCCCGAATGAAGCTCATCAGTGTACTTTTTTTACTATATGAGCGTTCAGATCCCCAGCCAGCACTACATTGTCCGTGCTACTTCTGTAACGAAGGAGTGCTTTCAAGTATTAATAGAAGTCATCGCTCACCGAGTCCGCGCTAAAGTTGGTGGGGTCGTGGGCCGAAGTGACAAACAGACACCATTTGTCCCCGAGCTACTTCGAAGCTTTGAAAGAGCCAGCAAATCTAACGACGCAGATCAGGCTGTTGATCGGGTACGATACTGTCAAGTTGCCCAGACACAGACAGAACGATGATGATACTTAAATATGCTTTTGGTTTAAAAGTCCGCGCGAGACAGCAGGGAGTTTGGCAAATAAAAGGCCATCAGCAGTACGCCAGTACGCAGTACCGACGGTTTGCTTCCATGTAACCACCACCAGGCGCACGTGGGCTAACGGTACTGCGAGGGTCGCCCGGTCATACGCAGTTCCGAACACGTGCCCTCAGATTACAAAACAGCCAATTGATCCTTAAGGTTATGGGCCGGCAAAGTCTTGTCGCAAAGCATCATGAGTTTGTTTGAACGATACTATCAGTTCGCCTGGGCCTAGACAGGAGAATGATTAGTTTTCCAAACCAAAGTCTTTGGCACATGGCTACAGAGAGTGCGTTTTAGGGAGTAGGGAGCCATCCACACTCCAACCCTCAGGCTGGAGGGCCAGAAGTCTTAGTTGGTCTGGCTTCTAACCACTAAGCAATCTGGTATGAGTGGCTCCGAAAGTGCAGAAAGTACCAGCCAGTATAACTAAATGGATCGCTGAGGCACGCAATACGTTATACCATGTTAAGGGCTAGTGTCGTCGCGACGGATAGGTAAACTGAGCTATGTTCACAAGCAGAGTGTTTGTAGAGATTCAAGGCACAATTAGTCACACCAAGACTTTTAGTATGAGGAAGGTACAGGCAATCGGGTGGAATTTCAGGGATTTAGTCTTTAGAACGGGAGTTGTTCTAATGCACTATTCTTTTTCCATGGAACACGCTGGCAAACCACTGATTTCTCTATAACGAATATGTTGTAACCTGAGCCAAATTGGCATAGAAGAAAGCAATGTATGTGGAGCCATATCGGCAGCAAGTGGCTCCTTAGATTACAATCAAAATCCGACAACGGCGATCTCAGTTTACGTAGTACTTGACCGTCACCCAACACAGGATACCTGTAGTGTAGTCACCTGTGGAACTCATCGTTACCACTCCAAACATCGATTCAGCCTTAGCAGGTAACAGTAGCCAACACAACTATTTGAGTGGTCGCTAGCTGGCTCAACTAGATTGTGACGAGAAGAGTACACCGCGAAAAACATTGCTCACTATGGTATGTAACCGTAGAAACAAGTGCAACTGCTTACTATCTGCGAAGTAATGACATCATCTCTCACTTAGTAACTGAGCGTACTGTTGAGACATGAAGCTGGTATGCTGGTGGCTGATAACCAAAAGTTAACAACGCAATTGATGCCCTCTGATGTAAACAAATTATATATCCAAAGTCAGCGTTAATAGCACAATGATTGTCTTTCAGAGTCTTTAGGGATTCTAGCCGATGACTGAAGCAAACGCGTCTGCAGCTAACCTATTTTCTCGACCAATCTCATAAGTGGGACTAAAGTACTACACCCTTCGAGGCTGTTTATTGCATAGTCAATAGCGATTTTTGTTTTGGAATCCAAACCGCACAAACACTGGAACTCATCGCATTTAACTCAACCTTCACTGATGTATCCTATAAACACATGGGTTATTAACTGGCTATTAATTTGAACAATCTCGTCAGTCTGTATGCCACTACATTCTCTCATCCAACGTTTAGTATTTGTATACGTGCTACGTTAGGTCAGATTATTACAATAGATAGTTCGGACAACATCATGCAGTCTGCCATTAGGCGACGGTACTCACGCGATACTGAGGTATCAAAGGACATCCCACAACTGACCAAATGGTCCGTTGCAAGATTCACATTGCAGGAAGATGATCTGGTACGCATGTATATGTATATGGTTGGCGGCATCCGGTTCCGGCTTTGCCTGTCATTGCGGCCTCCATAAGACAGCCACAGGACGCCTGCGCCTACAGAGGAATCATGAGTAGCATGTGCTGTAACACCCATAGCTCCATCCACACAATTCATATCCAGTGTAAACCCAAAGTAATAAGGCCAGGAGACAAGTGGATGAAAGCCTAGTTTCAGCCACAGATTCAGCCCACACTCCTCTAACACGCACAGTAGCACAAATCGGTGGCTGGGACGTAGCCCGTTCCAAACAAAAAGCAGAATAGAACAAAACAACTTTCGAATGAGTTACAAGCTTATATCAATAACGTTTAGTAGCATGTGGAATGTCAAAATTGTGAAAAAGGGGAGGGCACTTAGTTGACATCCCAATATATGTTGAGGATACACGGTACATTTTTCGGCTATTCAAGAGACGAATGTTTGTATGATCAGGGCATGACTTCAAAATCACCCAAGCGCACCCCTGCATAAGTAGTCGCTTATTCAATCGTGAACTCTCATCTGGTCAATTACAAGTGAGAACATATTTCGCCAACTAACAGCACTGCAAAATGCCGTCATACGAATTCCGCGAATATCCCTTCCTGGCTGGTCGCAAAATGAAATCAGAAAAACGGAAACTCACTCGAACCAGTTTTTCTGAATCACCTCTCCATTTACTAACTATAGAGGAGGCGGAAATATTGAAAAATGTTGTATTGCACTCGGTGGCCACTGCCTTGGCCAATAATGTTTTACCTGTCCCTGGAAGAAAAGGACAGAAGTAACTGTTGAACAGAAGGGCTTTTAAAGGTTTATTTATGCATACTGAGAGTTTCGTTAAATGTCTCTAGGTTGTCCGAGATCGGTTTCTTCACTTTATGTCACTTTAATATAACTAGGGTACAACAGCTCGCCTAACGAGAACTGTAGGAGAAGGAATATGGTGTTTGTGCGTTGGCACCATTGAATGTAGGTCACGATCGTGTTACTGTTCACAAGACCTTACTACACTTATGGCAAGTGTCAATGATGCCTTTTGTGTACAACCATTATTCGAGCATAGCATATGACTCCAATGTTAGGCTACTGTTTTCGTGCCTTACATAGTGCATGCGAGATCTTCTGGTCTTTCAGTTGTGACCATTTTCAGCTGGAGCACATATTTCGTTAACTGGTTTAAGACTGAAGACGAGTGAAACCTACTGAAAGTAAATGTATGTGAACCACAAGACCGTCCACTTGTAAGAGACTAGATTTTGGTACTGAGTGAGAACTGACACAACTAGGAACCCTGATTAATTAAGCTTTTTCTGGAAGGACAGCTGGTGTTATGAAGCCCCATGTGTTCTATTGCAGAGGCAAAGGTCTTTTCTTGCAGTCCTGCTTACAACCTATGAAACAACGCCAACAAGCTAGCTTAATGCCATTCCAAAAAATAAGGGATATTTCGTGATGATTCTTTTAATGTACTTCATGTTAGAGTAAACGATGAATAGCAGTTGTGAAGTCATTCATTTATCAAAAGGAAAGGTGAATGAAAGCGGTTAACTGAGTGAATTCTCTTGAAGCGTTACTCAAATGGGTTTTTTAGTAACGATGTCTGTATTATGTTCGGACGCCGGATCCAATATATACAAAGTGTTAATGAATGCTAAAACTCTTCATTCAATTTAATACCTGGAGGTCCGTAAAGCAGTAGGCCCTTCCAAGGGGATAGAATTCCAGCGAACAGTTGCGGGTACTGTGAAGAGTGCAATGGCAATAATTTACTTTATATTAGGATCAGAATTGCATATCGTTAGAATATCCCGATAGAGTATAGTAATCAAATGGATTGTAGTGGCGACAAGCGTAGCCAAGAAGACGAACTAACAATGGTTTCCATGCGTAAAAGTTCGGTTGCAAATCGAAGCTTGCTACCTACGAATATACGCCGATGTATGCACAAGATTTATTTCAGACCATAGTAAACACAGTGGACAGCTCAGATCAAAGGCAAGACCAGAGGACTCCCTTAAAGTGTCACAATCGTGGGCTGATAGGTATCTACAGCTCACGAAATTCGTGTCAGTGCAACTTATAACTCGACCATTACCATTTTCACAGGAACATCGTTTTTACACTAGAAATAAATAAACGGACTCATTCCAGACGGTGCGCGGTCCAGTCCAATTGCGGATTTGTCAGTTTGCTCAGCGTATTTTGACACTAGTTTTGGTCAAACATTTTCTAGGGAAATCAAAAGATACTGCGCAAAGTACGTACTTTATTACCAAGAAACGCTTCGGTAAAGTAGGGATTCGACAAAACGGTTAGAAAGCTAGTGTTTGACGCTGTCCTGTCAACATAATGTAAAATTCTGCTAGTTCCGTCCAAAAACGTGCAATTGTTTCTTCCTGGTATTGGAATGTATATTCAAGTTACGTCTGCCTACGGTGTTCCTTTTTCCACTAGTAGATAACAACATATTCCATGGTGTCATTTTAGCCCACCCGTAGCCGCTATTGTAAGATGCGCATCTGGGTACGTGACGCTTATTTTGATTGTGATGAGATTACATTAGTGGCTAGAACAATGGCAAACAGACATCCACAATATTTGTTTTTACACCTAGCTAAACGAGCGGACCGAGGGAATTGCTATCCAGAACAGCTAACAGGAATAGCTGCGCTTTAATTCAATAATGTTAATGTTGTCAAAATGAAAGCAACGAAGAATCCGCAATTTGTATTGCTTCAAAGTCGCTAGAGCACCAGGCATGCTGGCCGCCGTGTTGGATTTGGGAGTTTCTGTGGAAACAGATAACTTCACTCATGATAAATATACGTCGTATTCACCAAGTTTTTGGGAATTCGGCATGTTACACCGATAGAAACCACACTCGCTAATGGAGTAAGAAAAACGAATTCAAGGTGAAAATGTCCAGTATCCATGCTTTCTTCAAACTTCGGGTTTGCGGAAGTCATTAATTTCTTCTTAGGACGGCAATATCTAGTTCATTGAGTTCCGTTCGTTGGTGGTAGCTCAACTCACGCACCCATTTCCCCATTTCGCAGGCACTATCTTGCGAAGTCCGCCTTGGATATTGGTCAAACGTACTGATGTGGTGTGCCAAGCGCTCGCCGCGTGCTTACGTCCGTGTAGGTGTACACCGGCCATTAGCCATCTTATTTAGCTATCGATTTGTGGTTTTGATCCAGCGCCCATGTGGCTCACGTGAATTTTGACTGCACTGCCCTTCTTTTTAATATACAATTGTTATTGTCGTGTATGCGAATAACAGTCTTACTACGTAGCTGGATTTATGATTTCTTCTCGGTGTAATACGTGGTAAATATCATCACCAGGTACAGACAGCATCAAGTAAGCTTGAAACTCTTGTCATAATGGTCGAGAGTGATGCCTTGACCAACGAGATCCGTCAGTATTAATTAGCACATTGGTCGGGTAGTCAACCTTTGAGTTTAGAGTACCTGCTGGTAAGCAAACTAGTACGAAATGCGTTATGGAGTACAGTTAGGAATGAGTGTAACCGACTAACCACTTCGGTTACGGTCCTAGTAGTCAGAATGGCTGAGGTATACTACGATAAAAACCAAGGTCCAAATGAGATTTTGTGCTCAAGCTAACCAATCGGCGAGTAGTCTAAAGCCAAACAGTGATAACATTACGCGACTTTATTTCTCATTTAGACCCAGTTCTACAGGCATGATGCTACCTTTAATTTGTCAAGGCATTTGGGAATTTATTTATCTCTTAATTTGCTTCCGTTTAAAAGGCAGTCATCACAACTACCGTATTCAACGTGATATATATTTGGAAGAGGGACCCGATGATGTCAAAATGTATCGCGGAACAAATGACGATGGTAGTGGTTGGGTAGCAGAGCCAGGAACGTGCTCAGGATTTTAGCCGGTGTGTTCGCACGGTTGGTGTCATGACAAATTTTGTAACAGCTGGTTGATATGTTGACGAAAATAGACCAGTATCAGTGTCAAAACGGTAAAGCTGGCATCTCTTAACCTTCCCTCGGTGAACCTCCTTGGACGGGGACCCAAAGAAAGCAATCAACAATAAAAAGATGAAGTTAACTTTTATTCTGGCTGTCGAAGAATTAAAACCGATCCAGACTGTTTTCGCTCCTTTTAAGGTAGACGCCTATAGACCCCATATGGCCTTATGGTATTTTTATTGGCTAGACGCTGTTTTTTATTTGCTTGCATTCTCAATCGTTTGACAGGTTAGTTTGATCATGAACTAAACGTAAGACTAGAAACAATGCTATCAAAACACCACATTCTTCATAAACTTCGATTGCACTGTAGATGTAATCGCTCGCATTTACGACATGCAAATAGATGCGCATGGATATTTGGCCTGTGAATGGAAATCATCCGTCTCCATTATTGTCCAATCTGTCGGGACTTTATCGCACATTTTAATCATGTATTAGCAATTGCCTTTTTATGATTGTTCTTGCAGTACATAGAAACATGCATACCCATCACAGTGCTGCCGTGAATAGATGACCTCGCTCGATATGTTGCAATTACCTGGAATCTTAGGCTGGTTGTTGAATTTTTGTCAATGTTGTTCGGTAGCTGGTGTCAGCTTATTGACGACAGTTGGCAACAGCCTTCTGCTTCAACAGCCCTCCTAAACTGGACTGTATTCAAGTGTGACGAAGTGTGCAAATTCTGGCTCAGCCTGCGTTTTCACTATTCCTGCAGCTGTTGTTTTGTTCAATCCGAGTAAAGTGCGGTGCTCATAAAAAAACTACCTAGCTTAATGAGGATGTATGTGAAGCTTGACGTTCAGACCGAAGGATAGATGAGAAAACAATGTCAGTTGCGTCAGTCTTGGTGCTTTTGTTCGATGAGTTTTAAGGTCTACGGTACTGCCTACGTTGCATTCATTAGGTAGATTACTTCATGGTACCAACACGACGCTGATATCTCGGAGTGTTACGCGGGGCTGTAGGAGTCGGTATCATCTGGGACAAACGGGTGCGAGTTGCGTGTTCATGTTAGAAGAAACGGTAAGTAACCAACCGGTTGCCACCCATTCATTAAATGATCAACATAAAGAAAGCAGCACGGAGACGTTCTAAATCAAGGATACAAGTTTATGTCACCCAATATGAGTCTGGACAACTTAACTGTGTTAGGTTGGAGGTCCGATTCTCAGCGAATGTCAGCGGGTGAGTCGAAACAATCATGAAACCTGCCACTGAACTAGATACAGAGAGCAATCAACCGCATAACTGTCCACGTGGGAACAATAAAGCTTTGCACTTTTACCTTTATTGGATAAACCACGGCCTCCTTAACCAACCGTTTTGCGGAGTTCAATCCAATGATATCATCCCATCGTACATTTGGATTCTGTAGAAAAATCTCCTGCAGTAAAAGAAAGAATGCATTAAGGCTCAGTGTTGCATAAAGCGTTTGTCCTTCAACCAAAAGTTGTTTAGCACATAATGTACATAATTCGGCCGATTCCCTACTTTCGGTTTTTCTCCGTAGGATCGAAGCCCCAGGCAAAGGAGACTGAACGCAGCAGGGCAAAATAGCGCGAATCTCCATCAGGCCAAAGGACAAGGTGAACTTGAAAACACTTATGTCCTTGAGATCCTTGACAAATGTCTGACGTTTTTAGGGCACTTAATTTGACGAATCCGATGTGATATTACACAGAGATACTATATGGCACTTTATGTTGCTTCTACCGCCGTATAGCGCTCAAACGATTTAATATGTAAAAGGAACCGTTTAAATGATTCCGGAAAATACTGTCATATTCTCTTATCGTGTTTCGATGATCCTGTGATACGTTTAATATATGCTCTTTTATGATATGTAATATAGACGACGGAGTTGCACATCTTTGAACCTACTAAATAATCTTTAAAATGATTTAAGCTACTAGAGCCCCATTAATTCCTATCATCAATCACTTTGGCTACAGATGGCGCAGATAAGTTCACTGGTCTCAGAACAACTGAGCGTTCATAAAGGAACACTGGCTTTCGGGACTTACCCTGGATATGATTAATGCCAGCTCCTTCCACTCATTGGTGTATCCAGCGTACCCGGCCAGAGGTTTGAGCAGACGACACTGTTCAAAAAAGTTAATTTAAACGTAGAAACAGCTGAAAATCATTCTCTACACATCATCATAATGTATCAAAGTTTGTGCCACGACGGAGCTCAGCTACTACTCAAGGCCTTACAGCAGTGAGTAACACAGGGAGAACTGGAGGCACAATAAAGGTACCGTGTGGCTACTTGAAGGTGAAAATGTTTTGCGACTTTTCTAGTCACGTGTTTCCGACATTTGCGTTAACCATTTGAGGCACGGAAGAGAAGTGTACATTAGGTGATGATAATTTGTTGAAAAATATATAGAAGCAGGCTAATAGAAATCATATATTACAGTTTTGGAAGTGGCATATGCATAGTGCCTGTAAACAATTATGCGACATATTTGTCCCTATATGCATCAAGGCCAAGTTAACAGTTACTTGCTATGCAAATCTGCAAAACAGTTTCTTTCAGATGTGTAACATAAATGAACATCACAGACTGTACAAAGATTATCAGTTCTGGTTTCAATTTTCTTTTGTGTACAGTAAAAATATATTTTGTTTTCGGATATTTTCAGAGCATGTTCTGGCTTGCTTGAGTTGGTTGCCATTTGTGACCGCCTTTGTGTCCGGATATATGTTGGAATGCTTCTCTGTCTGCAGGAGAAGTCAAATATCAGCGAACGTGCCAGTGCTGCATGAAATTCAGTCCGCTTAATTGGAGTGTCATGGAAGTGGTACATTTCATTGATCTTCAGATAGATTATAAATGAATTATTTATAGATTTGTCAACCAAATCAAAGAAGATGCGAAGGTAATATTTTATTCTGGCTGTCCTGTCAACTTTATAGGTCACCTTTTTCTGGCCCATAAGATTAACACCACCCATATGTTGCTTATATTTCTGAATCACCAAAGGACAGCGAACATCTGGTTTGTCAGCTGATCCTGCTACTCGTCTCTTCACGGAAATCGTAGGAATTGGCGATATGAAGTTGCTCAACATCAGAACATTTCTACTGTCCATCCATTTCACACAGGCAATGCCACTACTGGAAACAGCAGAAACGTCCCCTCATTTCGTGTTCTTACGAATTGGCAGGTAGGTCGGCAAATTTCTCCGACTCGCACGATCTGTTCCACAAGCTCGTATGTCCTTTTGTGCAAGGATATACTGCAGATTCGGAGAGTTGAAGATATAATCAAAAAATACTTGGAAGCCTGTTCTAGATAATGATTCAGTAAGGTGCAAGATTACAAACTCTCCCAAATTATGCTCCACATGCTATGCTTTCTTGCCGAGACATGGTTCAAACTGAAATAAATATCCAGTACGAAAATCACATCTGCACCATATTTTGAAGCCCCATTTTAATGGTTTGCCTTTCACATACTGCCGCATATTATTATGACCTTTGAATTTGATCATGTATTCATCTATGCTGAGCATGTCCTGAAAAGCTACATTGAAATGAACAATAAGTGGGCACACTTTCCATGCTCGATCATTAGTATCATGCCGACCATTGTTGTCAACAAAATGCACAGCTGATCGAACAGCCTCGAACCACTGCAAAGGCATGACTTGGGCGATATATGGCACTGCCGTGTCGGGTTCTGTGGACCAGTAGGACCATAACTTTGGCAGAACATGGTAACTCATGCTCAGATGCATACCAATAAATGCCTTCATCTCTGCAGGTTCAATGAAGAAAGTGTTTCCTTTCTGTTGCATATATCGAATACCTTCTGGAACCAGTATTTCATCAATATGCTTGTCAAATTGGCAAACTGCTTCAAATATTTGCAAGGGCTTTGGCATTGCATTCAAAGTTTGCGAATCTGAGATTTGGTCCATGTTAACTTGTCCATAAGCCTGGAGTTTCTTGTCATTTTTGAACATAAAATGTTTATAGGGCTTGCGCTATGTGAATGCTACAGGTTCACCTTCTTCGGGTGCGGAAACCCTAAAAGAAGGTGGAGAGCAGTTAAGGTTTTCTGGCATTTCAAAAGCTAACCTCATCCGCTTGGGGCGGTAACCAGAAGGATCGGGCACAGCAAGTTCCAGGGAAGTGTCTGAGGAAGCATTGTCACTTCCCGAATTTTCGTCATTCAGTGGTGGCTCAATAATTACGTCTATTTCAATCTGGTCAGCATCACTTTCCAAAAATTCTTGATCTTCTGTAATAAGTACCAAGTTGGTCTCATCCCCGCTGTCACATGCATTCAAATATCAAATAAATGCGTCAACCTCAATGTGGAAATGTCGCGCCACATCGAAATCTGAAGTAGAACGAGTGAATCAAGCTTGAATGTCTAATCAATCTTGTCCTGTGTTAATCCGCACTTGCCGCACACTGGGACAAATGTGTCCCTTCACGATTATCATGTACTGTCAAATCCATTTAAATATATTTTGAAACTTTACATCAATTTGTAGCATTTACACAAATGAATTCATAAATCCGACCGAAAAAAGCTCATAAATACATATTCTATTCAAAAAAAAACTTTAAAGTGACTATTACCACAGGACGAAACGTAAACATTTTCCGATCGTTACAGACTGATGGTTTGAAGCACACAGACAATATAACTGACCGTTTTCTGTGTCCTATGACCTGTTGGGTTTGTTTCAAATCATTTTCCCATCATTCTGTATGTAAATAAAATACGGGCGGGCATTTTAATGTGTGGAATGTATTTGTCCCGTACGCCTTAAAAGGTTAAGGGAAATGACAGGCTCATCATGCGGCCCATTTCCGCACATGGCTAGCTCTGACTTTGTAGGCACACATGCCGACTTATTATCTGTTCCTGACATTTATACTTTTTCATATTTGTTCCTCATGGTTTCTCGACGGCACAATACCAATTTATAGACTGCTTCAAATACATATATATATATATATATATATATATATATACTGACGGCCTGACTTGTGTTGTTTGTTTTGTAAAAAAACCCAGAACTATTTTCCAGATTTCAGCCGTCAGAATGAACTACTGCCCTAGGGTCTCACTGTTCTGGATAGACTGTGAGGGTAGTTGCCTGTCACATAATGTCAGCCTCCAATAATGGATTTAGCGCAGACAACATCAAAAAAAACAGATTTGGTGTATAAAAGCAGGTAGAATGCGGGTCTTTGTTTACGAATAACAATGTACTAGTGTGGCTTTAGCAGCTGTCAGTGGAATGCCCCCCCCCCACAAAATGCTACATTTTCGCATTCCTTTTGTATGCCGGTTCCCTAGGTTATCATAACCAAACCGCAGAGAAATGCCAAAAGTGCCAAGCACTGAGGATGATGGCTATCCCAAACAATGTTTTAGTTAGGAGTAGCGGACGAAGTAGCCCCCTTTAAACATGACACTTAATGATAAAGTATTGAAAATATGCAATTACTAAAGCCACGCTTACAATAAATCTGCATTTGACGGGTCCCATAACTGTTGTGAATATGCAAACATTATATATATATATATGCATATATATAGTATCAAAGTCTAATATATAATCAGAGAGCCAAACAAAAGCCATGCAAATCAGCGGATGTCAAGTGAGGTTGCCGCGCCATTATTATGACTGCATATTAGTTAAATGGGAGCAACAAACCTCAGCTATTGTGCAGCAAGAAAAACTGAAAATGTTTGCTATTTTTTCACAGGCCATCATTTTTTTATTAAAAACTGGCGTTTGGCACCTGAATCTAAACAAGTATGTCCAGTGCCCTCCCATTGGTTTCAACTACACGCCATATCCTGAATTGTATCCAGCCACCGGCACCCTTCGTCCTTTGGTCCCCAACCGGGCAGATGTGTGGATTCAACGGAAACAAGACGTGAAGGCAATGATTTCATATACTATCGCCGGGTGGACGGTTGACCGCCAGGCGGCCACGAGGCCCGCACGAACGAACAGGGCGCGATGGGGCAAATGCTCAGTCGACATAGCAGGTCGTGAACGAGGCGTCAAAACCAGCTTGTTGAAGAGAATACTCGCATTCCATCGGACAAGACTTCTGACTTCATCGTTGCAGATATTTTGCGGACATTTTACCACTTATTTGCTCCAATTTAATGTATATCAACTCGCTCAAAAGCTGCTAGCCCTCGAATAATCAAGATGTTGTTTTAGTGAAACACGGATCAGTCTACCAGCCCAAAGACAATGGTGTTGTTCAAAATGTTGATTAGCATAAGGGTAGTTTGCAAGAGTTTTGGCAGCGCGACTGTCGAGCAGTAAAGTGTCAGTAAAATGTCAACAATAACCAACAAAATGCTTCGGATGTACTCGATTTGAGTGGTCATGTATATATTTTTAGGATTCCCTGTCTTGAACGGTTCTTCAGCTTCAATCACACAACGTGTAATCCAAACTTGACCCTCCAAGACAGGGTAGACTTCGAAAGACCCCTGCTAAAAACAGCAATACAAACTCGCAACACAGGTGAGTGATATGTCACCATGTCAAGCAATTAAGTGATATAAGGAAATCACATTGAGATTTGTGCACAGTGTACTAACCGACTGGTAACCAAGATTAGCACAGGACACAGTCAGCCTAGAAAGCAACCAGACACAGGAACAGGTCTCCGATGTGGTGATACTGTCAGATGATGTGCTCAAATCTATTTTCCCTCGGTAACTGCTTCTATTATCATAGGCCAGTCTGCTACGTCGACAAATAATTTGAATTTTTGCCCTCTGATAGTACACCAGAAGATGTTCAGATTAGTGGTTGTACCGGAAACTTTTCTTCCGATAGGATGCAGATGTAGTGAGCAGCACCCAGCTATTTCACATGGCCGATGTTCGAGCGATTAAAGCGCTTCGTGAAATGAGAGAAACTAGCGACTGGCATTTATAGTGATTCAAATAGCCAATTTTGTGCATAAAGCTGATTATTCGGTTACCGTATCAATTGCATCCGTCTTGTTTGTTTGACATAAGGTACTCATCCCCACAGATGATGCTAAAACTGTATTGGGTACAATTTGCTGGAGCATCTTTTGAAAACTGCCAATGATGCTAACCTATTAAAAAGTGAAGTTGGTTAAAAGCGGAACCCGGCAAGCGAGTTTCTATGCTCACTTGCATTCCACTGTAAAGCCGCCGTGGGAAGGCTAAGTAAAGTTTTGCTTCAACGAAATTATTAACATAGTTTAAGTCAATCCTGAAAGTGTCTGTCACCATCAAGAGTAGCGAATAAATGGTCTCATCAACAGCGACATCGTCGCAACACTGTGGAACAGATTATTTCTCAAATGCAATCTAGAATTTGCTGCTGAGATCTTCCATCATAATATCAACTAATATTTACACTACTGCTCCTAACGCTACTGCAAATTTTCGTAGCCACCAATCCTTTAAGCACAAAATCAGTAAACAGAACAACATGTATGCGTAATCCATTGTGTTCACTTTATCATAACAGCACCATAACATACACAGTGATTAAGCACCTAGCCGAGCTGATACGGTATTATGCAGTACTTCGAGCTTTCGTGAGCTAGAAGAACCGAAGGAGCCCATAAAGCGTCTCAAGGAAAAAGGAAGGTACAGAAATGACGGCCTAATATCCATCACATTGTCAGCCTCCAATTCAACGGCGAACCACGTAGACATTATTAATCTTTTCAACAAGCTTGTTGTTTGTCCTTGAACATCAGTACAAAAGAACAACAAACCACGCCGTCAAAGCTGCTCACAGATGACGCACTGTGAGCAGCAAACTTTCTCATCGCAGTAAGCAATAAGTTAGTCAGCAGCAAAAGGTCACCATTTTATCGTGGCCCTGATGGCACTCCACCAGCTTTGTCAGAATACCATGGTCTTGATAGTTCTATTCTTATTAAAAACACCCTGTAAATGACAGCCGGCACTGTTTTGTCCCACTGGAACGACAGTGATGTTGTACAAACATATAAAATGGCTCGAAACGGAAATTTGCAGCTTCTCATCTGAGCAGTCCCATTCCATTATTATTAAAGTTATAGAGACGGTTGTAAAGGTTACGACACCAAAGTTGCTGCAGTTAAAGAAACTAACTTAGCAGCGGCAATACGGTTTTATTGAAGAGTGTCCCTGTCAATCAGGCCTCCTGGACCTTCTAAGAGACAGCACCGACTCAGTCGACGAAGGTAAAGATTATATTCCATATTTCTTGACGTAAAAGTTTTCGATCAAGCGCCTTAAGGTAAGCTTCTAAGCGCTTTAGCTGGGTACGATACCGCTAACCATTCACACTGTTGACTCGCTTCATACCTTACTGAGGAAACCCAAGCGGTAAAGATAGATAAACACATCTTGTCGCAGTCCCGTGGCAAGTGGCTTCGTTCGACAGTACACTGAGACCACTATTTTCTTCGTGTATATCAATAATGAGATTGTTGTCCATGGTAGGTTTTGCATGTCTGCCGATGGTGTAAAATATGTGTACGCCTTCGATCTGAGACAGGAGCCCGTATTTCAGAACATACAAACTGACCTGAATGCTCTTGCGCTTATCCACTGAAAAGCCCAATGTTATTTTACAAAAATGTGATATAAATGCTGAGTAGCTAACATATTTTGGTAAACATTTTACGTGCGGCCATCAAGTACGACACTTGCTGTTTACTATTCCAACAGCCCAAATTTCTCTAAGCATGTAAAATACACCGTCGCTAAAACAGAGAAAACAAATCCGTGTTTCGCAAGCATTTTTCAATGACAAGTGCTAGACTAATATTGTCCAAACTTGCATTCATTCCAGCTGGCGTACTGCTCTACGGTATACAGCAACGCAAAAAGGGATGATACTACGGTACCGCTTCGGACAAAAATGCTGAGTTCTACTAAGAGACTCCAGTATTTTGAATACCATAAACTTTTGACATAAAATCCGATATTACTGCGCGGATTGATGCTGGACATAGTGGTTCTCCTCCAAGAAATTCATGGGTGCACTCATACATCTGGGCATTCCCTGTAGCTGTAACACACTGCACTCTACCATGTCCGTCGCAAATATTCCACACTGCTAGGGACAAAGTTAGACAAAAATCTGCGAGAAAACGTTATCCGCATTTAATAGGTATCAAGAGGGAGTCGTTCACTTCTATTGGCCCATGCATGTCCCCTGATATATTCCGTATCCCGATCGGTAACCTTCTCACAGTAGCGAAACCTAGGAAACTCCTCAACCTTAATGTCGCTGAGACAGAAGTCTATGCGAAAGGACCCTGCCTGTGATAATCTGAGACCCGTACATATAAAAATCAAACTCTAGTGACACCAAGTGGTGTTTAAATAGTGGAACCCAAAAACGGCAGCACGATGCACAGAACAGGTTGAATCCAGGTAGTGCTAAGAGATATTTACTCACTGGTTCAGCTAGACACTTGTCATTGTAAAAGCCGAAAACGGAAACAAATTGTTTTCATATCCACATTTCTAACCTATGTTACATTGGCTCGTTCTGCGGCTACATCCGTTACAGTGCCTTCGTGTCAATAGGCAGCTTCAGAGTAAAATTTAACCGAGTATCCGTTTTTACTTCTCGAGCCTCTGTTATATTACTTCTTCAATTAGCTATACTTACCTAAATCTTTTATTACCCCTTGAAACCTGGTAAGGGAAGGGAACCCGAATTCCTATGATATTCTGTCTGATCAGTATGATATTCTTATTCTATTGCACCCACCTCTAGCTACTTTGACACACATAGAAACTGGCTAGGGAAAGTAAACCAATTACGCATGCTTACTCATTGGACCTCTAGTATAAAAAATAAAACTAAACTAATTCCAATATATACCCTCCCGCTGACACTTTTCTTAACTCCGCCGCGCCTACCTGACTGCACTAGCTTATCCATGGGGGCCAATACAAACAGAAGCACGAGGTTGTGGTAGAAGTATTCGTCGAACCCGGTAGGTTTTCTGCAAAGGTTTCCTCACCACTAGAGGTGACATCATCGATACACTGGTATGTAGCGGTGCGGATAGGAACGGCGGGACGCAAAGCTTTAGTGATATCACTCTGATTGGTGACAAAACGATTGCAGAAAAACTGAAGAGTTCAGTGAACACTTCGAATACGAACTGAACTACCTGGGCTAGCAATATTAGCTTCTATAGCACAGAAGCACGAGTCACTACCATCACAAGTCAAGCCTGTGAGTAACATCGCCACTCAACCATGTCCCCGATAAAGCTCATAGGTGTACATGAGAGCTGTATAGTAAATACCAACTGGGTCCCCTGTGCACAGCCGCATCCACTTTTTCCAATATATCCTTTATGGGTATGCTAAGTGTCTGGAAACACAGTAGCTATTGGTCACTGGCCACTGATCGAAGGATTTGACGACTTTCGATACATTGTGAGCAAACTCATTGTCCTATTCCGATTACGATCCAGAGTAGATACAAAATAAACGAAGTACGAAATCTGCCTTGGACAAGAGTCATCAAAACCAATCTGCTGATCAGGTGAGGATTTCGAGGTAACACGTTGTAGGGAGTTTACATACACCCCAGAATCAAGAGTATAAAGATATTTTGCATGGGACTAAAGGAAAGAGCTAGAAAATGTAATGCAGGCTGAGTAACACATGGAAGTAAAGAGATACGATATAAAGGGGTAAAGCGAGTTCACTGTGAACTAAAGGTGCCACATGGTTCCACATCTAAACAGAGTATTCCATGTAGCAAATTGGCATGGATTTGTTTCAAAAATAAACATAATTCAGGTACTCATGCAGCAGAATGTTTAACGTTAATTGCGATCGACATCAAAGCTATAGACAAGTAAATGCAGTAATATTCCCACTCGACCAAGCCCGCCACAAAGCTGTCTTGTGTACCGGTGTGTTGTCGCGTAAACGCCAACTGGGTCTGTTGTGTACAGCTGCGTCTCCCCTTCCAATATATCATTTCTGGACATGTCAGATCGTAAGCAGATTTACTGCCCAAACTAGGCACCACAGGTGATGCAGCTTGGATTTTACAGATTCGTTTTAAATATTCTCCATGCGTAATAGATTCCCTCCTAACCTTCATCCTGATGTAACGATATTCGATCGGCCAGCATTTATGTGAATCTGCCCGCATGCACGAAATCAATTGTTGCACACAGTCCACCGGAGTACAAATTGCTGCTCCGCGCCACATCTCCAACGATTGAATAAGCAATCAAGGTGCGCCGACAGTTTCACTGCCTTTTCGAAAATTCAGTTACACTTATTTTCTAAACGCGTGGGAGCTGAACCGTGAATGAATTTCGAACTTGCGATCACACTGAAGACACTGTTTTCGGGATAAGTATTCCTAGTGGGTCGCCATTTTCCCAGTATTTCACCCTTCCAACCTTTTTTTGGGGGGGTCCAGTGGCGTTTTACCCGCCACACCCCCAAATGACACTATTTCCGCAAATTATATGTCCCCCGTATCCACCACCCCCACTCCACTCTCTCCAAATACCACCTCGTTGGGGTCCTGTACCTGGATTCCTGTAGACAACCCAACGGATAACAAGACACTGCACTTACTTTTAATTAATTCCCGTTCACTGTTAAATAAAATGCACTTCCTGCGTAATATTCTTCACCTTTCTTCTCCTGATATAGTATTAATTACAGAAACATGGTGTTCAGCAGAGATGTCTGACACATTGTTCAGGATACTGGGTTATAACATCTTTCGTAATGACCGCCTTTATGGTAGAGGTGGTGGCTGTATAATCTACGTCAAAGATAAATACTTGGTTCTGCCTCTGAATGAACCACTCCTACGGAGACTTCCTGATTCGGTGTGGATTACAATTTCTATTAATCCAACAAATCTCTTAGTAGGTTGTATTTACAGACCCCCATCGTCTACACTCACCGTGACCGATGACTTGTTGGACACTTTCTGTCTTATTGCTGACCTCTCATACACTAACAAAATAATCGCTGGGGATGTTAATTTGCCCGAAATCCCATGGTCCCTTAACAATAAACCACAAAAACACAATCCTTTTATGTCTACTCTTGATCGACTGGGATGGGTACAGCACGTCACAGAACCTACACGGCTTGGTAACACACTTGATCTAATCTTTATGATGGGATGTTCGAATGTGTCCACATACATCAGTGCCAAGTTGCCGGGTAGTGATCATAACATCGTTGGTTGTTCTTTCCAAATTCTTTCTAAACTGACAGAATCAGTGATCAATTACCGCCCATTCTCTTCTGTGAACTGGTCAATTTTCTCGGATCTTATAAGGTCTTCATATTGGGATCCATTCTTCTTAGCACAGAATGTACAAATTGCTTGTAATGAATTCTACCACCGCATTCAGCTTTGTGTTGAAGCTGTGGCACCAGAATGTACCAAGAACTCGAAAAGGACTGCTGCTCCTGCAGGCATCTCAAAAAAGGCAGCCACTAAACTTTATAAAATAAAGAAAAAATTTAGGAAAACTAACGATTTTACTCTGCTGATGCTTCACACCCGATTGCTTACAGCGTTATACCAAGACCACCACAAAATGCTATGCTCTGAGGAAGTAATGGCACTGAAGGGCGCCAACGTGGTAGGCTGCATTTCAAAACTTTTGGACCGTAGGCAAAATAGAAAATCAAGTTGTATAAACACCATTGTAAACTCTGATGGAACTGCCATAACCGACCGTGCAATCATATGTTCGATCTTCAATGACTACTTCATGTCTACTTATAGCACTAATGCGAAAGAAGATCCTCAGCTCAAGCTGATACACAGAGGCAGAAATACACTCCAAACTGTTGAATTTACACTTAGTGACATATGTCGCCAACCCAGATTAGTTCGGCCATCATGCTCACCAGGCTCTGACAATATCCCTCCAATACTGGTAAAGAACGGAGGTGCAGACATCCCCCAGTTTTTGCTTAATGTATTTACACTTTCCATGCTCAATGGGGAGTATCCTATACACTGGAAGCAATCAACTATAATACCAAGACACAAAAGCGGATCTATGCAAGATGTAAAAAATTACCGCCCAATCCACCACACATCTATTATCTCCAGAATCATGGAGACGATAGTTAAGAACGCATAATAGAATAGTTGAGTTATATGAGTTATATATGAGTTGAAAGGTAGGTCGTGCACTACCTGCCAGTTAGATTACCTTGATTATGTGACTAGAGCAAGAGACGCCGGAAGTGCTATCATCGTAATATTACTTGACATCCAAAAGGCTTTTGACCGTGTCCCACACAATTTATTGTTGCTGAAGCTTATGTCCTATGGTATCACTAATTCGCTTCTAGATTGGTTGTCTTCCTACCTCGAGGGTAGAAAGCAAGTAGTCAAAATCGGTAGCTGTATATCTGAAGTCACTACAATCTCCAGTGGAGTGATTCAAGGTAGCGTGCTAGGCCCGCTATTATTCCTAATCTATTTCAACCATCTCCTCGACGATATCTCGTATGGAAAACCGTTCCTTTTCGCAGATGATGTTAAAATTGTGTATCGTTCCGCCCCTGGACAATGTAGTCCTAACTTAGCCTATTTTCAGTCTGACTTGTCCGCATTGGAGCTCTGGAGTAACTCCTGGAAGCTGCACTTTGCCACGGACAAGAGTAATCTATTGTACTACGGCTGTGGCCCTTCTCTGAACACCCTTACATTAAACGATACCCCTATTCCTGTGTGTGGCACAGTCCGAGACCTTGGTCTAAGATATTCTGCCTCATTTAACTTTTTAGAGCATGTTATATTCTTGCAGGCTTCTGCCAGAAAACTGATCGCCTACATAAGTCGAACTCTTATTTTGAGGGATTCCACGCTTCAATCCTTTAAAATATGTGCTAGGCCGAAACTTGAGTACTGTACGATCGTGCATAGTAATCTGAGAAAAGTGGATAGTATAGCACTAGAAAACATTCAACGATCATTCACAAAATGGTTTCTGAACATGCCTAATACTATGACATGCCGTGAGCGTTGCGAGGCGGTAAATCTGGAGCCGCTATGGCTACGCAGACTCAAACTTAATCTGTGCCTTCTTTACCGCCTACTATTCGGATTAACCTTCACTGCTCAGCCACAACTCGAGTTTCAGACTCGTATGCGCTATGAACTAAGAAACAGCGAGCGCACATTGCAAATACCAAAGTCTCGCACAAGCTCCGCTCAAAATTTTTCTCTGTAAAATATGCGTTAATATGGAACAAACTTCCATCGAGTGTTAGAAACTGCACTACCTATGCACAATTCAGACGCATGATTAATATTCACCTGACTGTTGCAAACATCTGGTCAACACTAAGCCAAACGGTGACTCTAGATGATTTGTATGAGAAAGGTCCTGGATACGTATAAAAGTCACCATATCCTCTATTCGTTTTAATAATAGGAGCTTACCTACATATAATTGCATTCTTGAGTATATATGAGAACGATCTTACTCCTATTAATCCGTCTAACCAATTCTGTTTTCTCCTTTGACGCACTGGTTCGTAGATGCACTACGCCTTTCAAGCTGATGTCTCTGTACCATCGTCGTCACTCGCCAAGATTTTCCATCAAATTATGACTGGCCTATCGGCACAGAGCCAATTGGAGCATGGAAGTGCGGGTGAAACCCATCGTGGAAATACCCTGCATGGAAGCAAGTCCCCTAGGGACAGTTCCATGGATGACCGTATTACTTTACTTGAACTTTCCGCAAAATCTACATTTATTATTGTTCCCAGTTTCTTTATCTCTCTATTTTTTCCAAACTGCTAATCATTTCAAAAACCCATATGGGAACCATTGATCAAAAGACGAATAATTCACTATATTATGCGATCACGTTGTACATGTTGATAAGACCACCCAATCGGTCTGTGCCTTGGACTGCTGAGGAATAAACGTTTATTTATTTATTTATTTATTTATATGGTCCGAAATATATAGTAGCCATTCATTGTGTGGGAACTAATCCGGTCCATTACCTTCACGGTCAAAAAGAACTCGACAAAGGGACAGGCTACGTTAGAGTCGGACGATCTGCTGCTAGACCGGTGGCTTTGTCTCAAACATTCATAGAGCATGAAAGGATTATGGACATGCACGAGGCATAAGTTAGTAACTTAATGTAAAAGCGACGCAATTGAAACCTCAGAAGTAGGCTGATAGCTGAGCTACATGATTCACCTAAGGCAAACAACTGTTATAGTTGCCTTTCCATAAATTGTGGTACCATGATTGCTATTTCTAAGGTAACACCAATGAGAAGATGAGGACACGCACTTGCTGATCTAGTGTTGAACGACTCTCCTCGGCGGTCAAATGTGTTTCCTGGTTCCGTATTGCGCGAACATCGGTGGGTTGTCTGAAACAAGTTGTTTTCTTCTGAATGCCCAAATTAAAGGTCATGGATAGAAAATCGTTCCCATCATTTGTTTCTTCACTCGTTGCATGGTCCCCATTGTTTATGTTCACGGATCTATCTCGAGTTGGTTGTACCTTGGCTGAGACCGACGAATCACCTCGTCCCTCTATAGCCAATATATCAATGGCAGAGCAGAGTTCCTGAAGGGGCAATTGATAAAGAATACAAATTCAGTGTGAGATATTACTAGTAGTTTGTCATGAGTTGACATCTACTCGAGGATACCACAATAAGAGTTGATGGTTCAACACGCGTTGTGGTGAAATTTCGCTAATGATGGCTTATCTATAATCAGCGGTTCCACATGGCTGCTGCTATGCTACTTGCACAAATTACTTAACGTTATCATGTGGGGCTAGGCTTTGTCAGAACAATGTACGTGGAATGTGCAACGCGGTCTCTTGGTAAGTATGCATGGTCTTGGTGGCATATAGTTACTTGTGGACCATCGGTTAGTGTAGGTGCTCGAGTAGATGTTCTTGATTTGCCGAACTTGAAATATATCTGCACAATACGTCCAGTCAGTTTAAATGTGCATTGAAGTCATTCCTACTTGAGTGGTTGCGTATGCTGCTTCATGGTGTACCACGTTGTGGTAAGGTGTATCAGGGATGTTCCTAAAAATCGTAAATTTCCCTACTGCGGTTTCAAATGTTGAATAAGTAGAACTTCCATAGGTATCACACACACTAAGTTGATTTTCTATCATCTTCAACTGTACCAGTAAAACAATCTATTCTGCTCCCGTTTTATCTGTCGCGTCTGAAGCAAGAGGTGACGCAGCGCGAAACGCAAGGCTATGCTTCAGCTGGATCATATCTGCACACGAAGATCTTCCAGTAGTTTATTGTCACCAACCATGATATAATTTGGTCAATGGTAGATTGCGCATAAAAAAGCCGGTTTGACATGTCCCGCCAGATGACGGGTTAAGGGTGAGCAAACTAAAGGTAAAAATAGCAATAGGAAATAGTGAACAACGGCAAATTACGAACTTGGCGATGACAGCGTTCCAGTCAGTTCTATGTACTATCCAAGGTTATCATCTGTGGTTACCGGGCGAAAATAGAGGTGGGTTGGTTTGTCTTTTGTTTTCCGCTGTTTATATGGCTCGTTTGGCTTACGTGCCATGGTGTAGTATGGTCAGTGCTTTGATCACGGCTAACCTGGGGGCTGAAATAACAGATTCTGAGAGGGTATTCCACGTGCGGCAAACACGCAGCGAGAAGAAGTTTCTTCGACACTCCAGGCGACTGTATTGGTCTGCCAATTTCAGCTGATGACCGCTCAGTTGGTTGTTGTGCCTCAGCTTCAATAGGCTATGGCACGGGTGATTATTGTTAGTTAATATTTGGTAAGCCATGATTAAGTCAGCACTCAAACGGCGATTACGCCCACTGAAGATGCCAAGCACTCTGAGGCGCTGTTCTTTTGACAAGTGGTGCAGTCACTTGACATTTTGGTCACCCGACGTTGTGGCAGCTCCAAGGCCGTGATATCCCGTTGTAGCCATGGGTGCTACGCTTGAATTGTATACGCAACATGTAGGCGTATATAAGCAGGAAGTATTTGGTGGAAAATCGTGGGTTCGAATTGCCCGAAAGCTCTCCGTCAAAGCCCCACGATTTGGATCCCTCTCTTCCATGCCGTTTTGGACTGCTCCGAGCAGCCGAGATATTCCTGAACAAACTCAACGAGATCCTTTTCGACAGAACAATGTTGCAGCTACCGGTCCCCTAGCTTATATGTGTGAATTAATCAGTGTCTTAAATGGAGCACTCGATGTTTATCCACAATTTTGGACCGACCATCCATCAATCTTGTCAAGGTCGATTTGAAGCTGGATGCGGTCTTCTGGAGCGCTGATCAATAGCCAAAGTTTGATGCCACCGGCGTAGAGTAAACAGTTTGATGCAATGTGTCTCACTAGATCGTATAAGAAGACCAAAAATAGTCGGGGCCCCAGTACCGACCCCGTGGCAGTCCGCATTCAACGTGAGTTGGGTCTGACACGGATTTACCTACTCTCACCTCCAGACGCCTGAGCGAGAGAAAATTGCCAATCCACCCGAGAAGATGGTTCCCAATGCCACATTCTTGAAGTTTGGTGAGAAGGATACGATGGTCCAACTAGTGGAATGCTTTAGATAAATCAAGGCAATCCGCAACAACTCCTGCATCAGTGTCCACAGGTTCGGTCCAGCTGTCTTCTGCTAACAACAGATTGGTTATGCACTACCGATTCTGGCGGAAACCGTGTTGCTGCTGAACAATGTAACCAAAGCCATCCAGATGAGACATGAGTGTGTCGGTAATGATAGCCTCCATAACTTTTGAAAGAACTGACAGTAGAGTCACTGGTCGATAATTAACTGGGTCGGAACGACTACTCTTTTTTAAATGGGGGCTATTATTCTGTTTCCACATTGCAGGAATGTGCCGCTCCTCAAGGCAGTGCTGGAACAGCCGCGCCAAAGGATCAGCCAAAATATTATCCGCCATAGAAAGCGTCTTTGAGCGGATGTCGTCAATTCCTGGATAGGTGTGCCGACGCATCGATAGCAGCTTTCTGATCACGATGTCTGCCGCACAATTCATCTAAGTGAGTTCTGGCAAAATAGATTCCAGAGATTCAGGAGACTACGGGATGCAATGGACCGCTGGAGTATATTGTTGGTGCAAAACATTCAACTCTTCTTTAGCAGTCCGAGTTAGATCATCCGCTGTTTGAAGAGGGGGAGATCCACTTTTCACCTTGCAAAGGCTGTTCACCTGCTTGTACAGAAGATTAGAATTTGAAGTTAATCGCTCAGCCAAATCATGTTAATAGGCTACTTTGTCCTAGCGCACTAATTGGGTCCAGTGGTTACGGTGGACAACATATGCCTTCCAGTTACTCAGACTAGGGTCGCTTTTGTGGGTATACCACGCCGCATTGCGCATCATCATGCGTTTACCTGACCTACTCCGTATAAACGACGTCATGTTTCTTGAACTGATAGTCTTGGTTTCCGATGCGCCATTAACCATGGTGTTAAACTTACTGACGAAACGTTCACAGGCAATATCGGGTGCATCCTCGGTTAGGAAACTCCAGTCGCGGTCACTTCAACGAGTCGGATTAAGGTGTCGTTAATGGTTACGACTTGCATTGCTTGATTTCGGTCCTCGGGATATTCAGTATTGTAAGTTTACGTGAAATGCAAAGTCGCATGATCACTGCGGCCTAGAGGAGCATTGATTATCACTTGCGCGACCATCAGATCTCTATTAGTAAACATTCCGTCCAATATGGATGGCTTGTTATTTCCTCTGAATCTGGTGGGCGAATTGATGTGGCCATAAAGTGGAAAATCTGAGACAAGTTCTTGCAGGTCTGCTTTGAATTGCTCTCCTGACGTGGCCTGGAATTCTAGAGCATGTAAGTTGAAGTCATCGGCGAATAGAACGTGACTATACGTCTTGTTTCTCACTTGCATTAATGCAGCCACCAAGTTGCAGTCCATCTCAGGTGTAGACGATGGTGGGCGGTAAGCAACAGCCAGTAGATCAAGATCGTTCCCTCTCAGCCTGAAGCTGCACCAAATGAAGTCGTACTTCGGTTTCCGAATCGTGTAGTGGTTCGCATTACAGGTTATTACAAAAGTATAGGGCTACTCCACCTCCTTTGCTAGCTTGATCCTTTCGGACAGTGGACATGCCTGTTAGTGCGATTTCTGCATTCGTTACCTCACAGCGCAACCACGTTTCCGTAATAGCGATGAGGTCCCAAGCTGCTGACGTGTGTCGAAGTCTTAATTCAGCTAAGTTGCCAATTAGAGCTTGGGCTTTTGGGTACATGTAATAGAGTTGCTCGGAGAGCAAAAGTGTATTGGATGGGATGGATGAAGCAAGTGAGTTTACGCTGACCGATATAAGGTCGGCGCCTAATCGCTTTTTGGATGGGTTACCGACTCTCGAGACAAATTTGGTATATACATCCTTGTGCACATTAGTTGAAACAAACTACGATTGTGTCTCTTTTTCTATGAATATCATGGTTTTATACATGAAAGCTGCCGTTTTGCATTTATTTTTTTATTTTATTTTGGGAATAGATATTTCATCATTGTTTGTGAATCAGACGATTTAATAACTACGCATGTCTAGTCGTTACATCACCCAAGATTGCATCATACTTTTTATGGTTATTAAGGTTTTTGTTTCAACTTCTTGTTTTTGTGATTCAGTCATTATTTGAGTTGGACGTGACTCCCAGAAGGCGCATGAAGATCGTGACCTTGCACGAACACACAGACAAGACCTACAGGGACATAGCAAGAATAGTAGGCGTCAGTCCGGCAACCGTCAGCCGAGTGGTCAAAATGAAAAAGGAAACGGGATGCATTTCGTCAAAACGCAAAGGGAAATGTGGTCCTAAGAGGAAAACCCCTGCCAGGGATGACGATTACCTAATAGGGGAAAGTGTTAAAGATCCTCGAAAGACTAGTGACGCATTAAAACGTGATTTGGGGGGAGAAAGGAATAGAAATCGGTTCTTCAACGGTTCGCAGGCGACTCCTGGAAGTTGGTCGGAAAGCCAGACGGCCTGTGAAGAAACAACTTCTGACAAAAGTAATGAAGTTAAGCGTTACAAATGGGGACTAAAATACAAAAGCTGGACAAAAGAAGATTGGAGAAAAGTCCTATTCAGCGATGAAAGCCATTTCTATGTTTATGGTCAGAGAAGTCAGTATGTTCGGAGGTCAGAGGGAGAAAAAGTTCATGATTCCCACATTGACCACTTTGTGAAACACCCACAAAAGCAGATGTTTTGGGGGTGCTTTAGTTATTACGGCGTCGGCGCATTGCGTCCAGTCCAGGGCATGATGCGCTCTCCACAATATATAGAAGTTCTCCAAAGAAGAGCTAAAAACTAAAGAACTAAAAAAGACATTTCCTCACGGATCTGGCGTGTTTCAACAAGAGCTGGCCCCGTGCCACACATCAAAAATGGTCAAGAATTTTTCAATACTAATCAAATAACCATCTTGGACTGGCCTGGGAATTCACCAGGTTTAAACCCCATTGAAAATATGTGGTCTATTTGCAAGCAACGCCTTCGTGGCATGAACTGTACGACAAAGGATAAACTTAATCAAGCTTTAATTCAAGTTTTGTACAGGGACCCTAGATGGGCTAAAGTTTGTTCAAATTTAGTGGATTCCATGCCAAACCGTATTAAAATGCTACTCAAAAGTCGAGGAGGTCATGTTGTGTATTGATGTGAGTATATTAGTGCAATTCATTATAACAAATTTGAAAAAAAGGTTTGTCAGTGTTTTCGCAGTTTGTTTCAATTAAGGTGCACAAGGATGTAGTCAAATATCAGATGTCCCGGATCGTGGTGTTTACTCGTGCTCTGTTGTGTCCCCCCGGATTTTATGGCTACTGTTTAAACGGTCACCTAGTCAGGTCCCATATTTGGTGTTTTCATTGTGAGTTGTGTCTCCACTGAGTTGTCCTTAGAAGGTGGTGGTGTTCCTGCTGCTTTCAAACGAATTTCTGTTGGCAACCTGTTACGGGATTTAGTCCAGTTTTCCAAAAACGTTTTTGCCGTTAGTTCTGATTGCAATACCAGTTTCAACAGTCTGGGACAGCACTCCTTATAGTTCGGTGATAATGGGATCCTTCTCAACGAGATGGCCACGACATTTTCGAGAGAAACTGCCTCACGTATGTAGTGCCAATTCTCCCGCATCGTCGGAAGACGAATCTGTAAGCTCAGGAACAGTTTTCTTATATTGACTTTTTCTGTTCCTCTCTCTGTTAGTGGATCCCGCTGAACATTCTTTCCACGGGACTGCTGGTCGTATGCGCACTTCACTTGAGGCGTTGCGGAGTCGATTCGCAGACGACAGAACGGCCTCTGTCTCATCCCCTGAGTTTAGTGTTATCCGAAGGAACCGGGGTTCACCGTAGTGCGATGCGTACGGATGACGCCAGATGGGTTTTAATGTCGTGAGATCAACATAGACACCGATGGCCGTACAGATGGAACTACATTGGTTTCAAAAGTCTGTCAACCTACCCTTAATTGTATTGGCTTTGGATTCGGGGACATTAGTGCGCACAAGGTTTAAGACCCCATGGTTGCTCCTGGTGGCTACTAGTTTTACAGCCTTAGTTTCCGGTGCTTTTAGTGAATTTGTGAACGTCACTGATGGGAGCCATCCGTGCTGCGACATTACAGTTTGCTTTAGTCCGGCCACCAAGGTTACCGGCGCTGTTTCCGGTGTTTGCTTGGCGCCAACCGATGTGTAGTTCACCTGGTTCCTCACTATAGCTGGTTGACTGCAGCTTAGGGTCTCCTTTATAGCAAACAAACTACTAGGTGTAACCCACTGTACAGAAGTTGTAGCTGGCACACTGTAGACATTGTTTTTACTTATGGGGGGAGATAGAGAAGGGAGTTGGTACTGATTAATACTGAGTCCTTGGAGCAATGTTGGAATGCCCGGCTCTCTTCTTCGGCTTGAATGGGGAATTCGGGGTGTTATTTTCATATACAAGTACAGGTCCGCTTTCTCTCATACGTGTAACCCTGGTACACACCTGTTGCTCGACTGCTACTGTTAGTCTTTCCCACCTCTTCAGTAGCACAGTTTTACAGCTAACAACTGGGATAGCACTGCATACTGGGCAGAACCAAAACGCCTCTGTGGTGCTATTGTACCGTCTCTTTTCTATCGGCTCCGTCCCATGGCATTGTGTGTGATAAGTTTTCAAGTAACTGCTACTAACTAGCCCACTCTTCACCAATTTCACACACAACTCACACTTGCTCTTACGGTGTATATATTTGCAACGGTCTACGAATAGACATAAAGCCATCAGAAACCATGGGACTCAAAAGAAGGTACAGAAATAGTAGAAGAAAATACGACACAAAACATCAAAGTCCATGGTTTCGTCAGAATTGTTCGCCCAGGGAGTGAAGTTTTAAGGTCACGTGTTTGTCGACTGTCAGTGTAGCGTACCGCTTCGATGATAAGCGTGGGTCAGCATGGCGCGCTCGTTGTCATCAGTGTTCCATTGTATGCACACGTTGCAGTGTTGCTCGGTTGATCGATCGACCTTAGGCCCGACTGGTTTGGGACCTAGTAAAGGAACCTAAACACAACGCTGGACACAGACTAGGAGATCATAAATTCCTTCACAGATGCGTTGAGAAACACCGGATTAGAATAAGTTTAGGCCTCGAGAATTCTGTACCGAACGGTGTTACACAAAAGGGCAATGGTCACAAGGTGAATGGGTTATCAGCTTTTTTTTATCAGCGTGTGTTCAACCACTGATGACAGACAAATTTGTCAGTGATGGATAGGACTTAAGTGGTAAGAGATACTCCCACGTATGATGGACCACTGTGTAGAGCTAACAAATCCGGTTCGTATGAGCGTGCGGTGACTACGCTGCGAGAAGATAGAGAAAAGATATAGTGGAGCACGCGCGTCCAGCGTATGCGTGTTCATGATGTCCTAAAGACACGGAGGGCATAAATGTGTTTAAACCATGCCAATGCTTATTGTCTCGCAGCAATCACTGAAGTTTGCGTTGCGATCAGTTTATATAGATGTCTCTATGAAATCTGGTTGTTAGCCACGCGACCACTCAAAGCCACCATCAGATATTACAATATCAAAAACTGCATGTCATATGATGCATTTTGTGTTAGTGTATAGACCGACCGTTTTTGATCACCAGGAGAGGTCTTTTTGAGTGAACCGGATGCGCGGCGTAGTAGTCCATCAGCCAGCGACTAACGATACATCTTTGGACGTCGCTCTCAATATTCTTTGGAGTTCCACTGACAAAATTTATTGGAATCCGTTCTTTGCACACAACCAATCTACTGTAGTTTGTTCTTGATATAAACTGCACCTAGTTCATGCGATGGCATTACAGAACGTTTTGATATACCTTAATGGGAAGTCCGAAATCGACCACATCACTATCAATCATATCTGAATTGTAACGGTCGTAAAGCCAATCACTGTATTGTACTTACTCTGTTGCGACACCATTAGTATTCTACTCGAAAGATATAGCTGTTCTATTAAAGCAACATCCCTTAGATCAATGTTCACACACACATTTACGTTTACACCCTTCTTCACCAATGTGTGTAAAACTCCCGCTGATTCCGGTCGTCTTGGCATCTGGAAACTCTGCTACCATTTCAGAATCTCGTAGGTCTAAATGATTCGACTGCTACGGTCTAGCCTAGTGGAGATGAAGATCAAACTGGAAACACAAAGTACTACGGCGGTTTGCAAAATTAACCTCATTTCAGATCGTGGTTCTGTGAACCACCTTCCGCAAGATCCACAGAGTTAAGGCATCATTGACGCATGAACAAAAACTTCGCTACTTACAATTATTTTATTTTTATTTCTGCACAAGCTACAATGCTGAAAGGTGAGGGAATATGTCTTTATCTGCTGGCTGGCATTAGTACTGCGATAAATCTTGAGCTGCTTGCATACGCTTCACTCGGCTGAGCAGTTCGCAACGCAGTGTATTTCCGGGAAGCCATATCGACCTGTCGCACTACTTGGTATGACGAAGACACAATCACGGCATTTACTCTAAAAATACGAACGGATACACTTCACTAAAAGATTGCTGCAAGTTGACTGAACCAGAAGTAGTCAACAAACGCCTGTCATTGGAACGATTTAGCGCAAGGAACCGACTTGAACTAAGGGCACATATTATTAATCACGTGCATCACACAGTGCCCACTTCTAACAGTGACAGAAAAGGATTCGAAGGAGTTTCATCGTAGATACATCTAATCGGATAGCCATTGTATGCGTAGAAAGACACAAAACGGATGAGCACTCTTTTCGGGACCTATCGGTAGTGTGCAGTCTAGTTGCCAGATTTGAAGTAAGCATCTATGATCCTGCATGTTCGAGTCGGTTGTCAAGATCACTAGGTAAAGAGGAGCAGCAGGTCGGCGCTGTGATCAAGTATCTAGCTGTGGTATATCGCGACCCTCATTTTCTTTTACCCTACAGGTTCCAAAAGTGCAGAGGGTAAGGTCGACCTCCAGAGACATGCATCGCAGAATTTCCTATCCACCGGAATATTGCCCTAACGCTCGTAATGACAAAATTACTGGCCTCAATTCTCGTTCATCCCCTCACTGCGGAATTTGAATCCCGGATTCTGGAAGGGCAATCAGGTTTCCGCCCTGCATGGGGCTGTATGGACCACAGATTCACTCTGCGGCAGGAGCTAGATCAGCATCATGCGTACAGCAGACCGACGACAGCTCTGTTCCTGTACGCCGAAAGTGGGTTTGACACAGTCAATCGATCCATTCTGTCCTATCTACCTGCGCAGAAAAGTGTTCCTATGAAATATGTGAACATTTTACGTGCTCTATACTCGAATTCCACAGACCAAGTCACGGTCCATTTTGACTTATCAGATATCTTTCCATCGACAAGTGGCCTTCGTCAGGGTCGTCCAATTTCCTAATTTTTGTTCAACTTCATAGCGGACTACATCATGGAGGGTTCCATTGCAAAATTGCAAGATGCAAGTATTAGCGCGCTGTCTGACGAAAAACTCGTTGAGCTTAATTAAGCGGACCATATTGACTTGCCGGTTAACAATATTGGGGGTGATCAAATCAGCCATGAATAAACTCACTAGAGTAGTCCAATCATTTGGCATGTACTGATCAGTAGTGAGGATTTTTGCATGACTCAGCTAATTCATCATCACTACTCCCAATCAGCAGGCTTAGGCTAGTTTGGAAAAGCACCAGACGCCGGCGTTTCGACCTTCTGTGTCTCGTCAGTGGTGCGCATCCCAGCGGACCCCTGCCGGGTTTCGCCCCCATGACTTCAGGATGCCAGCCGTTAGTCCCACTTCGCCATGGGAGACAGCCGCGGACCTGTGTGATTGACAGTTGACTATGATATAGCCCGGTTCACCTCCCACTGCCATGCTAGTTACGAACTGTGCAGAGGACAATGGCTAGCCTCACGAGCTAGGACTTTCCGCATAGCGCCAAGGCACCGCATGGGACTTAGAAGCTATACGGGCAGAGTTTATAGTACTTATGAGTAGTGAGGAGTGGCTGAATTAACTGAATCATGCACTTTGTGAGTGTACAACAGCCAGCTGTGTTTGACTGTAGGCTGTTGACATGGTGTAGGCTCCATGACCCTAAAAAATTTGCTTGAGGTATCAAGTAACCATACTCTCTAGCTCATTATTCTGCCACTTTATGTCGTTTTGGTTGCACGCCAGCAATGCATCAGCACAAATGACTGAGGTGTCGTTGTTGTTGTTGTTGTTGTTGTTGATGATGATGATGATGATGATGATGAAGATGATGATGATAAGGTAAGTGTTCTTTGAGTTTTAAGAGGATCATAGATGCTCCCTAAACGCATTCGTTCTTTGTTTGGTTCAAAAGCTCTGAATAGGCAGTGTCCAGCAAAGTAAGAAAAAGCATGACTACATTCGAGTTTGAGACCAGTAAGCAAAGCCAAGAAGGGCAAGAGGCACTTAACTGCTGAACCCAAACTGCAAGCCAACTATTGTGCTCATTAGCAGTTTTAACTATTTTACCTGGAATCCTGGTCGTGTACATCGGGTAGTGTGTAAAAGTTTGAGCTATTGAGCGAAAACTCATCATAGTGATAAATGTCGACATGAATACCGATGAGCTAGCATTGGAAGTGTAGTTGCATTTCAGTCACCTTGGATAATAGGAGTTTAACCAAATAACATGCACTGCAGTTCTTTTCACACCAGATAGAAGGTGCACTCAAGTGGCTTATAAACACTCATTGTGGAAACTTGGTTCTATGCAACCATTGCGTGTACGTGCAGAAAAGCAGATGAACTGGAATTGAACTATGCACCTAAATTAGCGTGTAGCTTCAGTCCATCGCGGTTGCACACCTATGGCATAGGTATGGGTATGTAACCTTTGAATTAATATGTGTCTGCTTCAGTTCGCGCTGATATATGAGAGAGTGACAAGGGGCTGCTTCCAAAGGAAAAGCATAGAAGAAGCAAACATCTAACGGGCTGAAGACAGATTGGCATGAAAGTGAACCAGAGATGACGCCAGCAGAAGAACAGCTTTAAACGTTGATGAAAAAGTAGCAAGTGAACGTAGTGGAGGAACATGAAAAGTAGCGCGCCAGTCGCCATATTTCCACGTCTCTAACATCCCAATGGACACGCTACGGTCGTTAACTGAGGACTTGTGAGAGTCGCTGCTCAAGATGCGTGCACACGTGTGCGGTCATTTAAAGGATTATAATGCAACATAGCCAACTCCGTTCTACAGATAAACTCTGCTATTTTCAGACAAATTGTAGCGGTTTTGCATTGAATAGAAAATTTTTCTGAAACGTACCCTAGGTTGTCGTTTGGTGCGTAATTTTCGTTTCACTCAATGACGTTTCTTTGTCGCAGGGGGGACCGCTCATACGGAACAGAGATTGATGCTGAAGTGGAGCCGCTGAGCCAGCGCTTTTGTCTCCAGCGTCAGCATCAGGCTAATAATCATGGCAACAGTAATCAGCTATGAATCGGCAAGTGATTCCCCAGTCTCTACACCTTTTCTGGTAACATATTAGATAAGGTCATAACCCTCTAAATAATCTCAGAAATAAGGAGCTGGAATTCAATGCTTCACCGGAGTGAAGCAAGCTTCATTGACTTTGTTTAGTAGCGAGTGACATCCGGTGCGTCACAGCTTTCTTAACAAACATTTACAGCTTTTCATAAGAAGAATACTTGCAGGTGAAACCCACCATGTCCTGAGGCCTTGTTGGTAAACACTTCGCTAAAACCGGGCGAGCTTGAACCGCCCAGTTACCACCACGAGAAGATATTCTGGCAGACTAGCCACAGTGCGTACTATCCTCATAGTGGCACCTAAAATGTTGTATGATATAAGTAAACTAAAGTAAGACCGTTTCCATTGCGCCATAGAAACTGTAGCAGACAGTAAAAACGTAGTACAGCAAACATAAAATAGAACTGCCAATTAACAGAAGAGGAGATAGCGAACGAAAACGCAAATACCTTAAGTTGGGCCACAACCATCCAAACAACCGTCATCCATGGTGATTTCCACTGCCCCCCGAATTTAGTTGCCATGTTAGAACATAAACCGAGCAACAGACAGGTGTGATTTCAGAACTGATGCACTTAGATTTGTTTGCCTGGCTCGGTAACATTGGAATAGAGGGGGCTGTTGGAAATGTACCACGTCAGGGATCGTTCACCAACTCCATCTATCTTGCCGATTATTGCAAACAGAGCTGAACTCAGCGGTGGAGGGCAGCTTTGGAGCAAATAACACAACAATTCCTCTTATTACGTTCACTGTTCTCTCACATCATGCCGCATCTTAAGTCTCCAGTAAATTCGCCGCTGTAGTTGGCACAGCAATTGGCCAACTACCCACGTGTAACCACTGCTTATTGCCACTACAACGCAATTGGCGGTAGTGCTTATTTCGCCAAAATGATTTGTTGGGAGCTCGTTTTTGCATGCCTGTTTCGCTTTACTCAGTGAGACAGATCGATAGATATTGATCGTTCTAGTGCCTACGTTTGGCCATGACCTTCCGCGCTTAGAGCGAAAGTATCTGGCATCTAACGATTACTGGACAGTGTAATGTCCCTATCTGGGCCTCACTCTGCTCGACGACCATAAAGACTAATTTAGCCTGCCTGCTTGCTCCACGACGAGCTTTAAATGTTGTACTCAGGTGATCCCACTGGTCTGTCAAGCAGACCATACGTCCTCACATCTAAGGATAGAGAGGAATTCTTGTGTCTGCACACGCCCACTATACGCAGTACGTCCGTTTGAAGGTTATTGGCTGACAGGTACAAACCAAATGAAGATGGTTCATCATAAGCGCGTTACGGTGCGTCCAAGACACGTATTACCCATTTTGGATTGCGTTAATTAACCTTAATCCGTCGGACTTACTATATAATGATCCGTGTCCTCAAAAAACTAAGATGTTCTATCAACCTATCTTACCTCCCCCCCGGTGTGTTTGCATTGCTAACTGTTCCATACAGCCACACCTTTGCCTAATCGTTCACCACGTATTTATGCCCTCAGTTCCCTCCCATCTCTAACGATGATTTCATTTTACTTTGTGTCCATTGCAACAGATGCCCCGTGTACCTGACCCGACATCGTTATCTGTATGGTACCGTAACATAGGCTACCACCTACGCTGATCGATTCTCAGGTGTGTATGGGTGTGCTTTACTTTCACCTCTAACGTTTTCTGCACTCTGTGATTTGGCCGTCAATGTTTGGCTACTGTGACTTTGGTAAGAGTTTACATATTCGTTATGCATTCATTTGTCCTCTGTTACTACTTTGAGCAGTGGCTTCGTCAGCTATTCCCCCAACCCCATGCGATTTGTCCGTGAGGACAAATTGACTCAGCAACAACATTTGGCCTGTAAATTTGCCAACAACAAAAAGCTCTTATACAAACATGTGAACACCATCTAGAACGTGAAGCTCAGTACCCCCCCTACTTAACACGCCAGTCGGTGTGGCACAGAGTGTAGAAAAGACAGCCCACTCCCTACGAATGCAGTATGCCCCAACCTTCCAAAGAGACGTCCACCAGTGTCACCCACATCCCTATCCCCAACTTCAACACTCAATAACATCGATTTTACTGCTACGGCTGTGTTGAAGAAACTACTGTCACTATACACCTACAGCTAACCCGGAATCGACTAAATTCACCTAAGGGCGCTGAACGCATCAGCAACAACGCTGGCTGGGCCATTATCGCATTTCATCCAAACGTGCTTGGATAAACTACTTGTGCCTACCATGTGGTAACATGGTGTAAAAACTCCAATTTTCAGAAGCGGTAATCGCTCGGAACCCGCCAACTATCACCCAGTGGTCCAAACCCCCGTGCTCTCAAAGGTGATGGAGGCAATCATCGCTGAGGCGTTAGTAGACCATCGAAAACGCCACAACGTCATAACACCCGAGCAACACAGTTTCCGCCAGCACTGTTCATGCGCCACCAACTTATTGATTGCACGCAGTAGCTGGACGAAAGCGGCCGATACAGGCAGAGGGACAGACGTCATTTGCCTCGACTTCTTCAAAGGCTTGGACCAACTGGACCACCGTATTCTGCCTCACAGGCTTGAAAGCTATGGAGTTGGTGATCCTGTTCTTAGGCAGATCAGAATTTTCCTGCAGGATCGGCAATTTCAGGTCAGAGTTCGAAGTGCGCTATCTGATCCGATTTTTGTCGAATGTGGAATTCCACAATGATCCGTTCTGGGGCCGCTTCTGTTTCTCGTGTTCATTAACGAGCTTTCGCGTTTGATTGTTTCAGGTTGCTTGCTGCACATTAATGAGGTCAAGATGTGGCGAACGATCGAGGACCTAGAAGATCACGAAGCACTTCACCGAGACCTGGACAAAGCGTATGAGTGCTAACTCCACAATCTGCTCCAGTTCAATTTGCTGAAGTGTAAGGTGGTTCACATTCGCCAACAGCCGAACACCAAATACAAGCTTAGAGATCATGTCCTGTAAGCAGTCACGCAGGAGCGCGACTTTGGGGGTACTAGTCCAGGCTGGGCTGGGCTGCTCGGAACAATCTGAGAAGGCATCAGAGACCCGGAACCAGCACGTTGGTATGCTGCGGAGGGCATTTGGGCGGTCTCATCCCTCTATCTGTTTGCAGTTGCTTAACATCTACGTGCGGCCTTATGTGGAATACGCGATCCAGTTGTGTCAGTCCTGGCACACACAAGACTTTGCAGCTCTCGGGACTCCACAGCGACGAGCCACGAAGCACATCAAAGGGTTCTTCAATCTTCCTTATCAACTTAGACTGAGGACCCTAAAATTATATAATGGCCGGTACCGGCGCCTACGTGGCGCCCTTATTATGGTCTACCGGACTATAAGGAACCCCAACCACATCTGCCGACACCTAATATAACTGAGCCACATCACGAATCTGTGGGGCCACGAAGACAAGTTAACCATGCAAATCAGTCGGCTAGGATGTCGACGGAACTTTTACTCTCTTCGTGTGTGTCAGCCTTGGAACTCGCTCCCAAATTACGTTGTTTCCGCCCCCATTTCAGCTGTGTTTATATATGATCTTCATGTTGCCATAACCCACCTACACTACGAGACAGCCTGTGTGTCTCGACAAACGATATAATGCGACGAACTTGCCACAAGCAGAAATAACCTAAACAAGTATAGTTGGCTCTTTCTGCGTGCCTTTGTGTTAACACTGTCGTGAGTCCACCAAAACGATTTTCATTTTATCCCTTTGTTTTCTATTCACCATGTTGTGGTTCTCTTTCTGGCCATCCTACGGTGCATGCTGAACATCCGCGTTTTTTGACCGCAATATACCATTGTTCCATTGGTTGATTGCATCATTTCATTGACGGTGATTTACAGGGATTTTGAACTATTGAGGTTTGCTTACTTTTCTTAGCCGCATATCATGTTATAGTACCGTAAACATTGCGATCGAAGTTTGTTCTGATTTCGGAATCATTGGCTACGCGTCATTCAACGTTCGACCGGCGAACGTTAAACTAGTGGTTCTGCATTAGGTTATCGCTGCCACACAATGTGATCAAAAGGACTACACTGGTTTCCCTTAAGGGGTGTGCTTTTGGGCCAATGTGCACACGAGTCTTGTCTAAGTGGAGAAAAATTTCGTTTCAGTAGCAAAGCCTGAACATATTTACTGGCCTAGCCGAAGCAAAAATTAGCAAACAATCATCTGTGGTCACTCACAATGGGTTTGCGCTTCCATATCAGCAAAGTGCTGAGGAGTGTACACTACCTGCATGGTTTTTATCTTAGTAGCATCTTCCTACCTTTTGTATTGAGTCGTGCACTTCCGCTCCTTTTCCGCCTGGAAGTAGTTGTGGCTTCGGAAGGCCGCTCACAGGGTGTTTAGGGGAGGTGATCACCGGTAGCATTTGACGTCTTCAGATTCGTAGCTTGAGTGAATTGCTATAACGTTTCGGACTTACTTCTTTCCTTGTACTAATTCTTTCAGTTTTCCAGCCTTTATCGAATTCGCAACTGTAGCAAAGAAGCTTGTAGACGAACCGAAATAGCCGACCTTGTTTCCGTTTCGTAATTCTGGGGTATTTGTGAAATTTAACATAGTAATAACTTTCATATTCCATCAATATAGTTTCCAGATCAATGTTATCGCACACTTCGTACAATCGGAAGTCCAAGTTAGTTTCCTTGGCTAAAGAAATGGCAGAGTCCATATACCTGTAAGGAGAACTATAATCATTTTGAGCAGCATACCCCTCTTCGTTAAGGTAGTGCATTACTAAGAGAAGAATATCCTTTTTCCGGTTGACGATTCGTTGTTCTTCCTGCAGCAGAACTACCAGTTTGCTAAAAGCAACTCAACGAACCGCCTCCCTTGCTTCATTTGCAGTTTTTATCATCTGATAGCTAAGGTCTGTCATAGTGGAGAAATCTGTCTTCCTCAAGTGTATGACCTAAGGAATTTCCTAAAATATGTGGGCAGAATAACGTGTGCAATGTGACAAGCCCCAAATTACATACAACTGCGTCATTATATTAAAAAAATTGTGATTGCACAGAATTACTCTCGACAACGTTTATCATCTCTGCTAATATAATTGAGAACGAAATAAAGGAAACAAGATTAATCTCTGCAGTTTCCCTGAGACACGTAGGGAGTGGTATGATAAAGAAGTTACAAGCATTTGCAACGGACCGATTTCAACTCGATCACGGGTTATTGCTATTAATAAAGTGGAAACAAGTTTCGAAATGAAAGTTGAAATAGCGTTGCTTACTTCAGTAATTTGTACAGAGAAATACTGAACAATCAACGTCATCAGAACGCATAATCTTGCATCGCTGAATGCATGCATGAATGATTCAAAGCCTCCATGGGATGCATAGGATTAATTCCCTGATGTCTTGATGCCACAAACGAAATATTTATCATCCTTTACCAATCTTGGAAAGAAACTTGTTACACAACAACCCTAGACAGGGGTGGGAGTCAATCCTAGAGCATCCGCATGTACATCGAAATCTTGGAGAACACAGGTGTGCAAACTGATATATATATATATATATATATATATATAAATATATATATATATATTCTTGTGTGGCTGCTCTTGATGTGCATGTTGACAAGGTGCCTACCTGTCTATTACCCACTACCTCGTCCATACTGGCTCTAAGAGACAGTTGGTCGTTGCTGGAGGGGACGGAGTGCACAGTCTTTGTGGGCGTGCAAGGCTCGAAGAGCGGTTCCATGCACTCAGTGTGGAGCGGGCTACAGTCCAGCCACCGCCTTGTGTGCGCTTGATTCCCCAAACACAGGGTGCTTGTGTTTGCCTGTGAAGGAGTGTGGGCCCGCTCCGTTGATGAAACGTGTTTCCCATCCACATGCCTCTCGGTCTTATCCCTCGGGTTTACACTGGATATGGGGTGTGTGGTTGGAGCTGTGGGTGGTGCAGCGCAAGCCATCCATGGTCCCTCTGTGGGCGCAGGCGTCCTGTGGCTGGCCACAGTGACAGGCAGATCCGAAACCGGATGCCGCCAATCATATATATGGTTGCGTGTCAGTTGTCCCTTTGTTTCTAAGATCAAATGTGGCATACGTTATCGTGCTCAAACCGTATGTGTTGCAGATGAAAGTGTACTCTTCGTTGGTGTATAAAGCACATTCTTGACTCGTGAATATTAAAAAAGATAAACAATCCATGCATGTGTAAACGTGCATAAAAAGTAAGTTTTGGTGTTGTCGGAGCGAAAATACAGAGATAATTCCCAAGACGGACTAATAAGTTGAATACACCAATAACTATTAACCACAAGAATCCATTTATATAAAAGCAGACGCAAAATCCATATTTTCATTGTAAATATGCAGCGGGTATAATAGTGATTAAAGGAAAAATCATTTAAAACTTTCGTGGAGTTTCATTTGAGTGAACTGGTACTATAAGGAAATAGTAAAGGGAGTTGAATACTATAGGAAGAAATTCGTCACATCTAGACACGGTCAGACAAACATCACACGCCCATAAAAGCACTGTACGACTACTTCATCCAGTTGGGATTCCTCAGCAATCCGCGTTCCATCTGACCTCTGTGGTGCTCGACTCCTCTACTGGACTTTTGCCAGTCTTTCGTTGAGACGGGAGACGGCAACGACCATCGTGACTGTTATTAGATGTAATGAATTTATCTCAGAACCATAGTAGATAGAAAATTGAGACCTTCAGAACTACCCTATAAACAAGCACGCTGAAAAGGAGGTTTTTCGGTCAGAGTGCGGGAATATTAGCAGTAACAAGATAGGAAATGGAAGCAAGCAACATAAGTGAAAAAGGTGGAAATTACGAGATTCAAATCGGTGAGCTTCCATCGATATTGATTCTAGCTCACTAGCAACGTGAGTTGCAGATGATGATAGATGGCATCTTAAAGAAAGATATCGTTTGGCCCTCATCCTTCCCAAGGGAAGTACCCAATATTCTCGTGAAGAAAATTATTGGTGGCCACCGGTTGTGGGTGAAATACAGACATCTCAAACCGGTAACTAGGCAACACGATTTCCACTCCTAAGTATTGACGATTCGTCCAGAGCACTTGGTGGCCCAACATTTTCCACCACACGTGGTCGTGCTTCCTTCCAGTTACTGCTGGGTGAATGATGCATGGAGCAAACTATAGAATGATGTCCCCGTCGAGATATCTGGCCTGTACATATTCCAAACTATGTCGTTTGGATCATCCAACGCTTTTGCGACTTTGCAGTGCCTGAGGAAAAGATACTGCACGAACTGATCCCACGGAATTGCCGATTTTGCACGGGCGATATTATCTTGCAAGCAAAAATGTAAAAGAGCCTGAAAAATCTAAACTAAGTAGCGAAACGTCTAATCAAGTGGGGCCATGTGGGTCAAATCATCGAAGTGTCATTTACTGAGGAAGAAATCGCATATGTATGACTCTTAATCCGGGCGTCAAGCATTCTAACGTAGACATAAGATGAAGCAAGTAACGTCTTGTCTGACTGGTACAAGCATTGAACAATTGCCTAACTTTTTTCGCGTTGGCCTTATATTATAGGTGACTTACCAAAAGCTTTTCCATGATTACCGTTTTCTTAAGCACACTTTACGAAAGAATGCCCTACGGAATGCTAAAGAGCATTCAAACGACTCTGTGAGCCACTCAGCGCGTAACCTGGGCTAATGTACCCTGACCCATCACTATCGGCCAATGAATTCGTTTTAGACAAGGATGCGACTGAGCAGGCGCCCGTAGTCGCATTTTGCAGAAAGGACCAAATGGGATGGAAAGAGTCTTACCCTACAGTTTTAGCAGTCCTAACTGAAAAGAAAGGAATTAGTGCACCAGAAGAAATGAAATGCTTACTCCGGTGTTTTTCTTAAAACATGAAGGGCCTTAATTGACTGGAAAGATTTCTGGTACAACTCGCTTTTCAAACCCTTCGATGGCTGCAAAACTTTATGGATCTTGAGGAGCTAATAACGCGCGGACAAGAGCAGTGGTAGGAGTATGATCTGTATGTAGACGCATACTGACACAGACGAATGGTTTCGCATTCCTTTTGTGACCAGTGGAATTCACTTTCTTGCAACACACAGAACAAAGCCAGGGATAACATTCAGGGGGCTAAGTATGGACTCTGGTAGATGGTACAAGAGAAGGGTTCTTATATTGTACTTATTTACGGATGAGCTATTCATGGTGGACACAAGACAACAATTAAAGCACTAAATGAAAAGGTGGTGCAAAGTTAAAAATGATTTATAACGGGCAAAATGCATCGCTTAACAGGTCCCGCAGGATGACTGGAGTGGTTCTTAGAAAAGGATTGTTTAAAGTGACAGGAAAAAGGGAATTTGCTGGTTTGAGATGACTCACCGAGTTATGCGCATGTAAACATGCTGGTGTGTTGACCGCTAATTAACGGAGACGGCTGCTGAGCACAGTTTGTTAATTCGTTTTTTGATGGGAGTGAACTATGCACGTAAAGTAAAATAGGATAGAATGTCGTCTAATCGTTTATTAAAAACGTTGTTTTATGCTACGTAGACAACAACCTACTGTTCGGCAGCTTTCAATAACTGCTGATGAAGAACTTTATAGAGACCATCTGTACCTGCTGCACAGTACCAGCTATCTGTCTTATAATGGGAGATAACAAACGGGTTATCATAGTAGAAGCGAGTTATCTCTATAGGAAGTTTAGATTTGCATTGCAAACAGTCGGCTGTTGTCCAAAAACCTATTCAGAAATGCGGCCGTGGCTTTGCTACCTAATGACACGGTAACAAAAGCCAAATCACCTGCAGCTGCTTCTGCGTCGCCAGCGAATACGTTGTTCTTAGCTTCTAGAATGGTTGGAGATTTTAATATAAACGGTGTTTTATAAAGGCAAAAGATATCAATAGCGACGAAATTCAGAGTATGTACCAAACCGGCCTGTTTCCAGCTTTGCATAAGTGTCCAGACGTTAAAGGTTCCGAACCTAGACGATGATTGGGGTCGAAGGATAGACTCAACCAAACTTGGTGTGGACTTGCGTAACCGGCATTTCGCTTAAATGGAGAGTGGCTCGCATAACACGAGTGACCGAAATATCTCCGCCGGAGTAACAATTAGTGAGTCAACAGCGACCGCTTTTTCTACACATTGTCGTCCCATTTGGACACTTGTGGGATGAATATTGCGTCAATATTTTTCCAACATTTTCCAATATTTTTCCAGTGCAACCTCAAGATCTAACGGTATGGTTGCAACTACCGCCAGCAAGACGAAAATGCATTCCAAAATTGTAGCTACGCAGAACTATAGAAGTAAGTCTAAACTGAAACATTCATGAGTGACCAAATTCATCCTGAACGTTTCCATTTGGGACAGCAAAGGACATAAAATTGGTCACTCAGTGCGCTCCAGCGGTCACTCGTGCTTGACAATACCAAAATATTTGTGACACGAAAGCAACCCATTAGCAATAGACAGGAATGACGGTAGGGTAGTGACATTGTAGTGGTTGTGATTATACTATATTTTATGGTTATTTTTATCATTTCCGTTACCGATCACTTTGTACCATTTGCTTAAATTCACAAATTTTGAATACAAAAATTTCTACGCGCTCGCGTCGTGCTGCTCTCGTTTTGCTGCTGCCTCTGCAGGTGATGCTGTCACGTCTATCCGCTAGTCGGATTTATATCTTCGAATCTCTAGTCGGCATCGGACTAACATCGATTAAAGGAGGAACTATAACGCAACTGTATTGCTTTTTCTTCTAATTTGTGTTTTTGCCTAAGATTGTCTCTTGTCCCTGCACTCGAACTCATTAGGTAACGATACTCTACATTAATTGGTGACCCCGTATTTTATTTTTTTGAAAACCGTATTAGTTTTCTTCATTATGTATGATCAACCTTCTCGTGAACAGTTATCTGAAAATTCTGTTACAGTTTTCTTGCCATCCTTCGATGTGTCGAACCCACGTGTTTGTTTTATTCAAGTTGAAGCTGTCTTTCGTTTCCGTAAGATTATCTCGCAGTCTACAATGTTTTCATATATTATTGCCCATCGACCTACACACGTGGCTTCAGAAGTCATTGATATCCTCGACCCTATGCCGACTGACTCACTTTACGATAAGCTTAAGGCAGCCATCTTAAAACGCATTACCTCGTCAGACGAGTCACGCCTCCAACAGCTATTCTCTGGCTCCGATCTTCGTGATCGTACACCGTCGCAGCTCCTGCGACATATCATCCTCATCAACGTCATCAGTACACGTTAGCTAGAGGTGGAAAACACCTCAGCTATTGTGCCGCAATACAAACGACAAGGAAAGGAAAACAAACGGTGGCACGCCCGCTGAGTCCCTAGTAACGGATGGACATCGTTCCGGAGAGCTAACCGTTGGCTGCCGTAAAGAGAGTCATATTATACCTATCAGGTGAGATCATGATTGGAGGCGGATGCTAAGCAGGAGGGGGTGGACAAAGGAACTCACAACACAAACGCCATTGGGGCCGGCTCCAAGCCATATCAGCGAGTGTGTCCAACCAAACGTGCTCACCTTCCTTAGGACCCCAGCCAGGCAGTCGGGATGCACCAACCGACGCCAACTTCGAAGTGAGGGTTTTCATTTCTCTTGACCAAGTCATCACTTGGCCTCCCCTCCTCCTCTTCCAACCGCACCCACAACGCGCAAACAATACACGTCGCGGGAGTCAGTGTGCTGGCATACGCAACACGTGGCCCAGCCATCGGAGCCTGGTGCGTGACATAATGGTACTGAGCGGTTCAGTCGCTCTTCCTGCACCAAATACGCGACGCCGAACACGCTCATTGCTCACGCGGTGTTCCCATCTGACATGAGCTAAGCTGCGAAGGCAGCGATGATCGAATGTGACGAGTCTCTTCATGTCTGTCGACCTGATGGACCAGGTTTCACAGCCATATAGGAGAGTTGAACGGACGGCTGCGTTGTAAACTCTGCCCTTCAGGGCGAGAGTAATGTCGCGTCTGCGCCACAGGTGGCGGAGATTTGCAAAAGCACCTCGAGGTTTTGCTATACGGTTCGTAACCTCATCTTTAATCCCATGGGTGCTAATATAGCTGCCCAGGTACTTGAATTCCTGAACGACTTCTAGCAGATCACCACCAAGCGTTAGCGCAGGGTTGGGTCCCTGCCAATCTTGGAGAAGTACTTTGCATTTCGATGGAGCAAAGCATAACCTAAAACGAATGACAGCCAGTGCTTATCGGTTCAGTGCTGTTTGGCATGTTTGGGAGCTGTCACAGATTAGGGCAATATCGTCCGCATACTCCAAGTCAATAAGTCGCTCACCAGGAAGTAGCTCCACACCTTCTAGGTCGTGTCCAGCGAACGCTGTTTCTATGACTTCATCAATAGCGAAGTTGAAGAGGAAAGGCGACAGCGGGCATCCTTGTCTCACACCGCTGGTGATACTGAAGGGTGGCGAGAGTTTGCCATAAACCCTTACCCTGCCCGAACTATGCGCGTACAGCGCTTTGATAATATTTACATATTTATCAGGCACACCTTTCCTCAACAGGCAGTTCCAAAGGGCAAGTCGATCGACTGAGTCGAAGGCACCTATAATGTAAAGAAACACGACCACGGTGGGTCGCCAATAAACATGGCGGTGCTCCAACGCTTGACGCAAGGTGAAGATGTGGTCGATGCAGCCGCGACCTCGACGAAATCCGGCTTGCTCTTCACGTATCTGGCTTTCACGAGTGCCAGTCAGTCTGTGCAGAATGATAGAGGAAGCAATTTAGAGGCAATCGAAATCAGACTGATGCGTCTATGATTGCCGCATTCCAAACGGGAGCCTCCCTTAAAAATTGGGACAATGACGGAGCAATTCCAGTCTGCCGGTACTGTCTCCTGCTCCCAAAGTTTTACTAGCAACTCTTGTAGATCATCTATTAGAGCAGGTCCACCGAATTTGAAGAGGGCTGAGGGAATTCTATCTGCCCCTGCGGCCTTATGCAATTTCAACAGCCTGATCTCACGTTCGGCTTCTGTACGTGATGGCGGATCCAAGGAGACGGTCCAGGGAGAAGGACGCTCAATGCCCGAAGAAGAAAGCGATAACTCAGGTTGATTAAATTGCCTTGCAAAGTGTTCAGCCCAACGCTCCAAGCGTTTTGACAGGCTGTGGATCGGCTGCCCACTCTCCTCGCGTATGGTCTCGCTAACACCAGATCTCCTGCTGCCTGTTTTCCGTATCAGACGGAATAACTTACAATGATTACCAACGGCAGCGGCGGTTTCCATCTCAGAGGCACGATGAGACCACCAGGTTTCGCGGTCCTTCTTTAGGCTAGCACGTAGTTTTGCCCTGAGATTTTTGCGAGTCTCATTGTATTCCAAAATATTCACTTTCACTCCAGATGCCGAAGAAGCGTTTAACACCGTCAAGCAAAAGCTGAGCCAAGCTACTTCACTCCCTTACTTGAGAACGGACGATAACGTCACTTTCATTCTCAAGACAGACGCCTCACAATCCGCCGTTGGTGCCGTATTGCAGCAGCTCGTGGGTAACGAAATTCAACCCGTCTTTCTTCTCAAGGAAGGTTCAATCTGCCCAGACTAGGTATAGTACGTTCGGTCGAGAGTTCCTTGCCATGTACCTGGCTGTAAAGCATTTTCGTCACATCCTTGAGGGTCGAGGTTTTGTCACCTTGACAGATCATAAGCCTCTTGTGTATGCTTTTCGTACAACTTCTGACCGTTACTCCCCTAGAGAGACTCGACACCTCGATTATCTTTACCAGTTTTGTGTTGAGATTCGCTATATTAATGGTCCTAACAACCTTGTCGCCGACGCACTATCCCGTGCTCACATCCATCAGTTTTCACGACCCCCCATTGATCTAAAACAAATGTGTGTTGCCCAAGCCAGTGACCCAGAATTAAAACAGCTTCCATCGAACACTTCGGTAAAACTCTTGCAATTACCCGTGCTCAATCCTGACGCAAGAATCTACTGTGATATTTCCACCGGTAAGCCTAGATCGTTTGTTCCACAGTCCTATCGACGAGCGGCCGTTGACCATCTTCATGGATTATCGCACCCAATATTCGATCTACTGTGCAGCTAATTACCGACCGTTACATCTGGTACAATATGCGCACAGACATCCGACAATGGGCTAAAACCTGTCTTAGTTGTCAAACCAGCAAGGTTCACATACACACTGTTACAACTCCTGGTACTTTTTCACTCCCCGAAGCCCGTTCCAAACACATTAACCTTGATGTAGTAGGACCGTTATCAGCTTCTAACGGTTTCACTTTTCTGTTGACTTGTGTTGACTTGCGTTTAACACCGACAAGCAAAAGCTGAGCCAAACTGCTTCACTCGCTTACTTGAGAACGGACGATAACGTCACTCCCATTCTCAAAGCAGACGCTTCACAATCCGCCGTTGGTGCCGTATTGCAGCAGCTCGTGGGTAACGAAATTCAACCCGACTTTCTTCGCAAGGAAGTTTCAACCTGCTGGCTTACCGAACAACCTCCTCGTAGTGCCAGCTGGGTGGTTCGAAATTTTCCCGTTCCGGCAAATAGTTCGGCATCAGCGTTCCAGGACGTGGCAAGCGTTTTCCCTATAATAAGCCACATATGTCCGTTTAATAACACTGTAACCTGGCGGACGTGGCTCGCCACTAAATAAAGTCACTGCCCCTTGCTTCATCCTAGCGAAGCTTTGTATTCCAGCAACGTTGTGCTGTAATTTTGCGAAGCACTGGGCCCCTGTTTACAAAGGAACAAACGAAAGACGTATGAACTGCGCAATCAGTCACCGGCTCAAAATGGTCGCGAGTCCCTAAATTCGCTCCGCTGCCTTGCGGGCAGGCTATTCACCAAAAGCCTCGGGGTGGTGTCCCCTAAGTCAATACCCTACTTCGGTTTGGGCAACCGGATAGTACCTCGCCCTCTGACGAAACCATGGATTTGATGTGTTGTGTTGTGTTTTCCTTTACAAGCTGTGTACCTTCTTTTGTGTTCCATGGTTGCTGATGGCTCTAGGTCTATTCATAGACTGTTAAAATAGAAATAGAATAGCTTGTGTTAATCGATTCACTCGTTTTCCCTCCGCAATTACCTTACGTGATATATCCTCTGAAACTGTTGCACGTGCTTTTGTTGAATCGTGCATTTCATTCTTTGGTATGCCAGCCACTGTCACTACTGACATAGGATCTCTATTCCGTTCCATCTTTTTCTGTGACTTGAGTCTACTACTCGGTTGTACTCATTTTTAGACCACTGGCTATCATCCAAATGCTAATGGCCTTGTCGAACGATTTCACTGACAACTGAACGCTGCTATTACAGCTAGTTTGCCTGATGCTTGTTGGTCTGAACGCCTTCCAGCTATTCTTCTGGGTATTCGCAACACCGTCAAAGAAGATATCGGATGCTGCCTAGCCGAACTAGTCTTTGGCAAAAGCCTCAGACTCCCAGGCGAGACGATACTAGACTCACGAAGCACCGGCGAACTGAACCCTACGTTCTATTCTGAACGCCTAAAGCACCATTTTCGATCCATTAAACCAACTCCACCTCGACTAACCACGCGCGAGCAGCGTAAACATGTTGACTTACATACTTATTCATTCGTCTTTATCCGAATCGATGCGGTTCGAAGAGCTTTGACACCGCCTTCTGAATGTCCACTCAAGGTCTTATCTCGGAACCGAACTAATTCGTCCTGGATAAGAATGGATCCAAGGAATCTGTCAGCACTGATCGTCTTAAAGCTGCATACGTCGAGTCAAAGTTGGATGGTACTGAATCAACCACTACCACTCACAACCCTCCTGTGCCTGGGCAGTTGCTCAAAGACAAAAGCAAAACCGATTCCCAAACCTCGGAATACCTGTGCCCCCCAACAAACGATCCTATCCACACACGTTCAGGTCGTGTTGTTTTATTCCCTCTAAACTAGCAGAATACGTTCCATGAACGCCATATCAAGCATTGCTTGCCAGCGCAAGCCCTAGGGGGAGTTCTGTAGTGGTTGTGATTATACTATATTTTATCGTTGTTTTTATCATTTCCGTTACCGATCACTTTGTACCATTTGCTTAAATTCACAAATTTTGAATACAAAAATTTCTACGCGCTCGCGTCGTGCTGCTCTCGTTTTGCTGCTGCCTCTGCAGGTGATGCTGTCACGTCTATCCACTAGTCGGATTTGTATCTTCGAATCTCTAGTCGGCATCGGACTAACATCGATTGAAGGAGGAACTATAACGCAACTGTATTGCTTTTTCTTCTAATTTGTGTTTTTGCCTAAGATTGTCTCTTGTCCCTGCACTCGAACTCATTAGGTAACGGTCCTCTATAACATGGACGTTCCCTTGTTTAACTATTAAAAATATTATTAATTATACTATCATTCTGTGTCAAGGTAACTTAGAAAGCTTGCATGTTCGCGTGATGACTACGTGTGCTTGAGTCAATTAAATGAATCGCCCTTTGGCGCCCTTCCGGTTTCCTGTCTCAAATAGTGTTTACTGTGTTTCAACTGCCAACCATACCTTTCACCTTGTTATAACCTATTTAGAGCGGCTTCAGCTAGTGGGATAGTGCATTTTGACAATGAAGATCTATAACGCCGAAATATGTGCGTCTTTTTTCCCAATTTTGCTTGAGAAGGTTCAAACCTGCGTTTATGGCGACCGAACGATTCTGCTATAGTAAAGTGTGAAATGAAAGTCGAATGACATAAAAGAAATCAAAAGTAAACAAAACGTCTGTTTGCAAAATATCATGCGGGTTAAAACACTAAAAATGCCGTAGAGAAACATGATTATTAATGCTCTTTGGACGCGTATTGCCTACGACTTTTAGTCCATCAGATTTTTGGTCATTTGGGCGAGGCTAATTGCGGTTACGCACAGCAGTTAAGATAAGAGTTAGGTTGTTTATTCCTTAGTTAAGAAGAGGATACAAAAGGGTTTTCGGATATCAAGACGATTTCGGCTGCACAGTTAAGATTATGGTTAGTATCATACATAAGCATTAACATCAGTAGTTCCTCGTTCGTGTAAGGCATAATGTTAACCGTCAAAAAACCTAATTTATAATAGCTTAACCATTAAATGGCTCAGTGCATACCCAGAATGGTAATAAGTGTAATGTTTCTGCGTGGTATTCGTTTTCAGACATAAACCACAGAGCCCGCTTCAATCTCCCGCCACCCACCAAACTGTTGTTTCCCGTAATGCTTTACCGTATTTTAAATGTATAGCTCGTTTATAACTTCAGCAACAGATAATGACCTTGTAAAATGGGTGAAACAAACAAAACTATTTTTGTCAGAATGTGCCATCGCATCTGTTTTTATATAAAACACTATCCTATTATCGCAACAATACTTGACAACAGGAATAAAAACAATAAAGTAATGCATCGCAACGTTTTTGGTGTTTCCTGACCCTGCATTAAATACTTAGCTTAGATATAAGTTTATTTGAGAGTTAAAAGGTTTGGAAATCACGTACGTCCCTTCCATAGTGCAGCGCTTAGCCCGAACTAGCTGGCATGTTTAATGTTCTTGGGAATCTAAGTCGAACAATCCGCAAAATGTGCAGGATTATTAAATACTAGTCTGAAATGGCGCGCGTAATTTAGCGCGGATATCAGAAGGCAATCGAAGTCGGACACAACAGACTATGTTCGATAGGCTAGCAAAAAACGTATGCGGATGCAGCAAGACAGAAACAGACGTTAGCGCTACAACGTGGGGGGGCAGACTATTGTCGATCCGGATGTAGGGAAGATTAAATCGAGAATGAATAATGTAAAATCGATCAGCAGTGCAAATGTACATAGTACTTATATTTTGGTTGATACAGTTGTTTGCTGGGTTCAAGTTGTTGTGACGGCAAATGTGTGGTGAACATAAACATTGTAGAACTAGTATATACTACTCGGAGATTGCCCTTGCTCTAGTGCGGCCACAAGAAAACTGGAAAAACGGGCACAACGGCTTGTATTTGAGGAAGGCTACATTCAGACGAAAAGCGGTTTAACTGACGAGGGACTACCTCATTGTCGGAACACACCGTGGACACAAGTGTTGAACCAGACGTGGGTAAAATTAGCCACAGGGTCTGCGTTAAAACAAAAACCAGTTATGTGCGGTTGAATAACAAATTGATACTTTAAAAGATAAGAAATAACTTTTGTGTTGCTAAAGAGCTTCTCTCCTAATAGGCTGAACAAGGAAGCCTTCAAAATCAAAAATGGTAGTGGATCGAATTCCTTAATAGGTATCCGTATGCAACATTGTATCTGTAGGTGTTCTGCACTGAACGCAGCGGACAAGTAGGATTCAGATTGTCGTTCGGTATATATTATTTTTTGATTGCAGGGCGACGTGCACTGCAGCTTGCAGTTGGAGCAGTCTTGACGAACTACAAAACTGGCTCACCGAGAAAACGGCCGTTAGGAACTCAACTTCCGCTAATACGAAGTGGCGGTCATCACGGAACGGCTGAAGGTCAGTGAACAACAAATCGGTAAAATGACGACAGAAAATGTATGTAAACTACTCCACTTGTGTTTGTCGACCCACTTCTCATTCAATGGAAAAACTTACGAGCAATTGAAAGGCGCACCAATGGGATCACCTGTGTCAGGGCTCATCGCAGATATGGTTATGCAGATATTGGAGGAGGAGGTACTACCACTCATCAATCCGAAACTGTGGGTTCAGTATGCGGATGACACTTTTGTGATAATCAGACTCAACCAAATAACAGTCGCACAACAGCTATTGAATAACGCCATGGAAGGCATCCAATTTACAATGGAACTGGAGAAGGAAAGGTAACTCCCTATCTTGGATGTATTAGTAACAAGAACTATGGAAGGCGAGCTGCAAACATCGGTCTATAGGAAAGGCACACACACAGACCAAATTCTGAACTTTAACAGCAACCACCCGAAATGCCACAAAGTAAGCTGTGTGCGGACACTGTTTCGCAGAGTGCAAACACACTGCAGTACCACAGAAGCAAAGCAAAAGGAAGAAAAACACCTACTTACATGTTTACAACTCAACGGATACCCACGAAGCTTCATCCGAAGTTGTCTGAACCACAACAACGTCAACATTCAGCCTACAACAACAACAACAACAGCAGCAGCGGCAACAACAAACACAACAACAACAACAGCAGCAGCAGCAGCAGCAACAACAACAACAACAACAACAACAACAACGGAGAAACGGGTTGTTCTGCCTTATATGAAGGACATATCGGAAATGGCAGTCAGACTATTCAAACAGCATCATCTCATCGTAGCACACAAACCAACTGCCACTTTGAGAAAAACCCTTTCAAAACCAAAACTTCAGGCACATGAACAACGCAATGTGGTATACAAAATACCTTGCCGAGATTGCGAAAGGGATTATGTTGGTCAGACGGGAAGTAAATTGGTAACAAGGATAAAAGAACATAAGAGAGCCTGTGTAAAGCATTATGTATCGTCACTAGTTTCAATGCATGTAGATGAAGAAGGACATACCTTCGATTGGAGCAAAGCAGAAGTCCTGGCACGGGGTGAAACAAGAAAAGAAAGAGAATTCCTGGAAGTTTGGTTCTCAACGAAATATGCAATCAACATGCGCGTGGACATCGATTCAATATACGAACCACTACGACAGAAAGAAATAAAAAACCTTTTGTCATGCGGTTTGAGGCAGAACAACTCGGGCGCCGACTTTGGCCTTGGGGAAAGTGGGTAGAGGTCACGGGACTTAAATCGACACTGCCATGTTCAAAGTCACCTGCAGGTCGATCATGGATGGAGGATTCATTTAGTAAGCTTGCACGCTACAAATCACTGCACTGAGGATGCCACCTCGCATGGTGGTAAAACGTTTGTGAGAAAACCGCCAAGCTTGGAAAACAAATGAACAATTGAGATTTCGTTAGGTGAAAACGATGGTAGATGTAACCGATGGTCCTCATGGCTTTAGAAACTTGAAAGTCACAATGTTCATAATAGTTATACATGACCGAATATCGCACTCCCAAGTCACGAATCGCCCTGCGTTACGAGCTATATGCGTCTTGTAGTAACAAGCTGTTTGACGGTACTTGGCATTTGTATGGATAAGTATTACACTTGTCTGCGGCAAATGACATTTGCCACAGTTGGCACTAGGAGTCAAGAGGGCAGATAGTTCCTTCTGAATGAGACGTACGGCTTCCTGGGTATTCGCACGTGGTTGTGAGTAGACAACTTCAATGTCATCAGCAACGGTAAATGTAACAACGTTTCTTATTCTCCGCAATATCTCGTTAGTATATATTAGAAAAAGAAGAGGACTTAGGACACTCCATTGAATCAGTCCACTGGTGATTGCTTTCGGTTAAGAGAAATGATCGCCTATGCGCACCACCTGTTGTCTACCTATTAAATATGAAGACAGCCAAGAAAACATCGGTACTCAAGTGCCTATACTCTTCCGTTTGTTTATTAACCTTCTGTGAAGCCCTCTATCAAACGCTTATTGCATATTCAGAAACAGGATTACAACGCTGTTTCCATTGTCTATGACAGCCCAAGTGTGGCCAAAAAGTCTATCTGATATGTTGCGCAGAATCGACCTTGCATAAAGCCGTGTTGCAAATTGCTGACGACGTTAGCCTTGTTCAAGAATACAAATAGTTCACCTTTCACTATCCTTTTCATTATTCTAGATACGATGGGTGCGTGATTGATGGGACGACAGTTTTAATCTTGCGAACAGCGCCATTTTTCTTTTGCACGATAACGACGAAAGTTCTCCATTGAGTAGGGTACATTCCGTTGTTAAAATAGTGTAAAGATGTTAAGCAAAAGCAGAAGGAAGTCACTACCACTACTTTCTATTAAACAAGGGAGCTCCCATCAGGAACTGCGCACGTTGAGAAGCATAAGCGAGAGACTTGACCAGTGATTTTCGCTATACTGAATTTCACTGTGCATAGAGTTTCTTTGTTATGCGGCATGAGTAGTGCTGGTGTGTCTGATGATTCATTGACCATTGATTCGACAAAAGAAGCACTGAAAGTTTCGCAGATATCACCTGGTGTGTCCTAGTATGTTCCATCAGGCGTGGTGATACAATTGAACTTGTTGCTGCAACGCGAACCACAGGCACGGAATAGTTTGACTAGCCCGGGTGTTTTCTTAGGCCTGTTCAGAGCTTTATACTCTTCTAGAATGAGAGTTTTGTCACTTTGATGCCTGTTCTTCGACGAGCTTGGACTGCCGTACTAATAGCGCAAACTCAGCAGTTAACCTGAATTTCCGCCATATCTTACTAAGCTTTTGTGCTGCCTTCAACGACTTGCGATCGGACTTATGTTTAATGTGGTAAGCACATTTTAGTGGTACTGCTGTCTTGATGCAGAAGCCAATTATACGATGAAACAGTCCCGTCGCATGTGAAGGGCATGAACAATGTACAATGATTTATAACGGGTAAAAAAGCATATGCTTGACAGGTCCCGTAGGGTGGTTGGAGCAATCGATAAAATGGAAGGATAATCGAACAAGTAAATCGTTTTTTAAGCCTCTACAGATTTCAACGCACCACTTCATAATGATAGTTTGAAGTATGGACTGGATGTCTGCACCCAAAGTAGAGCTGTTATATTACAGCAAATGTGGGAAAAAGAAATCAAAGGAACGGATAACGCTCACTCGTGTGTTGCTTCCGTTGAGAGATGTGGTACGTTACTCCAGTTTGTATACATCCATGTCGCTCATTGGGACACTTCTGTATGTAACATCACCGCCACTTTGCGGGGAGGGTCAGTAACCTCATGGTTTGGGTCTCGTTATTTCGTCCTCCGAATTAGGACGTGCTATGCCAAATAATGCAAGTTGGAAAGTGTGTCATCTAGGCGTTTTTTAAATAGTGCCAATGTGGGGGCAAGGACGACGTGAGTGGGGAGCGCATTACAAGCACGGGACACACGGAGTGAGAAAGCGTTTCGTCGACAATCAAGTCGGCTGTAGTGTGTAGCCAGTTTGAGCTGATGACCTCTCAGGTTGGTATTTTGGCTCAGCTGCAAGAGACTGCAATATGGGTGATTTGGATTCATCAGTATTAAGTAGACCATGATGAGGTATCCTCGGTGACGACGATATTCGCCACTGTACAACCCCAGAGGGAAAGAAGTTATCCGAATTCTTCGAACGAGCCAGGCCCCTAAAAGTGTTCCAGTTGACGGAACTGAATAGACGATATTGCAATGTGTTCTGTACTTCGGCTATGCGGAATCTTAGGCGGCATTTGATCACGCTTATTTAGTCAAATAAGCTATCTAGCCTTCGGGATCATTCCATCCAAGTGCACAATATGCACTGGGATCAGGATGGCTTTGAAAACTGTGTATCGCACCGGGTTAAAAGTCAACTAACAATAAATAGTTTATTTCCGATAATGCAAGGCATTTCTGTGTAGACATGTTCATAGAAAGACAAACACGAAAGATCGATAAAGGTGCAAACATGCTACGAATTTGCCGGTAAACTATTCGATGTAAATAAATAAATGAATAAAATAATATCGCTTATTTACCGACAAACGGTATACAACCCATAGGTGATCATATGCAGCAATCACGACCGGTCGATCATGAATGCAGTTCCTACTGTGTGCGCATGGTATAGCAGCATGGACGCCCCCACGGAGTGGGCACGCTCATCTGCTCGACCATGTCATCCTACCCCATCGTGACATGCGTGGATTGCGCATAACACGTGCACTTCGTGGAGCTGAGTGTGGCATTGATCACATTTCGGTGCGGATCAAATGGTACATCTATTTTTGCAAATCTACGCATCGATCGCCTGTCGTGAATCGGCTGCAAACATGTAATGTTCGTTCCCTAGGTACTGTTGAGAAGAGGATCAAGCTGGAGAATGCGATGTCTACCCCCACTGGCGATGTCGACTCTACCACCTCCGTCAACGGCCTATGGCACCACATTAAGGGACAGGCGACCGCTGCGGCTGGGGATACGATGGGGCGCGCAAACTGTAAGCGGCCCGATTGTTTTGATGACAACAGTGCTACCATTAATTCGAAGAATGCGGCTTTCACTGCGCAGGCACAGAACTCTGCTGACTCAGAGAATGAGAGTCATTTTTGCAATCTGCGTCGGGGATTGACTTGAGTGCCGCGTCGCATCAAGAATGCGTAGTTGACGGATACGGCGGAGCCGATGGAATGTTACGCCGAACATCGCAAACAAGGAATTATTTAACTCCTTGAAGGCGGTGTATGGACGCGCCTTGCAGCCGCTGAGAACGCAGTTAGATGCTACTTCTGGGTCCCACTTCACACAACCTGCAGGTAAAATGCAGATATGGTGACTACACTCCAACTTTTCTTTAGGCAACCCTTCAGAGATTGACTGACCTAAGCTGCAGTTCGTGTGACAACTATGGATGAAAATATAACCAGTTGACTCACCAAAATTGCATGAGGCGCAGATAGCAGTTGCTCCGCTGCAAAACGGCTTTTGCGCTGGAGACGACGGGATACCGCCGGAAGGGTTGAAACACGGTGGACCCGCGATGATACATGCACTGCACTATTTGGTAGCACGCGTGTGGTCCAAAGTGGAAGTGCCGGCTTAATTGAAAGATGTTACCACTGTACAAGTGCAAAGGAGGCTACGAGTTATCGTGATATCAACGTGCCGTCCTGTGTTGGTTAAGTGATCGCACAACGCCTACGGAATTGCCCCGTCACGCAGGTCGTTGAATCGAACATGGCGGAAGAGCAGTGCGGAGTTTCGTTTCTGCTGCAGCACCATAACACAACCGGTCAGACCATAACATTCTGCTCTTCAAACACCAGATCGTTGGTATTGGTGATCGTCTCCTAGGATGGATCAAAAACTTAATACTACACCGGCGCCTGGAGGTACGTATGCATGATTCGCTGGCAGATCCCATCCAAGTTGAGTACCGAGTACCACAGGGATAGGTACTAGGACCGCGGTTATTGTTGACGTATATTAACGATATCACACACATCATAAGCTTGAACTGCCTTGTTTATGCCGATGACATCAAGCTGTGGAGGGTCATCAAAACACTAGACGATATCAAAGTACATCAAGCTAATCTGGATAGTGTATAAGCATGGTCAAACCAGAATCTACTTAGATTCATTGTGGACAAATGTAGAATGATTCACCCAAGGCAAAAGTTGGTGAGCTCCCAACAAATCGGCAACCAGGAGCTTCAAACGTCTGGCAAGAAGGAACTGGATGTTTTGTTAAAGTCGACCTAGGATGGTTGTAGCAGACTGAAACGGCGTCTAGGAGGGGCATCCAAACTGTGGGCTTCCTGAAGGGTCCATTTGGACGATATGACCCTTCAATTTTTCCACAAATTCTAGGGTCATCCATATGGCCATATGTGGAATACGCAATACAGGTCTAGCAGCCATTGCTGAGGAGTGATCTCACCGCCTTGGAGATACCCCAACGCCGGGCAACCAAGAATGTCAAGGGTCTGTATAATTTGCCGTATGAACGTAGGCTACAAGTGCTCGGGGTCTTCAGCGGACAGTATCGGAGATTGCGCGGGGACCTCATTTTGAGGTACCAAATTTGGAGAGGTCCCAACCACATGTGCCGCTTTTTACTAGAGGTTAGTCACAACAGCAATCTGAGAGGTCATCATCTCACACTGGTAGAGCAACACAGTCGCTTGGAATGCGGTCGGAACTTCTTATCCGTACGCGTTTGCCGTACGTGGAATGCCCTGCCGAAATCTGTCATGTGTGCTCCCACGCTGGCAGAGTTCAAATCCCGAGTTGACCGAGCACTTATTTTCCTACACCATCTTACATTACCCATTACCCGTGGAAAACTCAAGCGTCTGCAAGCGATTTCACTGGCGGTCACAGTATAGAGTTCGTTCCACCATATTCACCTCTTCCATGTGTACACCAGAAGGAGACGCGATTTTTACCAACATCCCATTTGCTGTCATTTCTTGTGGATTTACCTTGGATTTACAGTCTACGCTACGTATACTTCAGTGAGTTCACTGGTGTAAACCTACTTTTGCTAACAACTTTTATATTTGGTAGTTTCACCATAACCATCCTACGGGACCTGTTAACCATTTGCTTTTTTGCCCAAATAAAAGCATTCGTCCATTGTTCCATATACATGGTGTTTGCGGCCAGTCAGTTGCAGGAGAAATGCAGAGAACAGCACCAGCTAGTGTACTCGTGGTTCGTTGACATCACCAAGACATTTGACACAGTGCATCGCGACCAACTGTGGCTGGTGTTGGGTCAGTTTGGTTGTCCGCGTAAGTTTGTAAGTCCTGATGTATGTTTGCACAGTGGTATGCCGAAATGGTATGTAAGTGTCTTCGTAAATTACATCGGAAAGGAATCGGTGCATAGGGAAAATTTGTTCACTTTACGAGCACCGAATAGCTGCACCCCAGGCGTACTAAAGTAGATCGTAACCAAATAGTTTCTAGCCACAACAGGATACACAACGGTATGTACAAACGGATGGGTACTTGGATAACAACCATGCTACGTCTTGGACATTTGCAAAACAGTGCGAACACTGTTTGGAAAACCGCCAGTTTGACAGTGGCCAGCGGGGCATACTTGATGTAGTACTGTGGTAGTTGTCGTGTCAAATAGGCCGTAAGAGGCGAACACCAACAGTTCGTATTGGGTACTTAGTCGCATGCCTGTGCAAGTAACTGTTAGCCTGACCTCCAAACCAAACCCATGCACGTTTGTAGTACTATTGTTCATGAGGACTAATGTGTCTCTATCCAGTTTGTGACAGTTCATAATGAAGTCCGTGGAAACACATGTGCATATGTTGTATTCGAACTGCCATTGGACACGGATGACGGCAATCTATGTATATATGTATACCGAATGAATTCGACGAGGATATTCATACCGTTTCTGTACGGTTCACTTAGTACAGTGAGACGACCTTCGAGCAACCCGAAAATAACATCACCAGAATATGAAGAAGGTGCGTTTATGACAAACTCATGTTGGTTTCACGTGTTGGGAATCCAAGGCAAATTTGATCGATGCGCACTCCGTGGAATGCTCAAAAGGGCGGTTTCTCAGGTGCCGGAGAAGGCACTATTGTATGCGGTATAGAAGCACCATGAGTATGTTCCCATTCAATTTACTAATCCAGACCAATAAGGCGGCGTATGTGGTATGTTTGCCTGCTTGTTGAATAATCTTACATTTCAGAAGTAGATGTTGCTTGAGCCCCCCGGTGTGGATGCGCCTGATGTGAATGTTAACAAGGTGCCTACCTGTATATTACCCACTATCTCTTCCATACTGGCTCCAAGAGACAGTTGGCACTTGCTGGAGGGGACGGGATGCACGGTTCTTGTGGTCGTGCTAGGACAAGCGTTTATTCAGCAAAGGCCACCACGTCGACCTAACGGAGTTAAAGATCCTAGATCGTGGAAATTCGAGGTAGGCTAGAGAGTTCTTGGAAGCATGGGATTCTACAGCTAATTCAATAAATCGACGCCTCGAAATAGACGCTATATATACAGCGCTACGGATGAAAAATCACTGAATCAGTAGATTAAATCTAACGGAACAGAATGTCAGACAACTGCGTCGAACAACGACAACCGAAGAGCCGGGCGCATGTACGCTACCAAGCGAGAATCAGAGATCGATTTCGATGGTCATGTGCCCGTCGAACAATCCAAACTCAGACTAACGGCTAGAAGATCGATCACTCACACTCACTGACGCTTCGTACCGCGCCGCTCTGCCAAATAAACGCGCACTGACCATGTCCCATCGGGTGGTGATGAAAAGTTTGCCGTCGATATGCCGAGGTCGGCGAACACTCAGACCACTATTTGAACAACCTGAGCTACCAACATTTGCTTCTATATCACAGTCTTGATTATGTTGATGGTGAGCCTGAATTTGGCCGCTATCAAACCTAGAGCCGATGTCATCTGTTGCAGCTCATCCCCACTGTGTGCAAACAACGCACAGTCGTTGGCAAACAGCAACTTAAGGATGGCTATCCCACACACTACCGTTTTCGCACCAAAAGGATGGATGTTCAGAAACCCACCTTCATTGCGATGTTCCATGCGGACACTGCACTCGCAAGTGCCAAAACAATATATTGTGGCATTAAGGAAAGTGTTAAATAGAGCAGGGGCTAAGACACAGTCTTGCTTCACACCAGAGATAACTGCAAAGTCATCCGAGGTTTGTTCACTCAGAAACGCCCTCGTTAGCATGGTGGGCGGCATCCGGTTTCGTATTTTCATGTTACTATGACCAGCCACAGAGCTCCTGCGAGCATGGTACGAGAGGAAGAAAGGTCCTGGAGGAGGGGCGGGTGTAGAGGGGCCGCTTCCAAGAATGGCTCTGGGGAGCTCTTCGGAGCTAGCTGAGAGCGGATCGCGAAAGACGGCTAGCGACGAGCCTGGGCCCGGAACTACGGAGCGGGAATATGTGGACAGCGCAATAAATCAGACAAATACGCCGCTAGCGCAGCCCACAGGACCGAGGCCGAGCCGATTGACACAGCCCAGAACAAGCAAGTCGAGAGCTCTCGAACGACTCCTGGCCAATCCAAATCGGGTGCAGAGAAGCGGAGATCGAGGCGAAAACAGGAAGGCGGATCTTCCAAGTCAGAGCTCCAGAGGCGAAAGGACTGGTTTGTCTCCAACATCCGTACCTGTGTTGCGTGGTGGGACGGAAATCTAGTCGATATTCGATGGCGCGCGCGAGACCCTCATGTGCCCATTTTCGATGTGCAATAAACGTCTACCCCCCTGTCTTGTCGTTCTCGCTACAATATGGCCATATGGATGACCCTAGAATTTGTGGAAAAATTGAAGGGTCATATCGTCCAAATGGACCCTTCAGGAAGCCCACAGTTTGGATGCCCCTCCTAGACGCCGTTTCAGTCTGCTACAACCATCCTAGGTCGACTTTGACAAAACATCCAGTTCCTTCTCGCCAGACGTTTGAAGCTCCTGGTTGCCGATTTGTTGGGAGCTCACCAACTTTTGCCTTAGGTGAATCATTCTACATTTGTCCACAATGAATCTAAGTAGATTCTGGTTTGACCATGCTTATACACTATCCAGATTAGCTTGATGTACTTTGATATCGTCTAGTGTTTTGATCATCCTCCACAGCTTGATGTCATCGGCATAAACAAGGCAGTTCAAGCTTATGATGTGTGTGATATCGTTAATATACGTCAACAATAACCGCGGTCCTAGTACCTATCCCTGTGGTACTCGGTACTCAACTTGGATGGGATCTGCCAGCGAATCATGCATACGTACCTCCAGGCGCCGGTGTAGTATTAAGTTTTTGATCCATCCTAGGAGACGATCACCAATACCAACGATCTGGTGTTTGAAGAGCAGAATGTTATGATCTGACCGGTTGTGTTATGGTGCTGCAGCAGAAACGAAACTCCACACTGCTCTTCCGCCATGTTCGATTCAACGACCTGCGTGACGGGGCAATTCCGTAGGCGTTGTGCGATCACTTAACCAACACAGGACGGCACGTTGATATCACGATAACTCGTAGCCTCCTTTGCACTTGTACAGTGGTAACATCTTTCAATTAAGCCGGCACTTCCACTTTGGACCACACGCGTGCTACCAAATAGTGCAGTGCATGTATCATCGCGGGTCCACCGTGTTTCAACCCTTCCGGCGGTATCCCGTCGTCTCCAGCGCAAAAGCCGTTTTGCAGCGGAGCAACTGCTATCTGCGCCTCATGCAATTTTGGTGAGTCAACTGGTTATATTTTCATCCATAGTTGTCACACGAACTGCAGCTTAGGTCAGTCAATCTCTGAAGGGTTGCCTAAAGAAAAGTTGGAGTGTAGTCACCATATCTGCATTTTACCTGCAGGTTGTGTGAAGTAGGACCCAGAAGTAGCATCTAACTGCGTTCTCAGCGGCTGCAAGGCGCGTCCATACACCGCCTTCAAGGAGTTAAATAATTCCTTGTTTGCGATGTTCGGCGTAACATTCCATCGGCTCCGCCGTATCCGTCAACTACGCATTCTTGATGCGACGCGGCACTCAAGTCAATCCCCGACGCAGATTGCAAAAATGACTCTCATTCTCTGAGTCAGCAGAGTTCTATGCCTGCGCAGTGAAAGCCGCATTCTTCGAATTAATGGTAGCACTGTTGTCATCAAAACAATCGGGCCGCTTACAGTTTGCGCGCCCCATCGTATCCCCAGCCGCAGCGGTCGCCTGTCCCTTAATGTGGTGCCATAGGCCGTTGACGGAGGTGGTAGAGTCGACATCGCCAGTGTGGGTAGACATCGCATTCTCCAGCTTGATCCTCTTCTCAACAGTACCTAGGGAACGAACATTACATGTTTGCAGCCGATTCACGACAGGCGATCGATGCGTAGATTTGCAAAAATAGATGTACCATTTGATCCGCACCGAAATGTGATCAATGCCACACTCAGCTCCACGAAGTGCACGTGTTATGCGCAATCCACGCATGTCACGATGGGGTAGGATGACATGGTCGAGCAGATGAGCGTGCCCACTCCGTGGGTGCGTCCATGCTGCTATACCATGCGCACACAGTAGGAACTGCATTCATGATCGACAGGTCGTGATTGCTGCATATGATCACCTATGGGTTGTATACCGTTTGTCGGTAAACAAGCGATATTATTTTATTCATTTATTTATTTACATCGAATAGTTTACCGGCAAATTCGTAGCACGTTTGCACCTTTATCGATCTTTCGTGTTTGTCTTCCTATGGACATGTCTACACAGAAATGCCTTACATTATCGGGAATAAACTATTTATTGTTAATTGACTTTTAACCCGGTGCGATACACAGTTTTCAAAGCCATCCTGATCACAGTGCATATTGTGCACTTGGATGAAAAGATCCCGAAGGCTAGATAGCTTATTTGACTAAATAAGCGTGATCAAATTTCGCCTAAGATTACGCATAGCCGAAGTACAGAACACATTGCAATATCGTCTATTCAGTTCCGTCAACTGGAACACTTTCAGGGGCCTGGTTCGTTCGAAGAATTTGGATAACTTCTTTCCCTCTTCATGCCCTTCACATGCGACGGGACTGTTTCATCGTATAATTGGCTTCTGCATCAAGACAGCAGTACAACTAAAATGTGCTTACCAAATTAAACATAAGTCCGATCGCAAGGCGTTGAAGGCAGCACGAAAACTTCGTAATATACGGCGGAAATTCAGGTTAACTGCTGAGTTTGCGCTATTAGTACGGCAGTCCAAGCTCGTCGAAGAACAGGCATCAAAGTGACAAAACTCTCATTCTAGAAGAGTATAAAGCTCTGAACAGGCCTAAGAAAACACCCGGGCTAGTCAAACTATTCCGTGCCTGTGGTTCGCGTTGCAGCAACAAGTTCAATTGTATCACCACGCCCGATGGAACATACTAGGACGCACCAGGTGATATCTGCGAAGCTTTCAGCGCTTCTCTTGTCGAATCAATGGTCAATGAATCATCAGCCACACCAACGCTTATCATACCGCACAACAATGTAGGTGTATGCACAGTGGAATTCACTATAGCGAAAATCAATGGTCAAGTCTCTCGCTTATGCTTCTCAACGTGCGCAGTTCCTGATGGGAGCCCCCTTGTTTAATAGAAAGTAGTGGTAGTGACTTCCTTCTGCTTTTGCTCAACATCTTTACACTCTATTTTAACAACGGAGTGTACCCTACTCAATGGAGAACTTTCGTCGTTATCGTGCAAAAGAAAAATGGCGCTGTTCGCAAGATTAAAACTGTCGTCCCATCAATCACGCACCCATCGTATCTAGAATAATGAAAAGGATAGTGAAAGGTGAACTATTTGTATTCTTGAACAAGGCTAACGTCGTCAGAAATTTGCAACACGGCTTTATGCAAGGTCGATCCTGCGCAACATATCAGATAGACTTGTAAGCCACACATGGGCTGTCATAGACAATGGAAACAGCGTTGTAATCCTGTTTCTGGATATGCAATAAGCGTTTGATAGAGTGCTTCACAGACTGAAGATTATAGGCATTTGAGAACCGATGTTTTCTTGGCTGTCTTCATATTTAATAGGTAGACAACAGGTGGTGCGCATAGGCGATCATTTCTCTAAACCGAAAGCAATCACCAGTGGACTGATTCAATGGAGTGTCCTAAGTCCTCTTCTTTTTCTAATATATACTAACGAGATATTGCGGAGAATAAGAAACGTTGTTACATTTACCTTTGCTGATGACATTGAAGTTGTCTACTCACAACCACGTGCAAATACCCAGGAAGCCGTACGTCTCATTCAGGAGGAACTAGCTGCCCTCTTGACTCCTAGTGCCAACTGTGGCAAATGCCATTTGCCGTAGACAAGTGTAATATTTAGCCGTACAAATGCCAAGTACCGCCAAACAGCTTGTTACTACAAGACGCATATAGCTCGTAATGCAGGGCAATTCGTGACTTGGGAGTGCGACATTCAGTCATGTTTAATATTTATGAACATTGTGACTTTCAAGTTTCTAAAGCCATGAAGACCATCGGTTTCATCTACCATCGTTTTCACCTAACGAAATATCGCATACCGCTTTACAAAATATATGTATTGCTGTGTATAGAATAAAGTTAACCGTCCAAAACCTGCTTAATACGTTCCGGAGGTCACAGTCCTTACATAACGCTTTCGAAAACGTTATCGATGGTGTCTGAATAAATTTTCGAAACACATACACATACCTACGAGCGTTACGCGATAAGAATGTCATTGTAATGAAGCCGGATAAGGGCTGAGGAGCTGTAGTCAAGAACAAAAATGAATACATCGAGAAGCTGAGCGTCATACTCAGTGACACTAACAAATTTAAACGACTGGAGAATGAGGTGGATTTGCTTGCATTCGAATCCTGCATTATTCGCCAGTTAAAAATGCGTTATCAGTATCACGTGATCGATAGCGCTACTTATAACAGTTTAAAGCCACGTAGATCAACTACGCCAAAGCCATATGGGCTTTCAAAAACGTACAAGAGCGGAGTGCCGCTCAGACCCATCCTTTCGATGACGAACGCACCCCAACATAAATGAGCTCGCTGGTTGGTTAATGTACTTTCTCAGCTAAAAGCTCACTTTAATGAATATGTCCTCAAAGATTCCTTCGAGCTTGTCGAAGATCTCGATAAAATTAGCTTGTCCGATAAGGTGATGTGTTCTTTAGATGTGGAATCCTTGTTTACTAACGTGCCGTTACACTAGACGGTTGACTACATCTGCGAATTAGCAGAAATTTTCGGATGTTCGTTGTCAATTCCGATAGAATTCCTAAGAGAATTTCATGCGAGCATTTTTTTCACGGATTTAAGTAAAGCAAGAAGCAACATTTCAACAGAAGTTGCTGAATTCAGCAATTTCGCGTATTCTCCACAACCGTTTACATACCATTAGTGGAATACACAGGCTACATAGCAGACAATCAAAGTGCGATTTTAACGGCAAAAAATTCAAAGCAGTCCAAGGCCCTTAGGCTCACGTGACCCGTTCCGAGGAAAAGGCAATCACTAGCATCACCAGGGAAGGGCTAGCATGGTCACAAAATCCGTTTGCCTCCACAGATTTGGTTTCAGACGCCGAATTGCTGACGCCTCCGTAAACTGAAGTAAACGGGGAGTAGCTTATTTGCTAACTACCCTGAAATTACCACGTGGGTTTTGGCATTCAGGGCAGTCAAGTATGTGGCGGGCAATAGAGCTAGTCGGTAGCTTCGGGCCATCAACGATCAAGTTTCGCGGAACATGCTCCGCAATGCTCACTGACAGACTTCTCTCAGTTGGGCCTATGTACTTGCTACCGCAAGTACAATTAAGGAGGTAAATGCATGAGGCGGTAACTTGAGAGTTGATTTCTACTTACGAAACATACGGTATCGTCAAACTGATAGGGTAGCCAAGAAGGTCCCATACTATCGGATTTCTTCATGCTGATGATAGAACGAAGCCTACCCGAGGAAATAGCGCAGTTACCCTATTACAAACGTTACGTCGACGATATCTTGGTGTTCTGTTCAACAGAAATGCAGATCGCACAGCTAGTGACGCGTTTTAACTCTTCTCATTTCAATTTGAGGGTTTCCTGTGAAGTCGAACAACAGAACTGTCTTTCACATTTAGATGTTCTCAACAGCCGCAAGGAGAACGGACTGATAAAAAGGTCTGTCTACCGAAAAACAACGTGGTCGGGACAGTATCTGCATTTTACCAGCTTTACGCCAATGCAGCACAAGTGAACGCTTGTGAAGACACTATTTAGTCGCGCCAGACGAAAATGTTCGACCGATTGTCTATCCGATGAACTAGAACAAATTATCAACACGCTAATTGCTAAGGATTACTCGCGAAAATTTATCCGGAAGCACAGCCAAATCTGTGAAATGAAAGTTGCTGTACGTACTGTACCTAAGAAAAACTGCTTATCAGAGACCCGCCAGCAAGACTCGAGCTCTGTGCTCACTCTGCGATCCCCTTCAGGTGACGCAAACAGTATTTTCTCAGTGCGCTTATCCGGTGACGATGCAGCTTCGAGCACCGGGCTGAAGCTGCTCTGGTTGATTGGATTCCAATCAGTAGCCGGATGTGTGCGGTCCGATTGGCTGGCTCGTTCAAAGCTTCGAAGTCGCGCGGGACTAATAGGTGTCTATTCAACATCGCTGCCTACGCGCCCACAAACTGTAGCGATGATTCGGTAAAGAACGAATTCTACCGCCAACTAAACGTGATCCTTCGCCACAGAAGAAGCACGGACACTGTTGTGCTGGCTGAGGATCTGAACGCACAAGTTGGAAAGTTGTTCACTGATGAAATGCATCCGGGCGGTCAGCACGGTGTAGGCTCCCGTAATGATAACGGTGAGCGGTTACCTCATTTGTGTGAAGATGCTCGCTTATTTCTTGCGAGCACTAATTTCCGACACAGCACCCGCCGGAGGGTGACTTGGCGCCCACCAGCCTTGGAAGCAGATTGATCACATTGCTATTAGTTACCGCTGGAGAGGCAGCCTCCAGAATTTTCGCTCGATTTGGAGCACATGTGTGGACACCGATCATGCACTTGTATGTGCTGACATGCGGATGCGCTTTGGCGGACGCCCACGAAGACACTGTGAGCGCATTGACACCAGCCAACTGACAAAGCCAGCTGTTATGAATGCGTTCCGAAGTACGCTGACATGCGAGTTGAGTAATCGCTCACTGGAGACAATTGATGGTCACTGGTCACATGTTCGCCAGATCTTACTAGCAGCGGGCAAATCCTCATGTGGTATGTCTAATAGCCAACATGGACATTGGGTCTCTTCTCGGTCTCTGGAACTTATCGACGCTCACCGGCATATCCCGGCTGGAAGCGAGCACAATGAAATTCGCAAAGAGCTCCGGTCAAAACTCCGCGCTAGCCTGAAGAGAGACCGCGAATCTTGGTGGTCTCATCGTGCGTCAGATATGGAAGTGGCCGCTGCCCTTGGCAACCATCGTAAGTTATTCCGTCTGATACGGGAAACGGGCAGCAAGGGACCTGGTGTTAGTGAAACAATTTGTGACGAGAGTGGACAGCCTATCCACAATTTGCAAAACGTTTGGAGCGTTGGGCTAAGCACTTTGAAAAGCAATTTAATCGGCTAGAATTGTTCGATTCTTCGCCGGCCAGTGATCGCCCTGCTCCGTGGGCTGTCCTTTTGGATCCAACCTCTCGCTCAGAAGTCGGACGTGAGATCGGACTGTTGAAGTTGAACAAAGCCGCGGGACCAGATGAACTTCATCCAGAACACTTCAAATTCGGTGGACCCGATTTCGTTGATAATTTACTTGTATTACTAGTGAAACTGTGGGAGAAGCAAACTGTCTCAACCGACTGGAGCCGCTCCGTTATTGTTCCCATCTTCAAAGGCGGCTCGCGCTCGGAATTCGGCAACCATAGAGGAATCAGTCTGATCTCCAACGCCTCCATAATTCTTCACAGACTGACTGGCGCTCGTGAAAGCCAGATTCGTGAGGAGCAAGCCGGGTTTCATCGTGATCGTGGCTGCATCGACCACATCTTCACCTTGCGTCAGTTGTTGGAGCACCGTCACACATATTGGCGGCCCACCGTTATCGTGTTCCTCGACATCAAAGGTGCCCGAGAAATATGTAAATATTATCCAAGCATTATATGCGCGTAGCACGGGCAGAGTGAGGGCTTACGGCAACCTGTCGCCACCCTTCAATATCTCCAGCGTTGTGAGACAAGGATGCCCGCTGTCACCTTTCCTCCTCAACTTCGCTATTGACGAAGCCATGGAGTTTGCATTTACAGGACATGACTTGGAAGGTGTGGAGCTACTCCCAGGAGAACGACTTCTAGACTCGGAGTATGCAGACGACATTGCCCTCATCTGTGACAGCTCCCAGACGTGCCAAACCGCGCTGGACAGATTAGCACTGGCTGTCAGCCGCTTCGGGCTTTGCTTTGCACCATCGAAGTGCAAAGCGTTCCTCCAAGATTGGCAGGGATCGCCTCCTGCGTTGACCCTTGGTGGAGATCAGCTAGAAGTCGTTTAGAATTTCAATTACCCGGGAAGTTGTATCAGCAAGATCACGAACCGTATAGGGAAAGCTCGAAGTGCTTTTGTTAACCATCGCCACCTATGGCGGCGGTGCGACATCACTCTCGCCCTGAAGGGTAGAGTGTACAATGCAGCGGTACGTTCGACCTTACTGTACGGTTGCGAAACCTCGCCCCTAAGATAAGCGGACATAAAGAGGCTAGTTACGTGCGACCATCGGTGCATTCGCAGTTTGGTTCACATCTGGTGGGAACAACGCGTGAGTAACGAGCGTGTTCGACGCCTTGTTTACGGCATAGGAAAAGGAACTGAACCGCTCAGCACCGTTATTTCACGCACCAGGCTCCGATGGCTAGGCCACGTGTTACGCATGCCAGCCCACCGACTTCCAGGACGTGCGTTGTTTGCTCACCGGGGATGTGGGTGGAAGAAGAGGAGAGGTGGCCAAGCGATGATTTGGTCCACCGGAATGAAGTCCCTCACTTCCGAACTAGCCTCGGTTGGAGCGTCACGGTTCCCTGGTTGGGGTCCAAAAGAATTTTTTTGTCCCTGCCCATCCCTTTTAACCTCCCCCTCCATCTACGATCTCCTTTCGTAGGGTAAAACATACTTTAAAAAAATTTCTTTTTGCCTAGTAGCTGGCTGGTAGCTTACCGGAACGATGCCTATCCGTTGCTGGTAGCTCAGCTGGCATGCAACTGCTGTATCTATTTTTCCTTTGTGTATTGTATTATATGTATGTATGTATCTCCTTCATGTATTGCGGGTTTTCGGTTCTGTCCTAATGCCTTTCTCATATAAATGTCTAGTGGGCCTTGAGCTACGCCCTTTGGGGCCACTACAGAAGCGACGACGGGTCCTGCAGAGAATTACGGCGAGCCGGCGCAGCGCTTGTAGGCACGCTGAATTCGATTTACTAACCGCGTGCTTGCATGCTAAGTCTCTTTATTTCAGGTGGTGGGTTTACAGTTGTTACCTTAATGCTTTTCTTTCTCATATAAATATCTCCCTGTACTCTATTCCATTAACTTGCACACCTCGCCTAAGCCAATTGTATTCGATTTCCATAACACTTTTGTGTTCGTGGCATTCCGTGAACTATACTTTCTGACCTCGTGCACTTAGCTAGGATTTGTTTGTAAACAACTTATTACATATGCTATTTAATTAAGGTTTATGTCACCGTTTCCTTATGCATTAATCGAGTTTTTCTCTTTTTCTCTCTCCCTTTCTCTCTCAAGTGATTGGCTGTTGTTTGATATCCCCGGTGTGGCTGCGCTTGATGTGCATGTTGACAAGGTGCCTACCTGTCTATTACCCACTACCTCGTCCATACTGTCTCCAGGAGACAGTTGGTCGTTGCTGGAGGGGACGGGGTGCACGGTCCCTGTGGCCGTGTTAGGATCAAAGAGTGGTTCCATGCAGTCAGTGTGGAGCGGACTACGGTCCAGCCACCGCCTTGTGTGCGGTTGATTCCCCAAATACAGCGCGCTTGTGTTTGCCTGTGAAGGAGTGTAGGCCGGCTCAGTTGATGAAACGTGGCTCCCATCCGCATGCCTCCCGGTCTTATTCCTTCGGGTTTACACTGGATATGGGGTGTGTGGTTGGAGCTGTGGGTGGTGCAGCGCAAGCCACCCATGGTCCCTCTGTAGGCGCAGGCGTCCTGTGGCTTGCCACAGTGACAGGCAAATCCGAAACCGGATGCCGCCAACCATGTATTGAGGCACAATAGCGAAGGTGTTTTCTCACCTCTAGCTGATGTGTATAATGAATGAATGTATGACCTAAGAAAAAGATATTCGTAGAACTGTCCTTTAAGGGTGATAGTGCTTCTTTGAGGACTACAAGACGTCTGATTTCCGTCACACAGAGCACTTTCTGTGCTGCCGAAGTTGTAATCATCGACCGAACTCATAAGCTACCGTTGCCTCCACTAAAGGAAACTCAGCCAATTGGGGCCAACTCCCACTGCGTATATCAATTCGTATGTAACTGCGGAGATAAATACATAGGCAGAACCAATAGAACACTGAGTTCCCAAATAAAGGAGCACGTAACAAAATGGGTTCAATGCGGAATGATTCAGCAAGCAATCCCAAATCAGACTACGTGTGTGCGTATGCCACCGATATCTTCGATCGCCAGACACTTATTGACATTGGGTTACCGGATTGAGGTCAAAAAGCCATACCAATTCTAGGCACCTCCGGTTTGCCGAGACTATTGCCATTAATCGGAGTAAGCCAGTGTTTCGTGTGCGAAAGCAATTATCGGTCAGCCTCAGACTGCTCTGGTGGTAGAGGAATGACACTCGCTTTTTCTCTCGTTTGTTTGTAAGTATGTCTGTACCCATAAAATTACCGGTTATCGTTATTGGCACTGATGAGAGGACACGGAATGCATGCATCGGCCGACCTTCGTCTTCTAATTGTGCTTTTCAATTTACTAAGGGGAACTAACTGTTTTAAGTTTCTCAAGCAGGGTCAACTCTATCTTTTCCTGCCTCCAGCAGGAATGGAGTCGGTTGGCATGTCTGAAATTCAGATTGCCGAGGAAGTGTTGGAAACCACTTGAGATTTTGCTGCCTTGGTAGCGGAATAACAACGGACCTGCACATGACGTGCGAGCTTCGCAGCAGTGTATCAAAGGCGGTTGCTGCTTTTGGCAAGATGGAATGCCGCGTGTGGAACAACCACCAGATCACAGTTGGGGCGAAGCTGCTGGTATATATAAATCTATGGTGCCGTACGTTCCTCTATACGGCAGCAAAACCTGGACGCTTTACCAGAAGGATGTCAGATATCTGGAGCACTTCAATCAGTAGTGTCTGCGCCGTATTATATGCATCGGTATGAACGACCGAGTGTCAGACACGGAGGTGAACCGACGCAGTGGCACGTATGCAGTGGACTGCATAATTCTGCCGAGGCACCTGAAGTGGCTGGCCATATTTACCGTATGGCTTTGACCCGGATACCGAAACAGCTGCTTTATGGCCAACTGAGTGCATGGAAACGGCACGTGGGCAAACCGAAGTAACCATATCAACTGAGCTTATCGCGTCCCAATGTTGTTTGCTGGTCATGGTAATTGAAGACGGTTGATCGGCGTGCATGGCGCGATCCGATCAAGTAGTCCGTTGCTGAGGCGCAAGAGAAAGCCCTCGTTCATGCAGAGAAGAAGCGGCAATTGCGGGAGCGACAGGCACCGATGGGCTGTACTCCATCGAGGGCATGGTAGTGTAGCAGATGCGGCTGCGAATGCTTGAGTCAGGCAGTCCTAGAAAGCCACAAGCGAGGCCACTCGGATCCAGTATCGAAACGACGTGTCCTGCTGAGTACGTAGGCAGAACCAGCGCAGCGTTGGTACATACGCTACAATCGATTTACTCAACGCGTGTTTATGTACTGAGTTTCTTTATTACAGGTGGTGGGTCTGCTACCTAGTCTCAGTGTTATTTTCTTACCTCATTTTAATGTGTACCTGAATCATCTTTGAAATTGCACGTTTCGATTAAACTAAAGGCGGCTAACGTCGCCATTTTTTCTCCTTCTTACAAAAGTGTCTTGATTCCTTTTTCTGCTATCCTGTATCTCTCACGGCTATTTTGATAATCCATTTATTTCATGTGCTAATTTAGCGTCTTATTCGTACGGTGTATTCGATCCATTTTATTTGACATTTCCGGTGATTGGCTGTTGTTTGACATCCCTGGTGTGGCTGCGCTTGACGTGCATGTTGACAAGGTGCGTACATGTTTATAACCCACTACCTCGCCCATACTGGTTCCAGGAGACAGCTGGTCGTTGCTGGAGGGGACAGGGTGCACGGTCCTTGTGGCCGTGTTAGGATAGAAGAGTAGTTCCACGCAGTCAGTGTGGAGCGGACTACGGTCCAGCCACGGCCTTGTATGCGTTTGATTCCCTAAATACAGCGTGCTTGTGTTTGCCTGTGAAGGAGTGTGGGTCAGCTCAGTTGATGAAACGTGGCTCCCATCCGCATGCCTCCCTGTGTTATTCCTTCGGGTTTACACTGGATATATATGGTTGGCGGCATCCGGTTTCGGATTTGCCTGTCACTGTGGCAAGCCACAGGACGCCTGCGCCTACAGAGGGACCATGGATGGCTTGCGCTGCACCACCCACAGCTCCAACCACATACCCCATATCCAGTGTAAACCCGAAGGAATAAGACCGGGAGGCATGCGGTTGGGAACCACGTTTCATCAACGGAGCCGGCCCACACTCCTTCACAGGCAAACACAAGCACGCTGTATTTGGGGAATCAACCGCACACAAGGCGGTGGCTGGACCGTAGTCCGCTCCACACTGAGTGCATGGAACCGCTCTTTGAGCCTAGCACGGCCACAAGAACCGTGCACCCCGTCCCCTCCAGCAACGACCAACTGTCTCCTGGAGCCAGTATGAACGATGTAGTGGGTAGTAGACAGGTAGGCACCTTGTCAACATACACATCAAGCGCAACCATACCAGGGATATCAAACAACACCCATTCACTTTAAACGACAACCTGAAATAAAATAAATCCAATAATGCATACAGATACGGTGGCATAACTCTTCGCTAAATTACCATATGAAGTAAGTTGGTCAGCAACAAATCCGTGATAAGTAAGAAATGTCCACAAGTTACTTAAAATGCTACAAACGCAACAACATTACCGAAGATAAGCGCAATTAGTGTAAGCAACGTGGCCAGTTAATAGAACATTATTCAGGGAAGCAGAACAAACCAAATAAAGCGGAATGAAATTTATCCAGCTGAAAAAGACCTAGTTTAAGTGTAAGTTGGTTTAGCCCAACTGCGGTGAAGAAGCATCAAGAATGCAACATCAGCCTCAGCATGGGGCACACATACAAGTTACTCAAAAATGCTACAAACGCAACAAAATTACCGAAGATAAGCGCAATTAGTGTAAGCAACGTGGCCAGGTAATAGAACATTATTCAGGGAGGCAGAACAAACCAAATAAAGCGGAATGAAATTTATCCAGCTTAAAAAGACCTAGTTTAAGTGTAAGATGGTTTAGCCCAACTGCGGTGAAGAAGCATCAAGAATGCAACATCAGCCTCAGCATGGGGCATACATGGACATGGTTGGCGGCATCCGGTTTCGGATTTGCCTGTCACTGTGGCAAGCCACAGGACGCCTGCGCCTACAGAGGGACCATGGATGGCTTGCGCTGCACCACCCACAGCTCCATCCACACACCACATATCCAGTGTAAACCCGAAGGAATAAGACCGGGAGGCATGCGGATGGGAACCACGTTTCATCAACGGAGCCGGCCCACACTCCTTCACAGGCAAACACAAGCACGCTGTATTTGGGGAATCAACCGCACACAAGGCGGTGGCTGGACCGTAGTCCGCTCCACACTGAGTGCATGGAACCACTCTTCGAGCCTAACACGGCCACAAGAACCGCGCACCCCGTCCCCTCCAGCAACGACCAACTGTCTCCTGGAGCCAGTATGGACGAGGTAGTGGGTAATAGACAGGTAGGCACCTTGTCAACATGCACATCAAGCGCAGCCACACCGGGGATATCAAACAACAGCCAAAAACTTGAAAGAGGGAGAAAGAGGAAGAGAAAAACTCGATTAATGCATAAGGAAACGGTGACATAAACCTTAATTAAATAGCATACGTAATAAGTTGTTTACAAACAAATCCTAGCTAAGTGCACGCGGTCAGGAAGTATAGTTCACGGAATGCCACGAACACAAAGATGTTATGGAAATCAAATACAATTGGCTGAAGCTATGTGTGCAAGTTAATGTAATAGAGTACATGGAGATATTCATATGAGAATGGAAAGCATTAGGCACAAACTGTAAACCCACCACCTGAAATAGAGAGACTTAGCATGCATGCACGCGGTTAGTAAATCGAAATCAGCGTGCCTACAAACGCTGCGCCGGCTCGTCGTAATTCTCTGCAGGACCCGTCGTCACTTCTGTAGTGGCCCCAAATGGCACAGCGCATTGCCCACTAGACATTTATCCACTAGACATTTATATGAGAAAGAAAGAAAGGCATTAGGAGGGAACCGAAAACCCACCACCTGAAATAAAGAGACTTAGCATGCAAGCATGCGATTAGTAAATCGAATTCAGCGTGCCTACAAACGCTGCGCCGGCTCGTCGTAGTTATCTGCAGGACCCGTCGTCGCTTCTGTAGTGGCCCCAAAGGACCTAGCTCATGGCCCACTAGACATTTATATAAGAAAGAACTGGATATATATATATATATATATATATATATATATATATATATAACAAAATGTGTCTAGTTGAGAAACACATCGACTTAGACAGTCAAGTTCATAGGGAAAAAGAAAGATAATAAGGGAAGTTTACCTGGACATAATGCAGTCTTTCGGAAAGGGGGTATCAGGATCCGTCTCAAAATTGGCTGGATAAGCTAACGAATATGGCACAGTCGCGAAATCAATGGCGCTCTCGCATTGTTTCACCCATATTTACTTCATTTGATGATTTATGTCAATCCCTCATGAACTACGGTTGCAGTTGTTTTGTTATCATTAGAATTATTACTACGACGTATATTAACGTGACCGAACCCAGCGTACACAATGGAGCAGATCATAGCTGATAAACTGGACTGAGGCTGAAAAGATCCAACTCGGGATTGTTCCCAGAATCGAAACCGCCCAACAGACAAGCCTCTCCCAAAGAAAAACCGTACCCAATGCGCACTAAGGAAGTGGCCACTGCCACAAACAGCCCCTCAAGGTCTGTAACATGGAGTCAGGAAACCGTAACCATATTCGGTAAACCACCTAAGGGTGTTCAGAAATGCTAAGATACAAAGGAAGTGTGCGATGCTTAGTCAGTAGAGCAGGTAGGCAAATGCGTATGCAAACCAGCGATTTGTGAATACAATCGCAAACGATAAGTTCAAATGCGAATTTAAACAAGCACAAATAAGAAAATCCGTTAAAAAAATTTGAATATTCTCACAGCATCGAAAAGAACGAGGTGGGAAGGGGACAAAAAGACAAAGATGCAGCTGAATAAAAAAACGCGGTGCCGGTGTCCGAACGAGTTCTTGTTTGATCTGAGAACCAAAACATAATGGACAGCGTCGTATGGAAGAGCGAAGAAGTAGTCCGTGTGCACGTATATAGACAGCACATCATGAAAAATACACAGGGGATTCCATACGAGTTTTGGATCGGCTTTAGGATTCACGGTTTAGCAAGAGGTAGATACCCATGGTCCCAAGAACGCAATACTAAAAGAGAGGATAGGAGCCGTGTTAGTTGAAGCGCAGTCGAGAGACATTCTGTCAGGATGACGAGCTACCAGAAACAAAGGAAGCTTGGTGAGAAGTCCAGGTAAATCATGCCCAAATTAATTATATGTGACAGATAAGGAGTGTGAGGTCAGGTGAATGAAACGAAACAAATACAGAAATTACGCAACCCGCAACGGATATACATATTTATATACCCTAACGCCTTAGAGTGAGTTGATTTGCGGTCGTGGACATAATAAGTTTATTGCTCAAACTTTAACACAAAAAGCACAAGGTGATAAAGTGGACAAATGAGGATCCATGACTGAAAAGAACAAGATTCAGGGAAGAATACCGTAATCAGTTGATTTGGACGCGATCAGATAAACACCAGGTAGAGACCGCTTCTTAGGTAGCTTTAGCATAGCACGTATTTGCACAAATAAACAAGTTTACTCTAAACAAATCTCGAATACATAAGTCCCTGATGTCAGATAGATTGAAAGCAGCAATAAAGGTGATCCGCCTGTTTGAACAGGTATGGAAAGACTACACCAGGTAACAGGGGTGGACCGATTACAGTAAGAAAGATGAATAAGGGTGATTGCAGAGTATTCGCAAAGCAGTGAAAGATGTTAGCAATGCATTTATTGTCCGTATTAGTAGTGATTTGTTGTTATTACACCACAAGCTGACGAAATTGAGCTGAGATACGATAAGTGTGTCGAAGCTGAAGTGGAAGTGCGGACTCGAATGCGAATCGCACAAGTTGCATGTCCAACACTGAAGACACTACACCTCGGAAACTTGGCAATCACCCACAAGGTAAGCTATTTTCTTAAATAATGGGGACCCAGATGAAGAGATCTATCATCAACATCAATTTACAAAGTAGCTAGAAGTGGAGAAAATCCTTAACAATTAATCGACCTAGCGATATTGGCTCTTAATGTGTCAACACGGTCTCCAGTGAGGTTCAACTGATCGACAGTGTAAAACTCCTTGCGCCAAGCCAAGATCTGGCCGAATCGCGAAGGGATGAGTATAAGTAGTATATATGGATCACAACACAAAGAGTATAGAAACACGGAGAGCGAATTAAAGAGTAATTGTGGATGTGTGTGAGTAATGTAAAGTTCGTGGAAAGTAGAAGTCACGATTAAAATTCACACACAATAATGTACCTCGACGGGGAATCGAACCCCGGTCCAACGAATTACCGGTACGCTGCTCTATCACTGAGCTACCGAGGGCTGAGGATTAGGTGCGCAATTTTTAATACATGACTTCTGCTTGGTGCGCGACGTATTGCCAATGGGCTCACAGTATCTGTGAGTGTGAATTTTAATCGTGACTTCTACTTTCTATGAATTAAAGAGTACATATGGGAAAAGAAGTAGGCTTACAGGATGGAATCTGGGACAGGTGCCGACATGGAACATTATGAAGAATACGATCAAAGACAGAATTGAAATACATCACACCGCAACGCATGATAAGATAGTCAGAAAAACAGGGTGACAGAAAAAGCGCGGAAGTAAGATGGCTGGTAACCACGGGGTGGCAAACACTGCATCTGAAGGACACCGCGTGTAAAGCGGAAAAGGGCTCATTTATTTCGCGTACATATTGGGAACAAAAAGGCGAAGTGAAGGCACGTACCTACTACGGAAGACGGACGCCACATGCCGAGCTTCAGGCTAAGTGCAAAAAACTAAGTTCTCGGTTCACTTCAACGGGTAATGTCAAAATAGGTGAAAAAGAAGCGTACAAAAATCGTAAATTCTTATGTTGGTGAAATAGGCAAAAGCGGTCAAGAGCAATCATTAAAGCAGTAAGCTGGGCAGTTGTTTGTGGATGCATGGACAACTTGTAATTCGTAAACAGGGAGCAATAAGCTCAAAGTGTGTTGCTCTCTTGCTCGAAACTAGTGCTCATGTTTGATCGTGGTTACGTGCCAAGGGAGTATGATGTTGTCTATTCACATCAGAAGGTAGAAACTACATCATATATTTCGAGCAAAGTCCTGTCAACATAAAGGGTCGCACTGCACATGTGATACAACTATATTCAAATCGTTGCAAGTACGTGGTGGAAACTTACTTTCAGCTTAGGATTATCGTTCATTATGATAGTCACTTGACCGACGTGAGGAATGTAGCTGAGAAAAATGAAACATTGAATATGAGGCACATGGTATGTAAGCGTCAAGCAGAACAATGTGAGGCGAAGACAATTTTATTCAGTATGACGGGAGCAAGTCAACCACAACGCGTCGGGTCCTCATTCAAAATGCCAGTCATCTCAGCTTGAAGAATCCGTATAAAAAGGAAACCGATCGTGAAATGCAGTGTTGCGAAACAAGACCGAAAGTTTCCACTTCAAGTGCGGCCCTGTTGACTGTAATCGCCAAGGTTTAATGCAATGTAAACCGAGGTCTCAAGAGAGAGATTAGTATCACAATACAAAAATAGCAGGTAATCCCGAACCCAACATCATAAGCACTCAACAGGTTAGCTAGACGTTAGAAGCACTTCAGCCACTGTCGCAATAAAACTCAATTAGATGGTGGTGAAAAAAGAAGGAAAGGAAACAAAGTAAAAATAGCTATGCTTTGTTCATAAAAATACATCGACACCGCGATTGTGGTCGGAGGAAGCTACGCTGGATGCCGTAAACGAAAGGAACACAACGGGAACGCCAATGAAGTTGATTCATCGCCATGTCAACAAGTGTATCCATTTAAGCGTGTTTATCGTTTTTCGGACTCCACCTCACGGTTTGCGAGGCCCTGAATACGGCCAAGTTCTGAGTGGGATCTTTCCTTCCACTTGACCAAGTCATCGAGTGACCTCCCTTCTATTATTCCATCCAAATCCAGGTCGCACAAACAGCGCAACTCAAGATCCAGCCATAGGAGCCGGGTGTGTGAAACAATGGCACAAATCGGTCCGCTTCCTCTTCCTGCGTCATATATACAACGCAGAACACGAGTATTGCGCATGCAGTGTTCCCACCGGATGTGAGCTAAGCTGCGAAGGAATCAGTGGTCGAATACAATTAGTCCCTTTATGTTTATTTTCGGGTATTGGGTTTATGTCTACTATTTGAAAAGCCAAGTTTTACTACTACCGGGTGGTCCAACGGACGGATACATAGCAGGCTCTACCCTTCGGGGCGGTAGTGCCAAAGGTTGCTTCACGAACTTTCACCATACAGTTTGGTGAACTTATTTTCTATTCCACGGTCGCCGCTACTGTTGTCCAGGTAGTTCTTTTTGAACGACTTTACCACGAAAGGTCACTGCACTGAGCGCTCCCTGTCAATCGGGTGCAAAGCATAGTCTGAAACGTCCGACAGCCAGTTTTAATCTGTCCAGTACTGTTTGGCACGCCTGAGTTATCACAGATTATGCCAATAGCATCTGCATGCTTCAAGTCAAAAAGTCGATCATCTGGAAGCAGCTTCACATCTTCCAAGCCGCGTTCAGTAAACGAGCCGAATCTGGTAGTTCCAGCGGATTAAAGTGCCTTGTAAAGTGCTCAAACCACCGCTCTAATTGTTTTGACAAGTTGTGGATCAACTGTTCACTTTCGTCGCGTATAGTACTGCTAACACCATGTCCCCCGCCGTTCGTTTCCTTTAACAGACAGAACAACTTCCGATGGTCACCAAGGATAGCAGCTTCTTCAAGTTCCGACGCACGATGAAACCACCAAGCGTAGTAAACCCCCGCACGCAGTTTTGCTCTGAGGTGCTGCGAGCGTCATTGCGTTCGATCTCAGCCGAAATGAATCGATAAGCATCCCGAAGTTCCAGAGACTGCGTAGTGACCAAAGGTCCAGGTTGGCAATCAGGTTTGTCACATGAAAACATAGCTGGTCAATAAGGTATGGTTAACATGAGAACAGTGGCCTTCAGCTGTGCTTCTTGAGTACTTATTTAACTACCGTTTAGTGAAGGGAGCTACCATGACATGAGTATGCTCTAAAAACGAGGCGTACGCCAAAGACGACCGCGAGTAAAATGTGTCAAGACATGAGAATACGGTCAGAATCGGTCGACAATACTGTAGCGACGAGCGTGATCTATAAGTGGCGGTGATGTGCTCAATTTGGGTCCGGGGATCAGGTGATATGGTGCAAAGACGAATATTAGAATACCGTCAAATAGGTCAAACTGTACTTATGGGAGTACAGTCTCACGACAAGTTTGCCGTTGTGCACGGTTCCTCACCGTTTCCCATAGTGTTTCCAGTCATATGTGCTCCAGATACTTGCGCCCCCAGATAGGGAGAAGAGACCACCAAATCGCGGCCAAATATGAGACCAGCGCCTTCATACTATTGGCCCAATTCATTCGTTGGCCACCCGGTTTTTGCTTTCAGTCGACTTCTGTGCGCGCTAAGAGTTAGCGTGGCAAACGCCCAGGCGTGCGAAGCACATTCGCAAACCCCCGAGGTTTGCGCAAAGAAATTATGCGGTTTAGCAACCGGTAAAGTCTGTCTAACTTGGAAATCCTGCGAGGAACATCCTCAACACTAATGTGATGTTGCCATCGTACACTAGCAATGCCCCGAAGGTATCAGTGATCAAAAACAGACATCCTCTGAACGTCCTTTGCACAAACAGCCCAAGTATCGCAACCGGAGAGCAGGACAGCTCTTACCGCGGCACCGTAGGTTCGATCCTTCAAGGCGAGATCCATGTCGCGTCGACGCTAGAGATGGTGGAGATTAGCAAAAGCAACCTGGGTCTTAAAGACGCGCAGAGACCTTATCCGTTAACCCGTTAGCGCCGATGCAGCTTCCGTTGGAAACAAACTTGTCTAGCACTTCCAGAGAATGACCTGAAAGGGTAGGGATAGGAGCAGCTCCTAACCAGTCTTGTAGGAAGACCTTACACTTCCATGGAGCGGTCATTCCAACCTGGGAGATAGACACATCCAAGCTAGACAGCACATATTGGGCGTCTTGTGAGGAATCGCAAATTACGGCGACATCGTCTGCATACTTCAAATCGCGAAGTCTGTCCCGGGAAGCAGCTCGATACCGCTGGGTTCGCAGTTCTCCAGAGCGCTCTCCAGGATGACGTCCATAGCGAAACTGTACAGGAAGAGTGATGATGGGCAGCCCTGGTCTCACGCCACTGGTGGTACTAAAAGGGGGCGAAAGTCCGCCGTACATCGGCAATCGGCTCGAGGTTCGAGAACAGATGGCTCGAAGAATGTCAACATACTTCTCGGGCACTCCCCTTCTCAACAGACGACTGTAGCGAGCAGCTCTGTCAACTGAGTCAAATGCGGCTCGTATGCAATGCACATTTGTTGTACGACCGTCGTATTCTTAGCACCTCCCGTAAAGATTGATGTTGTATATATCATGCTTCTTCATCACAGCTTGGATACGCGGACTTACACTTAAACTAGATCTCCCTAATCTGGATAAAAAGCATTCCACTATATTCGATTTGCTCAGCTTCGTTACTCTGCTGCATCCTCCATATCAATTTTGCGTGATTATTTTCCTCCAAATCCGGTTTTCGATATTTGAATCGTTGCTGGGAGGAAGGGGTGCACTGTCCTCTTGGACGTGTTAGGATCAAAGTATGGTTCCATCCAGTGTGGAGCGGACTACGGCCCAGCCACAGCCTTGTATACGTCTGGTATGCATGATTCCCAAATTAGATAGACAGGAATGCTGCTGCTGATGTGCTTGTTAAAGCAGTGTGGGCCGGCTCCGGTGATGAAACGTGACTCTCATCCACATGACTCCCGATCTTATTCCTTCGAGTTTAAACAGCATATGAGGCTTGTGGATGTAGTTGTGGGTGGTGTAGGGCAAGCCACCCATGGTCCCTTTGTAGACACAGGTGTCCGGGAGCGGATGCCACCAAACATGTTACGCACCTGTGACCACGACAAGCCGCAGGTTGGAATTGGCGGGTTCACAACAAGTTGACCAGGGGCTGCCTGGCTTGAGGCGGACGGCAGCAAACTATTGAGCACCGCGCGGTGCTCGAGTTCTACGCTAATCGAGCTGTGAGCTAATCCGTAAACCCGTTTGCCCCCAAGGCTAGGTTTTAAACGGAAGAGGGTCATCGACCTCTCCTTAACCTCCGAAGAGAAGTAGATTGTGAGACTGAGATAGTCTGACCCTGTCTGGTATGAGTGGCTTAGGAAGCACTCGGAAGATGCCACCCAAGGTAGCTCAATTGATCATGAAGGTAGGCAAACCATCGTACCACGTTAAAGTATAGTATCGTTGTGATGAAACGCTATCGGACATAGTCAAGAACCACACTAAATGGCGAACGTGTTAGGAAACTCTTTTTTACTGGATGCCTTTTTCCTCTCCATCATCGTTTTCATCCCCGTGTTATGGCACTTCCAATCGTAATTGACCAAGTTGTGAATACTATGAGTTAACCGAATCTTGATTATAAAGCGCAAATTGCTGTTTCCCATAGCTTACAGGGGGAAGGCCATCGACCTCTTCACAATCCTGTGTGAAAAGGTAGAGAGACCAAGCTCAACGGCCGTCCGATCAGTTACATGCCCGGTGTAAATGGCTATAAGAGCACTTGAGAATTTTTACTCGACATTGTCCAGATACCTATGAAGGTAATCAAATCATCGCACCATGTTATGGCTAAGCGTCGACATGATGGACATGCTAAAGATAGGCCTTATCAAAATGGATGCGGATGAATGTTAGTCGACCGAAATGTACTGAAACAGAGGAAACGAGGAAAATGAAGGACGAGAGCTGGTAATGGCAAAAAATTAGTGCACGATAAAAAGATGAATTATGGCATCTTACCCTTTTGCGCGCCCAAGCACTTGAGAAGGTACCAACCAATCTTGTCCCGGAGCATACAAGCCTCGATCGTGCACAGCATTGTTATCGCCCTTGGTGAGGAACTTCACCGTACCATTGACGCTGACAAAACAAAGTTAGAAGTGACTTTCACACTTGGGTAGAGTTTATATGGTAATATGTCCATTGGATAGACACAGCCAGTCGAGTAATGTAGACTGAGGAAGAGAACGAGTACGGTAAATAGTTGGTTTTATTCACCATTTTTTACTTTTTCATAAGATGAAAAGGATCTAGGATGGCATGAGGATCGAAAAGTGAAAGCATTAATCTGGCAACGAGAAATGAGGGCACCGATGACTGGACTTGGTGCTGTCGACGCTATATGACTAACTCTCCGGTTGTCTCGACGTTTTGCAGCAAATGGTGTTGGATGTCAGCTTGAAGCAGTAATGATGGTGATAGATTTGTTACAGAGCCACTGTCTATAAAATAACGCTGACTACAAAACACTTCAGCGGAAGCCGCAAGGAAGCAGTCTCGCCGATGCCACCTTATCTTCGTACAACAGCAAAATGTTGATGACCGTAGGGAATCACAATCAGCATCAGCAGTACATCAGCCATTTAAATTGATGCTCAGCTGCGGTACGATCAAGAAGACCTACGGAATGAAGAAGAACAAGAGTGGGGACTTAATGTAAAAGCTAAGCAACGATTCAGAGTCGACGCGCCAACACCGTGCCAATAACATACCGTCACAAACAGCTGGCTACCGTGCAAAAATAAGGTGACTGGCGAGAAACCATCCTTGCGGGTTTCACTGCCTCGCAGATAACTCAGCACTAGACATAATTTACACATGCAGTCAGATTAGGAGACGGCAGCAAACGCGCCACTGGCGCTGACTGCGAGACATGTCCTGCTATCACCATTCATCATCACTATACACGTTAGCTAGAGATGGGAAGCACCTCAGCTACTGTGCCGCAATACAAAAGAAAAGAACAGAAAATATGAAACAAATGCAAGCCAGCTGAGATACCGGTAACGGATGGACATCGCTCCGGTAAGCTATCAGCCGACTAATATGTAGCAAAAATTGCACTATGCAAAAATATATGAGGCTAAGTTGTGAGATCGTGGTTGGAGAAGGAAGCTAAGAGAGATGGGACGGACAAAGAAACTCACAGCACGAACGCCACTGACGTAGGCTCCTAGACATGTCAGCAAGTGTATCTAGACAAATGTGTTCATTGTCTTTCGGACCCCAACCAGGAAGCAGAGACGCTCCAACCGAGACCAGCTCCGAAGTGAGGGCCTTCATTCCTTTCGACCAAGTCGTTGCTTAGCCATCCTTCCTCTTCTTCCATCCAACCCCCCGGCGCGCAAACAACGCATGTCGAGGGAGTCGATGGGCTAGCATGTGTAACACGCGGCTGAACCATCGGAACCTGGTGCCTGAAATAACGGTGCTGAACGGTTCATTTCCTTCTCCTGTGCTCTAAACAATGCGTCGAACATGCTCGTTGCTCACGCGGTGTTCCCACCAGATGTGAGCCAAATTGCAAAGGCACCGGTGGTCGAACATAACTAGCCTCTTTATGTCGATCGATCTAAAGGGCCAGGTTTCACAACCGTACGATAGGGTCGAACATACCGCTGCATCGTACACTCTACCCTTCAGGGCGAGAGTGATGTCGCGCCGGCGCCATAAGTGGCGAAGGTTAGCACATGTGCCTCGAACTCTTGCATTACGGTTCGTTATCTTCAATCCAAATGGCGCTGATATAACTTCAAAGGTAATTGATTGTTTGAACGATTTCTAGCTGATCACCGCCAAGGGTCAGTGAAGGAGGCAATCTATGGTAATCTTGAACGAAAGCTTTGCACTTCGATGGTGCAAAGCAAAGCCCGAAGCGGCTGACTGCCAGTACTAATCTATCCAGTGCAGCTTGGCACGTCTGGGACCTGTCACCGATGACAGCAATATCGTCTGCATACTACAAGTCAAGAAGTCGTTCTCCTGGGAGTAGCTCCATACCTTCTAAGTCGCGTCTTGTGAACGCGATTTTCATGACTTCGTCAATAGCAAAGTTGAAGAGGAAAGGTGACAGCGGGCATCCTTGTCTCACACCGCTGGAGATAGTGAAGGACGACTATAGCTCGCCGTAAGCCCCCACTCTGCCTGAGCTACGCGCGTATAATTCCCGGGTAATATTTACATATTTCTCGGGTACACCTTTCCTGATTAGAAAGTCCCAAAGTGCACGTTTCACTAACACCAGGTCTCCTGCTGCTCGTTTCTCGGATCAGACGGAATAACTTCCGATGGTTACCAAGGGCAGCGGCAATTTCCATCTCTGACGCACGATGAGACCATCAGGATTCGCGGTCTCTCTTCAGGCTAGCACGGAGTTTTCTGCTTGTCACATTATGTTTGCTCCCAGTCGGAATGTGCCGGCAAGCATGGATAAGTTCCAGGGACTGCGAAGAGACCCAATACCCATGTTGGCGATTAGACTTACCAAATGAGGATTTGCCTTCTGATACTAAGGTCTGGTGAACATAAGACCAGTGAGCGCTGACTTAACTCGCACGTCAGCGTATTTGGCAGGTCTTCAGAACAGCTAACGTTGATTCACGAAGTAGTACAAAACGCTGTTTGTTTGTGATTTCCGCTTATGCTCTCGCCGACTGCAGTTCTAATGCTGTCAAGAACACATTTTATCACGAACTGAACGCGCTATTAAGCAGTGATACTAGTTCAGATATTATAGTACTTGCAGAGAATGTGAACGCACAAGTAGGGCGTCTGAGCTCTTCAGAAGCTCAGCTGGGTGGTAAATGTGGGCTTAACTCCGAGCGGACTGACAACGGTGAGCGTCTGCTGCAACTGTGTGCGGAGCACCAGTTGTTTCTTAGTAGCACTGCTTTTAGATACAGTGGGCACCGAAGTGCCACTTGACGTCCTCCTGTAGCTGGCCAGCGATGGACCCAAATTGACCACCTAGCCATAAGTTACAGATGGCGTGGTTCCATCCTGGATTGCCGCTCGTACTGGAGTACCTGTGTCGACTCTGATCATGCCTTGGTACGTTGTCGCGTCTCCATGAACTGTACCGGGAGGCGCACCAAGTGACCCCTACGACTGGCAAGTGAGAAATTGTCTCAGTCCACGATCAGGTAAGCCTATCAAGAAGCACTGCATACTGAACTCCCGCTGTCTTGTCCCAATGACGCTGAGCTTCAGTGGAATAGGATCTCGGCCGCCATGCACGAAGCAGGAGCATCTGCTTGTGGCACTATCAATCGTCACCGCATCATTCACTGGATATCCGAGAGGTCGGTGAACCTGTTGGAAACTAGAAGACACCTCCCGGCTGGCTCTGAACACAATATGACCAGACGGGCTATTAGGTGTGAACTAAAGCAAAGCCTACGTGCTGAAAGGAAGCTTGGTGGACCAGTCGGGCTCAAGAAATGGAGGAGGCAGGAGCGGTAGCCAATTACCGTAAGCCCTTCCAGTTAATCCGCACCACTGGTCCCAGAAAACCAGACGTCAGTGACACAAACAGAGACAGCGCGGGTGCGCTAATACACAATAAGGAGCCCCGAATGGCTCGTTGGGCGGAACACTTTCAAGATCAGTTCCGCTGCCTTCCTGCTCCCGGACCTCTTCCTACTCAGGTGATGCAGCACGAGCCATGGACGGTTAGTTTAGAGCCTCCGTCGGAGGCCGAGGTCCGAAACGCGACTACAGCCCTCAGTCGTTTTCGTGCCACTGCCCTGGATTCCCTACCACCTGCACTATTTAAGAATGGAGGAGACGTCCTCTGCAAAGCAATAACCTTATTCGAATGTATCTGGAAGAGAGTCTACCGGCTAATTGGAGCGAATCGATTATAGTGGCAATATACAAGAAGGGCAGTCACACAGACTGTTCTAACCACAGGGGTATTAGCCTAACGCCAGTTGTGACAAAACTATTAGCCTCGATTCTCGTTCGTCGCCTCACTGCGGAACGGAAATCTCGGATTAGAGAAGAGCAAGCCGGTTTCCGCCCAAGACGTGGCTGTATAGACCATATATTCATTCTGCGGCAGCTGCTAGAGCAGCGCCACGCATACCGCAGACCGACAATAGCTGTGTTCCTCGATTACAAGAGTGCGTTCGATTCAGTCGATCGATCGATTCTGTTCGAAATACTTGCGCGGAAAGGTGTTCCCACGAAATATGTGAACATCCTTCGTGCGCTATACTCGAACACTACAGGCCGCGTCAGGGTCTACGGTGTCCTATCGGATAGCTTTCCGACCACAAGTGGCGTTCGTCAGGGTTGTCCGGTTTCCCCATTTTTGTTCAATTTCGTTGTGAATTCTATCATGGAGTGTCCCCTTGCGGAATCTCACGATGTAGGTGTTGAAGTGCTGCCTGGTGAAAGGTTAGTTGATCTAGATTATGCGGACGATATCGTCTTGCTTTTCGACAATGTTGAGGCGGCACAATCAACCATGAATAGCCTATCCAGAGTGGTCCCATTATTTGGTATGCACTTCGCACCTTCAAAGTGCAAAGTGTTGCTGCAGGACCACCAGCCACTTGATGACCCCTTGACGCTTGCTAACGAGGAACTCGAGGTGGTTGATCATTTCCCTTATCTTGCCAGCTGCACCAGCAATGATGGGCGCATAGAAACTGACGTAAACTCACGCATTGTAAAAGACAGAACTACCTTCTTGAACTTGCGGCATGTTTGGCAACAGAAGGGAGTTTCCCTCCGTCAGAAAGGCCGTGTATACAAGGCCACAGTGAGGGCCGTTCTGCTCTATGGTAGTGAAACTTGGCCCCTTCGGTCTGAAGATCTGAGGCGCCTTCAAGTCTCTGATCATCCTTGTCAGCGAAGCATTTCTGGAGTCGGATGGCACCAGCGTGTCCGCAAGGATGATGTGCGTAGGCGAGTACAAGGTGGCGATAAGCATACTAGCTACCTAGAACAACGGACATCACTGAATAAGTTGCGTTGGTTCGGGCACGTGCTACGTATGCCTGGTCACCGCCTACCTAGGAGGGCCTTGTTTAGTCTGCCAGGTGTAGGGTGGCGCAAGGCTCGAGGTGGACAGAAGTTGACTTGGAAACGGGAAATGTAGTCACTGGCGACCAAACTGGGTGCCGTTGGTCCGTTTCGCCTTCCGGGCTAGAGTCCACGTGACCCGCCTTGTGCTTGGCTCGAGAATTTAGAGGACATGGCTCGCAACCGACACTAGTGGCGCGTCTGCTGCCGTCTCCTAATCGGATTGCCTGTTTAAAGTGTGTTTGGTGCTGAGTTATCTGCGGAGTAATGGTTGATTATGACGCGTGGCAGTGAAAGCCGCAAGGAAGCTGTCTCGCCGATGCCACCTTATCATTGCACGATAGCCAGCCGTTTGTGACGATATGTTGTTAACGCAAGGTGTAGGCGCCTTGACCCTAAATGTTTGCTTAAAGCATCAAGGTGTTCAGGTAAATCCCTCTTCTCTCCCTCCTCTTATTCTTTATATATATATATATATATATATATATATATACCTTTTTTATATGCCTTTCTCATATAAATGTCTAGTGAGACATGAGCGAGGCCACTCGGGACCACTACAGAAGCGACGACGGGTCCTGCAGAGAAGGTGGGCAGAACCGGCGCAGCGTTTGTAGGTACGCTGCGTTCGATTTACTAACCGCGTGCTTGCATGCTAAGTCACTTTATTTCAGGTGGTGGGTTTTCAATTTTGCCTTAATGCTTTTCTTAAAATATAAATATCTACCTGTACCCTATTCCATTAACTTGCACACCTCGCCTAAGCCAATTGTATTCGATTTCCATAGCATTTTTGTGTTCGTGGCATTTACGTAAAACATACTTTCTGAACTCGTTAACTTATCTGGGATTCGTTTGTAAACAACATATTTCATATGCCCAGTAACTTAAGGTTTATATCACCGTTTCCTTATGCATTAATCGAGTTTTTCTCTTTTTCTCTCTCCCTTTCTCTCTCAAGTGATTGGCTGTTGTTTGATATCCCCGGTGTGGCTGCGCTTGATGTGCATGTCAACAAGGTGCCTACCTGTCTATTACCCACTACCTCGTCCATACTGGTTCCAGGAGACTGTTGGTCGTTGCTGGAGGGGAAGGGGTGCACGGTCCTTGTGGCCGTGTTAGGATCAAAGAGTGGTTCCATGCAGTCAGTGTGGAGCGGACTACGGTCCAGCCACCGCCTTGTGTGCGCTTGATTCCCAAATACAGTGTGCTTATGTTTGCTGTGAAGGAGTGTGGGCCGGCTCCGTTGATGAAACGTGGTTCCTGTTGTGTCTACACGTACACTAGTTTCCTGCACGCAGGGTCTTGAACAAGCACGACCAAAGCCCCGAACGAGAAAGCAGAACTCTACTGGTACGTAACACAAACTTCTATTCACGCCAACCGTACATACACTCAGTACATTCAAAACAACCCTGGTATTGATCGCGAACGGACGGGCATCCAATCACAAGCTACGAAGTGCGGCCGTGGTAAGGCCCGCGCGTACGCGCTGCCACACTACTCCCCCTCTTCAGCGGTTGGTTCACTGCGGTGGCCCTCGCTTCAGGACACTGCTTCGGTTGAAGTGCTGAATATAGCTGTCTGGCGTTGACTCGTCGGCCGTCTGCTAACTCATAAGTTCCTGGCCCTAGCGCACGAGTAATTGTGATGGATCTCGTCAGTGCCGGTTCTCCTTTCCGTGTATGCCTTCCCTTTATCCTGACCAACGTTCCAGGACGCAGCGATGTGGCCCGTTTTTCGTAGGATGACTGATAACCCCGGCGACGTTCCAGTTGGTGGGGGTCGTTGTTTTCTGCAGCCGAAATAGCTGCGTTTAATTTCGTACGCAACTTCCTGCCAAACATCAGCTCACCTGGCGTGCGATCAGTCGCTCTGTGGTGCGATGTTCGGTGAGTAAACAGAGCCTCCAAAACGGCATCTTTCCACTGCCTGCCGGACAAACGTGCTGTCTGTATAGTTTCCTTTAGCGTGCGATTAGTGCGCTCAACCATGCCGTTGGCAGCTGGGTTGTACGGGACAGTATGTACGTGCTTCACATCACAAAGTTGTAAGAAACGTTTTAACTCATAGTTCGTGAATTGTGGTCCGTTGTCTGTCACAATTTCCTCAGGAAACCCAAATCTAGCAAACAGATGTTTCAGCCACCGTATAACGGTTGAGGTGGTCACATCGCCACACAAATGGATTTCCGGCCACTTACTGTAATAGCACGTGGCAACTAAGCAGTTTCTCTGGTGCTGTGGTGCAGAATGAAACAGTCCCATGATGTCAATCGCCACCTTCGACCAAGGTTTCATTGGATAAGTAACAGGTTGGATGGGGGCATCGATTGGTTTGGAGCTCTTGTCGACCTTCTGACATGCATCGCAAGACCGGACACACACCTCTGCCATTTTATTTATTTTTGGTCACCAAAAGTATTCTTGAAGTCGGCGCTCCGTCCGTACGATACCCGGATGTCGCTCGTGTGCACATTGGATAATTTTTGATGTCAGTTTCTGTGGAGCTACGAATCGCGATCCTCGCATAAGGCAATCATCAACGACCGCTAGCTCATGTCGTAAAACATAAAACGCCCGTAGTTCACCACTCAACTTCGCGTAGCGAGGCCAGCCTTGAGAGAGACAGTGAATGACATCTTGCATGACATCTCACTCCGGTTAGCCTCTTGAAGCTCTTGTTTGGTAACCGCGGAGAGCTCACTTGATTGTAAAGCAGAAATCATGACTTTTTCTTCGTCGTCTTCATTCTTGTCGGAATCATCCAATGCGAGACGTGATAAGCTATCTGCCATACGGTTCTTGGAGCTAGGGCGGAAGATGATTTGAAAATCATAGTTCAGTAACCGCGCATACCAGCGGTTAATCCGTAGTGGCCTGTGACCATTGGTTCCTCGGCTGAGGAGGGTAATTAGATCAGCATGATCCGTACGCAATGTAAATCTCCGAGCAAACAGAAACAGGTGCCATTTTTCACAGGCCCATACACAGGCAAGGGCCTCCCTTTCACCTGCGGAATATGAAACTTCAGTAGGGGATAACTTTCTAGAAGCATATGCAATCACTTTTTCTTCACCATTCTGAATTTGAGACAAGACCGCTCCTAAACCGATGTTTGACGCATCCGTTGAGACGAATGTTGGGCAGTTTTCGTCGAAAATGGCCAGCATTGGGGTGGAGACGAGGCGTCTTTTAATTTCTTCAAAGGCCGACTGCTGCAAAGAGCCCCAATCGAACGTAGCTTTTTCTTTTATCAGCATTCTCAATGGCTCCGCTATAGTTGCAAAATCGGGCAAATAGCGCAAGTTGTACGAGCATAAACCAAGAAAGTGCTTAACCTCGGATGTATTCTTCGGTACAGGGGCTTCCGTGATAGCTCGAGTATTAGCTGCGCATGGCCTAATTCCACCAGCTGATAAGACGTACCCAAGAAACTCGACATCCATAGCACAAAATATACACTTTTCCAGGTTTAGCCGAAGATCTAGGCTCTCCAATCGCTGCAATACAGTGCGCAGCCTTGAGTCGTGCTCATCTCTTGATTTCCCGAAAACGCACATATCATCCATGTAAGCGATTTGTCCCGGTAGATCTGCTAGTGAGTGATTCATAAACTTCTGCCAAGCTGCTGGAGTGGAGCTAAGTCCCATCGGGAAGACTTTGTACTGGAGTAGACCACTCGATGTCAGAAAACCCGTAAGTGGTCTGGATTCTGGTGTCAATGGCAGATGGAAAAAGGCCTTCCTCAGGTCTAGTTTTGAGAAAAATCGCGCGCCAGTTATCTTGACCAACAACTTGTCAACTGTGGGAAGAACGAATTTTTCGACGACGATCTGACTGTTCAACGCTTTCAAGTCGTTGCATATGCGCACAGTACCGTCCTTCTTTAACACCGTTACCATGGGATGCACCCATTCGGAACAGTTAACTGGCTCTATCAAATTGTTGGAAATCATCTCTTGTATGGGCTTTTCTACCATCGTACGTTTGGCTAATGGAATAGGACGTGGCTGCGAAATCGAAAACGGTTTAGCGTCCTTTTTAAGGCATATTCGATGAGCAGCAGATGGAATCCGGGCAATCAACTCAGTAAATAATTTGGGATATAAGCTTTTAAGTACTGATGTTTTGAGTGTCATGATGCGCATTCGCTCGATAGATGGTGTTATGTTGAGGGCAACCATAGCATTTCGCCCCCGCAAGGCTGGACTGTCTTCGGAGGCAACATACACAGCAACATCAGATGCGACTGAGAGTAAACTGAGTTTCGTCATTATATATCCCCGAATTTGCACACGTGAATTTGTGTACGATTCGAATTTATACGACGTAGGATGTAATGGAATGTCTTGCAAGTAATTGTCGTAAATGCTGGACGGGATAATTGTTATCGGCGATGCCGAGTCTAGCTCCATGGTCACTGGTACAGAAGTGTTAAGCCCATGGAGTGTAACGGTACGTATGTCAGGAGCAGGGAGCTTGGGTTCCAACAAAGCAATTCGTCGTGTTTCTGGTTGTAATCGTCTTCTGATAGAAAAACATTCGGTGTAGTCGGAGAGGTGGAAACATCATTTTGTTGGTCAAGTAACGCGACTCGACTCGAGCGGCAGCATCTGGCGAAGTGGCCCAGTTTACCACAGCTTTTACACTCAGCTGTACGAGCCGGACATGTTTGACAGTCAGCTTTGTGGCGAGAACTCCCACATCTATAGCACGAAACAGTCGAATTCTGAGGTTGACTGGAACCCTTGTGTTGAATCTTACTGACTTCTAGTATATCACTCGACTTGAATAGGCTCGAATGTTCAACGGCGGCTTTTATTAGTCTTGCGATCTCTATGGCTCTCTCCCAGGTAAGTTTTAAAGGATCTTCGGAAAGTAGCTTTTCGCGTATACGATTATCCTTTATACCGGTTATCAACTGCTGCGTCAGCATAACACTCTCAAGTTTATTCTTCGGGATGCTAGTGTAGTCACAGGTTTTTACAGACCGAATTAAACGAGCGACAAATTGTTCCAGTGGCTCTGCATCTTCTTGTCTCAAACAGCAGAACTTGTAGCGTTCAGCGAAAATGTTTGGCCGTGCACGCCATGACTGATCGAGTACATCCAATGCCTTTGTAAGTGTATCGAATTTCTGCAGATCTAACGCATCGAAATAACATTGACCTTCATTGCCCAACAGGTGACGAAGTAGTTTCAGTTTTTGCTTCTCATCGTAAGTAGTAGTTGCTGGGAGTAGGTCCAAGTAATTCGTGAAAGACGTTCTCCGTTGGATCCAATCACTCTCCGTAGGTCTAGTAGCAGAATCGCACCAAAAGGCTTCTGGAGGTAGAAGGTGAAATGCCATTGTAATGGTCCACAGCCCAGACGCCACTGTTGTGTCTACACGTACACTAGTTTCCTGCACGCAGGGTCTTGAACAAGCACGACCAAAGCCCCGAACGAGAAAGCAGAACTCTACTGGTACGCAACCCAAACTTCTATTCACGCCAACCGTACATACACTCAGTACATTCAAAACAACCCTGGTATTGATCGCGAACGGACGGGCATCCAATCACAAGCTACGAAGTGCGGTCGTGATAAGGCCCGCGCGTACGCGCTGCCACAGTTCCCATCCGCATGCCTCCCGGTCTTATTCCTTCGGGTTTACACTGGATATGGGGTGTGTGGTTGGAGCTGTGGGTGGTGCAGCGCAAGCCATCCATGGTCCCTCTGTAGGCGCAGGCGTCCTGTGGCTTGCCACAGTGACAAGCAAATCCGAAACCGGAGGCCGCTAAACATATATATACAATCTGTGGTACAGATATTGTGCCATCGGAATCATGGCTGAATAGGAAAACAATATAAATAACAAGAAAAGAGCAAGAACTGCTTTTTTCTATTTTACCACTCATAGTTTTTGGAATTTTTTCAGTTTGTTCTTTCTTCGGGGGTGGAAGAAGGGACACCGCAACAAACCGATGCACACGTCCGCCATTGACATCGATCTTGAGCCATGGCTTCCAAGGTCTTCAACCAGCAAGTATCCACATCTCTCGGACCCCAACCAGGTAGTCGACAACAACCGGCCGAGGCCAACTGTTTCGTCAGCATGTTGTAGGCTGTCCACCAGACCGTCTCTTCCAGCCCTGTCCAGCAAGTGCAAACAACGCACGACGGGGGTACGCTGGACAGGCATGCGCAATACGTGTCTCAACCACCGCAGTTGATGCAGTGATAGGAGCCCCTCGAGCGAGTGGCTTCCACGTCCCAAGACACGATGTCTAACTTCCACATTGTTTACGTGGTGCTGCCACCACACACGGGCAATGGACCGCAGACAGCGGTGCTCGAAGACGGATAGCCTGCGCAAGTCATCTTTACGAATGGGCCAGGTCTCGCATCCGTACAACAGTACAGCACAAACAGTTGCACAATAGACCCGCCCTTTGATGGAGAGACGAATGCCTCAACCTAAAAAAAGCGAGGCCTGCTCTCGAGATGCTCATCAAAATCTCGTCTCCAACAGCCCCGCCAGCAGTAATGCAACTTTCCAAGTAGACAAAGCTCTCCACAACCTCTAGTGTCTCACCAGCAAGCGTGAGTGCAGGCAGAGGCACCTGCCAGTCTTGGAAGATAGCCTTGCATTTGGATGGCGAAAAGTACATACCGTACTTTGATGCTGCAATCGCCAAGAGGTTTAATGCAAGTTGGACGACGTGTGCATTGTCACTCAGCAAGACGATATCATCAGCATAATCCAAATCAACAACTCGACTACCTGGGAGGAGCTCAACGCCAGCGTTCAACGAATCGCCTAGAGCGTTCTTCAAGACATACTCAATGGCAAAGTTGAATAGGAACGGAGAGATAGGGCATCTTTGTCGAACTCCACTGGAGACCACAGAGGTAGGCGAAAGCTTGCCATAAGCCCTAACCCTGCCCAAGGTCAGACTATATAGAGCGCGCAGTATGGAGACGAACTTCTCGGGGACACCATTCCTCAGTAGGCAGTGCCACAGTACTGTACGATCAACAGAATCGAAGGCTGCACGGATATCCAGGAACACAGCAATCGTTGGCCTCTGATACACATGGCGGAGCTCGAGGATCTGGCGAAGTGTGAAGATTTGATCGATGCAGCCGCGACCAGGGCGAAACCCAGCTTGTTCTTCTCGTTGCAACGATTCGCGTGTTGGGGATAGCCTGCGAAGTATGATGGACACCAGCAGCTTGCAAACGACGGAGACTAAACTTATTCCTCTGTAGTTGGGGCAGATTGTGCGCAGGCCCTTTTTGAAGATAGGGACGACTTTCGATTCACCCCAAGATGACGGAACTTTCTCTTTCGACCAAATTTTCGAGAAAAAAGCGGTGAGTTCTTGAACCAGCGATGTGCCACCATCTTTAAATAGAGCCGGAGGAAGACCATCAGGGCCGGGGGCTTTATAACGCTTCATGTGCCGGAGCTCCTGCTCGATTTCCTGGGAAGAGGGGGGGTCTGTGGGGGTAGACCACTCGGCCCCAGCGTGAGCGCCAGAGGTAGCAGATGGAGCTGGGGACCAACAAAACTGCGAGCCAAAATGTTCGGCCCATCGCTCCAACCGTCGTTGAAGATTGGTGATTAAAATGCCATCCTCTTCGCATATTGTTTCACTTATACCAGATCGAACACCTTCGGTGACTCGAAAGAGATGGAAGAGTTTCCTGGTATTACCACAGAGACTAGCAAGCTCCATCTCCCTAGCACGTTCACACCACCAAGCTTCGCGGTCCATTTGCAGACTCCTGCGCAACTCTCGACCAAGGTATTGGCGTTCTTCAACGTGTCTGGAATCCGATGGGAGCAAGCGGCGTCTGTCCATCAGCGACAAGGAGTCGGCGGAAATCCAATGCTTCGGTGGGTGACGGGTAACTCCACAAGTGTCGATACTGGCGAAAACTAAAGCATCATTGATATGCGCCCACTGCGAATCGAGATCACCGTCAATAGTTGAGCCAAGCAAGATTGACAGTGAGGCTTGGTACCTGGTTAAAATCGCAGGGTTTTGTAGATTCGCGACGTCCGGTCGGTAGTGCGCGCGCTTAGGTGATCCTCCGAAACGCATGCAAATCTTAGCACGAACCAATGCGTGATCGGAGTCCAGAAAAGTTGACCAGTACGATCGGCAGTCCGTTACGCTTCCGCGCCATCTGTAGCTGATTGCTATGTTGTCAAGCTGCGAGCACTCTTGCGTTTGTGAGGGCAGGCGCCAGGTAGCAGTGTGTCTCCTCGAGTGCCGAAAACTAGTGCTCGAAAGAAACAAGCAATGATCAGAGCAAAGAGCAGGCAGTCTGTCTCCATTGTCTGATCGACTGCTACCGAGACCAAAACTACCCCAAGGTGGCGCTCCCTTAGTGAATGGCGGTCAACATGTGTGTTAAAGTCCCCGGAAAGAATGACTATATCAGTCCGTTTGGAGGAACGCAGAAGTTCATGTAGTTGTTGGTAAAAGCTATCTTTAACTGCATCCGGGCTGCAGTCTGTAGGGGCGTAGGCGGAGACGACAAACAAGGCACGCTTAACGTCTCGACGCCTGTTTACGTTACATGAACCTCTTAGTCTGACTGCCCATAGCCGACTGTTGACTGGGATCCAGTCAAGCAGAGTTGATTCAGCCCTGGCACTCAGTACAACCCCAACACCAGCTTGACCAGTGGCGGCAGCTTCTGGGTCTCCGGAAAGCCGCAAATAGTATTGGGCGTCAGAAATTTACCGAAGAGGCCATTCTGATGACGGCGCTAGAGTCTTGTTATCTGGTCTCTGAAAGGCAACAGATGTCTACCGAGAGCGTTTCAAGAGTACGGGCTAGACATGCTTGTCGTCCGATCTGCATCAAAGTTCGAACATTAAACGCTACGAGGATGAATGGAGAACCAGGTCGAAGAAGAGCTGGAGCTTCGGTGGAGTGAGAGGCGGTTGCGATCGCAGGACATTGAAAACCGGGAGTTTGGCTGTTACTTCCATCAGCTGCGAGACGTCAGTCGTTTGTGACGGTGATCGTAGAGGACATAAGAGTACATGTGGGTGAAGGACGGGAGGTGGGGTGATCTGTGAGTGGAGGTTGAGCGGTTGAGTTAGCACAGAAGATAGGCATAGCAGTAGCATCAGTAAGCGGTGTGGTTCATGATTTATCAGTGGGCGTGATACTACCTGGTTGCCCAGGCAGAAGTAGAGGGTTGTCTTAGGGGGCCCTACACCGAGCCTTTGATCAAAGATCTAACCTACAAGGCAGCAGGACGATGTGAGGGCGTCGCAACCCGTTGGGAGCCGGTGACCAAATAGATGGTTCATACGCCTTTCGGTCCGTGAAGGACCAGGGGCCCAACGCACCCTTAAAGTACAATGCCTCTCAGGTAGGGGCTAAGGGGCAGTGACTTCGTTTAGTGGCGAGTCACATCCGCCACGTCGCAGTGTTTTTAAACGGGCATTTGTGGCTTTTTATAGGGAGAACGCTTGCCAGGCGAAAACCCACCACGTCCTGGAACATAGGTCCTCATGGTTGTATGGCAGCGAAGCATCAGCTCAAACGGCTGATGTGCTGATGATGATGATGACGATTCAGAACAGCAGGCGTCGTCAGTTGGCTGGTGTCAACGCGCTCACAGCGTCGTCGTGGGCGTCCACCAAAACGCATCCGCATGTCAGCACATACTAGTGTATGATAGGTGTCCACACCTGTGCTCCAAATCGAGCGACAGTTCTGGACGCAGCCTCTCCAGCGGTAATTGATTGCAATGTGATCGATTTGCGTCCATAGCAGGTTCGAGGCTGGTGAGCGCCAAGTCACCCTCCGGCGGGTGCTGTGTCGGAAATTAGTGTTCGCAAGAAATAAGCAAGCATCCTCACACAAATGAAGTAACCGTTCACCGTTATTATTACGTGAGTCTACACCATGTTAGCCGCCCAGATGCAGTTCATCAATGGATAACTTGTCAACTTGAGCGTTCAGTTCCCCAGCCAGCACAACAGTGTCCGAGCTATTTTTGTGGCGAAGGAGCATGTTCAGTTGGCGGTAGAGGTCGTTTTTTACCGAATCATCGCTACAGTTTGTGGGTACATAGGCAGCGATAACGAATAGACACCTGTTAGTCCAGCACGACTTCGAAGCTTTGAACGAGCCAGCCAATCGGAACGCAAACATCCGGCTACTGATTGGGATCCAATCAACCAGAGTAGCTTCAGTCCGGGGACGCAAGCTAATAGCAACACCAGCTTGGCCGGTACGGGAAGCTGCAGTGTCGGCGGATAGGCGAAATGAGGAAGTGCTGCTGGTGTCACCTGAACGGGATCGCAAAGTGAGCACAGAACTCTAGCCTTGTAGGCGGGGTCTCCGATAAGCAGCAGATATCGATCGAGAGGGTCTCTAATGTTCGGGTAAGTGATGCCTGTTGACCAATCTGTAGCAATGTGCGTACATTGAGGCATGCCAATCTGAAGGAGGATCGGGGGCCGATGAACTGGGATTGACCGCGTGCTTGGACAGGGGCTTGTCGACTGGGTAGGAATGACACTCCGCTTCACATGCGAATTGAAACTAGAAGGTAAAAGCCTATCAAAGCAAGATAGGAGAGATCCAAAAATTGGGGGGTTGAAAACAGGGGGACAAAAGTGAAACTGGAACGGGACTATAAAGACGAAAAAGCGTAAGAGGGGGGGTAAGAAGATGGGAAGGCTCGATCAGTAGCATCCAAACCCCTATCTACCCTGCTCGATGCATCATCAACAACAGCAGTACATCAGCCAAATGAACTGATGCTTAGCTACCATACAACCATGATGACCTATAAAGAATAATAAGAGGGAGAGAAGAGGGATTTACCTGAACACCTTGATGCTTTAAGCAAACATTTAGGGTCAAGGCGCCTACACCTTGTGTTAACAACATACCGTCACAAACAGCTGGCTATCGTACAATGATAAGGTGGCATCGGCGAGACAGCTTCCTTGCGGCTTTCACTGCCACGCGTCATAATCAACCATTACTCCGCAGATAACTCAGCACCAAACACACTTTAAACAGGCAATCCGATTAGGAGACGGCAGCAGACGCGCCACTAGTGTCGGTTGCGAGCCATGTCCTCTAAATTCTCGAGCCAAGCACAAGGCGGGTCACGTGGACTCTAGCCCGGAAGGCGAAACGGACCAACGGCACCCAGTTTGGTCGCCAGTGACTACATTTCCCGTTTCCAAGTCAACTTCTGTCCACCTCGAGCCTTGCGCCACCCTACACCTGGCAGACTAAACAAGGCCCTCCTAGGTAGGCGGTGACAAGGCATATGTAACACGTGTCCAAGCCTGCTCAATGCAGCAGATAATGCAAAGCTGATTATCCTCTGCGGTGGCGAGCATCAGGAAATTGTTTGATGAAAGATTCATAGTATTGAGTGGGCAGGATATTGTCAGGTTGCCCAGGCCTAGACAGGAGAACGATTAGGGTTCTCAACCAAAGCCTTTGGTTCAAAAACCTGACCGCAAGGCAGTGAGTTCGGCATTAGGCCACAGAGTCTGTTGTAAGGAATAAGCCCCAACATGGAGAACCAAAAGGCTGAATTTGTCTGGCCTCTAACCGTTGACCAATCTGGTATGAGTAGCTCTGAAGGTGCAAAAAAGCATCACCCAGCATTACTCAATGAATCCCTGGAGCACGCAAACAATCGCACCAGGTGCAGCCTCAATGCGATGGTATGTTCTGTCAAGTCCCGAGTGAAGCACAAGTTGGGTTACATAAAGTTCAGCCTGGAAGGGGAGACGGACTAAAAGCAGCCAGTTTAGTCGTCAATGACTAGATTTGGCGCTTCCAAGTCAACCGTTGATCATCTGAAGCCATTCAACATTCGGAAAACAATACAAGACCCTCTTCGGTAAGCGGTGACCGGACATGTGTAGTAGTGTCCAAGCCAATGAAACTTATTAAGTGCTATCTGTTATTATATGGAACTTGCCTGATTATATCCGCCTGATACACCTAATCACATCATCGTTGCGGATATGCTGGTGCCATCCCACGCCAGAAATGATTCACAGGTAACGATGTTCAAAGAGTAGGAAGCACTTCAGACCCTCAGACCGAAGTGGCCAAATCTAGCTACCAAAGACAGAAACCGCTCTCACCCTGGCCTTGTACACAAGGCCTTTCAGATCTAGGGAAACCCGCTTCTGACGCTACAGATGCCACAGGGTCAAAAAGGCAGTTCTGGATCTCGTAATGTGTTGACTAATAACATTTACTTTTGGCAAATTACGTGCATAGCCCAAGGTCGGGGCTTATAGCAAATTGACACAGCAAAAGTCACTGTCCCGGCAGAATACGGAAGCAGTAGTCCATCATTATCATCATAATTACACACTAGCTGTAGGCAAGAAACACACTTCAACTACTGTGCGGCAATTAAAAAATAGGATATATGAATAAAGGAGATACAAAACATAATAGAATACGAAAAACAACAGCTAATATGCGGCTTAGTAACATCTTATGGGACAAGATTGAGGCCATGATTGGAGGGCAAATACAAACGGGACGGGGAGAGACAAAGAAACTCACAACAAAAACGCCAGTCCGCTCCTCACCATGTCAACTAGTGTATCCAACCAGACGCCGTTCTTGGGGCCGGAGCCCGGCAGATGGAAGACACCCACACCCCCGGCGCGCAAACAACGCATGTCACGGGAGTCGGTGTGCTGATATGCGCAACACGTGAACCAACCGAGACAGTAGTCCACAGTGAAGAATTCTATAAACCAGGCGGCACCGCACACCAAGTAGGTCAATATGTTTGTGTGTTGTGTGGGAACTCCTCAAATATGTGTGTAATAAACGCTGAATGAATAGGAAAGACACAGATCCGAAATGTCGAACCGTGAAGGAATTGAGATGTCTCGCAGCAGCAGGACAAATAAATCCGCAGTTGTTCGAGAGCGCGGGATTGTGGATAACACTCTACACTTGCGGAAAATGTGACCTCATATATCGGGAAATCCTATCTGCATGAGATCCAATTCCATATTCGTTCAAGTTCAGTCTGTAGGTTCGTTGCATGCAGTCGGTGTCATAGCAATAACCACAATATATGCAGTAGTCTCCTTGACAGCGAGCAGATTGGGTTTGCTAAAGGAGTTCAAAGTAGAAATTCTTGGTGCTGGTGTAATCTGAATACCCCGATGGCGGATGGAAGTTGCAAACTGTTTGGCGAAGTCTTTGTGCATTTTACAGTGAGCATCGTGTGTCTGCACATGACTGAAGGGCGTGTAAGAGCATTTTCTTCTGGTCCCAAGTTCCACGATAATGAAGAAGTGATGTTTAGGGAGGTCTTCATTGAAAGGACCCCCACCAAAAGTTAAAAATCTTGGCCGATTGCCTGAGCCAGTATTGAGCTGAGCATGCAGTTGTGACGGCCCGAAGCGTTGGGCCATCAACAGAAGATAAAAAGCCGTTCTTCAAGCCTCCGCAGTCGCTTAACCGAGAAAGTGCTGTCCACACATAAAAACCGCAACTGTCTTACTGCGATAGATAAAGACCGCAGATTGTCCAACTCGTTACAGGATGGGTATTCAACAGGTTGTACTCCAGGTGAGATTTGTAAAGAGGAATCATGGTAGACAGAGAACAATTGGGAAAACTTGGCACCCTTGTCGGACAATACTCAGTGGATGAATGCTGATCCCATGGAAAATGGAAACAACGGAGGCATAATATGAAGAAAGGCGACTCAACAGAAATGATGCAGCGCGAAGAGAAAAGGCGGCTCGAATTAAAGTATCGTGGGAAATGGAGTCAAGAGCTTTGGATATAAACTGGAGCGAGAGCCAGAGGTGTAAGATTCACATGAGAAAACGAAGCATGACATGAAGAATAGTCGGCGCTTCAAAATAGCCATTCTCCCGAAAAAATCCAAGCTGAAAACGGTCCAAAAAATAAAATTTATCTGTCGAAGAGAACGCGATTGAAGTAGGCGGGAGAAGATACAGATCAGAGAAGTGGGACGGAAGTGTCGGGGGCGTGATGGATTGGAAAAATTGGGTGCGAAAGTAATCCGGGCAACGTTAACGTAGGGCGAGAAGGGGGGAAGACGCAAGAAGACACTTTAAAAGAGAAGTGACAAAGACGGAGTTCATCCCGGCTACATATTTCGGAGTAATACAATCGATATCGGGTGCAGCGCCTTTTATGAATCAGAGAACGCAAAGCAGTGCCTCAGTGGACACTGACAGTACCAACTAGAGATTAGGATCTCGCCGCGGACGAGGATCACGAGTGTTTGGTAAAGGAGGTAGAGAAAGGACTAGAAATCAGTAAACCACGGGATCTGCTCGTGCATCATGTAGGTAGTTTGATATCGTCCATCCAAAACAGTGGTCGCGGCATAACGCCGAGGAAAGTGGCATAAACGCTGAATATGTCAAAACTGCAACCAGTGATGTTGGCGGTTATTCAATGCGGCTTTAGGAGCAAAACGACGTTTTGAAGGCCACTAAATAAACGAAAAAATGGAGATACAAGCCGAATCTAATAGGTTGTCAAACATTGCTCTCGACCCCCGTCCGAGGAGCGCACCTAAATATCTAGCAAAGATGAGGCACGAGCATTTAGTGGAGATGCAGCTTAACGCTGTAGCTTGTGTAAATCCGTAGGTAAACGCTAAAAAGTTATGGAATCCCTTAGTGCAGTTGTAGCAGCACCATTAGTAGCATACTCTCGAGATAAGTACCGCCAGTATCTTCGACAAGGTATAAACTTGAAGGCCGAGTAGAAAGCGGGTAAGAAAACGATGGACTTGGGTCACGGGAAGTTGGCGAAAGCTCAGACTGATCGTGGGAGTTAGCAGTGGAAGGTTGGCCTCGGTGTCCATATGAACAAGGCTGGAGAGCGGAGTGACAGTGTCATGATAGAGTTGCCCGGGGACTCTACACGCGGTGATGGAAGTAAAATTTGACATCTTTGGAAATGGTGATTGCCGCAGGATACGATAAGCCGGCTGTCGCGAAGCAAACTACCTGGCAGTGGAATAGTACGTCTAAATGTCGTAGGCGTTTTCGCAAACTATCCGTCGACCGCGTAGGAAGGGACTGTTTGAGCGTATATAGAAAATACTGAAAAGAGGAAGAGGAGTGCACCAACGCCCTTGCACTAGTCAGTAATGCGACGTCTTCTAATGCAAACCAACGGTGTGAATAGAGTGGAAGTCGAGCTAAAGTCTGCCAAATGAATTGAGCAACTACTTCTAGTTCGTCTTGTCGAGTCCAAGGGCTACCAAATAACTGGTGATCCCAAAACAACACTGCTCTTTGGAGGTGCGAGGCGCATGCCAAATGATGGGACCACCCTAGAGAGCTAAACTAGAGTTGACCGAGCCGCCTCACGACTACCAAACAACAAGACAATATCGTCCGCATAATCAAGAGTAACAAATGGTATGCCAGGTAGTGTTTCAATGCCAACAGCGCGAGATCACGCAAAGAAACAATCCATGATGAAATCTCTGAAAAAGTTAAACAAAAATGGGAAAATGGGGTGAGCTTGGCGTACGCCACATGTTGTCGGAAAGGCGTCTGGAAAATCACCATAAATTCTGGTGCTACCTGTGGTGTTCGTGTATGGGGTACGAACAATGTTCACCTATTTGATGGGAACATCCTTCCGAACAAGTGTCAGCGAAGATGGAATAATCGAGTGAATTGAACGCACTCTTGAAATCGAGTAACAGCCGAAATTTCACCCGCCCAGGATGCACACAGAAATTTCTTAACTTGACTTGACCTGCGGTACGTGACGCTATTTTAACACCTAGTCCCGTCCTGGACGGAAACGTGCCTGATCCTCTCTATTCCGAGCTTCCCTTTCCCGTCGACGGACGAGAACAGAGGCTAGTGATTTTGTCCCTCCCGAAGTCAGGCTAATACCGCTGTGGTTAACAGTCGGTGCGGCTGTCGTTCTTATAAATAGCCGCTATGATCGATTCACCTCAGTTGGTTGGGATGGTCTCTTCTTTCCAGACCTGCTCGGACAGGTGGGTCCGTGCTTTGCAGAGTACTTCACCTCCATCTTTCAATAGAGCGGATGAAAAGCAATCGCGACCAGCAGCTCGAAAACGATTGGGGGCTGTGATCGCGTCTCAGATCTCAACCTCTGATGGAGCCTTTAAACTAACCAGCCATGGCTCAGCCTGCATCACCTGAGTAAGAAGATGTCCGAGAATAAGGGGCCAACTGAACTGTTCTAGAAAGTATTCCGACTAATGAATCAAGTGGCGTTGTCTCTGTCTCAATGAGGCATAACATCCTGGGACCAGTGGTACGGATACGCTGGAAGAATCTGCGGTAATTGACCGCAGCACCTGCATCCTCCATTTCTTGACCCTTACTGGCCTACCAAGCTGTCTTGTCAGCACGCGGGTGCAGTTTCAGCTGACGCTTAAGCTTCCGTCTGGTCACAGTGTGTTCAGAGCCAGCAGGAGTTTTCCTCCATATTCTAGCAGGTTCACAGAGGTCTCGAATATCCAGTGACTGGTACGATTATAATTGATAATGCCGCAAGCACAAGCTCCGGCATCATGCATGGCGTCCGGGACAAAACTCCAGTAAAGCTAGGTAATTTTGAAGTAATTAGACGAGAGCCTGGTATGAAGGATATCCTGGTAGTTTTGTTTAACTGAGGGTTGAGATAACTTCGCAGGTGCCAGCAGAGGAATATTTGACATGCTTCCTGGAGAAGTTCATGGAAAAATGGCATCTAACCTGACATGATCACTCTACGCACGTATTCCAGAGTGACAGTTCAAGAGGGAATTGCTACACCATAAACTTATGACCATGTGGTCTAGTTGAGTCCATCGATAGTCAGCTTTCAGAGGAGACCTAGTAGAAAATCCACGCCCGATGTCTCCGAAGGCCATGCTGCTAAGGAACAGTCGATGCTTGGCACACAGCTGCAGAAACGCTTGCCATTGTCCGTGCGTTCAGAATAAAGCTCAAACTTAACACCAATCTGAGATTCTGAGGAGTTCAGACGGTCTATTTTAGTATTTTAGGATTGCAAAGCAACTCGTTGAGCTGCTGGTAGGAAGTATCTTTGTTAGCTTTAGAGATGTAGTTAGTAGGAGTATAAGCGGTAATAACAAATACCAAGCGTCTGGCGCTACTTCGTGCGTTAAGCTTGGTTGGTGTTGTCAAACTTGCTGCACTAGACGGTTACTCAAGCGAATCCAATCAACCAACGGTGATTCAGCATTGGACCAGAAAAGGATATGCACTCCATCTTGATCTGTGTTTGTTGCATCAGCGCTCCCGAATGCGTGCAACCAATAGTGGGGGGACAATTCGGGCGCAGTTAGTTCAACAATCGCGTAAGAATCATGGGTCTTGGTTTCGAACACGTAGCACACGTGCAATGTGTGTGCAAGTGCAGCCTATTGGCCTAGCAATCTAAAAGTAAAAACGTTGGACACCACCAGAGAGACAGGACAGTGTTACCCGTTACGGAACTGCTTATGAGTAGAAAGGGTGCTGCTGGAATGTATAGTTCAGTGGAACAATTATGATCCGATCACCGAAGTGCGGTGGATCCAGTTGCCAAGTATCACGTAGTCAGAATAACACAAATAATAACAGTAGGAAAGTGACACTGAACGCAAAAGGAACATAGAAGAAGACACCAAGAAAGACGTGCGTTGAGCTAATCGGGATGAAATGAAAAATGGACAGCTACGTGCAGAAAAACCGAATGCAGGAACGCCATTGACTGCGCGACTATGCTATGTTTCATGGAGCATCCAACACTGGTGTGAACAATCCCGGGGCCCGGTGCCTTAAAAGTACAATGTCGTCCCACACACCTGACTGTGAACTTCACTCTCACCCACTGATCTACTGTGGTTCATATGTATCAAACCGCCGTCTGTCCGACACACACACCTTAAGCTATATTGTCGGCTGTCTTGCAGGTTTCATGTGACTTGATATCTGGTCACTACATTGTCCGGTGCGGTGAAAGTCTGTTCTGATGGCTCAACACCCTAGTAACCGCGATTGTAACACTGGCGACGGAGATGGCTGATCAATCACAGCTAACCCCATTACTACAACAGACATTGTTATTCTAAGCACTCATTGAAAAACTTTCATTCCTAAATCTAACACCCACTACAGTGTAAACTGAGTGTTGGCAAACGGAATGTAAGATTTCCAATATGACGCAGAGAACGGCATCACATTCGCAACCTGGTGCAGGCGATATGAAGACATCTTTTTGGTTGACGCGATCACGCCAAAGTACGGTTGTTGCTATGGAAGCTGGGCGCAAATAAACACGACCAGTACTGTAATTTCATTTTACCGAAACATTCCCGCAAGTGCAATTTCCAAGAGACTGTAGATGAAAGGTCTTTAATGTTCAACATCCGTTATCAGTGTTTGAAGCTGGTTAAAAATCAATCCGAGGATTATGTTTCATAAGCAGGCAGAGTGAACCATTCATGTGAACGTTTCAAGCTCAAACAACTTATGGATGATCAGTTCAAGTCACTCATTTTTGTATCTGGCTTGACCACTGCAGCTGACGCAGAAATCAGAACAAGTCTGTTATCCAAACTGGACTCATCTCCAGATTTCATCATTCAGGACGTCACCGCAATGTCACCGTCCGGTTAACTTAAAAAGTGACTCACAAATGTTGCAGTCAAGACAACTGATGTCAGAGATCACGATAGTTGATTCAATTTCTACCCGAGCACCGACAGATGTCTATAAAATCGCACGACAGAAACCAACACGTGTTTGTTGGAATTGTGGTGAATGGCACTTTTCCAGAAACTGTCCGTTCACCAATCACTAGTGCACCATCTGTCATAAGGCCATAAAGAAAGGCATGGCCGACCAACCACACGTCGTCCTCATCATGGGGATCAATCAAAACCGCTTCAACAACGCGTAATCAAATAGGAGTCTAATGTGGTTTATGCAACTGTTCAGTAAGGATTTCTTTCACTTCGTAAGTTTATCGCTGTCACTATTAATGATCACTCAGTGCGCCTACAGCTGGATACCCCGCATCTGACATTATCATCATCTCCAGCCCGACATGGTCGGCTATTGGTAGACTGATAATGTGTAATGCGGAAAATACCGTAAGGAGTGCATCGAACAGTATCCTACAGCTATATGGTAAATTTTCCTTTGAATATGTCTACAGAAACGATAAGCGAACCGGCGTCTGTCACGTTTCTGACAACCCGGGATTAAACATACTTGGTATTGATTGGATAACCGCGTTGAAGCTGCAGAGTGTTCCCCTTGACTCTGTGTGCAACAAAACCAAGGAAAGTCCACGCGGTCCGGACATGCCATCACAGTGCTAAGAGCGCAGAAGTTTACAATCGCTGACGATATGGAGAGACAATTCACAGAAGTGGTTAACCCAACACTTGACTGTTGCACTAATATCACAGCATCTCTGTATCTAGATGACGCAAAGCCTGTTTTTCGACCAAAAAGGCCGGTGCCGGATGCGTCTCTTAAGTTAGCTGACAATGAACTGGACCGTTTGGAGCAATCAGGGGTGATTTCTAAAGTGGAATACTCAGAATGGGCAGTGCCCATAGTGATAGTGAAAGAAGCAAGCGGAACCATTCACCTATGTGGAGATTATTCAACTGGCCTGAACGCAGTACTGCATCTCCATCAATACCAGCTGCCACTACCGGAGGATCTTTTCGGAAAACTCAAAAGCAATCGCATTGTCTCAGAGACTGATCCCTCGGATGCTTATCTTCAAGTGGTAGTTGATGATGACGCAAGCGCCTTCGCACAATTAACACACCGTGGTCTGTATTAGTACAATCGGCTACCGTTCGGAATGAACACTGCTCTGGGACTCTTTCAATAAGTGATTGATACTATGCTAGCGGACATACCATCGGTTTGTGCATACTTGGATGATATTATCGTGGCATCAACAGACAGAACCCATTGTAGCTGCCACCTCTTGAAGGTATTCGAACGCCTACGGGAATATGATTTGACTCTGAGCCGATAAATGTTACTTGTTTATGCCTCAACTGAAATACCTTGATTTTATTGTTGATCGTAACGAGCGAAAACCTAATATTAAAAAAATGCGTGTCATCGACGAATTACCTGCAACACATGATACACCTACTTTGCAATCGTTCCTTGGCACGATGAGTTATTGTAGTGCATTTATTCCTGATATGAATCGACTTTGCGGGTCAATGAATGAGTTACTAGGTAAAAATCGACCCTGGGTTTGGTCATCCAAATGTGATGAAGCGTTAAGGCTCATTAAGAAAGCTCTTGTATCTGACTTATTGCTGGCACATTATGGCCCAAAAGCAGATACCATTGTCTCCGCAAATGCTTCTAGTTATAGCGTTGGAACAGTTCTCCTTCAGCGTTTCGACCCTAGCAACATGTGATAGGTTGCTTACGAATCACGTACCTTAACGAAGTCTGAAAGAAACTACACACAGATCGAGAAAGAGGCACAAGCTTTAACTTTTGCGGTCAAAAAGATTCATCGGATGTTGCAGGGTAGGGAGTTTATATTGGAGACTGACCAAAAAGCATTATTAGCCATTTTCGGTTCAAAGAAAGGTATACCTGTGTACATGGCGAATCGCCTCCAACACTGGACGACATTGTTTCTCGGATATAATTTTACAATAGCTCTTGTGCCTACGGCAGATTTCAGTTGGCCGATGCGCTGTCCCGACTTATCACAAAACAACCGAGCATATAAGAAGAGCAGGTGATCGGGTCAGTTGCGCTTGTATCGGACGTGAAACGGCTTCTGTGTAATTCAACCAGAGCTCTCCTGACTACTCCTGTGGGCATTCAGGAACACACTGAACTTGACCCTCTTTGGCCAAACGTTATTCGTTTTTTAAACATAAAGTGGCCAGACCGGAATACTGACACACCCTAAACAATTTTATTGTCGACGTGACTCGTTAGCGCTGGTTGATGATTGTGTTAGGTTCGGTGAGCGCGTGGTTGTTCTGAAGTCCATGCAGGCAAGGATATTAAGATATTTGCACCTACATCACCCCTGAATATCACGGATGAAAGCTTCAGCCAGAAAGTTACCTATGCTGGCCTTTTATTGACAACGCTATCCATGATCGTGTCGCCACATATAGCAATTGTGCATCAGCAGCGAAAGTTCCAAGTAAAATCATCCAACCTTGGATACCAGCCTCTAAGCCTTAGGAGAGAATTCACGTTGATTTCGCTGACCCAATGCAACGCCAGTGTTTTTTTATTGTGGTTAATGTGTATACCAAGTGGCCGCACGTATACCTGATGAACACAACCACGACAGCGGCCACAGTATTAAAACTACAACAGTTATTTGCACACCAAACACCTTGGTTTCCGATAACGGTTCGCAACTTACCTCCGATGATTTGGGTGCTTTCTGTCAGCGTAATGGTATCAAGCACTGTCAGTCGCTTCCGAAGCATCCTCAGTCCAAGGGGCAAGCAGAAAGATTCGTGGATACCTTCAAACGTTCACTTTTAAAACGGCGGGGGAAGGACCGACAGAGATCATATAGCTGTTCCTGTTAACGTGTTGGGATACGCCTAAGCCCACTGTATCAGGCGGCATTTCCCCAGCGGAAGCCATGTTGGGACGTACGTCTTCCAATTGATGCAATACGCCCTAAGATTACGCAACGGCCATTCGCCTCAGGCGTGAGCAGAAGTTTTATACCAGGGGAGCCGGTGTACGCGTCGGATACAATACCGAACCACCAAACCTAGCAACTTGCAGTGGTAAGAAAAAGAAAAGGCACTGTGCTGTACGAGATGTCTATCGGACCGTTGTCTCTCGTACAGCACGTTAATCAGTTACGCAAACGAGGGAGTGAACACACAATCACTTGTACTTTCGAGTTGCCGTTCGACATGCTGCTGGACAAATTTTGAACTATCAAAAACTGTGAGGCTCAGTAAGCTGACGGCAAGGTGCACAGACCCATGGCACGAAGACCTATGCGGACAAGTAAACCGAACCGAGGTTTACAGATGAACCCAGCACTTCATTCATATGAGTCTGGAGAACGTGTTTTCAAAAAGGGTGATGTTACATTAGGCGATTCGGTGCCTTAAAAGTACAATGTCGTCCCACACACCTGACTGTGAATTTCACTCTCACCCATTGGTCTACTGTGGTTCATATGCATCAGGCCGCCGCCTGTCCGACACACACACAGACCTTAACCTATATTATCGGCTATCTTGCATGTTTCATGTGACTGGAGGTCTGGTCAATACACTGTCCGGGTGGTGGAAGTCTTTGTTCTGACGGCTCAACGCCGCAGTAACCTTAATTATAGCACTATCCACGAAGATGGCATGTAACAGCCTGACCAAGTCTCTCGGCCAATTTCTTTATGCCTTTATGCCACGTCATGGACCGGCCACTTCGCGGTTTCGCCAAGCTTGGTGAAGCCACGGCATATAAGGCACGTCGAGGAATGCGGTCAACAAGCATACGTAGGACATGACCTAGCCAACGTAAGTGGTTGTGCTTAAACAAACATTCTGGTGAGACCCCATAAAGCTTTTCTCCAAAAATCATTGCTCACCCAGTGTTCCCACCAAACCAAGGCAATACTTCGCAAGCACCAGTGGTCAAACACGGCCAGGCATTTAATGTCTTCACTGCGAACTGGCCATCTCTCTGATCCATACAGTAACACCGGTCTTACCACAGCGTTATACACCTAACATCTCACTGACAGGCTGACATCCCGCTGTCTCCATAGATAGCTGATACGCGAAATAATCACCTCAATGATGTGGAAAACAAAGGAGCCGTCAGTAGTAGCATGTTTTCGTGTATCCGCCCTGCTTTATGCAGCACCTAAGGAGACGACACTGGATCTTAACGCGGTGCGACGGTTTGCGGAACTCTTCGATCCACAGGGTTATAGTGAGTGAACCGTCTAACAACTTAAGAGCTACTCCTAATAAGCTGGTCGATAGTTAAAGGCTAGACAAACCCAGTCGCCTGATCCTCCAGATTGTGGGTTGGAAATGGAATGATGCTTATTTTCGTAAAACCAGATTGTTGCCATTACCCTGTTGCATTGCGGTTAGGTTTTTGAACCACAAGCTTTGGTTGAAGACTTTATTCGTTCTCTTGTTTATGGCTAAGTGTCCTCGCAGCATCCGAACCTACGCACAACCACGAATAAATGAATGTATCATTAACTTAGAGCTGTCTTACATCGGCCGTTGCTCAGTTTCAAAAGGGTGAAATCGACGGGGCGTATGCGACTTGATCCCGTAAGTTTGTATAGGATATTGAAGTGTTGCATTCCTCCTCCCCTCTCTCCTCAGTAATCGGGGCGTTATGTGGCAGCGAATCATCAGTACAGAGTACTGATGTACTGCTGTCGTAGATGTATTAATGATTCCATGACTTATTTTGTAGCTTCGACCAAACGAAGGTTTGTGTCATTGGATCCACAATCATGGAAACGAAGTCAGTAGATGAGAAGTCAGCGCCTTTAGACTTCGGCACCAAAGGATGAGCCGGGGAACGCAGTCTGTTTCAGCGCGGTCCTGCTGCGGTAAATAGAGCAGCATATGGTAAACAATCACATAACGTGCGTAGGACGTGAACAAGCTAGTTCAATTTGCGCGATGAGACAAACTCATTGAAATGGAAAGAATAATTTCCCAAGATACGCCTAGCTTCATCACTGCGACTCCGTATTATCACTACATACGGGTGAGGCTCCGCAAACAAATATCGTCGAAATCCCAGAACCCGTGCGCGTCACTCAGGCGCGACATACATTAAACACAAACGAAGGGAGCATGTAGGACAAGTGGAAGCATGCGTCTGAAAGCGGTGGGTTGTTGAGATAAACATGGGGCCGCTGGGCTGACTATGTCTGCAAACGGGAACTACTGATTCTAAGGTCCAATACCGTCAACATAGACGAACATATGTTCACTCACAACCAAACCAGAAGCAAGCAGCCGCGTAACAAGTGTCAATGCCCGAACACTCTGTTTGACGACGTGGCCCACAGAAAATCTAACGGCACAATTCTCGAAGATAAAAGCATACGTAGACATTAGTCGTGAAATGTTGACAAGGAATCTGCATCCCATGTCAAAGGTGTATCAGTTCGCTGTATAAAGGTGACCACCAGAAACGATAGAACTACCAGAGAAAGTGAGCCAATCGATCGTTGCCAGTGGCTAGGAGAAAGCTAGAACAGGCGGCATGTCAGTACAAACTTGCAAAAGTAGTTTGCACTTTCAGGTGCAAACCACAGGCCGAAGTGCACCGTACAAAGCGTCAGTCAGTTCGTTAACGCTTGCACAGCCGCTGAATTCGAACCAAAAAGAGCAATGTCGTCTTAACATAAAGTTTGTCTACAGGTGGCTTTGGTATACGGACATTTACCATCATAAAGTTGAAGTCGGGCAAATAAGCGCATTAGTGTGTGGTTGGAATCCGAATGCGTGTCTTAAATTAACCGACTTTTTGATGGATGTGCGCCTTCTGCAGGCGATGGCAACATGCTCGACGTGGATCCAAGGCATCCTGAAGATTGGTGAGCAGTAGGTAACTCGATGTGAACGTCTGTGCTGAAAGGTTTTTCTAAAAAGAAAGTTGTGCCAGCAGATATTATTAAATCGGACACTATTGTCTGCTCGGTGTGAGTGGACTCCCAGACGACAAACTTGAATATCATGTCGATAGCAATATACACGAGAACCGTACTCTTCACCGTATAGACAATGATTCTGGTTTATCGATAGAAATCATCTCTGATATCCTACGAGTCGCTGACAGTTGGGGTATGCGCCGAAATGAACAGAAGGAGCACCATCTTCAGGTGGTGTACAGTAGCCAATATGGATGTCCAAAAATCGAACTGCGCATACATGGTTGTTTATCCGTGTCTCATCGAGTACTGGCTAAGGCATGTCTGCTAAAAGCAACACCAATCCAAAAAGTGTCTCGAAGTGTGGACTCGATACGCCAGAGTAGTGAAGGCTATAATCACTTTCGACAGATTCGGATCCGGAGAGCCGAAGATCTGTTACTACGCTGTTTTCTCATGTGTTTCGGAGACGCAGGAAATATCAAATCCAAGAGAGAGACCAATCTGACCTGGACTGTGGACGAAGAAAGTGCTAATGTAATAGGCCATTGATTTGAAGGACAAGCTAAATGCAACGCGAACATCGACCACGAAGTCCGTGGCGGTCTCTTGCTCACTGACAGGAGAAAAATGTAAGAAATGGAAAGACAACAGGAACACTGAGGACGGATTCCTGTGGAGAGAAGATAGCCTCATATTGCCAAGTTTTGCAGAAGGGTTTAGTTTAGGTTACTACCTGGCTGAGTCCAGATGTAATGAATTTCCCTTTATATCATTCAAATCCACCTACTACGTCATGTTAACCATTACGCAGACTAAACTGCTCATAATGCCATAAGTTAATTTGCGGCCACAGTTTGGTAACTTTGTCGCCTGGTCCTCTGCACGACAGCAACGTGCAAGTCAGGTGATAGTGAGCGGCGTTATATCACATCTAGTAACTTAGTCAAGTTTGTCATTAACGTCCCCCGTAGCTCAGCGGTCTTAACAACAGATTGGTAACAACCGAGCTGCAAATGCAAGCCCCTCAGGAATGAGATGGAATGCGCACTTGACGATTCCCGAAAGGATGAAAATGACATATAGTGCTTCTCGGGGTGTGTGATGGTTGTCCAATTGAGTCTAGATGTGATGAATTCTACTTAAGCCATTCAAATATTCACTACTAGAGAGTAGTGATGTGATGTAAGCAGTACGTAGACCAAACTGCTTATAATGCCATAAGTTAATTGGCGGCTTAGGATAGAAACTCACAATATGAACGCCATTGATGTCGTTCTTCGCCATGTAAACAAGCGCATCCACATGCTGAAAGTGCACCTACTTTGCCTACTTTGACTTAATCTGAGTTTGACAACCGGACGTATTCATGGTCCTTTGGCAGTTGTAACGAGAGTGGACCTCAACGTGGTGTGACGGTTTGCGTGCATCTTTGAATCACTAAGCTATATTGGGTGGTGACCCCAGGCCCCTTGAGAGCTACTCTTATCAGGTTGTTCAATGGTGAGAGGTCAGACAAACTAAGTCTCCTGGTCCTCCAGTTTGGGGGTTTTAAATGGGATGCCATCTATATCCGTAAAACTAAATCATTGCAACCTCTACGCTGCCTTGCGGACAGCCTTTTGAGACAAAGGCTTTAGTTGAGAACTCTAATCGTCTTCCTGTCTAGGTCAGGACGCCCTGGCAGTATCTCAGCCCACACAACCATGACAATTTCTCCAAACTCCTAACTACATCCTGCATCCGTCGTCGCGCAGATTATCAAAAGTTGCCTTATATGCTGCATATAGTAGCGCGGATAAGCGAAAACATGCTACTGCTGGGGTCTCTCTTCTTATTTTCCACCTGTTTCTCTTACCCCCATCCCGACCCCCATTACTAACATTCCTTCTATAATTCCCAGCTTAATTGACAGCAACCGAAGTGTCACTGTAGTCTCAGCATCGGCAGCCACTTTCTCGCAACACCCAGTGAACGCCTATCGGGAACCGTCCCTTGTAAGGCCACGTCGCTCCGTTTCTCTGGCGGCGTTCAACGTTCGCACTCTAAGACGAATAGGTAAGCAGGGGGCACTTGCATGCACGTTGGACACACTGAGTATTGACGGAGGTTGTGTCCGAAACTAGGATCAATGACCCTAATAGGGTAGTTGAATTAACCGCGCCCGGCTTGTCGTCTCGCTATTGGTTGCACGCATCCGGAGACGCTGATGCAGCACTCACGGTCTAAGCTGGGGTAGGTATCAAACCCAGCTCCAAGACTGAGCCATCGTTGGTTGATTAGATTCCGGTGGACAGCCGGTCGTGTGCAGCCCGTTTAATGACGTCAACTAAGATTGATTCAAGAAGTAGGACAAAACGCCGATTGTTTGTGATTTCCGCTTATGCTCCCACCGGCTGTAGTTCTGATGCTGCCGAGGAAATATATTAACAAGAAGTGAACGCGCTACTACGCAGTGATATTGGTTTAGATATCATAGTAGTTGCAGGGGATATGAACGCACAAGCAGGGCGTCTGAGCTCTTCAGAAGCTCAGCTAGACGGTAATTATGGGCTCAACTCCGAACGGGTTGACAACGGCGAGCGTCTGCTTCAACTGTGTGCGAAGCACCAGGTATTTCTGAGTAGCACCGCTCTTATACACCGTGGGTGCCGATTACCGCACTTTGTGGAATACCTACGTCGACTCTGATCATGCCTTGGTACGCTGTCGTTTCTCCATGGACTTTACCGGGAGGCGCACCAAGCGTCTCTTCCGATTGGTAAGTGAGAAATTGTCTCAGGCCTCGGTCAGGCAAGCCTATAAAGACGCACTGCAAACCGAATATTCCGTCTTGTCCTAATGACAATGAGCTTCAGTGGAATAGGATCTCGGCAGCCATGCACGACGCAGGAGCATTTGCTTGTTGTACTATCAATCGTTACTGCACCAGGCACTGGATGTCTAAGATCGGTGAAACTGTTGGAATCCAGAAGAAAAGTTCCGGCTGGCTCTGAGCACAATGTGACCAGACGGACTATTACGCGCGAACTAAATCAGAGCCTGCATGCTGACAAGGAAGCCTGGTGGATCAGTTAGGCTCAAGAAATGAAGGAGGCTGGAGAAATAGGCAATTACCGCAAGCTCTTCCAGCTGTTCCACATCAACGGTCCCAGGAAACCAGGCGTCAGTTAAACAAACGGAGACAACGCGGGAACTTTGATACACAATAAAAAGCGCCATACGGCTTGTTAGGCCGAACACTTTCAAAATCAGTTCAGTTGGCCACCTGCTCCCGAACCTCTTCCTAGTCAGGATGCAGGACAAACCATGGGTCGTTAGTTTGGAGGCTTCATCGGAGGATGAAGTCTGAAACGCGATCACAGCCCTCAATCGTTTTCGTGCTGCTGGTCCGGATTCCCTGCCATCTGCACTACTTAAGGATGGAGGTAAGGTCCTCTGCAAAGCACTAACCTCCCTATTAAAACATATCTGGAAGGAACAGTGTTAACTGGAGTGAATCGATTATAGTGGCAATATACAAGGGTAGTTGCACAGACTGTGCTAACCACAGGCGTATGAGCTTAAGGTTAGTTGTGACAAGATTACCGGCCTCGATTCTCGTTCGATCGTCTCAGTGTGAAATGGAAATCACAGATTAGGGAAAAGCAGGCAGGCTTCCGCCCAGGGCGTGTCTGTATAGACCATATATTCACTTTGAGGCAGATGCTAGAGCAGCACCACGTACACTTCAGACAATAGCCGTATTCCTCGACTCTAAGTGTGCGTTCGATTCCGTCGATCGATGCATTCTGTTCGAACTACTTGTGCGTAAAGGTGCTCCCACGAAATATGTGAACATCTTACGTGCGTCGGAGTCTACGGTGGCCTGTCGGATAGCTTTCCGACCACAAGTGGCGTTCGTCATGGTTGTTCGATTTTCCCATTTTTGTTCAATTTCGTCGTGGACTCCATCTTGGAATCTCACGATGTAGACGCCGAAGTCCTGCTTGGTGAAAGGCTATTTGATCTCGATTATGCAGACGATATCATCTTGCAGTTTAACGATGTCGCAGCGGCACAATCAACTCTAGAGGGATCCCGTTATTTGGTATACACTTAGCACCTTCAAAGTGCGAAGTTTTGCTGCAGGGTCACCAGGCACTTGATGATCCCTTGACTTTTGATAACGAGGAACTAGAGGTGGTTGATCGATTCATGTATCTTGACAGCTCAATCATTGACGATGGGCGCACAGAAAGTGAAGTCATTTTACGCATTGCAAAAGCCGGAATTACCTTCTTGAATCTGCGGCATCTTTGGTGATAGAAGGGAGTTTCTCTCCGTTTGAAAGGCCGTGTTTACAAGGCCAGAGTTAGGGCCGTCCTGCTCTATGGGAGTGAGACTTGGCCCCTTCGATCTGAAGCACCTACAAGTCTTCGATCATCGTTGTTTGCGGAGCATTGCTGGTGTCGGATGACAACAGCGTGTCCGCAATTATGTGCGTCGGCGAGTACTAGGAAGTAATAACCAAGCTAGATTTTGGAACAACAGATAACACTGAATAAATTGCGTTGGTTTGAGCACGCACTACGTATGCCTGGTCACCGCATACCTAGGAAGGCATTGTTTAGTCTGCCAGATGCAGGGTGGCGCAAGGCTCGAGGTGAACAAAAGTTAACTCGGCAGCATGAAATGAAGTCAATGACGACCAAACTGGGTGCCACTCGTCCGTCTCGCCTTCCGGGCTGGAGTCCACGTGATCCGCCTTGCGCTTGGCTCCAGACTTTAGAGGACAAATCTCGCAGGTGACACCAGTGGCGCGCCTGCTGCCGCCCCCTAGTCGGATTGCCTGGTTAAAGTGTGCTTGGTGCTGAGTTATCTGCGGGGCATTGAAAGCCGCAAGGAAGCTGCCTCGCTGATGCCGCCTTATCATTGCACGGTAGCCAGCTGTTTGTGACGTTATGTTGTTAACACAAGGTGTAGGTGCCTTGACCCTGAATGCTTGCTTAAGGCATTAGGGTTTTCAGGTACATGCTCCTCTCTCCCATACTATTCTTTATTCTCTAGGTCATCATCGTTGTATGGCAGCGAAGCACTGGTTCAAGTGGCTGATGTACTGCTGTAGTTGATTGACTGAATGTTGATGGTCCTTCGGACCCCGTCCCAAAGTTTAGGATGCAGCAATCGAGGCAAACTTCGAAGTGAGAGTGTTCATTCTACTTGACCAAGACATCGGTTAGCCACCCCCGCTTTTTCCGCCCAAACCCTGGTCGCACAAACAGCGAAAGTCGTGGGAGCCGATATGACCTAGCCATCGGGGTGTGAAAACCAAAGCGGCTCAGTTCCTCTTCATGCGCCGTAAAAAAACGCAGAACACGCTGTGCTCACACGGTGTTTCCACCCGATGTGATCTAAGCTGCGAAGGAACCAGTGGTCGAACCCAACTAGCCTCTTTATTTCTGCAGATTTTGGGCCAAGATTAACAACTGTACAGGATAGCCAGATGGACGGCCACATTGAAGTCTACTCTTCAGGGTGGGTGTGATGTCCCCCCACTGTGCCATAGGTGGCGCCTCGACCCTCCACTATAGCGTAGTGATCTCTTTTATTCCATAGGCGCTGATACAGCTACCCAGGTAGTTGACTTTTTGACCGACCAAGCTGATCCCCACCAAGGGTAAGTGCAGGGGAGGTCTCTGCCAATTTTTAAGAGCTTTACCTGAAACGGCAGACAGTCAGTGCCACTATGTCTAGTACTGCTTGACACGTTTGTGAGTTATCACAGATGAGGGCAATATAACCTGCAGACTCCAAATGAAAAAGTAGATAAACTGGAAGCAGGTTCACATCTTCCAAGTCGCGTTTAATGAATGCAGTTTTCATCAATTCGTCAACGGGGAAGCTAAAAAGGAAGGGTGGCAGCGGGCAACATCCTCAAATCGCTGGAGATATTGAAGGACAGCAACAGCATGCCATAAGCCCTCACCCTTATCGAACTAGGCGCGCAAGCGTTCCGATAATGTCTACGAACTTCTCGCACACGCCTTTCACGATCGAAAAGTCCCGAAGAATGCGTCAATCCACCGGACTGAAGGCACTTTTGATGTCGAGTATCACGACTACGGTTAGTCGCCAATGTAAGTAGCGGTGCTCTAACAACTGACATAAAGTGATGTGGTTAATGCAGCCTTGATTTTGATGAACGCAAACTTACTGTTCACGAATCTGGCTTTCACGAGTGCTGATAAGTTTATGCGGAACGATAAAATCAAGTACTTTGGGGGTTATGGAGACCTGACTGATACATTTATGATCGCGGCATTCCGAAAAAGAGCAGCTCCAGCCGGTTGGCAGTTTCCTGCCCCATAGTTTCGCCAATAAATCGCGTAAATAGTCTACAATAGTGGATCACCCGAAGGTGAAGGCTGGGGAAACCTATCTGATCCTGTATCCTGTTTCAGGCCAACAGTCAAACCTCACGTTCGAGTTCTGTGTGAGGGCAAATTCAAAGGGAAGGGCTAGAGACCTGGCCGATCACTGACCGGTAGATAATCTGGTAATTCCGGTCGAATAAAATGGTTTTCAAAATGCTCAGCCCAACGCTGTAGGTGTTTTGACAAGCTATAGATAGACAGTCCATTCTCGTCGCATCTAGTACCGCTAACACTATGTCTCCTGCTGCTTGTTTCCCCTATCAGACGGAATAAATTGCGATGACTACTAAGGGCATCGGCTATTTCCGTCTAGGATGCATGATGAGACCACTAGGCATCGCGCTCTCCCATCAGGCTAGTACGCAATCTAGCTCTGAGGTCTTTTCGTGCATCGGTGTTAGTTCCCATCCGGAATGAGTCACCGAACAGCCAGAATTTCAAGAAACCACATGGAGACTCAATGACCATGTTAGCAATCAGATTTGTCACACGACACATCTACTGTCAATAAGGTTTAGGGAACATGCGATCAGTGACCTAAAAATGTGTTCGGTGAATAATTGCTCAACCCGCATGCCAGCGTACTTTGATATGCATTCCGAGCATTTGGCTTCACCAGTTGGTGGAGTTTAATGCACTCAGCAAGTCTGTAGTAACATCAGTCTATACTGAGCACGCGCATGTATTTGTCACACAAACATTGGCAGGAGATTACCCTAGGTCAGCTGACACTTTTACCACCTGTACTGACCACTATTCAAAAGGTTCAACCATTACGCAATCGATGCACTAACTGTACACTGTACACTGCACTGTAACTGTACACTAAGATCTAGCAACACCACGCAGCCTTCCCTGGCAAGTGTTCTTCAGTTATTCATTTGTGGGAAAAATCCACATACATGAATGGGAATACATGCTTCTACATTTTTGCGACAACCAACAACGGAGAAGCGTTATTTCGGAATTCAGGACCTAAGAAGCTCCTTACAAGTCGTCGTGGGCGACCGCCGAAGCACACCCGAAGATCACCATACACAAGTGCATGGTTGGAGTCCGTGCTGGTGCTCCAAATCGAGCGGGCGTTTTGGACGCAAGCTCTACAGCGATAACTAGTCGCGATGCGGTCGGTTTGCGTCTATAACCGGTTCGAAGCTGATGGGTGCCATGTTACCATACTGCGAGTGCTGGGTTGAAAGTTAGTACTCGCGGAAAATAGACAAGCATTTTCACATAAGTGCAACAAGCGCTCAGCGTTATGACTACGAGAGCCTGTACCGTATTGGCAGCACAAACGCAGCTTGTCAGTGGACAATTTTCCAACTTGTGTTCAGATCAGCGCTACGGTTTGGGGTGTCGCACGCGGCAATGACAAAAAAGCACTTACTGGACTCGCACGACTTCAAAGTTTTGTACGAGAAAGCTAACAGAACAGTGCACATCAGGCTACTGACTGGGACCCAGTCTAGCAGAGCAGCTACAGCCGTGGAGCTGAGCATTGCCCACACCGGTCTGGTCGGCCTTCAAAGCTGCATTTTCCCCGGATGCAGTGATAAAGTACCGTCAGTGTCACATGGAGATCGTACAGTGAGTATGGAGCTTAAGTCTCGCAGGCGGATTATCGATAAGCATCAGATGTCGATTGATAGTGTTTTTAGCGCTCGAGCAAGTGCTGCCTGTTTGCCGATCTATAGCAAAGTGTGTACGTTAAACCATGCCAACCTTAGCGAGGACAGAGAGCTTTAAATAGATAAGGAGGAAATGAGGTTGTCTGAGAGGTTAGACACGGACATGTCGACAGCAGGGGTGGTACTTCGTGATTGCGTGTAAGTCGAAACTAGAAAAGAAACCATATAATACTGGCCGTACCCTGCCTTGTAATTTGACGGCGCGCGTTCGAGCCCGCATAGGGACCGGGAGACCCTCGCAGTATCCTCAGCCCAGGTGCAACTGCTGGTGGTTTCGCGGCAGCGAAACGTCGGTGCTGCGTACCGGCGTACTGCTGGTGCGCTTTATAATGCAAGGTGGGGACGGGCCAAAATTGGGGGGGGGGGGATAAAACGGAGGGATAGAAGTGAGACTGGAACGAAATGACAGAGATGAAAACCATAAGAGGAGGAATAAGAAGACGGGAACGCCGGAGTAGCAGCAGCATCCACGTCACTATTCAACTTGCTCGATGCGGCAGATAAAGCGCTGTTGATAACGCTCTGCGACGACTATGGCATAAAAAATTGTTGGAAAATGGTTCATTGTATTGCGTTGGCTAGATACTGTCAGGTTGCCTAGGAATAAAAAGAAGCATAACGACTCGGGTGCGCAACAAAAGCCGTCAGTTTAAGACCTGACCTCAATGCAGCGGGTTTGACAGTGTACTAGTGGGAGTTTGTTATAAGCAATAAAATTCATTCATTAGCACGTTAGTTAGATACATGGGAAAGGAAAAAGAAACAACAGAGGCATGCCAGCTGAGTTACTAGTAACGGGTGGACATCGTTCCCGAGAGCTAAGTCCATTATTTACCGTTAAAGTTATATTGTGTCCGAAATGAGATCGTGGTTGGAGGGTGCTAAGCGGGAGAGGAGAGACAAAAGCTCCCAACACAAACACTACTGAGGTAGATTCCTAGCCATATCAACAAATGTAACTAGCCAAAAGTTGGAGCAGTCAGGCTCCAACCGAAGATAAATTCGAAGTAAGGGCCTTAATTCCTCCTTCTCTCCTGGCGCGCAAACAATGTACGTTGCGGGAGTCGGTGTTCAGGCATGCGCAACACATGGCCCACTTTCATTCAAACGTACAAACTGGAGGACAAGTAGACAGAATTTTTCAGGCCCCTAGCCATTGATCAATCTGGTATGAGTAACTGAAGATGTGATAAGCACCAACCAGCATAGCTAAATGAGTCCATTGAGGCACGCAAACCATCGCAATAAGATAACACAGTCACGATGTGATGGACCTCTCCTCAACCTTCGGAAATGAAGCTTAATTGAACTGACCCACAACCGAGGTATTAAATATAAGTAGCTCTGAGAAAGCCCTTGGAAAGTGTAATCGGGTATAGCACAGTGGATTCACGAAGGTACGCCAACCATCTTACGATATTCAGACCTAATCTGGTCGCGAAGAATGGAGAGAGAGAGAATGGAGAATGGAGAGAGAATGGAGAGAGTATCTGGTTTAAGGGACAGCGCCGACAGCAGTCCCACTTGGGCGTTTTTGGCCACTTTCAAAGGCAAAAATAAAGTAAAAACACTGGTATAACAGTACCATATGTTTTGTTAAATAGTATTGTGCATCATTAACACAACCAATCTGTGACCACAAGTCCACTTGTTGATAAAATCGTGTGACCGAGTGACCGTTTGAGCGCCCTAATTGACCGTTTCTAATGCTTCTGGCCGTCTCAGCGAAACAGTTGAAACAAAAGTGAAAAACCATAAGTTGAACGCTTAAAGAGCTTATGTCTGTATTCAATGGAAAGGCGAAGATTGAGGGGACCAAATAGAGACGATTAAAATCAGGAAGAATTTTAATGGTACCTAGTATACCGAACTGTTTAAGCTAGCCGCGTCATATTACCTGCGGGATCATCAACTGAAGCTCAGACATCAGAGAACTAAGTTGGATATCGGGGGGAAATTCTTCGTGAATCATGTAGTCAATAGCTGGAGCAAGCTATCTCCAGCATTAATAGAATGCAGCATAGTAGGAGACATTAGTAAAGGCCTGCATAGGTGTTGCCTCGTACATTCTCCAGAATTATTGTAATTTTATTACACCATGTCGCCGTAATCTCGCACAGAGAATTCTTTGTCTTTGCTCCAATCTTTTGCAGAAACCGTGGAAGTTAATCAGACCTCGAAGTATCTGAGCTCTGGTTCGCTTACCGGTGCAGGAAACAGGAGGCTCGTTAGGCGGAAGACTGTACCGTCCTTAGAACTGAACCGGACCTGAACTGCTGTCTTCAAAAACTTTCGGTGTAGCCGTTCAGCTTCAGTACTACGTAATCACGATTTGGGAATCGTAAACGGTAATCGGTATTTGCAGCCATGAAAACGCCTTTATAGTAAATGTGAAGATTGCAGTGGAAAAATGTTTGGAGTGACTAAATTCCCTACCAAATGAGTCTCACTGTGACGGTCAACGGCATGAAAAAACGGCTACTCAAGGTGCTTCAACGGTCACTCCAGGGGACGTTTTTCGGTCGCCCGTGTTATGTAGAAATGGAACCATACCTTTCGTGTACCTTGATGACTCTGTGCACGATGGGAATATCCCGGCCTTCTATTTTGAACACGACGATGTCACCAGTGCGAATAGGCTCGTCGGGATAGTTTGTGAGATATAAAACATCACCACGATAGAAAGCTGGTTCCATGCTACCGCTGAAAAAGTTAAATGTATCGGCGGTAACATACCTCAGAACAACAACCAGAGGGCTCTCACTGTAACTTAATAAAATTAGACTCTTCCATAGCATTAGAGCTGAGGATACAACCAACAATATGTTTAGCACTTGGTACATAACCTGTGGACAGTAAAAAGCGAGGAGTTGTTACTTGTCGCATGTTCATCCTCCGAAAATCGTCAAAAAGATCAAGATCAAAGAGCCCCATTTCGCGATGACGTGTGCGAACGTGGCGAGAAAAATATGAGTACACAACTGGCGCGTCAAGGTCAGTTCAAGTTCAAGTTCGGGTGGGACTGGACCGATAGGGGAATCTCGTGAGTGTTCCATCTTGAGTGGATCGATGAGCCAGGATGTGATGAAGTATTAGCGTTATTAATGAATCTAAAACCGAACACTTGTATCGCAACCTTGCCAACCACTTAATTCTCAAGTTTCCTGTCCTTACAGTCCCTGCTGTGGCAGTCACGTGAAGTAAGTAAAGGATAGGAAGAGAAATCAAAGGTACGGAATAAGAAAGTGCACTTGAAATAAGAAATAATACCAATGCCTGCAGGAAAATAGAGAAAAGTGCATCGAAATATGAAGAAGCGAATTAGTCAGGAAAAGGGAAAGGTTTCGTGTTGCCACCCAAGAGTGTCAATGAACAATGAACAATGGTTTGTCACGGGTAAAAAGCATATGCTTGACAAGTCCCGCAGGATGGGTGGAGTAAACATTAAAGTTTATAGGATCATCGAATAAATAAATCGTTATTTCAAGCGTCCACCGCGTTGGATGCACTAATACATAACGATAGTTTTATTTGGGAATGAGACGTGCACAAACAAACTAATATAGAGAGGTGTTACAGTTCAGTAAGTGCGTGAGAAATAAGAAGGAAACAACAACGGTCGCTCGTTTGTTACTTCGCTCGACAGATGTGATAGGTTCAAGTTCAAGTTCAATTTGGACAGGAACGGTAGGAGAATTCCCATGTGTGTTCCTTCTTCAATGCGTCGTTGAACCAGGATGGAGTTCGCGGGAGCGGTTTGGAGCCGAGAGGAGCCAAATCAATACACACGAATCACATAACGGTCAACCAATCAATGCCCACGCGGCCTGCACTAGCAGTCCCCACTGTACCGGCCACGTGAATAGAATAAAGGTTAAGAGAAGGGAACCAACAAAAACAAAATAATGGTAATTGTAGTACAGGAGAGAATGTGTGGTTAAGACAATAATAGTAATAGATGTGAGGAGCCAAGGAAATAGATGTAAAAGTTAAGAACTAAACGGAAAGGTCTGAAACTGTAACCCAAGGGCGTCGAGTCGATGTTCAAACTCCTTCACCGTTGGTGCTAACACTACTTCGCTGGGTAGTGCGTTCCATGAGTCGATGACCCTGCGTGACAACCGAACGTCAGCTCTAACGTGATCAGATCTAGGCTTATGCAACTTCAGAGGGTGACCACGAAGAGAAGACATCTGAGCCGGCTGGAACAGTCCAGTTAGATCAGGCCCAATCTTGTTGGTCAATATACGGTACGTAAGAATCAGGTCTCCCCGAAGGCGCCTATAGTGCAGCGAAAACATCTGCAACCTGAGCAGCCTATCGGGATACGAGAGATGCCTCAATCCTTGTACCATTTTCGTACCAACCCTCAGAACTCGTTCAAGTGTCATCTTATCGCGTACCAAGCATGGAGGACAGGCCTGCAAGCAGTACTCCAAGTATGGCCTGACGAAGGCTGAGAACAATATAACGAACATTTCATTTGTTATAATGCCGAATGACCTGCGGATCATCCACAGCATTCGGAAACCCTTACGGGTAGCATTTGTCCAGTTCTCGCTGGATTTGAAGTCAGAGGATAACGAGATACCCAAGTCAGTTTGTTCAGTCACTTGACGCAATACAGTTCCGCCAAGTACGTAAGAAGTTGTGGGAGTGCTTGATCCTATGCGCAGGACCGAACACTTTGCAAGATTGACTGGCAGCTGCCACAATTCTGACCACTCCCAAAGCTTGTCCAGAGCTGTCTGTAAAGCCGTGGGCCCAACAGAACCGCTCACTGTTAATCCAATTTAGTTACATCCAAGCAAATCACGTGGACACTACTGCGTGTATCCTCACCGCCACGTTGCGGATAGTGCCGGTAAGCAAATGGTTAAGTTTGCATTACGACATCCTATAAGTGCAAAGGAGCATAACGAGTAATGGAAATTTGAAAGCGTTACATCATTGCGTTTTTTGCTAAGCTAATGTAGAAGCAAGGTTAACGTGAGTCGGAAGGGCATTGCAGGCACGGGACACACGGAGAGAGAAAAAGTTGCGTCGACAATCAACTCGACTGTAGTGCGTAGCCAGTTTGAGCAGATGACTTCCCGGGTTGGTATTTCAACTAAACTGAAACAGTTTGCGACATGGGTGAGTAGGGTTCGTCAACATTAAGTAATCCATGATTACGTCTCCTAGCTGACGTCGATATTCACCACTGTACAATCTCAGGAACTACAAACTGCGTTCGTAGGAGAGAGGAAACGATCCTCTAACGAGTTTGGTCGCTCTACGTTGCGGATCTTTAAGTGCATCGACGTCGCGCTTGTGCCATGGATGCCAGACCTGCATCGCATATTCCACTTGCGGCCTCACGTAGGTATTCAGCATTTGCGAAAAGAATAGTGACTCGACATATCCGAAGGCGGTTCTTAAGATACTAAGCTGTTGACTGGCTCATTTTGATGCCTTTTCAGCCTGTCGCGAGCAACCACGGTCGTCGTGCACGATCACCCCGAGGACATTTTCTTGGGAACCACGTCGTACCTGCTGGTCTCCAAGTCGATATTCATAGATAAGCTGCTGACGTATGCTTATAAGTTTCCACTTGCTCACCTTGAAATAGAGCCGGTCGTCGGCTGACCAAGCATAAGCCCTGTCGAGATCGCTTTGCAAGGCCATGTGATCATCCGATGTCCTGATATCTTGCCAAATTTGGATACCATCTGCAAATAGTAGGAAATTCGACTGCAGTAGGCTGTAGAGATCGTTACTGAAGGTTAGGAATAAACTTGGCCCCAGTAGCGATCCTGTCGGCACGCCACACTGGACGTCGATTGGATCGGAAATGGGTCTGCGGACTCACACATTCAGCTGAGGTTGAGCGAGGAAGTTGCCGATCCAACCGGATATAGGGGTATTGATTTTATAGCTTCGAAGATTGTGCAGGAGAATGCGGTGGTCCATACGATCCACTGCTTTCGAGAAGTCCAGCTAGACAACCTTGTCTGCCACTTTGGCATCGGCGGACTCTATCCAGCTTGCTCAGACTAGCAGCGTTTGTAATGCTGGATCGATTTCGGCGGAATCCGTGTTGCTGTGACACTATGATGTTGGTGCTCTCAAGCTATCCCACGAGCGCCTCTGCAAGAATACGTTTGATCACTTTGTATAAAAGTAGGATTGTATTTCGAGGGCCCCGAACGTTAAACATTTTTGTAAAAAGAGGTGACTGGTCCGTGTTTCTACATTGCCGGAACCTGCATTTCATCGCGAGCGTAGTTGAAATAACTGGGCCAATGGTTCGATAAGGTTCACGGTCGCTGCCTTTAAGGCCTTCGCTTTGATGTCCTCCATGCCAGGCGAGTTGTGAACGCGCAAAGAAATTAGCATTTTCATCACATTGGCTGCCATGAACGATACTTGGTTTTACCCTGGTGTCGATAGAAGCTGTGTAAAAGCGAGTGAAAGGATGACTCACGCCGGAAAGCATGGGTGCAACGTTGGCGAAGCAAGTTGGCTGCATCTTGTGCGCTTTGCGCAAGCCCACCTGTTGCGCATAAAACCGGGATACAGCGCTGCACTCTGTGGAGCATTTTGACGTGTTTGTACGGCAACTAGGTATTTGTACTAAATTTCGACGCTAAGTTCTCTTGGTGCTGAGGTTTGTCTTTGCGGAGCAACTTGACGCAGTGGTTTCTTTGGGTTCTGTAAGCCTCCCAGGTCCGGTTACTTGGACAGAAATTGTAAGCGCGCCAGGCTGAACCACTTGAGGCATGCATTTTCCATTACGGTTCCTCAGGAAAGAATTCACTTGCTTCGGGCGAAGGATCTTGCTTTCTGACGCCTTGCCACTAGTTCAGTGAATTAGGTGACGCACAACATCCAGGCGACATCGGGCGGCTTCTCGGCCAGGAAGGACCAGGCTGTTTCTTGAAGGAAGTTGTACAATTTTTCGTAATGTATAACGACGTAGGTTTTCACGTTGTTCTCACTGATGCATTCCGAGTAACAGATGTAACGAAACAGCAAAGTCGCGTGATCGTTACGGCCAAGTGGTGCATCTATGCTCACCCTCTCGACCATTAGTTCCTCGTTTGGGGGTACAAGGTCCAAAACAGAGGGTGTGTCACTCGTTTGGAATCGCGTGGGTGAGGTGACATGGTTGTACAGAGGTACCTCGGCGACCACCTCTTGCAAATCCACTTGGAATTGTTCGCATTGCAATGCCTGAACTTTGATTGCGTGCAGGTTGAAGTCTCCAATCAGAAGTACGTGACTGTATGGTCGTGCCAAGACTCGTTTTATCGCGGTGATTAGGCATTTATCCATTTCCAAGGTGGACATTGGGGGCCGTAAACTCTTGCTAGTAAACACACATCACCACGTCTTAGATGCATACGACACCAAAGGACGTCGTCGACTTGTGTTTCTGTGTGCTTAATGCCATCCCCCTGCAGGTCTGATCGATAATACGGCAGCACTCCCCTCCTCTGCTAGGTCGATCGTTTCGTGTGGCAATCCTGCCGGGTTTTGCGCCCTCAACATCAGTGATTTCCGTGTTCAGCCATGTTTCGGTAGCCATAGCTAGGTCCAAAGCTTGGAGACCTGACGCATAGGAAGTTCGGTTAGCTCGCTGAGAAGACCTAGTGCACTGGTATACAAGCGGGTAAAAGCATCGGTGGTCGGAGGCGTGTGTGTAACTGTTGGTTTCCGTTGAGGGTCTATGTCGACCCTTGCGAAGTCGGCTGCCGATCGATTTGGTAGGACCGGTGATGCAGGGCCTAGCGCCAGTTCAGGTTGTTGTATAGAGTTCTCAGCGCCAAAAATAGGGTGACCATGCTGTCCTCCTTCAGCTGTCGGTGGGTTTCGGCATTGTTTCCCATCTGAGCTACACGGTGAGCGAATTGTTTTGGTAAGTTGCTTGCTTAGTGTTACATTGTCTACCTGTGGGCCAGTGCCTGTTGCCTTTATACATGTTTCGGACGGCCGCATTTCACGCTTTTTTACCACATTTTGAGCATCTGTTCTGCCATCCGTTCGGAGTGCAATGATACTTTCATCACTCGGGGACCACACCCTTTGTAGTTAGGTGATAGCGGTAAGCTTGAGGTCGAATTCGCGATAACATTTTCGAGTGCGAGTACTTCACGAATAAAACGCCACTCATCCCAGTCATGCGCTTTGACCTCTAGCTCGCACAGTGACGAGCTCCGAGACACCGTGCACAAAGATAGAGACTGCGTCTTATCGTTTACGGTGGTCATCCGGATTTTTTGCTTTTCTGGCGTTGGCTCCAAGGACATCTGGAACTATTCGGACAGTGCATGTGGTGATACGGAGGCGAGTGGATGACAAGAGAACTGCTTGTGCATCAGTAGCTGACTGAAATGTTACCTGGAGTAACCGCGGTTCACCGTAGGGTACGGAGTTTGGGTTACGGACGAGACGCATCATGCTGACTGGTTTGGCTTTAATCCCTATCAGTTGACACAGGGAGTCCCACTGTTTTTCTCATCTGGTATCTTACGTTTTATGGAGTTTGCCCGGGATTACGTCACGTAAGAGCATATAACCGTTAGAGAATTGTGGTAGTGTTTCATGTTCTCCTTTTTGGGGGACCAATGGCTGCTAGTTTCAGTTGATTAAATAATGGCGTCATGTGTCCGTGGTGGTAATGGCAGTAGTAACTCGTTTGGCAACGGCTGGGTTGCGATAGGAGGTACTTCCGTCCTTTTAGTGGCAACAATGAACCCGTATGTTGTCGGCCGTCTAACAGTGTTTAGTGTGGCGGGTGATTCTCTCTAGGTGTGCGGGGCGAATACATCGTTTTGAGTAGCCTCTAGTGTCGGGGTGGTTAAACCTGGATCTTTAAACTTACGCTGTGCTGAATTAGAGCTTGCTGTTGGGCATCGAGTTCGAGGCACTGGTTTGTCTGGTTCACGTAGAACAGCTTTTACGGCTGCTGCCTGCTCTACAACCTTGGTCAGCCTATCGTACTTCTGCGCCAACACAGTTATACCTCTGACGCGTGGAAGAGACGTACACTCAGTACAGAACCAATGAGTATCAGTCGTACTATTAAGCTCTTTTATCTAGCTAAGAGTAAGTAGTGCACCTTGAGAATGGAAGTATTTTCGGCAGCTTCTGCATTCTATTCTAAATAGTACAAATTTTACACAGTTGTCTATGCCCCAACTAAGCTTTATTTCGGTAGCTTTGGGCTTAGCTTTCCTTGGGCAAGCAGTACGTGCCCTTGTGACTGTCAGATCTGCGAACGCCGTTCATTGCAACGTCTGCACTGGTATGCTAATCCAAGTGCCGTCGGCCAAGCAGGTGGTCTAGCAGACACCTGTTTGATTGCTGAAGAACAAATCCAAGGTGGCGGACACAGACGGCATCTGGGCCAAGCAATGAGGTCTCCGACAGTAGCCTGATAATCTCCACCAGATTCGCACAGATGGAAGCATACACAAGAAAAACGAATTGAGGCAAATTGCACATATGGAAAACCGGTATAACACAGTAGTTCCAAAGCAAAAGTAGAATCCATCTAGGTACAGCAAAAATCCGCGGCGTCCGTGGGTAGAGCCAACATGCATTATCGTTGCCCCTCTAAGCACTTAACCGTAGACTGCTTGATAACACTTCCTGGAAGCATGTTTTAGAGCACAATGAGTCGGTGTGACATCCAGGTTTCGACCCTAATCCGACGGTATCGCGTTTTGTTCAGCGTCAAGGGATGACCGCGCAAAACGGCAACCTAGCGGGACCGCAGTTAAGATACGGTATGTTAGGATTAAGCCTCCGCTAAGCCTTCGGTAGTGCATTGCATGCGTTCCCATACTAAGTAGAAGCACTGGTACCACCGTCCCCATAATTCCTCAACTAACTTCCTACCAACCCGTAAAACCGGCTCTAGCTCCATTTTGTACCGGACGAGGCAGGGCGGACAAGCCTGGACGAGGTATTCCAGATGAGGCCGAACGAAAGACGAGAATCATTTCGCAAACACGCCGCCAGTCAAGACTCCGTACGAACGTCGTATTAACCGCAACATGCGGAAGCCACTGCTTACTACCTTCTTCCAGCTGTCGCCGGAGTGTAACGCCGAAGAGTGCAAAACGCCTTGAGCAACTTGGCTAGATACCCGAGGGAGTTCGTCCCCACCTACCAAGTACTTCGAAGGATGACAACCTCCAATTTGAAGAACGGTGCACTCTGCTTGATTTATGGGCCGTAACCATAGAGTAGGCCAGTCCAAAGCTTATCCAATGCTCGCTGAATAGCTACGGAACCCCCAGAAACCTCGACAATGTTCCACAGCTTCTGGTCCTCAGCAAATAACAGCGATGGTACCTCAAGCTCTGCAGGTAGGTCATTCACCTAGATAGCGAACAGCAGTGGTCCAAGGACCGTGCCCTAAGGCGCGCTACTGAAAACCGACTGCCTAAATGATAGGCCACGAGTACCCGTGCACACTGTTCTCTACCATCCAAGGAGGCAATAACCCAATGTATGGCACGACCAAGTACCCCATAGAAGGTCAGCGTTTGCGCGGGCTTCAAATGGGCTACCTTGTCAAGTGCCTTCGAAAAGTCGACGAAAGACACGTCGGGTGTGTGGCCGTGAACCACTGCTTCCGCCCAACGTTTGGGAGCCCAGTAGATTCGTCAGACACGAAAATCCGTGTTGTACATTGCTAAGTAGATTAAATCTACTCAGCTAAGTCTACAAGGAATCACACCAGTTCCGCGAGGCATTTGACTACTACACTCGTCCGACTAACTGGCCGGTAATTTGCAGGCAGGCTGCTGTCCTCCTTTTTTAATGCTGGGACAGATGACAGCTTTCTTACATTTGGAAGGTAATGCATAGCCGTCAAGCGATTTTTGCAACACCATAGCGAGCAGTCCACTTAGTTCGAAGCCAACTCAAGCAACAGTTTCGGGTGAATTAAATACGACCCAGAGGCCTTAGTAGGGTTCAGCTCTTGTAACAGTCTACGAACTTCCGTCTCCGCTACAATAAATTCAGGTAACCCTGAACTCTCTGGGACCTTGAAAACGAGCTCAACGCCTGACAAAGTGTTTTCCCTTACGGAAACTGCTGCATATTGACCACTAAGTACGCGGGCCTTGTCATAGTCCGGATGGACATGAGTACCGCCATCACGCATCAATACTGGAATTGACAAGTTCGAACCGCAGTGTTTTTGACATACGCGAACAAACTTTTTGGATTCTTTGAAGCTTCGTTTGCTACGTGCTTTCTGAAATTAAGCCGAGCCTTCCTTCTGTGTTGCTTACACCTGTTTTTAGCCTCACGGTACCCGTCATAAATATCGGTGGACGGAGCATCTCGGTAAGTCCGCCAACACTTAGACCGCTTTGTAAGCAGATGCCTGCCAGTGAAACCTATCCAAGGCGGCTGTGCCCGTACTTCCTTTCTTGTGAGTGGGATGAAGGTCCCAGACCTTTGTGATGTAGGGCATAACTTTATCCCAGGCCACCTGGACAGTATCAGCGCCTGAGATCTCACAACGGAAACCTGAACTCTTGGAGCTCATTGATTGAAAGTCTGCGTGCCATATATTTGGCAGTGTTCCAGGACGTGGTGGGTTTTCGCCTGGCAGGCGTTTCCCTATAAAAAGCCACAAATGTCCGCTTAACAACACTGCAACTTGGCGGATGTGACTCGCTACAAGATAGTCACAGCTAAGCATTTCACACTGACGCAGTCCTCAGCCTCCTACATCCAACCTGTGCAACTAATTCTACTATGAAGAATGCTATGTTGGAGCACAGGTCATCCCTATTGCGTAATGGTTGTTGGTTGCAACAAAACCTTGTTTAGGCTCCTGTGCTCACGGATCACTACCTGGCGAAATTACCCCAACTTGTGTTTTGACGGATTTTTGCGCGCCACAGCGCCATGATGTCCCCTGTTCTGACTATTACCTGACAATATGCTCACCCATATGGGCTTCATCTTTTCTTTTATACAGTTCATTAAAACGAAATGTTTTAACATTCCAAAGAAGCCATGCTTGTGTGCATATATGATCACGCCTTTACAGGTGTGTCTCGTTTTACTGAGAATATACCATTTATTTATTTATTTATTTACCGTAAAAGCCGTGCCATTTTGTCAGGAAGTGACAGGACCCGTGGATGATACAGTCCCGCCCCATTATGCATCAGCCAGCGAAAATTATGGAGGTATCCTGACTGCGACTAACAGAACCAATGATCAGTCAATAAGAAGCATTGCCAATTGCAGCTTGGCTTTCGAATGCGTTGATTGCAGTGTTCCAGGACGTGGTGGGTTTTCGCCTTGCAAGCGTTCTCCCTATAAGAAGCCACAACTGTCCGTTTAACAACGCTGCGACGTGGCGGAGTTGACTCACCACTGAATAAAGTCACTGCCAATAAGCTCACACTCACAAGCCGACCATCACTATATACTACCATGATGGATAGGCCCCGATACATTCCTATCTGCATATTTCGTCGCCACGTCATTTTCTGCGCATTCACCATTGTTCTTTACGTTACACTGACATGAACCCAGCGTATCGTGTAATCGCGATTGAGCGTGTTCTTCACCAGCTCTTTTATAATTGAGCAGTCCTAGTTCTGGATCTATTAATGCCTGAATTGTTACTGCACTTTATGGCAGAACGAATGCACCAACACGAACGTGTCCGAACTCATGGCAATGGGCTATCTTCATTATTATTTCTGTCCTATTTGTACAGTTTCAAATAGGAACGTATGAACAACCTCCGATTGTCACTGTTACAATTGCCAAGACATGTCTGTATAATTGCACTTATTTGATCAGGCCCTCGCGGGCATGCCTTTCATAGCCAATAATAAATATTTATTTATTTATTTATTAATAAGGGGACTGGTAGCGTCTAGACAGAGTACAACTGAAGACCAAGCAAACATGATCACTGGAACCCATTGGAGGTCCGTAAATAATGTCACGAAGAACATCGAGTGGCTTTTCAGATATAAGGTCTAAGATAGACGGAACTTGGTCGTCCATGTACCTTGTGTGGCGTTCAATGAACTGATGCAAGGGTACTTGGAGCGCGTGCTCAAGCAGATCAGTGCTGGATGTGCTTGCCGTTGCGTTGCAAGGAAACTCTGCACAGTAAACCTCAGGGAGTTTGAAGTCGTCCATCACCAAACACCTGTTCGCGGACTGGGAGCGAATAAAGTCAAGTACTTCTTTGGATACGCTCCCAGGGCTTCTGTGCACCATTACAAACGTAACCTGAGCCGAGGATGTGTTTAACGCAGCCGACAGAACTTCAACAGTTTCCCTGCCGAATGCATTAAGCAACTCTTCAAATGTCAAGGTTACAGCTCATACAAAGAGTGACGCCTCCTCCCTACCAGCCAGCGGAGCGATCGCGTCTAAGTAGTGCGTAGCCAGACAGAAGTATTTCACCATCAGTGATGTCCTGAGACAGCCACGCCTCAGCAAAACGGATGACACTCATCTACAAGCAAGACTAACCTACACCTTATTCCTTAGGCTGCGCACATTACTTAGCCCTATCTGAAGGTATTCCTTAGGTCCAGACCTGGGTCGTGTGTTACCAGAATGGGCAGTGGTAGGGCGGAAAAAGACCGCCGGCTAACCATCCGAAAACCCACTAACCGGACCATTGGTTCACCGGACGTTCGCTTGCTTTGGAGGTCCTTGATGGCTTCCCATAGTTTCGGCCTACCGGCTAGTGGAAGGTCCGTCTGAATACTAACATTTGTGCCATTCAGTTTAGAAGCAACTTGCATGAGAACGTTGCGTTCCTCCGGGGTAGTTAGTACAAGATGAAGTAGCCGCGGTCGAGGGCTTGGTACATAAACTTGGACGTGCCCCAATCTACTTCGCTTTCTGCCACTAAGGCCTGGAAAACCAGGCTGACGAAGCTTCGCTACGCACATTTTAAACCATTGGAAGTCGTCCAACATGCGCTCAGTAGGAAGGACGGAAGTGGATGCAGACGCGTTACGGAATTTAACGCTACTATCCGTGAACCATTCACCCCGATGAGATGCATTAACCCCACCGGTATTTTAGTCTACACTTGGAGCAGGTGGCTGCACCATTGATGCTGGGACTGTCTTTATCTCCTCAGATGATGTAGCAAAGGCAGCGTATGTTTTCGCACCATTGTCACTGCGTTACCTTTTTCAGATCATCTATTCCACCGAAAGGCTTTATGGCAGCTTTGGTCTGCTCTTTCTCCTTGATAGAGGGAGCAAGGTCCTGTGACGTCTTGTCGTTTTGAGCAGAGTCAGGAATACCGTCCGTACGTGCTTTCTCCGTGAGAGTCAAGACATTCGGCAGCTTTGGCTGATAAGTAGAGCGTGTGGGAAGCTTCGCTTTCGCACGACCGTCAGACAGGTTGACAAATAACGACACGGCTTGTTTCCGGTGCTGAGACAACTACACCTTCTTGTTTAGCAGAGAGCTTATGGGGTTGCCTGGCTCTCGTTCGCTTTATTCGATGGAACCTTTGAACCAGCAATTCGGCGTAGATCAGGGTAGCTATAGGTAGGACGTCCGAAGCAGCATTATTTCGTGGTCAGCCGCCATGGGGTCGGGGACCCTAAAGATTGGTGCCACTAGTTGATCTCCAGTGTACGCGATCAAATCTGCGTTGTTGGAAAACGGAACCGTCGTCATGGGCAGCTCAATCTGGAGGCAAAGATCGGACAGCATCGAGAACGAACGCACTACATTTCGAAGCTGGGTATCAAGAGATTCGTCTCCCGCACGGAAGGCCGAGTGGCTTTGCCGGCTGCTTCAGCAGTTGGCACTACTGAAAAGCAAACTTTTCGCTGGAGGCCAGCGCTTCGTACTGCTCGGTATTCAGATCCGTACAAGGCTGGTGGTACCAACGTTTGCAGCGTCGCACTGCATACCGCCGGAATCGTCAGTTACTGGCCTGTTGCAGCTTGAACTGCCACAAGGTGCGATATCCTCAGAATCCAAGCCATCTGGCATAACGGCCTTGGTGCATTGAAAGACCGACATAGTCGTAACCAGAGTGGAATTATAACGCGTACACTAGTTAAACGACTGCAATAAAGAGGCAGAAGCTGGGTGCAAAACGGTATTAAAACTGGGAACAACCGGAAAAATTATTAGTAAGCGCCAAAGACGAGTTGACCAGAACCGCTATAATCGATCCCAGAAATCATAAATCAGAGGATAGTCGGAGATAGAGAAATTCCGTTTCAACCGTTTATTCAAACAATGCTTTCTGCTATATTGTAACTGAAAATCTGGATCCGTAAGGCATGTCAAATAATCGAGCTACGGCGTCTACTCACAAGTTCAGCTGAGACTGAAACCATAGCGTAACGCGCTTATCTACCCATGAAATTCTTCTACTCTTCGCTTCATGGTCTAGTCTACAGACCTTGGCCGATCGTTGATGGATATCGACCAGCGTTCACGTGCGCCTCCTTACCTTCCCATTGTTAGCGTTGTAGGTGCGTCTGTGTGTGCATGCTAATCCTCGGCACTGGTTCTGTGCGTGTGCGGCTACCGACGACTTTGGATCTCCAACCCTACTCTTCGCCGAACATGACACGTTCAACCCGGAGCGTGTGTCGCACCCCCTCCCCCGTTCACTGGTCGCTCGCCCAAACACCATGTTTATGCGCGCCATTAAACTCTCACCCTGTGATTGGACCATTCATTGAATGGTCAACGCCATCATTCTTAATATTCGTAGCACTCAGGTGTGGTGACTTGTTCCTTTGATCGTCCGGCGTAGACAACTCGTTCCCTCCTATTGTTAACTGACACCTTGTTGTCAACTTGCATACACCGGGATACTGAACAATTGAAGTATGTCCCAATTATCAACTGTATATATTTTAATAGTACCGTAGTATTTGTGATCCGACTTGTTTTGATTTCGGGATCTTTGGCTACGCGTTATTCAACGTTCACGGTGGACGTTACAGTATTCAATTGGTTCTAGTTTCAACCGATTGCTTAATTGTATCCCTCGGTTTGGTGCTACTCGCATCCGGAAGTGCTAAATTGGTTCCTCTTCGCAGTACCAGTCACCCGCGCATCCACCCAGACAATGGACTCATCCAAGTCAAGGCAAGTCCCTCTTAATGCTGTCTCTCACCCTGGCTCTCGGGTTAGCTCTAGAAATTCAGCGGTACGCGCTCACAGCCCCTGCTTGCTGAGTTGAAAGGAAAGCAGCTCAAGGAGGAGCTAGAACTAGAAACTATGGAGCAGGAACTTAGCAAACAGCGTAGACTGTTGAAGCTAGACAGGAAGTCGAATTCGCCCAGCGTAGCGCTTTGCGGGAAGACGAACAAGGCGATGTAGACCTGCCCGCACTCCCTATTTATTCGTCAAACAGAGTTGATGAGTTTGTCACGGAATGTGCTGCGGTGGCTGCGATTCAACCATCCGCCGATTGTTATGACGATTTGCCGATTGATCCCCACTGCCAGGTTGGGAAACGCTATAGCGTCCGCTCTCGTCCCACTTATTGCGGAAGCTGGTCTCCCCAAAGTAGAGCTGGCTTATTTCGATGGGCACCCAACTGACTACTGGTGGTTCGCCAAGCAGTTTGATTTCTATGTGGAGAGCAAGGTGGTAGATGACGGAATACATCTGCTCTACCTCATTCATTACTGTAAAGGACGAGCTAGACTGGCTATTGGCAACTGCGTAATGCTGCCGCCCGGTCAGGGTTATGAAAGAGCTCGACGTATCCTTCGAGACCACTTCGGGCAAGCACACTACATTGCTAGGGCATCGACAGAAGGCCTACTTCAAGGCGCAAAGTCCATTCCCAACGACGCAGATGCCCTGTCGCAATTGGCCATTAAGATGGAGAACTGGCACTTGGTCCAGCCCGGATTGAAGGCGGTAGCTTGGCTGGTTCGTTTCAAATGCTGGTTACTATCCCGTCACAATGCGCATCGGGTACTTGCTAGAGGTCCGCTGTTAGTTTCCGAGATAGAAGATGCCAGGAAAGACATCCTGCGCATGGTGCAACGCGAGACGTTCAGCAACGAACTGACAAACCTTAAAGCGTGCAGCAATCAATCGACCCACCTTAGTTACCCATGGAAAAAACGAAACCCAATCCGTCGCCTGTACCCAACTCTGCTCGAGGGAAGTATCTGCGTCGGAGGGCTGTTGAACTACACGGACTACGAGAAGAGTTTGAAGTAACCAGATATCCTTCCCAGTAGGCGCCCAGTTGTCGAGGCGCTGGTGCGTCTTTTCCACGTCTCAGAAGGCGACGGTGGAGTGCATCAAGTGCTAAGTGCGCTCCGCACCAAGTGCTGAATACTGCATGGAGCGGAAACAGTGAAGCGAGTGGTCGGAAGCTGCATCCGCTGCTGGAAGTGCACCGCCACTGCGTGCCAGCAACAATTGGCACCATTACTACGTGCCAGGGCGGAAAATGGTTGGTTTCCTTTCAAGATTGTGGGTGAGGATTACCTTGGCACTATTTTTGTAAAGCGAGTAGGGACGGTGTACATTAGAACGAACTCAGGTATATTAAAAAGAGATGTCAGAAAGGTCTGCCGCCTGGAGGGCGATGAGTAGCAGCGCTTAAATCTGGATTGCAGTGCAGGGTGGTAATCATGGAAAACGGCTTTCACCTAAGCGCTTCGATGCCCCAAGACGCCCACGAACGGCGCTTGGTGGGAGTCATAAAAAGCGGCTCCTGCCAAGACGCTTTCGTGTGGTTGCGTTGCTTTCCCTTCTGTTTTTCTAAGGAGCGCTACTGTACGCAGTTGTAGGACTGAGAGCCAGAGTGGAGTCGGGGACGTACGAGACGTCAATGGCAGCAGAATTTCGGAGGCAGCGTAACGCGCTTATCTACCCATGAAATTCTTCTACTCTTCGCTTCATGGTCTAGTCTACAGACCTTGGCCGATCGTTGATGGATATCGACCAGCGTTCACGTGCGCCTCCTTACCTTCCCATTGTTAGCGTTGTAGGTGCGTCTGTGTGTGCATGCTAATCCTCGGCACTGGTTCTGTGCGTGTGTGGCTACCGACGACTTTGGATCTCCAACCCTACTCTTCGCCGAACATGACACGTTCAACCCGGAGCGTGTGTCGCACCCCCTCCCCCGTTCACTGGTCGCTCGCCCAAACACCATGTTTATGCGTGCCATTAAACTCTCACCCTGTGATTGGACCATTCATTGAATGGTCAACGCCATCATTCTTAATATTCGTAGCACTCAGGTGTGGTGATTTGTTCCTTTGATAGTCCGGCGTAGACAACTCGTTCCCTCCTATTGTTAACTGACACCTTGTTGTCAACTTGCATACACCGGGATACTGAACAATTGAAGTATGTCCCAATTATTAACTGTATATATTTTAATAGTACCGTAGTATTTGTGATCCGACTTGTTTTGATTTCGGGATCTTTGGCTACGCGTTATTCAACGTTCACGGTGGACGTTACACTTAGGATGAATACCATAATTTTTCCTTGTTGAGCGCGTCGTTGATACAGGAGTTGATGGGGTTACTCAGTCTTCCGGATGGAGCTAAACGGGAAACACCCGAAAAACACCCTGGTCCAGCACCTTATGCCCACGTTCCTGCCATTAGCTATGCCAGTTATGTGCAGTAAGTACGAAAGGAAGTAAAATCGAAGGGAATGCTGTTAAATGAAGCGGATACTACCAATGATGAGAGAAAGTACAGGAAATATTATCGAAGTATGAAGATGGGAATTAGTCAGTAGAAAGGGGTTTTCATGTTGCCACCCAAGAGAAACTAGTCGACGCGCAAACCCCTTAACTGTAGGTTCCTTGATAACATTCTCTGGCAGAAAGTTCCAGCGCCCGATGACGCGACGCCATAACATTTTCTCCACTCTAAATATATCGGACCGCGGTTTGTCCAGCTTCATAGAGTGCACGCGGAGACCAGTTAACCTAACAGCACTAAATAGCCAGGACAAACCAGGGCCAACCTTCCCACACAAAATACGGTAGGGTAGAATTAGGTCCACTCTATTCCTTTGGCAGTGCATTGAATGTATCCCCAAACTAAGTAGGCCTTCGGGGTACGTTTTTCCTCGTAACCCCTCGACCAACCTAGTCCCAGCACGCAACCACTTTTCTGGTGCCATTTTTTCCCGGGCAAGGCATAGTTGACGAGCCTAGACACAGTGTTCTAAGTGAGGTCACACAAACGCTGAGAAGAGCTACACAAACATAGTAGCCGTAGGGTCCCTGGAGAACGACGGATAAACCACAACAGCAGGAGCCCTATACTAGGCGCCTTCTTTCAGTTGTCACCAGCGTGTGGTGTGGAACATTGGACGGCACCCAGATCAACCTGATGAGTCACGTGAGGAAGTTCACTCCCATTGAACGCTTAACTTGTGGAAGAATCAGAAGGTCCGATACGCAGCACTGAACACTTTGCCCGGGTTAGGCGCAGTAACTACAAGACAGATCATTCCTAGAGTCTATCCAGAGCCGTTGAAGAGTCACACGACTTCCAGAGATATCAACAATATACTAGATCTTAAGGTCAGCACCAAATATGAGCGATGATACCTAAAGCTTCCAAGGAGTCATTCAAGTAGCCTGAGAACAGTAGTGGACCTAGGACAGAGCCATGCGGAAGGCCGATCCGTACATCTTGTCGAAACAACAGGCCACTTCCCACACGAATCCATTGTTCCCGTCCATCCAGAAATGCTGACACCCACCGGAGAGCGCGACCAGATATACCATAAGTCCTCAACTTCACTGAGAGTCGCGAATATGGGACAGCGTCAAAGACCTTGGCCACATCAATGAACACCACACCTAAAGCATGCCAGTGTCTACGGCTTCAGCTCAGTTCTCACGAGGCACCAGCAAGTTCGTTTGTTACAAAAAGCCTTTACAAAAACCATGTTGCTTGACGCTAAGCAGGTTAAACCAATTCAAATGATTCTCCACTTTACCTCGTACAAATTTTTCAAGGAACTTAACGACCACGCTACTCAAGCTAACTAGCTTGTAGCTAGCCGATAGACCTTTACCATGACACCTGAAAATCCGGCAGACAACAGCCTTCTTCCATTCGGTAGGTAACACACAGCTGTTACGTAACTTCTGAAACACACAAGTCAGAGGTCCACCAAGCTCCACTGCCGATTCTTACAACCAAGTTGAATGAACAGATTGGGGCCCGGGAAACTTAGTCGGGTTCACTACCCGCAAAAACCGGAGAACTTGAGGCTCAGTTACAGAAATTTCATCCATCCAAGAGTCCTCAGGGACTCTTGAAGCTAGTTCTCTACGTAGCGTATTTGGTTGGCGGACAAAGTGGCTTGAATATCGCGCACTATGCACGCATGCATTGTCATAGCCGCTACAGGCATGGGTTCTATCTGCTCGAAGCAATGGCGGCATGGGCGCATTCGCACCACAGCATCGTATAACGTAAGCGAAGTTTCTTGGGATTGGTCGAGACAGTATCAGCTAATGACTTTTCGTTATGAAGCCGGGCCAATATAAGATGCAGCCTACACTCATTTCGAACCAGCCGATGCCCGTCATAAGTACTGTTCGACGGTGCCTTTTGATACGCTCGTCAGCACCTGGACTGCCTCTTTAGCAGCCACTTCCTCGCGGAATCTATCCACGGAGGATGGGCTCTCGATTCCCATCTTTTACCAGTGGGATGTGAGGTGCAGAAATGTCAATGGGGTAAGCCCAGCGTTTATCCCAGGCTGTTTAAGACCAGTTCCAAGGACAGTAAAGTTTAGCTGAGGATGTTACGATAAGCGAATCTTGTGGCTGCTCCTCCTTAGGCAAAGTGTTACATTAGGAATGCGTAAGGTTTTCTGAGTATATCGATTCTAAGACCGGTTTGTGGCCGTTTTGCGTTACCCCGTTTTGCCTGTGTAAAACTGTAAATAACGCTATGTTTTACTTGTACACCTAGGCTACCAGTATGGTTTGTTGAAGTGGTTGCTAAGTTCGATTTCTTGCGTGGACCATGGCCACTTTGCTTGGCACTCAAGTCGAATTCATCGCGCTATCACTTTGTGGGTTGTAGCTTTTCGAGCGTCTAGCCAGCAACTTTCATCGGTGTCGTTCTTTCATAGCTAGGCGCACAAAGAACCATTTGTTGTACAAACCTAAAGTTCTTTGAACTACTGTGTTTTAAAGTCACCGCTTGTTTCTCATGTTTCACCTCCCGAACACTTTTCGTTACATTCCTTGTTTCATGGGTTCATTCGTTGGTAGAAACTGTAGAAAGTTCCTTGCCAGCTCCGTTACTTCCCAAACATTGCGTGGGTTGTTGAGAGCATTGCGGAACAAGGTGCGACAGTGAACCGCGGTAGTTGTGCTGAGGGCAGCAAACTACTTTCATGGAGCCAAATCGGACCGCACAATGATTCAAAGCGGTTTGAAAAGTGCCCACGGTGACCCCAAGTTGCATGCTTCGTCTTAAGACACGGAACGTTTTCAGCAAACTATCAAGTTTACCTGTAGAAATAGATTGAGCGAATATCATGCCGCAGCGGCGAGGACGGTAATCCCAAGGATATAGGTTCAGGCGTTGAAGCCGTAGGTGATGTTCTGCAGCTCTAGAACGGATTGCGATCTACGGAAGGTTTGGATCATCCGCGGAGATTAAGCCGTCGGTCTGCAGTTCGGATGGCAAGTCATTGATAAAGTAAAGGAAGGTTTCGTGGCTGAGTATAGAACACTGGGGATCCCGCTGTTCATGTGAATTTGATCAGAAAGCGCTTCCTTTATGTCAACCTGTATGGAGCGGCCGCACAGGTAACCGGAGACCCGAGAACAACACTTCCCAGTGACGCCTATCCTCCGGCGTTTGAAGAGCAGCAGCTCATGCGGAACCTTGTCTAATGCCTTGCTGAAATCAACAAACACCACATACAGGCGCTTGCCAGTATCTAAGGACCTTACCTGTTTTTCTTAGACACCATCAAATTTGCGGCGCATGAACGCGCCCTACGATTAGCATGCTAAGCAGGATGGATGAACTCCAAATCTTCGAGATGAGGGCGAAGGGCTCGTTTCTTCATCCGTTTCATGACTGCACAAAATTGAAGTCAGGCGGACGCGATACCGGCTGACTAAATCATGTCGGTTACCTCCTTTGTAATCATGTTGGACGATCTCCATCTTTCAGGCAGTTGGATCAACCCAACTTCAAAGGAACGACAGAAGGTTTGGCAGACAGGAGCAGCAATGTGCCCAGCCACGCTATTGAGGAACCGTATGTGTAAACCATCAGGACCAGGAGAAGAATACGATTCTAGGTCAAAGGAAATCACCTTACAACGTCAGTATGCATCTCCTCGAGCTCTAAAATGGAAGGAATGGGCGCAAGGCTGTCCGTGACTGGCGGTTCGGTCGAGCAGACCGACGGAACTTTCTGGGCCGAAACGTTATATTTGCTAACATCTTCGTAATTAGGTTCACTTGCTCGCAGGAAGTCAAGGCAAGGGCAACACTGCCAACTGTGGTGCCACTTTTAAGGTATGTGAAGAACACCTTGGATGTCTTTCAGGAAAGTGCAGCTACTGACAGCAAGTGTTGTTGGCGTTTCTCGTGTTTTTTATGATGCAAGCATTTCTACCCATTTTGTAGTAGTCGTAGTAAAGCTCAGATTGCGTCATGCTGCAACGATCCCACAGTTTGCGTCTTCTTTTCATTATTGGCTTCAATTCGTGGTCAAGTCCATGGTGGCCTTCGGATTGGCGTCTTAGTTTGAAGAAGAGGGTAACTTCTTCCATGAGCAACGTCAGCTTAGTGTGCATGTGGTTCCACGCGTCGTCAACGTTGAGTGTTGAAGAATATTACAACCGATAAAGTTTGCCGCCGTTTTCAGACGAAGTGTATCGGCACGCTTTCAATGCCGAGGGTCGGCCTGTTGGCTGTGATGGGAGACGCGACGTGTGCAATGGAATGGGGCAGTAAAGGGTTCGCTGCTGCAAGCAGGACCTAGGATTGAAAGGTTCGCGTTGCCTGGTTGCGCTGGGGAGAGCACGAGATCTAGGATGCGAGGCGTCTAAGCTAGAGGATACGGGTTGGCATACTGGAATGTTAAAACCCCTTATAATGAAGAAAGGCTTAGAGTACCTTGGCCTCAACGGAGTCTGAAGGTCGCTCACAAAGTAGCAAGCCCCAGCCATTAGCAGGAACATTGAAAGTCACAACACTGAGGTTGTCCTTATCGGCACCACGCCTCTTGATCGGGTTCAGCAAGTGACCTCCGGATCCTAAAGACGCTCCGCAGACGACATCAAAGATGAAAGAACTCCGTCCATCCTGTACACGCCACTAGAGGGCATCGAACTCATCGCCGTTGTCACTGGTTGCCTTGACTACAGGTGCTTTGATACTACCCTTCCAATAGGCTATTAAGCCACGGCCGCACCAACACCCCTGTCTATCGGATCGGGAGAGGTGGTATCCGGGGCTAGACACCTCTGAATTAGCGACGTCTGTAACTTGCCAGGTTTCACTGAGGGCCATCAAGTCTGGACGGGTCTCTAAAGCGATCAAATGTTCATCCAAGTTATTCTTTAGATTGCCTAAATTCGCGGTTGAAACGCGCAGCCTACTTGGGTGCCTTACTGCTTCGAGATGATGATAATAGGCCTTCAAATGGCGCACGGGTCTTGCAAACCACGCGAAGATCCTCGATATACTTGTCTGTTTCTCCACTTCACCAGCGAGTTCGTAGCTCCTCAACAGCCTTAAACATTTTCATCCGACTCGCTGGAGTAACATCTCGTAATACGTAGCATTCCACTTTCACGTGGTTCACCTAACCCATTGACGTGCAGTTACTCTATCCTCGCTTCGGCTATGACCTGGCTTCCTTCACCACAAACCCCAAGTAACAGACGGCCCGGCGGTTAATGCACCATACATTTATAATCAACAACAAACGGCATCTACTACGTAATTAACCCGGCTATTACACTCACCGTCCGCCGCGTCTTTATGGCTTGTTGTTGACATCGAATATCGCCATGTCATAGTGGTCCCCTTAATCTACTGAGGCACCACTGAGTTAGCCTATCCAACAACTTTTGCTTCATACTATTGCATGCTCTACTAAGCAACACTAGAACCGGCTATCGCCCGACTTCCTTCACGTTAACACTCACCCACTTAACTGACTGCCGGGCAGTACAGGTTCAACAAATAAAGGTATATTTTTAAACGGCTAAAAGCTGTGCATTTGCGAAGTCAGCGCATAATGTACAGTAAGCATACGCTCTTACATAAGTACTGATTAAGTTAGATCTGTTTAACCATTGGTCGCGACTACTGCACCAGCACGGTGGTACTAGCTTTCGTGTCAAGTAATAGTTAAATAAACAATTACTTCGGTTGCTTGCAAATTGAGAACAAGGTTCAACACCTTCCGTTATATAGTAGATAGATTCCACAGTCGATCGTCATCCCTAATATATCGACTGCGTTCCTTTTCCCAAGGGTCCGTTTGTGCACCTCTTTATTACTCTACGCCAACGCTGTAGGAAGGGTGACGATCGACTGTGGAATCTATCTACTATATAACGGAAGGTGTTGAACCTTGTTCTCAATTTGCAGGCAACCGAAGTAATTGTCTATTTTACTACTACGTGACACGAAAGATAGTACCACCGTGCTGGCGCGGTAGTTGCGACCAAAGGTTAAACAGACCTAACTCCATTAGTACTTATGTAAGAGCGTATGCTTACTGTACATTATGCTCTGACCCCCCAGGGCACAGATTCTAGCGAAGTTTAGAGCTATAATTTTATCGTCTATTCGCTTGGTTATGGCATGTCAGCAGTCGCAGGCTTCTCCATCGACACGGAAACATGACTGTTTTGTGACATCAACTGGGTGGTTCGGTTCAACCCTGTTCCAGCAAATGTTTAGCGACAGTGCTCCAGGTCTTGGTGGGTTTTCTCCTGGCAAGCCTTCTCCCTATAAAGTCACTAATGTCTGCTTAACAGCACGGTGACCAGGCGGATGTGACTCGCCTCTTACTAAAGCCAGAGCCCCATGATTTTTTCAACCATCCCACCACACTCCCGCCACGGACATCTCTCAAGCCTTCTCATATTAAGCACGCGATCAATCACCATTTTATTGGCACATATTCCAACTGGAATAACAAATAGACACATGCACTTCTACATTCATGTGTCAGCTGGGTGGTTCGGGTTTAACCCTTTCCAGCAAATAGTTCGGCGGCAGTGTTTCAGGACGTGGTGGGTTTCGCTTGGCAAGCGTTCTGCCTATAAAAAGCCACAAATGTCTGCGTAACAACACTGTGACGTGGCGGTCGTGACTAGCCACAAAATAAAGTCACTGCCCCGTGGATATCCGCATAAGTCTCTCCAACCCACGGACACCAACCGCCTACTCGCATATTGATGACAATATCAGACATTGAAGATTGGAGCAGCACAACTACAAGCACAAAATACACAGCTACATCCACATACACACACAATGACATACATACATACCCCCTACACAAACTGCTATGGCAAACACATCGGAGTTTTGCATATTCTTGATCATGCATCGTAATGTTAAAAGGATCATGCCTGTAAAGGCGTGCCTCACCTTGTTGAGAATAAAAGATTTATTTATTTATTTAACTCTCAGCTCCAATGTTCATGTCTGACATGCAACACGATATATACATTTCCGAAATTTAATTATGACTTTAGCATGATCATGCCTACATAGGCGTATCTCGCACTACACAGGAATAAAGCATTTATTTATTTATTTAATACCTTTTGGACTGCTTACAGGAACCATGCAGTTGCTCCTCCTGAAACTGGCGGTAATTTATCCATGGGGCCATGCGTTTGTTTGCAGGAGCAACACCATTTTTAGCGTACTACCTGTTGTACAATTTTAATCAGCTTATCTTAAGTCTACACGCCTTAAGGTAGAATTTTCAAAGTGCCTGGTTCCACGGTTGTCCGTTTCGGTCTTCTCTTGGTCTGTCCCTCGCTTTGCATTTGTTCCTAATTTATGAGCGTCTTAGAGATCCAGGATTTAGGATGAAAAACTGCCTGAACTAAGAAGCATGAAACGACAAGGACCTACTTGGATCGTGGCTTCATATCTAAGCCATCCAACAGCACCTAACACCTCAACGACAGTTGTTCAATGCGGATTGATGGACAAAACATTTTCACACCAAAAGTAAACACAATCAGAAAAAAAGCAGACATCAGGCACTCTGAGAGTTTTACGTACCCGCCCAGTTATTTATACTACTTGACTAGCCACCATGTCTATGGCAAGCGTTGACTGGGCTATCTGACTAACCAAAAGAGAAGTCGTTTAACCGCGAATAACTGAGTGAACAAACCGTTGAAAAGTGACTGTGCCAGTTGTGCATGCTGGTTCAATGAATCAAAGATAATTTTCCTGGACGTGGTGGGTTTTTACCTGCATGCTTTCCCTTTATAAAAAAAAACACAAAAGTCCCTTTATCAACACTGCGAAGTGGCGGATGTGACTCGCCACTCACGCGGCCCGCGACCACATCAATCGGACGACTGACCGTACCAAAGTGGCCCAAATATTTTACAGTGAGGCTTGGGAGCAGTGGATACTGTTTCCAAAGCAAATGTGCATCACTTTCCGCCGGTAATTAATCAAGGAGTATAAGGTCACCCGAAGGAGTCAGATAAACTTCACGGTAAATGCGTACAACCACTTCAACTGTAAACGTAAGAGCCTGTGCATTCGTACTTGCGAACGAGGAACAGCTACCCAACTGTTCTCATGCCCCATGCAACAGCATGGTGTTTGTATAAATACTGACCTGATCCCTTGACGGCACAGTCTCTAGCAAGTGTATTAACTCTCTCTGTCCCATCATTTGGGGGCGAGTCCCCAGTTACGGTTTGCTCATCTTGAAGATGAGTTCGCTACTATATATTTACTACTGACTACGCTGAGTACAGCAAGCACATGTCCTACCTCCCGACGGAGTTATCCATGCAGGGTCGTGAAAACATCATTTCTCAAACAGAAAACCTCTGTAAGGCTCTCAAAGAAGGCGCGACTAAGCCGGTCATGCCTACTAAGAAAGTCCGCCTGTAGCTGTCTACGTAGATTTACCGCTTGGCGCCATAAGGCACCTTAACGCTGCTACCAGCAAAGCGAAAGCTGCTTGTTTCATCAGCCATGCATGCGACTTTACTAGAGCGACTACCAAAAAACACGCAAGCGATTCTAACAATCGTGAGCTTAGTTTCTCTCACGCAGTTCATTGGTTTATCAGGTTGAGTCGTTAAACGACCACGGCCACAAGCTGCCGCTTGCAAGATTCATGCAGTCGCGCCCCAGGGCCCTTATGTCACTGATTTACATTCAACTACAGAAGACCTGCAAGCAAAATGTACGACACATATTTGCTAAGTCGAAAAGCCCACTACGAACCAATGCCGTCACAGCTGACCAATATAATCCTCAACGCGCTCCAATACCACCACCAGGTAGGCTTACTGTTGATACCGCCAAAGATTTAGTATTGCCGCTCGTGTGTCAAGCCGCGCACCTTCGTCGAGAAGCAGGAAACTTCTCGGCTGGCCTGTAATGGCGTAGGGTGCAACCCGCTAAACCCAGTCACCTCAACTGCGGTAGCAATTTAACTTCCGTTACTGAGCTTTTACTAGATACCGGAGTTAAAGTTAGCGTCATACTACCTGAATCAGATGAGTGGGTCGCACGCTCACGAACCGGACTACGTACAGCCGGTGGTACATCAAGAGCAACTTTCAGCGAACAACTGGTAACGCACTACCTTGGCCTCCGCGAAACTTTCGCTGAGCTTTCACAGCGACATTTGTGTTTTCTGCTACCATCCGTATAAACTTTCTGCAACACCTAAACTTTCGCTTCAACGCTAAAAGGAAGAAGCTTAGCTCCTGTCTGAGACAACTCAGGGTTATGGGGACTGGCGCCAAAGTGGTCGCTATCGCCACCATACGTGTCTTGCCCAAAACTTCACAGCCTTTCAACCAGAATGCTGGGCTCGTTCGCGCTCAGAGCGACTTATCCCCGTGACGTCAAACCTCATGCTTTACATTTTCAGACTAGCTCGGACAATATTAAAGCAGCTTAGACGGAATTGGTGCAAACGTTGAACCAGGCTAATTCGCCCGTTCAAACGTCCATAAACATAACTGTTGCACGCGGAGCTCAAGAAAGCTGGTGCGTGGCGTCCCCATGGTGGTATGGCCCCTAATTAAGTTACCTTCCTGCATACATGCCCAAGGTTTCATATGCACCAGATGCCCTCACCTCTAGCTGGAAATTCGACCTATAGCCAAAGCGATCTAGTCCGCGCCAAAAATCGGCTACCAGTGGCGCCAGACTACAGCTTGGGCAATTAGGCGCAGTTTCTTCACATTGTCCGAAGAGACCGTCCCTCGTCTATTCACCTAGCTAATTAGACCACTCCTTGAATACGACGCCCCAACTTATCCTCCGATAACCCAACGGGCAACTGAAAGGCTGGAGAAAATACAGCATATCGCAACTAGAATGATACCGAGTCTACCAAAGCTCCCTTATGAAAAACCTTGTGAATGGCTCGGAGTCTACACACTATCCTATCGTCGTGTAAGAATGGACCTTATTATGACCCATCGAGTAGTACATTTAAATCACTTCCCCATACTGCGGCCAAGATTTCACCTGCAGGAACCCTGTAACACCCGACGACACCGTTACAAACTAGGGTCCCCAGCCTGAACAAAGTATCACATCAGGTTTGTATCGAACAAAGAATCGTAAACCTATGGAATACACTACCCGAAGGGTTATTAGAGGCCGATTCTGTGAAGTGTTTTATAACGCGTATCAACGATTATTTCGGAAACTTGCGCTTTTGTGAGACGATGCATATACAATGCCAAAAGAAGACATTGTGTGCCCGGAAATAAGGACACCAATAAAAATTCCTAACCGAACACTGCTAAACGATTAACGGACCAGACGCAACTGCTGATGCTTTACAACTAAACGATTTTGATTTTCCGTAATTCGATAGAGTTGTAAAGAAACCTTTCTACTTGCTCTTAAATGTAGTCTCAGTCTCAGTCTAAAACAACAATCATTATACCATTTAGTTTATGCGAGCATTTCAGGGTGCCTTTCAGATTCAGCAAAGCTGCTCAAACTTTTCAGGTTTGCATGCATGATGTACCACGGGGACTCGAATGCGTTGAGCCCTACTTATATGACATTAGCATTGCCAGCGGAAGCCAAGGTAGCGGTTCCAAAACACACGTCGATTTGCATGGAAACGTTCATTTCTACAGCACACCTTTCCCTGTTTGCCAAACTATAAAAGGATGACACAGATGAACCTTACTAGCTAGAGGAACGGAAAATCCATAGCACAGTGCTTGCGCGGTGCAACAGAAGTAAGTGCAAAGCAAGGTTGCCACTGCATACTCAAGCACTCGAACTCAGCAACCAACGCAACAATCCGCATCGGTCGTCTCGGGGTACAAGGACGTAATATGTTCAGTTAGTTTGGTACACAGGCAAGTCGGGGATACTCCAGGCAGCTACGAGTTTCCTGCTCGGACTTACGTTACATTCTCATTGATGGCAGAATGCGGTTTCGGAGCGCTGTTTGTTTGAGCTTTTAATTTGAAAGGACAAGTTTTGAACAGCGTTTCTAGTGCAAAATTTGACTTCTGTGAAAGTTTCTCCGCTCCAAGTAATTTTGAATCTTCATTTTTCCCGAACTACGTCATGCTTGCTCACGGGTAGCGCGGCACAGCACCTAGGTCCATAAGAAGTTTTCTCTTAATCAGCGCACTCTTCCGTTTGGCAGTAAGCGAGCAGAGCGCTTAGCACTTAGACGCGATAGTGGATTCTTTCGTGTCTACTAGAAGAAAAATGAAGTAAGAGCAAAATGGCCACCACCTTTTCATGTATTTGCATAGGCTACTTATATGTGGTTAGAGGCGGATGTGCGTAGTCATAAGAATTAGGGTACCAGGGCCAACCAACTTTCGTCCAGGCCTTGCTTAAAGTCCCCAATCGTCTTCTTTTCCATTGATGCAGAAGTAGGCACTACTTTGAATGAGCGCAACTTGGATCTCATATCCATCTTAGGTCACTGTTGTCTCGAATGTAGGCTCATTCTCCAACATGGTCCAGGGTTCCTTGTGCAAAGGATTTGGTTGGACTGCGACCGCTGTGGCTCTTCATGATCTTGAATGCCTATTAAGTCCCCACAAAACCAGCGCCTGCTCATCGGGTGCAATTCTAAGTTGGTTAACTGAAATTCTTACGATAACTCTCGCTGGCCTTCTATCAGTTGCTTGGCCGCGTCTTGCACATTCTGAACACAAATTGCATCCTTCTGCAGGAAGGACGTCTATCCCTGAACACCGTATTTTAAATATGGTCTGGCCACTGCTTTGAACAAGGTAAGAAAGATCTCCGGCTTGGTACAACTCAGAGCTCTCTTGCTTCAAAATAACTCCCGTCGCGTTTTGTTAGCAGCACGCTTACATTGAGTCGACCGCGAGGATGCCAAATTCGAGTATCCTGATAGCACACGGCTTTGCCAGGGACCCAACTGGAGCACGCAATATCACATTTTTGCCACACTGAGTCAAGCTTTAGCTATTGCTAGCTTTTAATGGCAGTTATTTTGGGGGTGTGCCGTTAACAACAGCAGCCAAATCTTTAGATAGGATATCTTCACCAGGCTTGCTAACAAGATTGAAAGCATCAGCTGAAACATAGGTGGGCTCCACAAGTATGAGGTCAAATCACTTACAGCATAAGAATCTGTAGCAGACCGAGTACTGAATCCGTTGGCCTCAACTTCGTGCAGTCTCCACCAGTTCCATCCCTAACACGAAACTTCCAACCCTAGAGGAACGCGGACACACAAGCAGGTAGTTAAGGGCGTAGTCTAAAGCACATAAGCTTTTATAGCAGAATGTGGTGGTTTACCGAGTCCAAAGCTTTACTAAAGTAAAGCAACTATATTGCAACCGGGAATCCGTCAGCAAGACACCTGGTTGTTTTGTGAAGTATCCAGCACTTTGTGAGGTATGACTGCTTGACTAATCCATGCTACTCCGCTCTGAGCAAGTTAACGGCAAATCAAGATTCCACACCTCGAGACTACGTTAGTCAAACTTACAGGGCTTTAATTATTCCATGTTGATTTGGAACACATTTTAGTAATGGCCAAGACAACCGCCGCTCTCAATCCTATGGTATCCTTTTCTCACGGAGAGACACACTTTAAAGTTCAAACACTGCAAGTTGGAGAAGGTCGGCAGTTGCATTTACAATGACCGGATGCACCTTAGCATTAATGGCAATTTTACAGGTTTAAATCTTTCAGAACCTAAAGGCCATCAGCTGCGGTTTGTACGATTGCTCCCACATTCTAGCTTACTCCGTAGGGCTGCGAGAGCATTAACTATCAACCGTCCGCTAGATAAAATTTATGAAAAGCACGCGACAAAACTTGTGTCTTATCTACATCTTCTGTATCATTATCGCTTAACTGACTACCCTTTATCACGTATGTCTGGAAGGGATGCTTTTCGCCCAGATAAGTCGTACCTAGCTACTGCGACGAATTTTTGGCCATGTAGAGCATTTATAGATAAATAGAGAAATAAATAAATATTTTATTCCGGACAATGAGGGACACACCTAAAAGGCATGAACATAGTAATACAGAGCGTATAATAAGTAAATGGCACATGTGTTACTGTGTAATAACTAAATACTTGAGTAATCTTTTCTGTATACGTGTAAGTACATGGGATAGTATTCATGTTGAGTGGAATTGTACTGTTGTACTGAAGCTGTGATTGCGTTCGGTGAATACGCCAACATAGGAAGGGATCAAATAATATCGAATTGGCTGACGTCCGTGAGTGGGTATGTTCCTACGGAAAGGCAGGAAGCAGGGAATTTATTTAGTGAAGGGACATTTCTGCCACGTCATGGTGTTATTAAACAGACACATGTGGCCTTCTTATAGGGAGAAGGCTTGCCAGGCGAAAACCCACCACCCCTGAAACGCTGCCACCGAACCGTTCGCTAGAACGGGATTAACCCGGACCACCAAGCTGGCACCATGTGAAGGTTGTTTGGCTCGCCAGCCATATTTAGAACTTATACCGCTACACCATATTTTACACCTTCATTTTTTCGTTATCTGCCAGCAAATCAAAAAGCCCATTTTTGCCGAACTAAAACGATGGCGCTATTCGTAGACCGCCGTGCAATAGCGAATAGTTCGTACACAACTGAGCGTATCGCATTATTTTACTTTTATGATAACCAACGTTTAAAACTTGGCAAAGTAGCTCACTTTTGTTCCGTATTTTGCGTTATTCTAACTGGTAACAATTTCCCTCTTCTAGGTTGTTTACTCAAGTCGCAATTTTGGCGCTGAGGATTACAGCTTAGAGCAAAAGTGCTTGGTTATATTTTACCTTAATTTGTGCTGTTCTATTTAAGCACGCCAATGTCGTAGCTCCCTCTTAACAAACACGTCTTATTTTGGTTTGCATTTTCTAGAAAATAGCTTGAACCTTGGCTTTTCTTTTGAATTCCGCCGCGCTTATTGCTTTCCATATGCCCACCATAAAATAGGTCCACTGAGCGTACCGAAACAAACCAATGGATTTATATTGACGCTCGTGGCGAATTAATCCTTCCTCAAATTAAGAGAAATAAATAAGGCTCTGCGCGGCATTTAAATAATTAAATAATTAAATAAATAAGTAGTTTATGCTCGTCATTGCGAGGCACACCATCAAGAGCGTGATCATGGTAACACAGACATTTATGATCGGCAACTGCACAAATTAGTACCTTTTGACAGATAGCTAGGAATTTCTGTGTGTGTTGACACGTAAAAGTATGTTTTTGTCTGTATTTGGTAGTAGCCAAATTACGTGAGTAGATAATTGTGACTCTGGGTGTGTTTTTGCTCGCCACCCACGAAATCATGATACACAATGATTGCCCGAAGAAGCCAGATGAAATCCACAGTGAGGGCTTACAACCCCATCAATAGTATACAGTTAATCGCTTACATTCGTTATAAAATTTTAAGCGCTAGAAGCGACCTGGTAAAACCTAACGTCCCACTACTCTACATAGAATTTGCGAACAAGTGATATAACCTCAGTGTTCTCACTCATCATGCAGGAGCATGATATTAGTTTACATACTGGCGTGATCCATCGCGGGAACAGCATCTAGCAACAGTCTAGGAATATAACTTGATGTGTTTTTAAATAACTAAATAAACATTTCTCGACTATGCGAGGCACGCCCTTGGAGGCATGATCAGGTATGTGCAACTGTACAGCCATTTTATGGTAACTGTAACGGTGACAGTAGTAAATTGTTCATATAAATAAATAAATAACTATTTTCTTCTCAAATTCATAAACACACCAAAGCAGGCGTGATCAAGGTTTAAAAGCAGTTGTGTATCACGACGATACTTCGGGTTCAATGGTGTGTAGTTGAAAAGGTCAAGGTACTATAAGTGCAATGAAACGGTGCCTGTAGACGGAGAATGACATATTCTTGCATGTGTCGGGAAGAGTTGAAATATGAGTCTGGTCGGTTTGTCAGTATGCAGTTGTGGGCGGTGGCTTTATGCAGTGGCGAGTCACATCCGCCACGTCGCAGTATTGTTAAGCAGACACTTGTGGCTTTTTATAGGAAGAACGCTTGCCCGGCGAAAACCCATCACGTCCTGCAACACTGCCGTAAAGCATGTTGAACATTAATGCATGACTGACAAAGCCGTTTGACGGCTGTTTTCATATTCGGTTATTTGCAGACAAATGGCTCCTATTTGCCTCTGTTAGTTGGGCAGGTACTTTGATCGGGGCCGCCATGATTGTTGAGGCCGGTTGAGGAGGGGAACGTTGCGAATAATCGTCTTGCTGTGTGTCCAAGTGAGCAAAAGTTCAAATTTCTGCTGGCTGGATTTTTCAGATATATAATGGATGGGAGTATGTAGCTGTGTCCAGTTCTCCATACTGGAAAGGATTGTGGTGATTGTAGTTGGGTCCTTTTGGTGTTCAACCACGCTCCATGTAAGTCTTTGTCGGTGGTTACGTCCGTCTTGGGCGAAACTTGTTCCTCAGTCCAATCCCAGATCTCCAAGATGTTCCGGACCTCGGAGAAAAGGGAAAGTGAGGGACAACCGAGAAGACTTGGACTGCATATAACGGTAGCAGCGTTTCGGATTCGCCTTTACAGTACGCGACAGCCTAAGCTCGCACCAGTATTTGGAGTGCCTTTTCAATTTAACCACAACGCTGCAACCTTTGTGTAGCGTTTCCACCTACGGAACCGCAGGTATCACTGAACCATTTCTATAGATCAACAATTAGTATCAACGCTATATCCATCCTTACACGCTACCAACGAGGCTTGATCTAGTGGCGCGTCCTGCTCGTAGAGCAAAAGCTACTAACAGCTGCCTGAACTCACTTTTGATTATATGCCACCGTTGTTCCTGAGTTGCCTCGGCCAGTACAGAAAGAAAATGATAACCGTGGATCTATCCCACAAAAGCCTCGTATTAACCTGGCTTAGGTTCCTCGTCAAGCGGGGTTCATCCAGCATCTTCTGACAAAATTATGGGAAATTTGGAACAAAATGCTCACGTTTACCCGCGGCAACTCACACGATAATGGCTGACAATCGACCACTTTTGGTACATACAACTTCTAAGGAAAAAAGAACATTTCTGCCAGGACTTCTAGTCGGCAAATTGACTGTTGCACAAAGGCATGTTTTTGCGCCCAGTGCACTAACTCTCCTACTAAAGAGCTTGCTTTTTGATCGCATGCTCCCAGTCAGCATGTGGTAGGTTATGGTAACCAACTATTAGCTAGCTTGGAGCTGAAGGCGCAGCACGTTTCAACAGCTCGTCTTGCTTTGTAGCCATGTCACGCGGTTAACGCAACCGAATACATTGACCCTAGCTCACACTCGTATAAAACGTGATGTGGCTTGAACACTAGGGATGCATATAGTATACGGGACTTCCAATGACCATACTGTGAACGAATAAACCAAGCACTCCACCTCCAGTTTTGCATCCAGGACTGACGTTCGTGTATCTCGAGAAGGCAGCTTGGAGACCGTCGTTCTTTGAAACATCAATGCAGGCCAAGTCTTGGTAATGGCAAACACCTCGACACCTCTGCTCCTCAAGGGTCGCTCCCCCACTTGTAACTTAAGCTACACGCATTTGCTTACCATACTTGTGTGCCTGTCACAGTTTGTTTCCACATACAAATTCATTTCAAAGTTTCCCCGGACGCAGAAATCGAGGGAACTGCTCATATTTTAGCTTCGGTACAACAGGGTTTTTGGAGCCTCAACTGCGTCAGCGGAGATTACGCTGCTGTGTAAGTTGGCAGGTACGTCACCTTCTCTGGCTTTTTCTATGCCTCGGGTCTCAATTCTTTTTCCAGCTTGCGAGCGTAACCTGGAAATCGGTAATCACAGGCCTCTCAGTTGCACTTGCCTAAGATGACGTTAGGCTCTTAGGGAAATCTTTGGAGAGAGCATACCTATGCCTAATAGCTGAATTACTTGTAGCTCATAAATACCTCAGTTCCTTTGTCCATGTTTTGGCAACGGAATTCATGTTCCGTCGTTTACATACAACCTGAGGTACCATTTGTAGAGCGTTGAGGACCACACTATTCATTACCATATTGTTGGATGCCTTGGAAGGAGGTACGCTTGGAATTGCCTCCAGAAATACTAGTGATGTTATCGCCACGTCCTTTGGAGTGGTGAGACGGGTTGCCAAAAGCATCCACGTTGGAAGTGTGAACCCCATGAGCTCCATCTAACTGTTTATTCACACAGAAGTTCCGCTTTACGTTTTTGTTCATCAGTGCAACATGGCAGATATCCAGGTTGTGCCACAGTATTAATGCGGTGAAGTTGCCTCTTGACGCGACCCTGTCTGGAGTTACCTGGTATTGACTGTTTGTTTGATCATACCTACTCGGTTGGGCAGAAATTCCCGATATATCTGGTTGCTAAACTATACTATGATTGGCCTGGCATAGCCGTTCTGGTCTAACTCACATACGCTCTTCTAACTACCAACCCGATGGATACTTTGATGCCAACGAGTGGCGATATACCAGCGATACGTAGCGTATTGTGTAAGTCTAGCCTTAAGCTCCAGAACCAGCGGCCCTACCCGCTTGCTAATAAACACATTCCGTTGCCTGCCAATAGCAACTTCAGTATTCGACAGAGCATGCTCGAAAGACGAGCGTATAGGTACAATTTTTGCTCGGAACGCTGCGACGTCTGCTTCTGGGTGATCATTTCTGCCAAGTTGAGATAATCCAGCTCTTTCTCGCCCGAGATCCGTTGATTTTCAGTGACACGAATCCGCTGAAATGGAAGTTCCCCACCAAGCAAGCGTAAGCAGGTGACCACCAAACACACACAATAATAACAAACCCAATATATTTTACGGTAATGCAAATATACATCAATCGAGTCTTCGTATAACCGCGGATCACCATTGTGGTCTCCTGCTTTCTTATCCACCTCGGACGTCTGAGACCTAAATGCCCTAGGCTCTGCCGATGTAACGTCCTGTAACCCTCCACTTAAATGCATTTTTGGCCAGGATTCATTCGTATTATTATATCCCCATGCTTCCTGTACATGTTTATTCCACCGATGCTCTCCTTTAGTACTAAGACCTAAATTCTGCGGCCCTAGCTCTCTCAGCTGACTTTCTAATCTTGTCTTCTAATCTTGCTTCCGACTGCTGTGACCCCAATGATCAGGGATGGGCAGACTTAACGGTCTGCTCACATCACCCTGAGAATATCGTTGGCTCTTACACTTCTCTCAATAGAGCGTCTTCCTTTTCGTACGCTGTTTGCACTACGTTTTCAATTGGGCGGATATCTCATCGGGCCTGGCTCTAATCTAGCCTAGGCTGACCAGTCTTCTGTTTTCTGATTACTTCCAGATATCCGAGAGGTTAACGATCTGGACTCTGAGATTCCAGCACTGCCCTTCTCAACCTGTGGCCTCTTGATCGGCCGGCTAACTGTCTTTTCAAATGGCCAATTTCCTACCAAGCCGTTTCTTTTCTGATGACACGCATTAGTTTTATCCCCTTTAGTTGGCGACCTAGCTTCATTTCGCTGACTTACCCGGTCCCTTCTGAACGGTCTCCTGCTTTTTGATCCATCTCGGACTTCTGAGATCTAAATGACCTAGGCTCTGTCGTCGTAACGTCCTGTAACCCTCACCTCAAATGCATTGTTTGCTATGATTCATCTTTACTATTATATCCCCTTTCTTCCTTTACATGTCTCTTCTGCCGATGCACTCAGACCTAACTTCTACGGCTTTCTCTTTCTGAGCTGACAATCTAATCTTGTCTCAATGGTCTCTTTGCTTCCGACCCCTCTGACCCTAAGGGGCAAGGATTAAATGATCTAACGGTCTGTTCACATCACCCCAGGGATAAGTGCCCTTTAATGTAGCCACTTTCGTCCTAAACTACTGCTTTTCTGATTACGCTCATTGCCACATTCTCTCCTATATTTGGCGGCCTAGCTTCATCTTACTGACTTACCTGGTTTTGTCTAAACGGTCTGTTGTTTTCTGACCTCTTTCGAAATTTTGAGATCAAACTGATCTAGTCACTGCCAACGCAACGAGCTGTTACCCTTATCACTAGTACACTACTGGTCATGACTCATCCTTATTATCATGTCCCCGCACTTTCTTAACGGGTCCATTTCTGCCTATGCTCTCCGTCAGATTTCAGAGCTTACTAATACGACTTTCACCCCTTTAACCGACATTCTAGTCTGGTCTGAATGATCTACCTTCCGACTTCTGTGACCCTAATGATCAGGGGTTGGTAGACTTAACGGCCTGTTTCACATCACCTCGGGAATATCGTTGGCCTTTCCACTCTTCCTCAATAGAACCTTTTCCTTTTCTCATGCTGTTTGCATTACTTTTCAATTAGACATGTAACTTCGGGTCTGGCGCCACTCTAGCGTCGTCTGACCAGCCTCCCGCTTTCTGACTACTTCCAGACATTCCAACGCTAACGATCTAGGCTTTGCAGGCCCAGTACTCTGTCCCCTTTATCCTGAGATCTTTCCTCAGCATGCAACTGTTATTCATATATAGCCACTTCCGTCCCAAACCGCTTCTTTTCCGATGCCGCCCATTACTGTATTCCCTTCTTTTCTGGCGGCCTAGCTGTGGCAGGCTGACTTATATGGTTTGGTCTTAACTGTCTTTGTTTTCTGACCTCTCTCGGGCTTCTGGGGTCTAAATATTTTGGCTCTGCCGACGAATGATTGTTACCTTCACCGCAAGTGCATTACTGGTCATGATGCAACCTTATTATCCTGCCCTCTTTCTCCCCTAACATGTTCATTTTTGTTGATGCTCTCCGTCAGCATTCAGAATGTATTAATACGACTTTCGCTCTATGAGCTGACATTCTAGTCTTGTCTAAATTATTTTTTACCTTGCGGCTTCTGTGACCCTAATGATCAGGAATCGGCAGGCCCAGCGGTCTGTGCACATCACCCGGAGCACATCGTTGGCTTTTCTCTTCTCATCCAAAGAGCCTTTGTTCGCCCTCTATGTTTGACTTACCTAGTTCTGTCTGTACGGTCTCCTGCCTTCCGACCTCTCTCGGTCTTCTATGATCTAAATGATCTAGCCTCTGCATAGGCAACGCTCTGTCTCATCCGCCTCCAAAGCACTGCTGCACATGATTCCTCGTTAGTATATCCTCTTTTATCCTTAACACTTCTATGCTGTTGACGCTCTGTTAACATTCCGACATTTTTAATAGGCTTTCTCTTCATTAGCCGATATCCTCCTCTCATCTCCATAGTCTCCTGCTTTCCGACTACAAAGCCCGTAGTGTTGAACCATCGACAGATCTAAAGGTCTGTTCGCTACACCTCGAGATTTTTGTAGGCTTTTCCGCTTCTCCTTAATAGTTTCCTCCTTCCCGACAACATTCTTTCATTATCTAGCTATCTGTTCGCATTCCACTATAAATTGGACGGATAACTCTTCGAGTCTGGCTATAATCTAGTCTCGTCTGGCCAGTGTCCTACTTTCTGACTGTTTCCAGACAGCCGAAACCTAAACGACCTAGGTTGTGCAGTCACAACACACTCTGTCCCTCAGCCTGAGAGCTTGGTTTGACATACTAACTGGCTTTTTATTAGCCTCTGTCGTCCCGCGATTTTTAGTTTCTTATGACATTCATTATTGTTATTCCCACCTTAACCTGGCGGCCTAGCTTCATCTTGCTGACTTATCCAGTCTCGGCTTAACGGTCTAATGCTTTCTGACCCCTCTCGGACGTCTGAGGTCTAAATGATCTAGGTTCTGGCAACGCAACGCTCTGAGGCTCTCACCTCATGAGCACTACTGGTCGTGATTTATCTTTTTTATTCCATTCCTCTTACAAGCTTAACATGTCTATTTCTGCCGACCCTGTTAGACCTCCGGCAATAATACTATGGCTTTCTCTCTATGAGCCGACATTCTAGTCTCGCCTCATTGCTCTTTTTTGGCTGCTGAAGCCTTACCCATGAACTGTTGACAAATCTGATGGTCTGTTCACAACACCTGGAGACCATTGCACGCCAATAGATACCTTTTCTTCTACATCTCACTCTCCTTTTTGCACCCTCTGTTTACATACTTTTTTCAACTGGACGGAGGACGTTTCGGGCTTAGCCCTAATCCATCCTCGTCTGCCCAGTCTCCTTCTTTCTGCTTGCTCTCAGACATCTGAGATATAAATGGTTTAGGCTCTGTAGTCCCAACACTCTTTGTCCCTCATCCTTTGTGCTTTGCTCGCCGTACGATCTACCTGTTCCGAAGCAACGCTCTGCCATTCTACCTCCATTACATCACTGGGCATTATTCATGCTTGATTTTATTAACAAAGATGAATCATCACCTGCACGTCGTTGGCTTTTCCACTTCTCCTCAACAGAACCTGTTGTACCCACCCAGTTCTTCCTTTCCTGTGCTTTCTGTTGCATTCCTTCTTCATTCGACGATGACTTACATGCGTTATTATCCCCTGACTTCTTACCTTCTTACCAATTTGGGCCTGAGACAACGAGTCCCTGTCGCTCCTTCTGAGTGATATTCGTTGCCTTACTCTGCACACTTTGTCCTCCTCTCTCTGGTTCCCACAGTTTGGGCATATGCGCAATAGGTCCCCTCAAGCTCTATTTGCTTTAGCCTTATTTGCAATTTGGAAAAATCTTTCATTCTATACTGATCCGTGTTCTGCTCCTTTCTCGTCGTATTTTGCCACTTATTAAACGTGGCTATGAGATATTTAAACAACAAGTACATGTATGGGGGTACAACAGTTCCCATATTTGGACATGAGCGGAAGATAAGCAACCGTTTTTACAACTTACTAACCGGACAACGCATTCGTTATCATGCACAGATACAATTTTTTCGAGGCTTGAACCATTGGGTTCAGCTTGCCTAACACTATCTCTTCCACATACCTCTTGCCTGGAGCACTCCTTTTGACTTCGTGAGACACCTCCTCCTGCCAATACAAAGCCAGCACACTTGGTCATTCTGAGCTCATCAACCCGTTTTTACCGCTTAATTGGCCGTGATTTCCTATTTTATACTCAATTTTACTACATACCCCGGGTGATCTGCGATGCTTTCTTCGAAACCATATAAACAACAGTTCAAGATATTTCATTAGATATCCCTCGGAGACTACACGTGGCTGGTTAGCCAAACGACCTCCTCATGGTGCCGGCTGGGTGGTTCGGGTTTTACCCGCTCCAGCAAATAGTTCGGCAGCAGTGTTCCAGGACGTGGTGGGTTTTCGCCTGGCAAGCGTTCTCCTTATAAAAAGCCACAATGTTCTGCTTAACAACACTGTGACGTGGCGGAGGTGAAACGCCACAAACTAAAGTCACTGGCCTGTGGATGTCCGAAAAGTGCTATATAACCCACAGCCATCAATCGCTTATACTCACATTCCTGAGGATAACAACCAGCCAAAAATCTGTGGCATATTTAAAGACACAAGCTCCATTCATGCACAAGTGCATACATATATACACCCATACACGCTGGATATCCGGAAAGTGCTATATAACCCGCAGACATCAATCGCTTATGCTCACCTTCCTAAGGATAACAAACAGTCAAAATGCTGCGGCATATTCAAAGATACAAGCTGCATTCATACAAAATTGGTTGGCGGCATCCGGTTTCGGATTTGCCTGTCACTGTTGCAAGCCACAGGACGCCTGCGCATACCGAGGGACCACGGATGGCTTGCGCTGCAACACCCACAGCTCCAACCACATACCCCATATCCAGTGTAAACCCGAAGGAATAAGACCAGGAGGCATGCGGATGGGAACCACGTTTCATCAACGGAGCCGACCCGCACTCCTTCACAGGCAAGCACAAGCACACTGTATTTAGGAATCAAACGCACACAAGGCGGTGGCTGGACCGTAGTCCGCTCCACACTGACTGCACGGAACCACTCTTCGAGCCTAACACGGCCACAAGGACCGTGCACGCCGTCTGCTGCAGCAACGACCAACTGTCTCCTGGAGCCAGTATGGACGAGGTAGTGGGTAATAGACAGGTAGGCACCTTGTCAACATGCACATCAAGCGCAGCCATACCGGGGATATCAAACAACAGCCAAACACTTGAGAGAGAGAGAGAGAAAGAAAAAGAGACAAGCTCGAATAATGCATAAGGAAACGGTGATATAAACCTTAAGTAAATAGCATATGTAATAAGTTGTTTACAAACAAATCCTAGCTAAGTGCACAAGGTCAAGAAGTATAGTTCACGGAATGCCACGAACACAAAAATGTTATGGAAATCGAATACAATTGGCTGAAGCGATGTGAGCAATTTAATGGAATAGAGTACAGGGAGACATTTATATGAGAAAGAAAAGCATTAAGGTAAAAACTGTAAACCCACCACCTGAAATAAAGAGACTTAGCATGCAAGCGCGCGGTTAGTAAATCGAATGCAGCGTGTATACAAACGCTGTGCCGGCTCGCCGTAATACTCTGCAGAACCCGTCGTCGCTTCTGTAGTAGCCCCAAATGGCACAGCTCATGGCTCGCTAGACATTTATATGAGAAAGGAAGGCATTAGAAGATAACCGAAAACCCACCACCTTAAACAAAAAGACTTAGCATGCAAGCATGCGGTTAGTAAATCGAATTCAGCGTGCCTACAAACGCTGCGCCGGTGCTGCCTACGTTAACTGCGGGACACGTCGTCGCTTCGGCAGTGGTCCCGAGTGACCTCTCTCATGGCTCACTAGACCTGCATGACTAAGGCACTCGCGACCGCATGTTCTACAGCACAATGCGCTCGATGTCGATGGAGTACAATTCATTGGTGCTTGCCGTTTCCGCAACTGCCGCTTCTTCTCTGCATGCATGAGGGCTTTTTCCAGCACTTCAGCAACTGCCTCCGTGATTAGATCGCGCCATGCACCCCGATCAACCGCCTTCGATTCCCATGAGCAGCAATCAAGCTTAGAACGTGTGAGGCTCACTTTAATCATGTCCTGGGAACGTAACTTTGGTTTCACAGCATGCCGCTTCCCTATACTCAGCTGACCGTACAAAAGTTGTTTCGGGATACACGTCGAATCCATAGGCTCACATGACCGAGCCATCTCAGGTGTCGCAGTAAAAGTATGCAATCCACTGCATACATCCCACTTCGGCGCAACACTTCCGTGTCTGCAACTCTGGCGCCCCAGCCGATCCGCAAAATTCGTCGTAGACACTGCTGATGGAACCGCTCGAGATATCGCACATCCTGACGGTACATAGTCCACGTTTCACTGCCGTATAGAAGAACGGACAGTACCATGGATTTGTACACCATCAGCTTCGTGCCAATGCTAAGCCGATGGTTGTTCCACACTCGGTACTCAAGCTTCCCGAATGCCGCTGCCGCCTTCGACAGGCGATTACGCAACTCAACGTGTAGCTGCTGATCAGTCGACATCACACTCCCAAGGTAGCAGAAGCGGGAGGTGGTTTCTAACACTTCAGCACCAATGCTGATTTGCAGCAATATTGAAGATTGCACCTCAGGTGAAGGCTGAAAGAGACAGACAGTTTTGCTTGTGTTGATGGTGAGCCCGAATTTGGCCGCCGTCGAAGCCAGAGCACTAGTCATGTGCTGCAACTCATCCGCGCTGTGTGAAAACAATGCACAGTCGTCAGCAAACAGCAACCTACGGATAGTTGTCCCACAAACTAGAGTTCTCGCACCGAAACGACGGGTGTTCAGCAACCCACCATCAATACGGTGCTCCACACGAACACCGTAAGCACAAGCCGCATCAAAAGCACAAGACAACATTGCATGAAGATATATACTAAACAGGGCAGGAGCTAAGACACAGCCTTGCTTCACACCAGGGAAACTGCAAACTCATCTGAGGTCTCTCCACTCAGCTGCACCCTCGCTCGCATACCACTGTGCAGACATTCAATTAAACTTACAAACTTACGCGGGCAACCAAACTTACCCAACACCAGCCGAGCACATGGTCAGTTAGCTGACTCATGCGGATTGGTGTCCTGGATCTTAGCAGGGAGAAGGGCGAAACCTAACTCCCACCCAGCAGTCGCCACGTGGAGGCGCCCAGGACATGAGAATATGGCGCAACAGTAGCAGCAGAGGGTAGACCATCTGTCAGGATCTAGCCACCACCAGCCTCGGCGCACCATAGGCTCTCCCGCCCATACAAAATTACCTACGTATATACACCCGTACACTTACATACACTGTTATGCCAAATATGTACCTTTTGTACATTTTTGATCACACTATGTTAGCTAAACATGATCATGCCTGTAAAGGTGTGCCTCGCCTTGTCGAGAATAAAAACTTATTTATTTATTTCTCAACACATAATACACAGCAGGAATATTTCGTGCCTGACCTACCAATCGGACACAGCCATTCGTTCAAAACAGGACATGAATCAAGAAAGCAATAGACACTCGCCTAACGCATCAGCCAGCAGAAAAATGGGACGCGACTTGATTGCGGACAACCGAACAAACAAACGTTCAACAAGAAATATAGCCAGTTATAAATTGCCATTCGATGGATTTGCGGCGGGGTTTCAGGACGTGGGGTTTTCGCCTGGCAAGCGTTCTCCCTGCAAAAGCTACAAATATCCGTTTAACAACACTTCAACGTGGCGAATGTAACACGCCACCGAATAAATTAACAACCCATACCTTCACACTGGCAGGCCAACTAGCTGGCTATCCGAAAAACCTCCTTGTTGTGCCAGCTAGGTGGTTCGGGTAAATTCCGTTCCAGCAAATGGTTCGGCGGCAGTGTTCTAGGATATGGTGGGATTTCGTCTGGCAAGCGTTCTCGCAATATAATCCACAGATCTTCGTTTTAAAAACACTGTGAATTGGCAGATGTGACTCGCCACTGAATAATTCACCGCCTCTTCCCTTTTCCGGAGGATCAGTCACACATCACGAACGCCATCCGGTTCGAAGTGTTCCATTGATTTCCCTATTGATAGCGAACCCAACGAACAAAAACACACCGCGTCACATTTACCTAATCACACAACGTGGCTACTTCTAAATACAGACATAAACATACTTTTACATGTCAACAGACACATACATTCCTATGCTATTTGTCAACATGTACCAATTTGTGCAAGTACCGATCATACATGTCTGTAGTACCATGATAACGCCCTTGATGGTGTGCCGCGCAATGACGAGAATAAACTATTTATTTATTTATAGCTAGGTTCGTTACACTGGAACTTCTACATCTCTATATACGGTCGCCTCCTCGTTCTAGGAGTTCACGCATATACTGTCTAATTTTTATTTTATACAATATCACTGTTGACCTTTGCGTTACTTATGCACGAACTCACTGTATTTTCCTATCTGTCGCGAGCTTGCTCTTCAATTATCTTTCAATGAATCATTCAGGATTATCAATCTATTATTGGCCGAGGTATGACTGCAATATATGACAGCGATTATGTCCTAACACACTGGTCCCGATCCCACGACAGCCAAATTATTGTTCCGCATTTTCACCATTGTGCCGTTCCAATCATGGACATATGAACAATTTTCCGCTGTCACTGTTATAGTTGCCATAAAATCTCTGTGCAGTTGCACATACCTGATCATGCCTCCATGAACGTGCCTCGCACAGTCGAGAATAAAATACGTATTGATTTATTTATAGTAAGCAACGGTCCCACGGAGCGTTTCTTTCTGCAAAACCTAGCAGCTAGGCTTGTTACTATAATAGGTGCCTCTCTACTCCCTAATCACGGCAGCGTAACCGAACACCCACGGAAAATAGTAGGTTCGGCGTTATTTCAATGAGGTGCAACGTTACAATAGGAGTAGTAAAAATGCAGAGTTTTATAAAATAACCACCACAACAGCAAGCAAACAAACATACTTAACCAATGATAAAACTCCCGGTGCAAGCTCAGGGGTGTGAAAATGTACGGTTTCCGCATATGCTAGCTTTACTTCCTATGTAGAGTAAAGTCAAACCAGTCAAACGGCGAACTGCATGCAGGAAGCTGTAGTTTTCTTACTTGTACAAGAAACAGATCGCTCGTTCGGCTGCAACTTGGTTCGACAAGATGCACCCATCCATCTTTCTTCGTAGTTAGCCTTTGAATATTTTATGGTATTTTCTGTTTTGTATTCTGTTTTGCGTCACGTTTACCCGGTTACTGTTTCTCTTAAATGCCTCACTTTTAACGGCCCCTTGATTTTATTTTTTACAACTTGCTTTTAATGTGCTTGAAAACGTTATATCAGCTTCACCGAAAACCGGCGCTATCATGTCTAAGCTTTATTGGACAGCGAAAGTTTGCGGTTGTATGGGCTGCGTGCAACTGGTGTCGGATGAGTTCGGGGCATGTAATGCTACATATGCAACTGCTGGTACTAGCTTGAGGTTTACGCAAAACGCAATGGCGATTGCTCGCTGCTTTTGCTCTGTATGCTGCAGCCGCCATCCTAGGCGTCATTAGGTTACTGATGAGGCATAACAGTGTCCGGCTGGCCGCCTAGCAAAGGTGGTCCGTTCTCACTCCTATTGACCGCAATTCAGACTTGCTAATGAAGGCACACGGACTGTCCAACGAGATCCGCCCACTAAGTGTAGTCTCTCAGTTAAGCGCATCAGTTATTAGTGAGAACTTGTCTGAGGTGACGACTACGGTGTGGACCGTTCCAGCTAGACAGTATGCCGCTAGCGAGGTCTCCGGTAGCGTTATGAACGCCATCCAGTGAGGCCGAACTTTTAGACTCAGCGCCCAAAAAGCAGGAGGAAGTGTGTTAAGCCTGTCTGTAATACGCTTACAAAGTTGGAGGGAAGCAGAACCGCGATAAGGTTGTTGGTGCAACACAAATCTCCAACGCAGGTCACCTCGATCACGCTGAATAAACATATGCCGGGCAGCCTTTGGTAAAATGGCTCCAACCTGGATTCGATTCGAAAATTCGTGGGGTGAATATGTATTATCGAGCCGCGTTATTTACTGCTAGTAACGTCCTCTACCGTAAGGTTGCTGCATCTAAGACAACTCTTCTAAGGGAAGACATGTTGAGTGAACTTTAGCGGTCGGTGCTGCGCGTCACCAAAGGGCTTCCACCTGGTTTTTATGGCGTCACTTTCGGGAGACTTACCAGCATCGGGAACGTCCCTGTCAGTATACCAAATCCGAGAGCTCGCTCAACTCATGAACTTTTTCCAACTCCGGATGGAGGTAGGGAATAACGGAGCATTCAAATGCATTCAAATTCAAAAATGTTACTGTAAGCTTAAAACCGAATCTTCGAACGTCGGATAGACTGCATTTAAAAGCAGCCATCAATGAAGGTAAAAGCATGCATGAAGATAGTGTACAAGTTTGCCTTGTTAGTTTTCAGGTGGTCAGCCGGAGGTCAAGATGCGTCCTACCAGAACATATCCTGATATCGCACGATCCATGGCTGGTCGTAACGAGTCCCTTCAGGTAGTACACAGCAATCCGCGTAGCCTAACGAATAGGGCAGTCTATGTGAGTCTACGCGTAGACACACTTCTTTCCGGCATACAGGCTTTCACTGTAACACCGTTGTCCCCGGATATCACGGACGGAGCATAACGTCTACCCGTCTACGTACTACTTCGTACTGCTCGTTCCGTTGGTCGTCAAGATAGAGACGTGGTATCATTTGTGAGCTGCAAATCAGATATTTAGGACCTGCACCTTTCAACCGGATCAAACCGTTGAACGCTTATCGGCTGTTGTGCGCACTACCTCTATCCAGTTGAGAGTTGCTGTGGTATGGCAAATGCTTGGAAGGATATCTAACTAGATCAGTGACATTATCCACCCCACCTGTGAATAGAAGTATAGGTAAATAAATCAATATAACTAATGTACCAAATATGGTATTTGTCTAGCCTTGGCTAGAAGCTGTACCTTGAGGGATCAGATCACAATGTAAAGTAATCAACTGTTCTTGCATAATTATTAATGGACTTAAATTTATTTTCCCTTGCTTGCGAGTACTTCACCAGGACGGCATTAATGGTTTTGTGCCACGTATTAGTTAAATAGGCAATTGATTCGGCTACCTGCAAACCGAGAACAGGCTTCCACGCGTTCCGTGGATTCCACAGTCAATCACATGCATCTCAACATAAGCGAGTGCTTCCTAAATATCGAAATGCAGTTTTAGGCTCTGCATAACAAACAAACAATTTCTCTTACATTGCAAACCTGCCTGACTTGCATACCTTATATACATATAGCCTCTTCCATCCAAAACCTGCTCATCTCTGCAGACATTTTATTTGTCTTCTCACCTTAACTGTACGGTTATTCTCAAAGTGCCGACTAATCCAATCTCGTCTGATCGATCCCATGCTCACCGAGTTCTTTCAGACTGCCGTGACGTTACCGGCATTTGTTCGGAAGACCGAAGGCTCTGTCCCCATTGCCTCGTGAGTCTCATCAACGTTTCCACACCTTATAAATAAACCTCTTTCTATCCGGACTCTCTCCTCTTATGGCGCACTCTGTTTTTATTTCTTCTTTAATCGGACTGCCAACTCTCGGTGCCCTGCAATAACCTAGTCTCATCTGCTCGGTCTGCTCCTTTGACCTTATCCAGACCGGCATGATTTAAGCAGGCTAGGCTCTGCAGACACAAATATATGTCTCCCTTACTTTGACAGCCTGCTAGACTTGTTCACCCTTTATTAATATAGGCATTTCCATTGCTAACTTGTACACTCAATCCTGCTTTAAGCGAACGGCCAACTCTCAGTGCCCTGCCTTAAGTTAGCCTCAGCCGATCAGTCAAATTCTGTGTGACTACTACCAGGCTCCCGGGGTTTTTGCAGCGTGGCCTCAGCCGATTCGAAGCAGTGTCTCCCTCACCTTGACAGTCGGCTGGACTTGTTCGCCCTATGCTGACATAGCCACTTCTGTCTCTGACCTATTTACATCTACTGACTCCATTTATCTTCCGTATTTAACTGTACGACTCATTCTAACTGCGCCGATTTATCTAGTCTCGTCTGATTGGTCTCTTTCTCTCCGACTCTTGCGACGTTAACAGCCATTGCTCGGACGACAGAACGCTCTGTCCCCATTACCTCGAGTGCCACAATAACTTTCCCGTTGCTGACCTGTAATCCTATCTGGAATCTGTCCTATCGTTATCAAGCGGTAAGCGAGCTCTCAGGGCCCTGCCTCAGTCTCCTTTTGATTCCTTCCAGACTGCCCAAATGTAATCGTTTTAGGCTGCGCATAAACAAGACGCAACTTCTCTCACTTTGCCAGCTTGCCTGACTTGCAGTGGCGTACCCCATATACATATAGTCTCTTCCATCCGATTCCTGTCCATCTCTGCTTACGCTTTGTTTGTCTTCCCACATTAACAGTACGACTTACTCTCCAAGCGTCGACTAATCCAGTCTCGTCTGATCGGTCTCCTACTCACTGAATTTTCTCAGACTACTGGGACATTACCGGCGATTGTGCAGAACTGAACACTTCATACTCCTTCGCACGAGAGCATCGTTGGCTTCTCCACAATTTAGCTGCAAACCTTTTTCATCCTGACTATCATATCGTTGCTGCGCTCTTTGTTTTTACTTCTGCAATCAGGCAGCCAGATCTCAGTGCCCTTCCTTAACCTAGCCTCATTTAACTAGTCTGCTTCCCTGTGACCTCTTCCAGTATTTAGGGATGTTAACAGTCAAGACCCTGCAGACACAATGCTGTTTGTATTACCTCAAGAATCTGCAGCACTTGCTCTTGCAAGCTCCAAACAGCCAATTCCTTCTCTTTCCTATCCTTTACTGTTGCTCCTCTCTATTTTATTTCCGGTTTATCTGTACGACACCATCTCAGTGCACCAACTAATTAAGTGTCGTCTGATCGGTCTCCCTTACTTCGTGAGGCTTGCTTGACCTCAGCACCCCTTGTAAAATATAGCCTCTTTAATATTTAACCTGGCTATTTCCGCTGACCCGCCCCACAGTTGTTCTCAACACAATTGTACGACCCAATCTCAGTGCGCTGACTAAATTATTCTCACCTGAAAGGTCTTCTGCCCTCCTACTACACAGAGGTTTGTGCCATTCCCGACCAGGGTCTGACAGCGACTTCGCTCCCTTCCACTTATTTCTAGATATTTGTTGCTTCCATTTTCTTCTCTGTTACTGCGCTCCGGTTTTATTCTTACGGCTTACACTCATTGCGCCGGACCAAATTATCCTCGTGCGTATGACGTCCTCCGCTCCGACCTCGCTCCTGATAACTGGCGGCCCGCGGACAACGGCTAAGTGGTTCTTGACTAGTACCTCCATTAGTATGCTAATCTTACCACTCTTCATTTGCCTCCGCTCTTTACCTTATGTGCGCATTTTCCTGTTAGTGAGACCGTACGTGGCATAACGACTACCAGCGCATTGCAGTTTTGGCCCTCTGTGACCATTTTCTCAAGATTCAGACGGCTTTTGGACTGTGGATCCATGAGCGCTTTAGCGAACTTACGCTTACGAATTACTCTTCGCACTGCCGTCCGCATTCACCCGCTCCTAGCCGATTCTGTTAAGTTCCTATTTCTCTTGAAAGGTTGCTTTACTAACTGTCGCTCCCGCATTCGGTCTCAAACAAGTCGTCCTTAGTTTCACCTGAGATGCCTCTCGCATTCGGACTGCTATCATCATCATCGGTTTGTTTGTTTCTCTCAACAGTAGTAATATTCGCTCAATTCAGTAAACACGCTTCGTTATATCGGTCTCTTGACCCTGAGCGTGCAGAACCTCCTTCCATCCTAGTAGTTGTAGTCTGAGTCACACCAGTGTTTACCAATCATATATACTAAGCAAATTTACATAGGTTTTAATGTATCATAGGCAACGTTGCGCGCAACCAATTTTTCGATAGTGCTTCTTGATTCATTGCTGTCCGTCTGCTTGACTGCCTCTTGTCCGTTGCCCGTTTTTCCAAACATTTCAAGGTAGGTGGGCCAAAAAAAGAAGGGCTATCCACTTGGACTGGTCGGCTAATCCTCAATAGCCAGTTGTTTTAAACGCTTGATCCTTTCTCCGGGAGATGAAGAACCCACTCGTCGTTCCAAATGGAGCTCTTTCCGCCATTCTGGAGACGTCACTTTCACGTGGTCTAAACAACTGGGTTTAGCTCGCCTCATATTCACAGCATCACAGTTTACTCACCTGGAATAAAATATTTACACGGATCCCCGGTTCCACAATGGAAGACAAACGATTCTGGCGTGATTAACTTCCCTGCCCCAAACATTCCGATACTCCAGTCACCTGGAGCTTTTCTGATGTCATTTCACGGACAGCGTTGCGCTCGTATAAGTGGCTCTTTTGATGACCTTTCGTGGAGTTTTCACTTGGCCATGGAGACAATTACACCTACTTACATTTGAAGAAATTCCGAATCCACTTTGTGGTGAGTGGCATTTTCGCCTGTTATGGACATACTCAGCTACAAGAAACAACTGCACGCACCGTCCCCATGACAAGTCCAGCGAGCATATCTGGACACGGTTTGCGAGCCGGACAAAAATATAATAGAAAAGCCGGCCCCTATTAACAATGTGGTCACCTGCTGTGTGTGCTTGCTCACCTGCATTATTTATCATTCGACGCTGCGACACTTTTCACAATTGTCCGGCTTCAACGACTACTACTTGGTCATTACTACGCCTCTCGGCCAACCAAGGAAGAATTTTGGCTATCAGCCGACTGCGAATAATAGAGCGCAAAATCGGTCTATACGATGCATAGCCGACTAGCACTACTGTTCAACGGAAGCTAATGTAGTGTTCCAGGACGTGGTGGGTTTTCGCCTGGCAAGCGTTCTCCATATAAAAGGCACAAATGTCCGCTTAACGACACTGCAACGTGGCGGATGTGACGCCCTAAAATAAAGTCACAGCTAAACATTTCACACGGCCGCAGTCCTCAGCCTTCTATATCCAATCTGTGTAACTGATTTTACTATGAAGAATACTTTAATGGAGCACAGATCATTCCGACTTCGGAATGGTCATTGATTGCACCAACACCTTGTTTGGGCTCCTATGCTCATGGATTACTACATGGCGAAATTACCCCCAACTTGAACCTTGACGTCACAGTTACGACAGATTTATCCGCGCCACAGCGCCATCATGTTCCTTGGTCTGCCTTATACCGGACAATATGCTTACTCATATCGACTACATTTTTCCGTTTCTACCTTTCATTAAAACGGAATGTTTTAACATTCCAAAGAAACTACGCTTGCATGCGTATTTGACCACGCCCTTACAGGTGTGCCCTGTTTCACCGAGAATATACCATTTATTAATATTTATTTATAATTGGCTCTGGTCTACATGGATAAGCTAGGAGAGCTCAGAGTCCATTTGACCCGAAGGAGTCTGTAATCCCCATCAATGTATTAGACAAGTCCGGCATGATTTAGCAAGTTTAGCTCATTTTATGCATCCCTATACACGAACCTCACTGCTAGTAAGCTGAATACGTCTATCATCAAGAATAAACAAGATTAGTATCAGAAAAATGGGAAAATGCTTCGAAATGTATAATTCGCTGGAACCTGCATATATAGGACCTCACGAACTTTGGTTTCAAAGGCTTGCTTTTCCAGGCTTGAAGCATTGTTGTGCTCCATGTTTTGGGGCGCTCTACAGCGCAACTTTTTACTCTATATGAGCTTTCTCTCTCCAGGTTTTGGAGGTTTAGTATGGGTGCATCAATGTGAAATAAGTCTTAAAGCTTACACAACCCATCAGGGCGATGAACGTTCTGGTGAGAGCTCTTCTAGTTCGCCAAGCTGTTTAAATAAATAAAGTATCAGCAAGGAACAGCAAAGCACGCAGAAAGTGGGCCCTGGTTGTCCACCCACCTCTACGTCTGAAGCAGGGTGGGCACGGATCCAGATAAAAGATAAATTTTGAACAAGTGGCCAGGGTGTGTCAAGTCGTGTTTCCGAATACCTGGATTGCTACCTTGTCGGTGAGGCGGGGGTCGGGTAAAGGGTAGTTTTCGTACCAGTCTCAGATAACCTGAAATATTAAAGCTTAGCGTGATATAAAGGGCTATCAAAATGGATCTAGTGTATCATGCCGCCAGCCTGCCAGTACTTTCAATAACGGCTAGCGAAGGTTCAACTTGGATAAAATTAAGAGAGCTGAACCAAGAGAAGATAAATTGGGTGCACAATATCTGGTCTGGGTGACTGTGACTCAAAGGACGAGACACATATTATTAGGTTTGGCTCAGAAACTGCATCGACCTACTTTTGTCCACACTTCTTAGTGACTTAGGTTGGAACAATGTATGCTTTCAGTAACGGCGTCATCCCGATTATAAGGTCTACTACGAGAATAAGTGCTAGTGGGGCTCCTCTAGTAGCCAGATCTGTCACGTTGTTAGTGGCAACCAGATTCGCAGAGCCACGGTTTAAACGCTTGAGGCCGTAATAAAGTATATATAAATGCCTAATGGAGTGAATTGAATATAAAGGTGAGGCCATATTGCTACACAGCGCCTAGTAAAGCAACTAAGTGTGGGATTATAAGAGAAGCGTTGCTTTGGATAATATCAATGGGTTCAATTGGGCTCTGATAAGAGCAGATAAGAGATGGACTCCGCGGGGTATCAGCACACCTGTGCGTCTACACGAGTCTTGGTTGATAGAATTATCGCAGGATAAGATTTTACCAAGTTTAGAACCCTTACGCGGAGCCACAGGACAAACTATTTAAGGGGTGGTAAGGATTATGAAGCTGGGGATAGGGAACTAATGGCAAAGTTATAGTTTATGAATAAAATCCTTCAACCCAGAGTGAGATGACATTGCGCTCCTTAACCTTTCTGGCAAAATCTAATACATGCTAAATAAGTGTGGGTAATACATGAATCGAACCAGCTCAACAGCTTATGAAACGTCGTTATCGAAAATATCTGTGGCTTTAGGGAAAAAGAAGGGAACGGCGGGAGAAGCAAATGCACGGTGACATAACTGAAGTTACTTTCCAATGGGACAGCAGAGGATAAGAAACTAGGTGTCGTAGCTCAATCTGCTCCTGCAAAAGATGCGCGACCGTCCAGTTGAAAACTGACTGCCGCCTAATCCTTAGTCGTATTTGCTGTTATTTGAAAGCCAGACGTTGAAGATGGGTCAGGGAGTTTAAGTACGTTCTACAGATTAAGGTTAACCTTGCTGCGAGTACACCTTAAAGCGAAGTAACGATGGAATAAGTAATTGATGGCCGATTACTGAACCCCGCCAGCGTAACGACCACATTAGCTGGGCGTGTAGCGCTGCCATTCTGTCCAAGCGCGGTATGCCAAGTATCGCCCTAGTTGCGCCGTAGTAAAGTGGCAGGCAAAGTAGACAGCCTAGACAGCCGTTGCGACGCAGATACGAATTGGGCGTAACAGACCGTCTTTGAAGCTGCACTTACTACTGACACATGGGTTTTTAGGACCTGAGTGACTACGGGGCGGGCTAGACATGGGTCAGGCGAGCAGGAAATTTGTTAAAATTTGTCATATGCTAAGGTTTGCAGCCTTAGCTCCTAGCCTTATTCTGCAATTGCTCGAGGCGAGATTTCAGCTGTTGAAAAGACAAATATTAAGTTTAGGATAACACAAATGCCTCGCACCAATGTATGGCATGCTGCATCTGGATAAGGCACTAGGTTACACCGGAGTCCACCGGGGTTGTTCATGCCCCATGCAGCCCGGTCTCAAAAACGTTTGTCCGAGTCGCAGAGGTTAAACAGCCGTTTTCATTAGCTAGACAAAGGAACTTTTGCTCCCCAACCTTGAAAGACTGCGGGTCCTGGATGCTTCGCTGCCTTGTGGGTAGTTTGTTTGACTAGGTGTATACGCTACTAAGGAGAAACGTGGGTCTAGTTTTTACCTGGCCCTCAGCGGGGTAATAATACTACTCCTGTTTCTGAGGTTACATTCTGTTCCATCTCTAAGGTTAACGCTGGGTAGGTCACTAAGCACAAAGGATTTCGGTCACCCTGATGTCCCTTGGGTTGATTTTTCGCACAGTTTGGCGTACATAGCGTTCGATGCAGGATTTCCTGATTTGACTCTCTATGTACCATTGCAGCGGTTCGTGGACCTCCCCACTATATGTTTGTACACTAAAGTACCAGCTACCTAAATTACTTATTCGCCAAGTTTCCTGACTTCGTAACTGACGACTCGCACAGTACGCCTTCCTTGGACCAGGAACACACACATATCATTTCGGTGTGCTCCTTAAGACACCAACAAACGGCTGTTGAATTCCTTCTAAATATTTGGCGGGTGACAATGGTGCAATGCGAAATAAGGCTCCAGTTCCCAACTGTGTGGTATTGACGGCTGAATCTTTCCAGTCAGCTAAGGATAAATTTTTGGTATACTCTGCACCAAGTCTCTATACTTTCGGTGCATACCGGTTGCCGCTCCACCTCAGCCTTTAAATCATGCTGTTTGCTCTAGCCATTAAATCCCAGCATGCTAGCACGACTCAACTCTCGGTGCGTTACAACCATTTAGTCTCATATTTTCAGATGGTTAATTAAACAAATAAAAGCTAAACAAGTAATGTTATATTTCTAGACAGGCTCGAAGCGTTACCCGTATGAGATCTGGTCGGTATCTACATCGGGCACGGACACCGAGAAAGCTAAAGTTAACTTCCCTGGATCTTTGATACCGCACGGTGCAGTGGATCGATGGGTTATTTGTGGCTTTTGTAGCCGGTGAGGTTTGTTCGGTGTAATAAAGCTTATGCAAGCCGCCGGTTTAGCACATAAGGAGACTTGCAAATCTGCTACCTCAGCCGATATGAATGCACCTTGATAGCAGTAACGCTGGTCCTGCTCCCAGGACCGTATCCATGAGGTATTTTCATGCACCACGTAACCTGCGTACCTTTGGTGTATACGGGCTTCCGGCACAATCGCCGGCTTTTTCCATCAGTCAGTCTGATCTAGACGCCACCATTCAGCACGTTAGAACGATTTTGGCTTCCGCGCGCCGCAACAATTTAACTTCATAAGTTCCGGCTTATTCATTAACTTCATATTTGCGTCACGCCGCTGTACTGTTTCTCCTTCCACACGCCTGATTTAACATTTCTCTTAACAGGCCAGGTACACTTACCTGTTTCACGTTACACAGAGAGCTGGCGTCGCTTTACCTGTTGTGCTAGGGCTGTTAGTCGTCCAACGGGTTTCTCCATTTTCATTCGCATTTTCCTCAAGTCCGTTTCATCAGTGCATCTTTGAATGCACACTATCAGTTTGCATGTTGAATTTAGCAAACCGCCCTAGATTTCCCTATTATACATAGTTATCAAAACTAGTTTATATTTGCCACACGACAAAATCAAGAACCAACAAATAATTCGCTGTACTTTTACTGTAGTTATAGAAGACCATAATGTATATAACACAAAACGCTTTCAGCTAGGTAAGTTTTAATTCTGCACTTTTCGCTCTTCTCCTGGCTTGTCACTTTCGCTCTTCCCTATTGGCTGTAAAGCGCCATCGAGAACTTTCTGTGGATCCAGCATTGGCGTGACACATCGCTTCTACTCCTCGATAGGATGGACATGCCCAACGAGGATTTACCGTTGATGCCCGATTGTCCCGTGGCTCATAGACCTAGCCAAACACCCTCCTCGTGGTGCCAGCTCGGTGGTCCGGGTTTAACCCGTTCCAACAACTAGTTCGGCAGCAGTGTGCCAGGAAGTGGTATGGTGTCGCTCAGCAAGCGTTCCCCTTATAAAAAGCCGAAACTGTCTTCTTAACAACGCTGAGACGTGAGGCTCGTGGCCCACCACAAAATAAAGGCATCACCCCGTGGATATACGGATAATCCTTATCAATACACGTACGCTAAGCTTCTACTCGCACATTCCGAACACTATCAAACATCCAAGAACAAAGCAGAAAATGTACAAGCACAAACTGGTTGGCGGCGTCCGGTTTCGCATTTGCGTGTCACTGTGGCCAGCTACAGGAGGCCTGCGTCTACAGAGACCATGGGTGGCTTGCGCTGAATCACCAAGAGTTCCCTCCACACACCCGATATCCAGTGTAAACCCGAAGGAATAAGACCGGGAGGCATGTGCATGGGAGTCCCGTTTCATAAACGGAGCGGGCCTACACACCTTCACGGTGAAACCCATGCACGCTGTATTCGGGAATCAAGTGCACACCAAGCTGTGGCCGGACCGTAGTCCTCTCCACTCTGAGTACATGAAACCAGTCTTAGAGCCTACCATGACCACAAGGACCGTGCACCGCTACACAATCATACGCTGTTTTGGCAAACATATCGGCTTATTGCACATGCTTGATCACGCGTTGTCATGTCAAATGATCCTGCCGGTAAGAACGTGCCTCAAGTTGTCGAGAATGAAAACGTTAGTTTATAAATGTGAAAATGGTAAAGTCGCTAATCCCATTGGCATATACCGGCACGCACCACCGCCCGGACACAAGTCCAGTTTCCATAGCTGGGCATAATTAGCTTAAAATTCTAGCGCTTGAGTTTGCTGTTGACACAAATACTTCAGGTAAGGTTATCATAAATACAGTCCAAACACTTTCTCTCAAATGTCTTTGCCTTGGATGTTCTTTTATGAGCGTTCGTAAGTGACAGGTGTTGTTTGGCACTACTCACTAAAAATACATATTTTATAAATTCATTTATTTATCAGTGACAACTAGCACTTGTCAGTTACGAATGCTCATGGAAGTATATCCCCGTCAGACATTTAGACAACTAGGTTTAGACCGTACAGTTGCAAACTCTATTTGAACAGCAACCTCAACAACCAGGATTGTAACCTATACATGTCCAACTATGGATATATGACGTGTGTCATGGCGTTGGAGATTGCAGTTATGTGCCGATATGAGTAGCAGCCATGCTATTTTCATAATTGTGTTCTTGTTCAAGTGTGTGAGCCACGGGCCAAGCGAGAATCAACGGTAACTCCTCGTGGCGTATATTCATCCCATTACGGCGTAAAACAGATCTGTTAGACAACCGCTGCATCCGCAGAAAGTTCACGAAGGACCTTTACGAAAACTAGGGAAGGGAGAAAACCAGATTGGCGCGGAGAAGCCCGTAAAATACAGACTTAGAACGTAACCATATAAATGTGCGTAACGTTACATGCCCTATGCTTTTCTGCCCTTAAGTCAACGAACATGGAATAAAAGCAACCCTTGTTATATTTTATTAAGGGCATTCAATACGACCTAAGCCTTGTTTTCACACGTCAACCTGGTGCGGCTTTTGTTATTCAAGGCTAACACCATTCAAACCGTAGTTTTCATGTGAATGGTCTAAATATTCTTGATAAGAGCTCTTGCCTTAGGCGTAGTTCTATAGGCATTCATTAACGATAGCTGCTAGTTATTACTTAGTAATGGGTTCAATATACGTACGTTTAGGCTCCCTAAACCCTTTTGTTCCTAATTCTAGAAAATGTTTGCCAACTGCTTTATAATGTGACCGCAGTTTGACCAATAGTTCTTGGAAACAGGCACTTTGCATTTCACTTTATCCTCTCTTGGCCTCCTATGTCAGCTTCCATATGCGTTGTCTATATGCCTTCCGCTATTAAATAAATAAATCAATAGTTTATTCTCGACTGTGCGAGGCACGCTCATGGAGACATGATTAGGTAGGTGCAACTGTACAGAGATTTTATGGCAATTATAACAGTGACAGCGGAAAATTGTTCATATGTCCATGATTGGAACTGCACAATGGTGAAAATGCGGAGCAATAATTTGGCTGTCATGAGGTCGGGACCAGTGCGTTAGGACATAATCGCTGTCATATATTGCAGTCATACCTCGGCCAATAATAGATTGATAATCCTGAATGATTCATTGAAAGATAATTGAAGAGCAAGCTCGTGAGAGATATGAAAATACAGTGAGTTCGTGCATAAGTAACGCAAAGGTCAACAGCGATATCGTATAAACTAAAAAATAGACAGTATATGCGTGAACTCGTAGAACGAGGAGGCAACCGTATATGCAGATGTAGAAGTTACAGTGTAAAGAACCTATCTGAATTGGTGCCGCTAGTTGACCCGCCAGTATGCAGTTATGAGCTGTGAATTTATTCGGTGACGAGTCACATTCGCCACGTTGCAATGTTGTTATACGAACAGTTGTGGTCTTTTATAGGGAGAACTCTCGCCAGGCAAAATCCCACCACGTCCTACAATACTGCCGCCAATCCATTGAATGGCAAGTTGTAACTGGCTACGATTTTTGTTGAACATTTGTTTGCTCGGTTATTCGCAGTCAAGTTGCGTCCCATTTTTCCGCTGGCTGATGCCTTAGGCGGGTGCCTGTTGCGTTCCTGGATCCAGCCCTGTTTTGGACGAATGGTTGTGCCCGATCGGTAGGCCAGGAACTAAACATTCTTTTTGAATATGATGTGTTGATTATCCACGGAACCATGTGTAGCCTCCGAGGGATATACCTTGAAATATGTTAAATTGTTGCTGAAGTCTTGAAGGATATGATATGGTTCCGACGAAAGTCTCGCAGTTCCCCGTGGTATGTAGTAATAGTGAGTATAACTATGGGAAACCACGACAAATTAAACAATTAAAGCGTACTGAAGAGCTCAGAATGACCAATTGTTCTGGCTTTGAATCGGCAGGAGGATGTGCCTTCCGAAGTTAAAACGAGTGCTCCAGGCAAGAGGTATGTGGAAGAGATAGGGTTGGACAAACTCTACCCAATGGTTCAAGCCTCAGAAAATTTGTGTTGGGAACGATGATAGATTGGCAGTGTGTAGAATCCAAATTATATTCTGCTGCTTCTTGCCAGCCAGACCGACACTATTTCTTATTTCTTTACAGTGGCTCGAAAGCTAAGTATTGGCCAGAGCGACATTTTTCAGGTTGGGTAGTTGGACATCCAGGAAGGTGGGATCCCCACTGTGCCTTTCCATGGCCACCTGTGGGTACCTTTTCTTTTACCTGGTTTCAATGCCCATCATGCATCAAAACTAGTGTTGGGTGGACAACCAGTTCCAACGTTTTTTATACTTTGCTAATCCTACTATACTCTCATTCGTTTATGTCGCCTGTCATGCTGCAGTAAGTCGCATCACAGAATTCCCAAACATGATAAATTTTGTGACTTCCAAGCCTTATCATACAAAGATACCACCTACCTAGGGCCAACAAAAAAGAGAGAAAATACGAACAGAGCAGAGATGCACAATAGTGTACCCACAACATGAGACACAATTAGCCTTTACATGTTAGAACCTCAGCTTTTGAAACCGAAGTTGTTTAGGAAATGCCAACGCTAGCTCCGGTAAAATAAGCGAAGTTACACATTAAGTTCAAACGCTTTGGGTTAGCTTGTAATAGTAATTATTTTTCCAGTTAAGTGAAAATGCTTACGCTTTGCTTGTTTTGATTGTTATTAGTAACACTTTAATGGTTTTTAACACTGTTGCTCCCTTGTTTCCTTCCATGAGCCCACCACACAACAGAGTACCTGAATGCGTTAAACAATCAAATCCGAGAGATGGCTCCTACTTCGTAATAAAGTGCGGCTACGCTCCGCTTCTTCGTTATTCATATCAGGGAACACAGAGACCGTCTGAAGTAGCCCCATGTAAATCACGGTGGGCGCGCCCTCTTTGGCGCGGGAAATGCAAGCAAAATTGTACTGATATAATACGTCTAAGTGACGCAAAATACCTTGTAATAATCATGGCGCTGCTACTTGGTGTGGTGGTGGCTTACAAGGAGCATGTACTCTCAACGTTCTCACCATCCAGGCAAGTCCATGGCATCTATGTACAAGCTTATCTGACTCCTCGCGGGCACAGCATATGGCCACAGTCAAGCAATATACTATTAGTTATTTGGTAAGTTAGCATACTATATCGAAACAAAAAGAAACAATTGAGGTGACCGCATCATTCACAAACACATCGACATTTATTGACAAGGGCTTGCAATGTGAAGTTTTCTTCACCATGAAACCAATGTCTGTCCCAGGTTTCTTCCGCAACCTAGATCAGTGGCCCCACAGTGAGCACTAGCGCATGAGTCAAACATTAACACAATGTATCCCTAATCTTGACTATCTCAAGCACTCCTGGTGACAACGAACTTGCCGGGACTCCAAAACACTTCAAAGGATCCTCGGAATCAGATTTTGAATGTCGCATTATCTGTACCATTAGTTTCGCATATTCTTACCACGTTCAGCCAAACAGGCGGCTTTTTGAGTCAGTAGGTTGACTACCAGTCTAGCGGAACCTGGCTTCCGGCAGCTTGAGAGAGTGGCACTCAAAGGTCGACTGCGATTAGTGGTCACAGTGTATCGTCATCCTCACTTGACAGCACATACGACTACCATTACTTCCGCGCGAAATACTTATTGCTTACGGTTGTTACAGAACCTGTACGGCCATTTTATATAGAGGATGACGAGTACAACCTTAATTGTTAGCTTCCATTAGCACATACACACTCAAGCAGCGGTCTAGATGCGCTCGATCCTATCAGGCAGCTATGTCGCTTAGTACTTATAACATTTATCGAGAGGTTAGTTGTGTCGTTTCCTTTGCCTTGGTAGTAGGTTCATCGCTGGGAACCTTTAAGTTAAAGGACTTACCGGAAGAGCTTGGAGTGTCACCACTAATGCTTGCTGAGGTTCTTAAGGTTTGGAATATTTTGCTATCCCTGGGGTTCTAAGGAAATTCAGAATGACTTGAATAGATTCTGGGAACGTTTGATTCCAATAAACCGGGTAGAGAGTTCTGTTCTTCAAAGAGGAGCTGCTGTTCCTCGCGCACAATATGGCGGCAGCGGTGGTTAAACCTCTTGTTACGCAGCAGGTTAAGGTAGGGTTCATTCGGCCTTGCACTCTGACGACAGTTAGAAGATGGATGTTAATAGTGGATAACATATGAGGTATCGTTACCGCCGCACCATCTGAATCTTAACGGCCAAGTTGTTTGTAAACTTGTTCACCAAATTCTTACGCCGCCAGCCGTAGTATTTTACGCAGGCTTGTGCAACGTATCCTATTCGGAACATATTGGTCTTGGAGAAAAGGATGTTACTAGTTTGGACTAGGTAAGTGCAAGTCAGCCGCACCAAGCACGCATGACTAGTTTTGAGAGGTTCTCAAGGCCCTACCGGAGAACTAGTGAGTTGCTCCTCCCTTACCGTATTTTGATGGGAAGGTCGGCTAGAACTTTTCGCCGTTATTTAGTCGCACAAGGTTACCTAGTTTCCGAAGTCAGCCGCTGACGCTGCACGCCCTGCGCTCTGATGGGATTAGGGAGAAAAATCATTTGTCGCGCAGAGTTGTATGGTACTGGAACTTGCATCCAGCTCACGTGGTTAGGGGGCCCAGGGTTAAGGGTTAGCTCGTAGCTCAGCTGGCTGGGATGGCTACGCCAGTCCTTTCCCTTCTCCTAACTGAGTTACCTTCAGCTTACAGTTTTCCTATTTAATTCCTTCGTACGTTGGCACTATACTTACTTAGCTACGTACTTCCCCTTGCCTTCCGACGTTACCAATTCCTCTTTCTTACTTCACGCAGCCGGTTTAATACGTGGCAGAAATTGTTTGGTTAACCTGTGCTGCGTGTTTTTAAGGATCACGGACATTTCATGACCTTTCGTCAACTACTGAGCTAAAGACCTACGAAGGACGGCATATCCAAAGAATAAGCGTATCGTTCAATCCCCTTTAAAATTTGAACTTGAAAACGAAGCAGTCGAAGCATACGCTGGTCAACAAATTGCTTCCTCTTTTCTTACACTAATAGCCCCGTTGTACTGGTTAGTTGAAGTAAACAAAAACTAGGAGCTGAACTTGAATATACCGGAAGGTTAAGCCATTGAACAGCAAACATTTCGGAGACGTTCCAATCTGCTGACAAGTGTACATTTCTCACAGCTATCTCATAGCTGTTGGCGAAGTTTTTATAACGTTTTAATACCTTCCGTCATTAGATATCCGTTTGCTTTAGGCTCTTTCTTGGTGCTTTTAACTTACACAACCCTACCCTGGCTACAAAACACTTATTGAAGGAAATTTTCAGCATTCAATCAAGGTAGAGGCAACCATAGCCGTAGCTTTTGCCAACCAATAAACACGTTCTGTATGCAGCTGGGAGCTAAGCACGCTAACTAACGGTACCACGTTGTTTCTTGTGCACGCACGCTTAATCCCGTAATTAACTGAATGAAATTTGGTCTATGGAGCGCCAACACACATTACGCATGTAAATGGAAGAGGCATGGGCGGAATAAACGTTCCACTGGCGCCTTGCTTTTGTCCTGCTTACTGCTCGTGTGGCTTCGAGGTACCGCGGCAGAGGCCGGTTTGTCGATAGGCATAGTGCGTTTCCTAGGACAGCCCTGCAGTCGCGGCTAAGTACCGCTGCAACTGCAATTCAACGACCGCCTCCAAGCACTTTCTGGTAGGATTCTAGTGTGAAGTCCTATAATAGCAAGTAGACACAGAGGAAAGCTTTTAATATTCCGAACGTACTACCGCCTACTGTTACTCACGTAAAGATCGAAAGCTAAAAGTTCTTCGTCAGCTAGAAACATTGTAGTGTTGCGCATCCCAGCACTGGCACCCCACGACCGCGGTTTCGTCCTGGTTGGGACTCATCTGGTGGAGAGAGCCTGAGTTGGGCTGGAATTCAGAGCCTAGTGGCTCATGGTTGACACTATAAGCACTATGCCACTGAGAAACACGAGCAACGCTTGGTCCAGCGGAAACGAATGCAAAGTTGGGCATGGAGAATTCGCTGGTGGTTGGGATGCTACAAGCAACCTCTATTGAGGCCTCGGTTCACTTGAGTTGGACCTCGGTCATTCCGATCAAAAAGACCGTAAGTAAAATAGAAACATTATAGTGTTGCTCATCCCAACACTGGCACCCGAAGACCGCGGTTTCGTCCTGGTTGGGACTCATCTGGTGGAGAGAGCCTGAGTTGGGCTGGAATTCAGAGCCTAGTGGCTCATGGTTGACGCCATAAGCACTATGCCACTGTGATCCGCGAGCAAAGCTTGGAACAGCGGAAAAGCATTCAAAGTTGGACTTGGAGAATCCGCTGTGTAGTTTGGATTTTACGAGCAACCTCTATTGAGATCTCGGTTCACTTGAAGTAGACCGTATCCTGTTAGGCAGGGAAGGCCAGCGGAACTATAACGAATAGGAACTACAGAAGGAGGATCCGGTTAAATTGGTACTGGAGGTATTGGATCGATCGTCATGTACCCGACCCAATATTTTGTAGAATCTTTTCTATTATGCCGGTTGTGACGGTAGTTATTGTAAACTACGGAAAATGCACCCTGCCAGGTACATAAGGGGTGTCTTTATTTCACTCGCGTTGCGCCGTGGTGAATGTGTGCAGTGGCGCACCCAATTTCCTGAGCCACCAGGTGGTTTGGCCATGTGTGCCGTATGAACTCGGCGCGGATACCAAAGTTGCTCTTTTATGCTGAGCTGCGTGTGTGGCAGCGGCAGGTGGGCAATTCGAAGCCTCATTACCAGGACACGATAAAGGTGAACTTATCACGTTCTAATGTTAAGTGAAGGTCATAGGGATCGAAGTTAGTTGATCGGCGTGCAGGGCGTGATCTGATCACGTAGTTGTCGAGGTGCGAGCGCGACCCTTAGTAGAGCGGGGAAGGAACGGTAGGTGTGGAAGCCACAGGCACCAACGGAGTGTACTCCAGTGACTTCGTGTGCTTGGGGATGTAGCACATGCGGTCGAGACTGCATAAGTCAGCGAGACCTAGTAGCCACGGCAAGGCCATTGTGGACCAGCATCAAACAGACAACGGGTGCCGCTGAGAACTTAAGCAGAACCGGTGCATGGCTGGTAGCGACGCTACATTCGATTTATTTAACCGCGTACGTGTGTGCTGAGTTTCTTTGTTATATGTGATTGGTACTTTATCGTTTGTTAATAATTCGTTAAACATTTAGTGGCTATTGAGGTAACCTTTTACTTTCCTACGTCGCTTTAACGGAAACTGGTTAATTCCCTTAAGTTTATTAACACTTGGTGCATATCGCTTTGCACTCTTGTTCGGCAACCTTGAAATTAACGGGGCTAGCTTCCTTACCCATCTATTTCATATACGAATTTAGTGCTAACTGGTCAACATATCTGTTTGCACTGCATGAATTAGCACCTTTGATAACGTCGTTTCAAGTAATTAGCTGTTGCTTGACAACTCCTGTTTGGCAGTGCTTGATGTGCTTGTTGACAAGGTGCCTACCTAATAAATCAATACATAAAATACATAAAATTTTATCTCGAGTAATTTGAGGCACGCCAAGCCAGGCATGAGCACAATTTACAATGATAACGATTCGCAAATTTCAGGATAGTTTATACGCAGGAACTTGAAAATATAAAGTAAACTTATGAAAGTAAACTTATGAAGGATTGAATAGGTTGAAAGTGGGTATGTAAAAGTTTTGTGTCTGTTCACCATAAGCAGTGGTATGTGAAGTAGGGAGACTTGCCATTGTGATAAAAAGAGCAGTGGCTTTATTTGGTGGCAGGTCACATCCGCCACGTTGTCTTATTGTTAAGCATATATTTTTGGCTTTTTATTGGGAGACCGCTTGCTAAGCAAAACCCAGCCATGTCTTTGAACACTATTTATAACCCACCACCTAGTCCCTACTGTTTGTGGGAAGCATTTGGGCGTTCCTGCAGTGGAGAGGATGCACGGCCCACGTTACCGTACTAGGCTCGATGAGTGGTTCAGTAAACTCAATGTGGAGTCTATCCACTGTCTGCTGCGTGCTTCATGTGTTAAGTACAGTGTGCTGGTGTTTGGCTGTGCACGAGTGTGGGCCAGCTTAGTTGATGAAACTTGGCGACCATCCACATGCCACCCGGTCTTTTTCCTTCGGGTTTACACTAGATTTTGGGGTGGATGGAGCCGTGTGTGGTGCAGCGCAAGCCATGCACTATCCTTCTGTAGATGCAGCTGTCCTGTGGATGTCAAAAGGAGGCCACAGTGACAGGTAACTTTGGAACCCGTTGCCGCAAACCGCGTATGTTGTTTGTATAATGCTTCACTGCAATTAGGCTAAAGTGACTTGCACTTACTTTTTTCTACATTACCCTAGAGCTCACCACGTCAAGTTTATTTTATTCGCGCAGCTTTTATCCTCTGCATATTCTCTGTTTATACTGTTGGTTTTCTCTTTTTCCTGTTCCGTGTTGGTCAGTTGACGTCCCCTGAGTTACACTTACGTTGGTCTAACAGTAGCTTATAATTCACATTTTTTGATTTACTCAGTTCTACCATTTTGCGGCACAGTTACTGTTCGGCTTGTATGTTTTTCTTCTCATTCTTTCGTATTCGTATAGTGAGTAAAGCAGGGTCCGACGTTTCATACTTGATACTTCTTCACCCCAGTTGGGCTAAGTCGACATACACTTAAACCAGCCAATTTTAATCTGGATAGCAGCTATTCCACATTATTTGATTGCTCCGTTCTGTTCTTTTGCTGTATGTTCTGTGTCAACTTGCATGGTTGCTTTCCGTCAAATCACACCTTGGTTGATTTATATCCGTAGTGTGGCTGCGCTTAATATGTATGTTGACAACTTGCCCACCAGCCTAACACCCTTACCTCGATTGCTGACTCCAGGAGGCAGTGAAGGGTTGCCGGAGGATGGAGTGCGAGAGCAGCTTGGCAGTGGTAGGCTCAAAGTGTGGTTTCATTCGATGTGGAGCGGACTACGTCCCAGCAACCATACTGTGTATGCCTGGTACGCATGGTGCCCTAAGTAGAGAGACAAGAATGCTGATGCTTTGCATGTTAAGGTTGGACGGGCCGGCTCCGTTAATGAACCGTTGCTCCCATCCACATGCCTCCTGGTCTGCTTTCTTCCGTTTACATTGGATACTACGTGGTGGATGGCGGTGCAAGTGGTGCAAGCGTAAGCCACCCGTGATCCATTGTTAGGCGCAGAGGCCTTGTTGCTATTGGCTTGGTGGCCGCGGTGCCGGGCAAATCCGGAACCGGATGCCGCCAACCATGTATACGCACGTAATCAGGTTTGCGTGAAATTCTACTGTTAGTTTCCGCACCAGGCTTCCATGGATCGATCACGCGTAACGCATGCCAGCCCAACGACCGCCGCGACATGCGCTTTTTGCCAGCCGGGGGTGTGGATGGAAGAAGAGGAGGGGTGGCTAAGTGATTACTTGGAAGCTGGTCACGGTTGAGCGTCTCGGCTCGCCGGTTGGGTCCGAGGGATGATGAACACGTTATGCTGGGTACCCTTGCTGACCATGGTAGGAGCTGCTCTCAGTGACACTCGTGGTGTGAGTTTATTTGTCCTATCCCATCCCTCTTAGCCTCCTCCTGAGACCACGGTTGCACTTCTTAGTCTACTTTACTTTAGCAAATAAACTAAGTTTGCTGCATGGTAACCGACTGCCAGCTTACCGGAACGATGCTTATCGGTTACCGGTAGCTCAGCTGACGTGCATCAGTTGCATATTTCTTATTTAATGTATTGCGCCCCAGTAGCTGAGGTATTTCCCTCCTCTAGCTACTGTTCTAATATTGATAATGATGATAATGAATTTGTCGGTTTGTTCGGTGAATTTGCCAACGTAAGAATAGGTCAGATAAATCTTTCGGTGTGGCTGACTTCGGAAATTGGACAAGATGCTCTGAAAAGGAAAACGGTAATGATCTTACTTTTCTTGACCATTCATATCCACCACGGCAGGGTGTTTGTAACTCGACATTTGCGGCATCTTATATGAAACAGCTTGCTAGGCATAAACCCACCACGTCCGGGAACACTGTCGCAGCGTCACCTGCTAGAGCAGGAGTAACCCGATCACCCAGCAGGCACTACGCAGAGGTAGTCTAATGTTCACGTCTCGAGTTGCGGACCCTTTCCCGACTTCCACATAGGCCCACCTCGCCACCGCTCCCAACACTTCATCCTTAATAGACGGTTCGTGCGCTGTAGTCTGAATGCGTGCTTGCGTCGCAGTTTACGGAGTGATATTTTACCACAACAACCGCAACGAAAATGGCAGCTGCAGTTGCATACCGATAGCATGTACATTTTCCACCGTTCTTGGCTGCGATTATATGTCCTATTGTGTAGAGTGCTGCAACCGCAGCCGGAAATCCTTGTCGTTGGACTTTACCGTGGCTGCTGCAGGCTGAATGACAGCACGAGTTCCTCCAGATGACCATGCAAGAAGGTGTATTCATTCATATTGGCGCTCTACAGTCCAAGTGGATTTGTATTGAGTTGTCACTCAGAATTTAGCATGCAATTATATAAATAAATAAATAAAACTTTATGCTTGGCTAAACGAAGTACGACTGCACAGGCATGTTCATTTTAAGCGCACGAAATCTGATCAGCTAGCACAAAATTAAACAATGGGTTTGTCAAATATGTTGACGTATGCCTGTTTGTGTTTGTAAATGCAGGCATATCTAGTTGTGTTTATGGAAGTTGTAAATTTTTCCATGCTAGTTTGCTCATGCTTGAAAGTTTCTCCAGTGCTAAATGGGTGTTTGCTATTTTCTGGACTTAAAGCGGCTCACCGGATAAACAATGGGTGACTTTAGTTGGTAGCGAGTCACAACAGCCACGTCACAATGTTGGTAAACGGAATTTGTGGCTTTTTGTGGGAAGAAGGCTTGCCAGGAGAAACACACCACATCCTGTATCACGGCCGCCGAACTATTTGCTGGAACGGGGTAAACCCGAAACACACAACTGGCAGCACGAGGAGGTTGGTTGGCCAGCCAGCGGATTCATCAACCTTCGGGCTACCCCTTATGCAAAAAGTGTACGGCTGTCGATATGTTGCTACTTCCTTCCGTAATCCCATGTCATATGCCCACCTCAAAGCAACAAATGACTTCCTTTCCCTTCGTGGTATATCAGAATCAGAAACACTGTATTAGAAGAATAAGCTTACAAACGCTTTTGTCTCTATCGCACACAAAACCAAACCAAAGCTAACGATATGTGATGGTTCGCGTAAGTTCGCACACTTGATGGTTTAGTATGTCACACAGAAACTACGGCTTACAAAGAACAAAAGCACGGTCATTCATGCATGCTAGTGCGGCCCGGATGTACCCGCGTGACGACAGTAAGTCAAACACGGCGTATCCATCGAAAAGCGTACCAGCAAAGTGTTGGGCAACTCCTTGGTTGTGACTCTGAACAGATCCGGAGAGGACAACGGAACAATACAGCAAGTTTCGAAAATGACCCATACGAAGAGCTAAACAGTAATCGTGAGGAAGGTTATCCAGCCGCAAGATTTTCAGTTTATAAACTCTTTCTAGTGAAAGAGGTATCTTTACCGAAGAACATATGCATTAGTTGAGAAAAATACCTAAAGATTTCAGTTTCCTGCGCCAATGCAACCACCACACCGGGAATTAAACTTTCGAGGCCACTGGTATGTATATGATATCTTGTTTCCCTATCTAGTGCGCTCACATCAAATGCCAGAAAATTATGAAAAGGTTCAGCATCTTGTGGCGTTATGGATCTATACAAGCAAACCTCAGTTTTTCAACAACCACCATCAGTGGAATAAGCCACCGCTTGCAGCTTTGCCTTGAGTGCTTGACTCGAGCAATTTCAAGCCCTTGAATTTGTAGATGCGTAAAGGCCACAAACTTCAGCCAGTTTCGTCATACCATGGACCAGTAGTGCTTTAAGACCTATCACCAAAGCACCTATACTAGACCTTCATTAAGCTTTTTATTGTAGCTTCGGAGCTCTCAAACAAATTTGACGCGGTCTCCACCCGAAGCTGCTAGCCTAAATGTCGGGCCGTAGTAACAACCACTATGCCACCATATATGCTGAGGTGGACCATTATAACGTGCGTTGGCTCCAACGCATCTGCGTTGTGCGCTATTTCAAATCAAAGGGAATGTTCTCGACGTTCCCCTTTGAGTCATATCTGCAAAGTTGCAACGCATAATACGTGACCCAAATATGCCGTCTTTGCACCTTCTTCGCCGCATTATTTACCGTGCTGCACTACAACTCACCAATGCTGTTGGGCGTTTAGATGTTTTTGGTTCCGTGCCAATTAGGCGGAGTGCTAGTAATGTTGCCGTACTTATGCTGAATGGTGCTTTTGTTACAATGATTCAGTCCAACCAAACCATCATTGCATACGATACAACATTTGTCCTTCTAACCAGCAGGAGCACGGGGTGTGTGCAGTTGTACGTGCAACGCGATGCACCAACTCCTAACCGCCGGGTCTTCGAATTCACCGGAGCGATAGCGCTACCGAAGGGGATTCCACAAAACCACGTCAGTAGCAAATTCTTGCCATCCCGCTACATGGAGGTACAGATTTCTACCTCAATTCGCCTAGGGTGCAATGAGACGCATCTGCTTACACGTAATAAGTTAACTGTTTGCATTTCCCGCCTAATAATGTTTCAATTTCAGACATTACTGTTAGTTTGTACCTATTCAACGAGCTCGATTACCGTGTACGTACTCCTTAGATATCATCATGTTTGCTGGGCTTTGTCTTGAGCATGTATAGAACGAAAGAAATTACAACTCGGCCTCCATGCGCCGACCAGGTGTACTTGCATTAGCAGCTATTTTCTTGTCACCAACTGCTTCAGATATGCAGCCGCTAAGTCACAGGCATTCACAAAGGTGCGATAACTTAGTTTGAACACAACCGCCCTCGTGTAGCCCGCAAATGTCTGATATAAGTTAACCCAACAAATCCGTTACTCATGAGCACCGGTAAATGGAGGATGACCCAATGGACAGTCAACATCGTCGGGTGCTACATCCCGTTTCATCCTTGAAAGACGCAAGCAAGAGCGCCCTTGTAGTCGGTGGAAAAACCAACAGCCCCAATCCTAATGGAATGCGAATGCATTACCCACCAAATAGCACGATTCGTAATTCCTCCAGGCACCTCGCCAATAGCAACTTCCCTGGCGTCGTAAGACAAAATCCGGAGTACGGCTCGCAAGTCAACATTCAGAAAGTCCGTATTATTTGGACGTATATGGAGGTCTGCAAAAGCAGGAATAACCAGAACGTTGGTGCAGCACTTGTAAGCACTGGACAGGTAAACATGGCTGTGATATAGTCCAAATGAACAACCCCTTAGTAGGTTAAACTTTGCTTGCATCGTTCGAGTAATACAATTTGCTTGAGAATAAACTAGGCTGCAAGCAGCCGAACAAATAGTCGGTCGGTAAGGTGCGTTGCTACTTATACGTCCCGGTTCTAGTAGATCGACGGCAGTGTTCCAGGGTGCGGATGGATTTTGCCTGTCAAGCGTTTTCCCTATAAAGGTCGCGAATATCCATCTAACCACACTGCGACGTGGCGCATGTAACACGCCACCAAATAAAGTCAAAGCTCAAGGCTATCCACTGGCAAGTGGATTATCAGCACATTTCAACGTTATCGATACGTTCACTACTAGATAATCCCTTATCTGTGCATTCCATCACCACGTCACATTATTTGCTCTTGCTGCTTATTTATGCACTACACACGCATGGAAACAGATTACCGTCACATGAAACAAGTTCGTTCCTCACCAGTGCTTTACTCATTCCTGCAACGCCTGCAACTTTCAGACATCTTCCAACTGCGCGAAACGCGGCGTGCCTGTCGCGGCACCTAAATGCTTGTAAAATTTTGATTAGTTCTCCTGTCGTATGCCTTACTAAATTCGAATACAATATTTATTTATTTATAAGGTCACTACTGAATGCAACATTATGACCTTACGTTACACTTCCCCGCTTGAAGCGCACAAGTGAAGGTTGCGTAGGGACCATAACATAGCCGTACTTGGGTGTAGCAGTTGACTCATTAGCAAGTTGCCTTCCATGCAAAAGCAGTTCTTGAGGACAATAAGAAGGTATGCATCAATGCATAAGAATTAGCTACACAGCTGCGTTATCTGTAGTAGCACCCACAATACCCATTATGTACCATGTTACAGCATTTAACTGGGTTTCGGGTGGTCATTTCGCGGTTGCCCTACCAAAAGCGTAGGCTTTCTTTTATTACAATTAAACCCCTCGCGTAACTCTTCTTCTTTTCCCCTTCAACTTTACATTCGGTAATCTTTAAGGTTGTCACTATTTTATATGCACCGCAACCCAGCGCTTCGAGCGGCGTGTCTATGTGGTATATCCTACCTGGATTGTTCGCCAGGAGCAATTTCGATGACCTAGGTTGACTTCGTGGCAAAGCTTGGCATTAATCTACTGAATAACAACTCACCCCCAACATCGGTACCACTTTACAAAATGCGCCTTCACCAAGCTACTTGTAAATTTGTGATAAGTAACGAATTAACCGCTTTTTAGATGACTGCGCTAGTGGCTTCTACTGACATGTTTTATCTCCACTTCTTACGACTTGTTTAGCTGGTCAAACTAGATGACTGGACGCATGCGTCCATTAGATTTGCCTCCCTTCCATTGCTGTCCGTCAGTAACCTCTCTGTGACCTGTGGCTTTCCTTGACCTGAATGCAGCAGTACGCTTTACCGGCTAAGTGGCCATCCTGCACAGTGCTGCCTCCCACATCCAATGGTATAACCTAAGTAGATATGGCTGATGATACTCGCGAGCTCTTTCACCACCAGCCAGTGGTTTAACCCCTATGAAACTTGTGCCGCCCTAACGTCATTTCCTTAGCAACCGGCTCTTCCTCAAGTATGCATTGCCACCACTTCTGACCCCCCGTATAGATTGCGCAACTTTAGGCCTAGACGTTTGCATTTATCAAATTTGTCTGCTTTCCTTTCCGTCTGTGGTAACTGTTTCTGGTATCTTTTGGCTTTTACTGACTTGAGAGCTCTGCCGCCCCAGCGGCTATCACCCTACCGCACCGACTACACGTCCAACTGTAGCACTAGATGAATAATCATGCGCCATCCCTAGAACGCCGAGCTTCGCCTTATATGTTGCTGTACGCTTCTCACATCTGTCCGTCTTCCAAACCATTTTATTACTCTTCCCTCTTCTAGTCCTCTTCAATTACATAGTTTTATCTCCACTCCTGACTGTGCGTCTATGAGCTTTATCTTTATAACTGGTCGTGTTCTACAATAAGCGTAGTCTTAATTCTAATGCTGTCCATATATAATTCCTGCTGTGACTTTTGGCTTTCATTGGCCTGGCAGACGTGATATTCGCTGTCGACTCATTGCTTATCCCTCACAATACCGCTTACTAAGGTGCGAAAGTTTTACTTACGTAAATAAGCCTGCTGCTGCACATGAACCCTATGCTGAATGTGGAAGTTAATTAGTTGTTCGCCAGAGCACTATTCCTAAGTTACTGACCAACATCCTGCTCATGAATATTGTCTCATTTAGTTGGACACTTCCAATGCGCATGTTTCAAGTTTTGGCCTTCCTTAGCTTCTGTTTCTTAGTTAACTTTGACCACCCGCCCAATCATCTCCGAACTATAACTCAACACATGCTTCCAGCACGTTTGTTTGTCTCAAGCTTAGCAGTCGCGCTCCTACCTTACCATGCTTAATGTCGTTATATGAGTCCGTTCCTCCTCATCTTAACCTCGCACTTATTAGCATGCAGCTTCCTAATATCCTAGCACCGCTTCAGCCTAATTCGGTCCCTCAGATGCTTTCTAGTCATTTCAGGCGAACTTCAGTGTAGGCATCTCCGGGCTATTATATCCATTACAAGCCACAACTTACCTTCTTTCACAGGTTCCTGCAATTCACCTAGTATTCCACTTGTATACCGTTTTGGCTCTCACTAGATGGGCATGCTTCTTCCCGTGTTAAGCTGAATATATTTTGGATAACAAATTTCAAGCGTACCACAGATTTAGCCAACTGTGCCAATTGGCTCACATGCCTGTCGGATTTCTTATTGGTTATGCAGCAGCGCTTCATTGTCATCAGTGCCAGTGCCAAATCCCCGCACCTCTTTTCGCATGCATCCGCTCTTCTCTGATTCTTTGCCTTTGTTAGCCTTCTTGGAACGCTGCTGTATGAACTGACTGCATTTTGCTATGCACCGTAATGCAGTTTGCCTCAGCTTCATCTAAGCTAGTACTTGTTGATTGACGGCTTTCAGTAAGGATAATTGAGGCAATCTTTCACCCTTACACGATTCTATCTATGCTTCTTTCCAATAGCCATACTTTTCATTGAAGTTTGTGAACATACTTATCTCTCTTTGCACCATGCTTTTACGTAGTCTTCTTCGGGCGCTGTAGTCGTAGTATTAGCCACACCTGACGTGATGTAAAACGGCACCCGTAACCCATATTTACTAAATAATACACAGTAAGAAGAAACTAAATACCACTGCACGCAAGCATTCATTTAATTTTATTTATCCCTGCATTCTAGTCTGCGTGTTTACTTGGTTGCCTCTTGTTTTTCGCTTGTATTTCCTGAGGTTTTACAGATACGGCGGTTAGCACATTACGGTTAATCAACTGACACTGGCTGCTCCGTCCTCGACAGCTAGCTGATTGGAACATATGTTCCCTTCTCCGGGACCTCAACAGCAAATCATCATTCCGACAAATCCAAGCGGCTTCCGAATGGATCATTGTTTTAGCAGTTTGGTGGGATACCACTTGCATGCGGCTAAGCACATGGGTTTGGCTCGCCCTGCAATCATATTTCTCTAAGTTACGCAATGAAAGTACGTCTTTATATAGACGACAGATTAATCTTTCGTAAATACTTTGACATAGACAAGTTTGCCGCCTCTTACTGGCGTTCGTACAATTGGGATCGGTGCCTCACGTTTAGGCCTGAACATTTTGATACATCTCTTACCTGGAGATTTCCTGACGAAATATCTTGCAGGCACTACTGGACTTGAGGAAAATTTCTCTTGACAGTACCTTACTGTGGAGGTACCCGCTTCCCCATCTATGGACAACCAGTAGAGTTACGTGCCTATCTCAGAGATACTATTACTCCAATAATTCTATCCAAGAGCTAAAAAGAATTAATGCGATCTACAAGTGAACCCCGCATTTGTATGGCGGATCGCATTTTCGTCTGATGTACGACAACTTTAACCTCAAGTATCAACTGCACTCACCACCTGACCCTTCCAGTATGAATACCTCGACACGAAGACTTCACGCCAAGACCAGTATACCACAGAGGAAAAGCCGTCTATTAATTTAAAATGATTACTCATCTGCACAGTACTTCACCTGATTTTTCTGAACACTTCATTTCTTGACCGGTTTCAACGACTAATGGCGGACTTGGACTAAGGAATTCGGGTAGCCAACAAAGGGGTTTGCGACACAAATGACTGCAAAGTGCCGAGTAGACAAACTTTCTATAAGATACATTGCCAGTTATACATCAGCATTCAAACGGATTGAGGGAAATAGTCCAAGACGTGGTGGGTTTTGGCCTGGCAAGCTTTCTTCCTATAAAAGCCAAAACCGTCCGTTTATCAACACTGCGACATGCCGGATTGGATTGGCCACTGAAGAGTCTCACTGCTCACAAACTCACACTCGAAAGTTAATCAGGGCAAAATTTTATCATTTAAATATATTTTGCATATGTACACTATGAAGACACTTCTTTGTTTCTAGATTCCATCTCCACTCTATTGGTTTCGCTTTTACACATGTTTGCTCCCAAATTTTCGCCCCTTTATTAAAGATTTCGTTCCTGACCAGCGCATCCGCCATTGGTAGCTTCTATATATTGTGCGAACAGCCCATATCATGCAAAGCAACGTGCCTGGTGCGAAAGCATCGCTTGTAAAGTCTTGCTCATATCAGATTTGGTGTACCACGAATTTTACCAACGTAATATATTTAGTTGTAGCAGGAAGCAGCTTTGCTGAAATTCTCGTAGCCCCTCCAGTAACACCACTTGCTCCATGGGGCGGAGCGGAAAACGCAACGTGTTGACAGAACTTACACTTAGTTTACTTCCAGTTATCTGACCAGTTTTCCAGAGTGCTAAATTCTTTCGAAGAATTAACAACTTGCTGCCTCGTATAGCGATGATATAACTTATTCACCTCCTCCACCCAGAATGAAGTTAGAACATTCGCAGAAGGAAAGCAAGGAGCACGTAGCACTCAAACTAACAGGGCTTTTAGGTTAACAATCCATCAGCAGCATAGTGCGTAGCTCGGAGCGTAGCTCTCAAGCTTTTTGCATTGCTGCAGAGCAATTGATGGATACAGACGTGTAAGCTAATAAGTATTTTGTCGTAACGTAGTAAATACCTATAACTATTCCGCTACAGCCCATCTTGACCACCATCCGCAGTAGTTTGTTTACATGCAAAAGCAGGTGCCTACTACGGATGAGGTTGAACTCCACGTATGGCCGCAGAGTCAGTGACATGAGAAATGACATCAGCCTTGTACCACTGCCAATGGACTTCGCCGAGGAACACGTTACGCTGAACAGGTGGCTTAAAAACCAAAAGGAAATAAGAAGTTTATAAGAACCAAAGTTATATATCACCACTCAGGCTTTCCTGGACCACGTAACCCTTCTCTGTGCCACTTAAGACTCTGTCCAAAGTGAAGATTTCACTAGTACTTCTGGGTATCCGCAGCAACCTGAAAGCAAACCAGTAGCGAGCACCAGTAGCGCTGGTCTCTGGCATAACACTTGAGCTCCTAGGAGTGTTACCTTTACACTCTGCCTACGTGGATGACATTAACAAACTTTGCGTCGTCCCCTCTCAAGGCATGCATTGGTTGCGTCCAACCCGGCCGTGGGCAAAACAGAGACGTGCCAACGCACAGTGCACTCCACATGCACATACGTATTCGTGCTCACAGACACGGTGCGTCGTGCATTTTAGCCTGCCCACATCGGCCCCTGTAGAGTTTTCCGGCGAACCTTTAACTAGTTTGTATATACCAGAATGGTCACCGAACTGCGGTGTCCATCCCTAGACTCAAAATTGCTTTCCATAAGGACCCGCCCCCAAACTTACTTGATACAACAGCACAGGTAGATTCACCTAAAGCTGCGCCTTCCAGACCAAACACTACCCAGCTTCACTTTACCCTTGACCACTTGCCAACGCAGTCCTGACACTGGGTAACTGAGCTGCCCGCTAGATATATCAGGCGCAAAGATCATATTTCCGATGAGGGAAACGAGTTTGCCTTCCTTAACATGGCTAACTTTTATGGCAGCCGTGTGCTTTATATACACCGTTTTGAAACACGACGAAACCTCCGTATAACTGGATGACCAAACCTTGTACCCCTTTTGTTTCGTACGCTCGCGTTGCTTTCCATACGGTGCCTCGCCGCCTGTCCCGACCAGGCTGCAACCTCCCCTATTTTTAAACTCTAGAGCCAAAATCCCCGCAAACAACACGGCACTTGGCTCAGGTGCTAGAAGCCCAGCCCTCATAATGTCGTTGCTTGCGACTACCATACCAACTCTGTAGATGCTAACATCAGCTAGGCTGGCGAGCCAACGTTTGGATACAAGCCTCATGAGGAGTCAGATTCATCGTGGGACGTGAACCGTCTTGGCTTTGGGCTTAGGTGCGCTGCGGAACTGACACGTTCCAAGCGCATCATCGACCATTTACTGAAGTAGCCAGTTCTTTCGCACTCACATTAACCCGACCCGACGAACTACCAAGGATTACCACGTCCATCACCAAATAATAATGAAAAATTAAGAATACAACCCCAGCGCACTCCGTGAGCTCTCTTTCTACGTGCGAGTTTCTTCCAGCTTTACTCGATCCCATTGTTCACATCGTCCTCCACATGATAGTTATCAATAGCGTCTCTACAGCAGCCTTCTAGGGGCAGGCCACTGATTAGCCAAACAACCTCGTCGTGGTGCCAGTTGGGTGGCTCGGGTTTAACCCGTTGCAGCTAATAGTTCGGCGGCAGTGTTCTAGTACGTGGTGGGTTTTCGCCTGGCAAGCGTTCTCCTTATAAAAAGCTACAAATGTCTACTTAAAATCACTGTGACGTGGCGGTCGTGGCTCACCACAAAATAAAGTCACTGCCCAGTGGATATCTGGATAATCCTTTCCAACCAACGGACACCAATCTTCTACTCGCACATTGCTGACGATAGCAAAGATTCAAGAATGGAGCGGCACAATTACAAGCGCAAAGTACACAGCTACATAAACGCACACACAATTATATACTTACATTCCCCTGCACAAACAAGTACTTTTATGACAACCATATCGGATTTTTGCAACTTCTTGATCACGCATTGTTTTGGCAAAATGATCATGCCTGTAAAGTTGTGCCTCGCCTTGTCGAGAATAAGTTTTATTTATTTATTTATTTGTTACGCCTTCATTATTTCGTAGCAACTTATTTCACTCATTTTTGCATTATGTGACCGCTCTTTGTTTAACAATGGCCTTGGCGTTCACTGTTGCTTTCCCTGTAAGTCTTGCGGTTCTTCGCCTCCGTTCCGCCAATTGCCTTCCCGCTCTTTGTAGCTCGTACAATGCACATTCAGTACTGCAACCTTCACTTCCGAATACTCGATAGGCGCGGTTGGCTTTGATGGTAACAACCGTTTTCAGCATCTGATTTTGGTACTACAGCTCTACTGGATTAATTCCGCTTTTTCTAACTGCACTCGGTATATCAAAAGATTTCGCCAAATGGTCGAAAATGTGCGCACTGTTAGTGCTTTGGTTCCCGGAAGCAGGCATTTTCATTTCCACTTTTTCTTGTCTGGCCTCATATAGTTAGGTTTAGTTGTCTTGCAAACGACAACCACTATCGGAAACACTAGTAGCCAGGCTTTTTGAAAAACTGGTTCCTTTTCTTTAACTGCTTTAGCTAGCAAGTTTACAAATCTGGCCCCTTAGATCAGCGGACATAAGGAGGCTACTTACGTTCGACCACCGGTGCATTCTCAATTTAGCTTACCTCTGGTGGGAACACCACGTGAGCAACGAGCGTGCTCGGCGCCTTGCTTACGGTAAAGGAAAGGGAAAGGTACCGCTCAGCGCCGTTATTTCACGCACCAGGCACCGAGGGCTCCGCCAAGTGTTACACACGCTAGCCCACCGACTCCCAGGATGTGCGTTGTTTGCGCGCCGGGTGTGTGGATAGAAGAAGAGGAGAGGTGGCCAAGCGATCACTTGGTCGAGAGGAAAGAAGGCCCTCACTTCGAAGCTGGCCTCAGCTGAAGGATCCCGGCGACCTGGTTGGGGGCCGAAAGCCGGTGAGCACGTTTGCCTAGATACACTTGTCGATATGGCTAGGAGCTGACCACAGTGGCGTTCGTGCTGTGAGTTCCTTGGTCCCACATAACTCCTTTTTGCCTCCCCACCAACTACGATTTCATTATTTAGCATTTTAGAATTAAATAATAAATTAATTTTTCTGCTGCATAATAGCCGGCAGGTAGCTTGCCGGAACGATGCCCATTCGTTACCGGTAGCTCAGCTGGCTTGCACCTTTTGAGCTTTATTTCCTTTTATCTTTTATGTATTGGGGCACAGTAGCTGAGGTGTTTCCACCCCTAGCTAACGTATATAGTGTGTGCGTATCACGTTCACCCAAGCTAACCGGACAGGCAGCAGTTTCTATCAACCACTCAGACTTTTCTTGGCCGTCCGTGTGTAGTCTTACGTTTTAGCTGGCTCCGAAGCCTATTGTACATTATGCGTGGATGAACAACCAGCTCCCGTCCTGCGTACTACCAAACCTTATCCTGTATTACTATTTATTCTTATTGCCTAGTGAACCAGAACGGCTCTCGCCCTAAAAATCACAAAAGTGATAGCTGCTACAACAACCATTACCTCACTTACCCGGCATTCCTTGTACCTGCACCTAGCATCGGCCTAGCCAACTGTATTTGGCCTGAGCAAATAGGTACAACAGCTGTCCAAGCATCCAGGCCTCTATTCATAGCTTCCCTTTCCCAAGTTAAACCAAATCCCTGATGGCCCGGACATCCTCACCTAGACGACTGGTACGGCTATTCTGGGGGGCAACGCTTACTCCTACGCTTCACTTGACAGAACACTGGCTAGTAGCAAAGATGCCAACTGCAATACTTGCCTGTACAGCTGGCTTCAATTAGCAAACCAAGACTAAGCTCCATGATTTAGTTGCGGAAGTAAAGTTTTCACGTTAACTATCCTAACAGGCAATCCCTATTAACACCGTACTCACTTTATCTTGCATATAGACTACAACGACCACATAAGCGGCACTGTATTCCACCGCAGAACTCTGTCCTCGTACCCCTATTTTTATTGAAAGGGTGCATATGGTGATGCAGACCAGGCTATATTAAAAATCCGAATCATCTAATTTTATACGGAGCCTAAAACCTAGTTTTTACCCACGTTTCTATGAGCAAGTCGTAGAAGGATATTGCCGACTCCGAAAAGCTAAATAGTTTACAGTCTTAAGACCCAGGTACATAAGAGCAGTTTTAATCCCCCAACGGTCCGCTTATTTCCTGCTTCTTACTAGCCAGCAGGACTCCCATGAAGCCAACATAAGATAGCTTCTATCCATCAGACCGCCTATTGCCACCTGAATTTTGCTATTAGCCTCCACATCTGCTTAAACTAATACCGCTTACGCATTTCGCTCAGGAACAACAGCAAAGCCGAAACGCCGTCTTGTAAACGGGGCGACCACCTGCTTACGCTTCGCTCTGCTCCCTATCCATACCTCATCGCTTTCTCCTAGTTGTATTATACCTACATGACCGCTGTACGACAATATAGACGGCATGGTGCAAACCACACACTTAACCCAATTTAACTTTATATTTATCTCCCACACCGCTTCCCAAATCGTTCGACCCTTGCGACTTCAAATAATAGTTCTACCCACAAGTTTTACTTCTGACTACTAGGGTTGATCCACTGGCAATGGTCCACATTTTAAACGTCAGAAAAGGGGCCATTGTTATCGGCAGCGTACACCGTTTCAAAAAAAGCTAGCATTGAACGTGAGCAAGGGCTATTACAAAGCAACCGGTCAAAACACACTACCAAGTGCATTCTCAGACGACAGCAGACAACTATTTCTCATGGATTGTTTACTTGCTCCATGCTAACAGTCTTTAACCATCGTTTTTTCTTAATTTTAAACGGTACTTCAGGGAAACGTAGTCAAACTGGGCGGCTAAACAGATCTATGGCAGACTGCAGGCTGTCCGGTTTGTCTGCGCAAACTAATAACCAAAATTGTTACGATATTGAACACTTAGGCTGCCGGTGCTGATGGTTGCACTAGTGGTTGAGTTGGATTGCTTGGATCCAGCATCCCTAGTTTGATTGGCGCTCTTTGCCTTCGCAACGCGCAATTGCTACTGTGTGTTGCGCCGTTTGTCTTGCCCGAGCCAGCATCTACAACAGTGTCGTTTTCTTGTATCTGGGCAAACAGATAACCATTAGTATTCAACAAAAATTTTCCCTGCAAATCGATGCTTTTGCTAGAATCGCCATCCGGACTCCCGCTACATACATTGTCACGGCCGTAAGCGCCTTGCAAGTTGCATTATAACTCCACTTAGCTTCATAGTTCTTAGCATTTATCTGTATTGAATCTTTGATAATCACTACTGGAACCACTACTAAGCTGGCAGCCTGTAGAACCAGATTCGTTGTATAACCGTTTATGTCCGCGTAAGATATATTATTTTGCGCTCCATCAGACGACAGGAAAGGTAGCTACGTGCTAGAGTACCCCATCATCTCAGTTAGCTGAACACTTAGGACAGTTTGACTACCACTATAACTTGGCTTGGCCAGTTGCGAGGAACTTAATTTTTTAATCGCCTCCGAGGCCCATGTACTATGCAGCATGGTGGGAGGACAACTAAGTGTCACCTTTTCCATACTCGTTGACGTAACGCACAGTTGATCAATCGAAGCCAATTCCCTTTTGTTCCCGCTGTTGATCTTCCTCACTGCAAGTCACCTATGTCCTCTATTTATTCGTTTACATGCCAAACTTATAGTTGGTGCAACACGCCTTATTGCTCCTTTCTCGGATTCATGCCCTGATCTTCCGGTTGTGTCCCTGTAGTTGTTTCCCCCAAACACTATTTCGGCTAATGTCCTATTCTCATGTTGAGGTTCGATGCACCTACCCTCTGACCAGTGCCATACACCCATATTTGTACACGATGCCCGATGCCTCACTTCTCCTCCTACCCAGGCCATTAAGGTCAGGGCAGACAAATGTTAGTGGGGTGTACACACCACCTAGCCAATTTCCACTTAAAATGGTGTGCTTGCACTAATATTGGTTAGTCTCCTGCTTGGCTCATTTGTGCACGTCTAGTCCTGACAGGCGCAGGGCTCGCTCAGTGGTAAGTTAAACACACCAGCTTGAGGAAATATCGTTGTAACTGCTAAAGGAAGATACCCGTATTTTGCCAGAGGAGGTACTTGAAGTGTGTCATAGTTATTACATTCTAACGTTTGTATAATAGCCCTGTACTTCAGCATTGACTGTGGCTTTTAACTTTACCGGCGAGACGGCACTGTTTCGTTCCTTGTCCATATGTATGTAGTGCTTTATCTTATAGCGTTTGCTTTTAATTTAGAACGCTTTTCTGCCGACACTATAACCTCCCAAAGGCAAGCGGGTTCCGCTACGCAATTACTCCAGCTCCTAACTACGCACTTCCCTGTTGTCCGTTTTGCCTTGCCTGTTACACTGTAAATGTCCACTTTGCAGAGGAACAACTGGGCTATTTTTGACGCCGCCGCTCATCTTATTCCGCAACCTCTGGTACATTCCATGGACGACACTGCAACCGTCTTTTCACTGAGGCTGCGGCTCTCAGCTCCTTCTCTTTTCGATGCTTCTCTTAACTTTGAGGACTATGCAGTTCACGACTTCTTCTCAGGACCACCTACAGCTCTTGCCGTGCAAGCTGTTCGACGCAGGCCCACCCTTTTCTCTACTGACCATTAGACTTGCCTGTTATAATGTATAAGTCTACTTTGAAGTGGAGCACTTAGTACGTTTCGGGCGCGGCTTTCCAGCTTATCACACTACTCCAGTTCCATACGTAAGCCAAAGCTGCAACCATGTTTTTGCTAGAGCTGTTTTGTACAGTCTTCATTCTTATCGCTAGTAATGTTAACGCTGCACGCTTATACGTCTACGCTCGCACAACACCACAGCGGGCGGCTTTTGTTTGTAAGTAATCTGACTTCTAAACTCACCATTCACTGCGGTCTATTAGGCTTTCCTGCTAAAAGGTGTACGTTCAACTTGGAGTGGAGCAAATAGTATTTATTAACGCTGCTGCCTATCTTATTTCGTAACCCTAGGTCTATTCCAAAACTGGCTCAGCAACGCCGTTGTATCAATAGCTGCATTATTTTGTTCACTTCTATTATCGCTCCTTCGCAAAACTGTTGACGCCACTGCTACGTAAGTAATCGGGCTTCTACGTTCAGACTTTTCTGCTCTGAATTTAACTTAGCGGTTGGCCGTAAAACTCTACAATTGAGTAAAGCACTTAACCATTTGAGGCGCTGCCACAAATCTTACTTCACAACCCCCGGGTCTAATCTCATTATTTGCAACGATTCTAGGTCTTTTTCCACTTACTACTAGAGAGCTTAGTGGAGGAGCCATAAGTGCCCGCCTTTTTCTCTCTATATCAATCCCTAGTCGCAGATGCGTTAGTAGCCACGGCTAACGACAACGTTACGATGTACGTCTTCCGCACCGCTGCTTCTGTTCCGAATTTGAATACCTTTGTTCGCTTGCACGCTTACTTATGGAATGCACTGTCGTTCATGCGGTAGTTACCTCCGCTGCTTAATAAAATCATTGTTTGGCATGGTAGGTCAACGCTCATAACTACAGGACTTAATATATGTGACAGCGCTCCAACTACATTATTTCTCCCTTAAACCAACCACTGCAGCTTCTTCCTATGCAACGCCGCGTGTCAGCTTCATATTTCTAGATACCTTAACTAATCTCACTATACTCGTGTGTCCTATCTTTCCGCTGCATCGCCCCAGTGAACCACATTTTCGATCTCTCGTTGCAAGCTATTGATATGTACTTATTTTGCGCTCTGTAGCGAATAAGAATGACGTCCTTCTGCTTCTTCACTATGCAGTCGTAGCCACGTCTTTGAAACCTCACTTCTCTCTTCCCACACATTAGTTCCATTAACGTAGACAAATAATTCGTTGAGTGCTTTTAGGAACCGGGCTCTTGCTCCCTACATATATAACCGTAATATACCCATGCGACCAAGCTTTTACTACCTGCTAAGAGGAAACATTCAGCCGGTTAGTCGTTGCACCTATCACTTTAGTTGGTCTCAATCCTATATTTCCTAACCTGGGACATTCATGATGCTTGCTTACATGACTGTTACTTGTTGACTTCTCTCGGCTTGCTCCTCAATTTCCTTTTTTCCAAAGTCGTGAACTTCTTAAAGATTCGGGATAGGACTGACGGACTGCCTTTTCGCCAGCGATACGATGAAGTACCAAGAAGGACTTACCTGGAGCTTGGTTTTACAGCAACACGGCTCAACTGCACACACAACCATCGCTGAGTACCAGTGTGGATAGATAGATACGAAGTCACCATACTCAGACTAAGCATACAAAACCAGAGAATATCAGACACCAGATGCTTTGAAATTTCTACTAACTTGCACAATTATTCATGAAACTGTTCGCCATTTTTCCATTTTCGACCGGCCACAACGATTATGGCGGGTCAAAAGCGGAAAATGGAAAGCATATTACTGCAAATAAACAAATAAACAATTTGCCGTTAAGAGGTTTTGCCAGCTATATAAATAAAAAATTACACGTTCATTCCTGACAAAGCAAGGCTCGTCTTTTGGGCATGCGCAGAATAAAGCACCATTTTACCTAATAGCGTATTGGGTAAGTCTAAGCGCAATAGTAATCAGGTACAGTCAGTTGTGTGGACCTATATGGCTCAAATGTGAATGATCCTAATCATCGAGAGTATGGAGAGACGATCCGTAGGCAAGCTCAGAATTCCTTAGGCAAACTGGTACAGAGGGTATGATACGCAAGTTTGAGCAGTACCGGGAACACTAGAATAGAGTATATGTTAGTGAGGAAATGGTCCGATGAGTTTTTTCTTACGATGCAAGTCAGGTGAATGAAGCGTAAGGAAAACGCTGACAACTGATTAGGAACCTTGGCATATCGCTGCCCAAATATGGATAGTTGTATGGCGGCGGGTCTATGCATGCAACTTATGAAATGAGGTATCGGTCAACTTGCCAATGCGTGGTTTGGAGCAATGGCTTTATTGTGTGGCGAGTCATCTCCGCCACGTCGCAGTTTTGTTTAACAAACATTTTCGGCCTTTTGTAGGACGTGCGCCTGCCAGGCGAAAGCTCACAATGTCCTGGAACATTGTAGACCGCTTGTATGACCTTGGCAGATCTGCCTTTTTATTCATTGTTCTCGTGGTTATTCGCTGTCGCGTATCTCCACTTTGTGTCTGTTGGCCGCGTGGTTGACTTGTTTGGGGCCGGCCGCGATTGATAAGGGTTTCTGCAGTCAGACGAATCAAGTGCCTTGTACTTAAGAAATTCGGATGCCGGATTCGTGTGGTGTGTCCGGATTGCGAAGTGTAACGATTTCGATGACCTGCGTTAAATCCGTGGCCAAGTATGCGTCTCAAGTATGTCTTCGGAGTTGTTCTATTTAAACAACCAAACATTTTAGAATAGGGGAGAGAAACATGGCCGAGCAAACTGCACACGAAATTGTCCAGGAGTATGCTAATGTTTGAAGTAACGCCATGTTTCAACCTTTGTTTTATTTACCGGAGGTGGATGATACAAAATTTTATATGGCAGAGCTGATAGTTTGCATGCGAGTCCGAGACCCAATGGCTTTGGGGATGGGAGATAGGAGTAAATAGTTTATTTTCAAATTTATTGAAGCACCCTAACTCAGGCATGAACAAACCTTACAAGTAGTTATTTTTCGCAACAGACACGTTGCAAGGTACGTAATCCAAAATGTCCGGAAGCTGTGCACGTTGCGGAAGTTAAAGTAATACTCAGAAGGAATATATGCGTCAGTGGATGAAGAGGTTTGGATTCAAGTATACGTAGCGTAAACAGTCAAGGCACGATAAGTGTATTGAAAACGGTAGAGCTGGATAAAACTTACCTTATTCTTGTGCATGTAAAAGAAAGATGGAAATGTGACCCAGGTCGAGTTGCCGGTATGTAGTTGTGAGCAATGAATTTATTCAGTGACCAAATTGGCTTACTGTAAGCAGTACTTGCCATGTGTGAAACTCGGCCCTATCGGGCGTCGTTGGCAAGTATTTTAATGAAAACGAAACAGCCTAGTATACGACTGAGGTGCAGGTTGAGGGGTCAATCGCCAATGGTGGAGCTGGGCACCCGAAAGTATATATGGACCAGGTAAGTTTCTAGTACAGTGACACACGGATCTTGTGCGCTTGTGAAGAATATTGCAACAAGTTCCGTAACTGGAGGCCGGTGAAGTAGCTGGGAGCTAATTCAATAGCATGTATCAGGGAAGTTGCGTCCTGCGGGTAGTAAATGTAGGTCTTTATGGGCTAAGTTACGACGCAGTGGCAGGCGTACCAAATAATACTGAACACCCAGTAGGCAGAAGCGATCTAAATAGGGTTTGATTGTCGAAAAGCCATCAGAAGTGTAACTTGTAAGCATATTAGACGTGTGTAGCTCAAGCCAGCTACTACAGGTGCGTACCTCTAGCAACTTGCCAGAATGATAGAACTACAGGTGGCTTACTAACATAAAGAAGCTGTGGGTAGTTATCCTTGTGTACTCACATTCTGGAAGCAACCACAGCATATGGAGGTTTAGAATAAAGGCCTGCGAAGACATAAGACAGCGTAGCAGTATAGAATAAAGGCGGACTAAGGCAAGAGAAGAAGGGAAATGGGATTGCTGCTCTTTATAATATGCTAGTCCGGGGGCTAATTGGTTAAAAGAGCAGGATAACCTCAAACAGGACCGGGTACCAGGGTTGCCGCGTACAGAAAAATGATCAGCATTCATGACCTTACTATGGAGATAAAGTGACAAGGCCAACTCAAAGGGCGGAGTAGTCACTTAGTTGGAAACATACAGAGGATGAAGCAAGCGAGGAGTGGAATAGTTTGGTTGAAAATATTGCGGAAGTTAAGACCTACAAAGTAGCAGAGTGTGGTGCCAACTTCGTAGGCCAGAGTAATCCAAGTTAGCAGAAACATTAGAAAGCAGAGATAGGACACAATCGAAAAGCATTATCAAAGTCAGACAAAATAGTTAATTGCCTCAAAACTAGGACAGCTGAATTTCGCCAACGCCGAAGTAAATATACAAGCATTGAAAAGGCAGAAGTTTGGCCAACCAATGTGACGAAGCCGTAAAGACCGTGGAAAGGGATAAGCAAAGGAGCAGCTGGAAACTGCCATGACCAAATGGTGATATGAGTGCGCTGGCGAGATAAAATAGCATCGGTCTAATATAAGAAGGATATGCCCGCTGAAAAGCAAAGCGAAGTCCAGAAAGCATGGTAGAATTGAGCCGGATAGTAAATAGGATAGGCGTGGATCAAAACGAGAGAGGCGGACCCTCAACTAGAATACATAAACTAGTTACTGGTGCTGATTAAGCCTAACCTCAAGCAGCGACCAGAGGTTGCACGTAGGATAGGAAGGACGAGGCATACAGAGAATAAATCACGGGAGGTTAATGCTTTCACGAAAAGGACGGTGGTAAATAGTAGCTACTTATGACCACGTCAGTAGCTGTAGAGGTGAAGCGGGGAAGTGATAGCGTAGGATTGAGGAAGTGGATCTTGCGAGCATTATGAATTGTGAGCCGATTCCGGGAAGAAGCAAGAATTTGGTTATAATTCATGGGTATTTGGAGCCACAGTGACAGTATGGGTCCAATGGACTCAAGAAGGACTGGCAAGCTAGTTCAGTGAAATAGTACGGACCGTGATAACGCGCAGTCGCTAAGGTTGTGTAGACCACTACTGAAATGTGAGACCATGCGTGAGACCATATGCAGGGCCTAAGTAGTACATACAGTAAGGAGAAGTAAGCAATGAGTGGATCAGCCAGGGAATGGTTAAGCTTCGCACACTACTGTGCAACACAATCAACGACCATTTCCCAGGACGTGGTGGGGTTTTGGCTGAAATGCGTTCACCATATATGCCGCCACAATAGTTCACTTAACAACATGGCAACAAGGCGGATGTTAGCCGCCAATGGAAACAGTCACTGCCCACAATGCACACTGGCAAGTTGATTAGGATCATAGTTCACTATTTTCTCTGTACGTACAAAAGCTCTCTGCCCTCACATACCGGCTCCAATTCATGTACTGTGGTTTTACTGTTTACCTACACGCACAACCAACATGTCGTCACCTTACTGCCGGCTTTGTTCCTCATAAGTTTTTTTCCTTTCTAGCAACTTTTGAATTGTTTGGCTTTAGCCTATTGCATGCATAGCCACGTGCCTGTTGCGAAAAGTACTTGCTTGTATATTTTGCTCATGCTTGCTTTGGTGTATTGTGCTGAATTCGAGAATAATATATATTTATTTAATAATAATTATTTCTTGGAGGCCACGGATCAGTGCCTTACGGGTTGCCTAACTGACTTGAGCGCTTTCATTGCTTACAGTGTAAGCTCCTGGTTTATATTACGATTCATTCATTTTGCCGGGCGTACTGGAACAACTCCGGCTAAATGAACCCCCAGTGTTTTGGTTGGGGTGCCGCCAAAGCCACCTTCCATGCCGTCCTTTTGGCATACATTAAACCTTAATTTAAATGTGGTAAGAACAAAAGGAGCCTCCCAGACGTTGTTAATCCAGCTTCAAATTCGGTGTATGATTGGTCAGTTGGACGAGCCCAGTCCACAAGTGCAGAACACGACTTAATCGATTACACAGAACTCACACCCTGCGCGAACGGGCTGCGGTGCGTCGGCCAAATCTTGTAAGAACAACAAGAGTAAAAGTGGAGTCTCACTATAACCTGGGAGTATAATGGAAGTTGCAAAAGGATTTAGTACCAGCACTTTAGAAGGAGGAGAACTGCAGAACAAGCAAACAAAAAATTACGCAGAGACAAGGAATGATTCAAATCTTCAGGTCAAAAGCATCAAGGCAATGTTTAAACCCGTCTCCGTGGGTGAAAATATGACGTTCTCGGGTAGTGCATTCCAAGGCTCAAACAAGCTGAGTTACAAAAGAACGTGCTCAAACCAATATTTGTGCTGCTTCAACGGAAGCCCACGCAGAAAATAAACCTGAGCTGGATGAAATAGCCAGGTGAGGTCTAGGTCGATCTGCCCCGTTAGTACATGATAAACGATAACGAAATCTTTACGAAGAGGAAGATGGTGTAGCGAGAAAGTCCTTAGCTTGAGTAGTGCCAGCGTGGGAACTGTGATGCAGCCTTCGGGCCTCTTTTAGCACTCCACAAGACCCACCATACCGCCATCGTGTTACGAGTCAGGCAAGGATGACAAGCCGGAACGCAGTACTCTAAGTGCGGTATAACCAAGGCTTAAACAACTCAATAAACCTTACTTACTTCAGCATTTAAAATTGTCTACGGACCACCCGGAGGCTTGGAAAGCCTTTGTTACCCACTCGTTACCGGCCATCGTCGGTGCTGACATCTGGAGCCAACGTGAAACCCTTGTCAACTATTTTGGACATATGAAGTAATTCGTGCCACCCAAGCACATAGTGCACCGTCGAGTCAAGTGATCCTGCACGCATAACTGAACAATGTGTGGTTTACTGTCAGCTGCTACACAACAAACCAAGCAACGAGTCTGTCAAGGGTTTGTTGCAAGGCTGAGTAGCTACATAATACACTCACTGCAAGCGAAATTCTAATCGTTTGCAAACACGAGGGCAGGGGCTGCTGCACTCCCGGCAGGTTGTTGACGTGCAAAGCAAACAGCAGCGGATCAAAGACCAACACTTGTGGAACGCTGCTTATAACTGCCAGTCGAATGGAAAAGCTAGTGGCTACTCGAACACACATTTTCCTCTCCAAAAATACTGGTAGCTGTTAAAGCGCCTGCACAAAGATGTCGCAGTGACGCCTAATATGGAAAGGAACGATTTGGGAGCGGAGTCAAATGTTTTGAAGCATATAATACACAGTAAGCTCAAGGTTGAAACGTGGCAGACAGACACAGCTCAGCTCGCTCGAGCAAACAGCAGCTTAGCTTTCCATGCATACCCTTTGCGCACTCCTTGTAGATGTGGACTGAGGATGCCGTAAGTCTTGAGATGATGACCGAAGGCATCCCTCACTATTTTTCTAGCAACCTAGCAGTATTCACACCTGCATCTGACTCAAAAAACAAGAGGGAAGTGCCTTAAAATGGTAAAAGCGCTTAGCTATTGTGCCCTAACAGCCGCCCCGCTAATGTCATATCGTCTTTTAAGCCGTCACCATCGGTAGTGCCCCAGGAAGAATGGAGCTTCCCTCTGGCAAGCGTTCTCTCCAAAAAGACTACAAAAGGTCTGTCCACCAACAATGCAAAATGGTGGATGTGACTCGACACCGAATATAGTCACTACCTGTACCACGCATTAGCATGTTGACCGATAACACCTTTCTTAAACTGTACAAAAGTCCACCCTCACCCTTCTACATGTATGTTTAAACAGGGACATGCCATTATTCTTAAAACGTTTATATAGCTTGGTCTCCATGCTTCACGCTTTGAATCCGAACAGTGAACACAAGCTCATCAGACCAATTCCTCAACAACACATACTCCACTCCAATATGCTTTGTAACTTTGCTTTACACCTCGTTCACTGCGATCCACCTTGCCTGTGCAATGTTGAGTATGCCTGACGATGTGTGAATCTGGATGCTTGAGGATAAACTTTGCCCCTTCTTTGGACTATATGGAACACTTAACTGACTACATTGAACTAAGCCGGCGTTTAGATCTAAACATTACTCTGTTATGAAGACAAGTGCATCACTGTGCTCATGCCCAAACGGCGAGCATCGCTTTTTCAAGCAGCAATAGTTATTTATTCCCGAGGAGTAGTAGGAGGAGTTGAATGGAGTAGTGAGAAAGTCGTCACATCTAACCGCGTGCAGACCGCCAGCACAGGCTCGGAAAAATACTGGACTCGCCCCTCATCATTTTGCGAACCGTAAGCCGAGCGTATTTCATTGATCCTACATCTCGACTGTTGCCAGTCTGCGGTTGAGACCACAACACTACGGGTTGTTGCCGCCTCCCGTAGCTCAATGGTCTCTACCACGGACTGACAAAAGTCGAGGTGCCGGTTCGAGACCTACCAGGGTCCGATGGAAGGCACACCGCTGCCGGATTTCAATAGGGTGAAACGAGCCTCCAGTGCTGTCCTTAGTGTATGATGGCTGTTTGTGTGAACCTAAATGTAACGGGGTGATTTATTTAAGTTATACTCCTTTGAGTTTGAAAACTTCAGCCCTCACAACCGCAGTCTTTGAGGCACAACACATACAAGCTAATGTAGGTTAATGCATTTCTAGTATTTTATATAGTTTGTTAATCCTCATTCGTTTATTCTTAGCGATGGGCTTTTGCATTCCATTGGCAGAGATGGGACTACGTCTGTTGTTCAATAAAAGTTGCAAAAACCTAACTCTCGCGGTCTGTCAGCAATATACGGGTTCATTAGGCTGCTATAGGCTAACTGAATCATAAGCCGGCCCAACTAGTGCATACGGACCAGACCTCTTTAAATCTGTAGTTATATTCACAACCACCCGGCTTTACTAACATTTATGTTTTCTAGCGCAAAACCGCTTTACGAAACGCAGTATCCTCGAGACATTTCACGATGAAGTTTTCAACCAACGGTAATCATATCGTCTTTAATGAGCCCCGAGCGCATGGGAGCGAATTTCCTGCATGGTTATAAAATGCTATGGCGCCCGTTTAGGAAAGCTGACTTTTAGCCAACCACGTTGCGCCTAGTAAGTAGTAGTACTCTTGTGCTTCACTGCACCTTATATACGCTTCCCTATTTGGAGGGGATATCGTTGCTTAGACATTGCTTTCACCCTATTTTCGCTGTAGTTGCTTGAAAAATATCCGTTTAGCACGATATTAGTGGCGCCGTGCGCAGTCAACAATAAACTTGCAAACAACCGAAAAAGGTTCAGGCGGTTTCCTTTTGTCATATCGAGCAACCAAGCTTTGCCATGGTTAGTCTAGTATAGTCCATTATTGTCTGATATGCAGGCAAACAATCGGTTTTTCAGTCTCTTACTTATCTCTGGTGTGGGTCGTTCAAAGTCGCCTATTAAACGGAAAAATAGAAACATTTTATTCCTACGAATTTAGTAGCTCAGTACGCAGAACTACTAAGTCTAACTTTTGTAAAATATATTGCCCTTTATTTGCTATCGCGGACAATCACTTTTTAACCCTCTTTCATCCGTGCTAACATCATTGTTCTCCATTTTCTCCAGTGAGCGTGTCATACATCAGGACCTCGGAATGCATAGAAACATTCTGTTGAAAGTGGGATAAACAACAGCAAGAGGGGGCCAGAGGGCGTTGACCTGCCCTATAACGAAAAATGTTAAATTTAGCCAGTTTAATCCGCATTCAGGCGATGGACGCTCAGCTGCAAGCCAATCAACAAATGAATTACGCACGATTATCGACGGAATACCTTACTATGCTAAAACGTAAAAATTAGTAAACACCGTGTTAAAACTCGATATCGACTTAAGGAAAATATAATCTTATACTTGGTTCTTTCTTCCAAGTGCGTGAAACCTTTGTACAAAATGACCTGATCCCTTGCAGTAACAGCTTCCAGTAGAAGCCTGGAAAACATCACTTAGTTATTTATCTTATGGTGTTGCTGCGTTATCTCAGTAGGGATGAACATTTATGGCTTGACCAAGGTGAAGAACATTAAAGCTGCTTGGACAGCTGCCTGAAAATTTGCTTTTTGCGTCAACAGCTCAGACTGCGTACGTGTAAACCGAATCCTACTCGTACTATTGAAACTGTACAGACGGTGTTATATGACATGTTTGCCAGCGAGAGAGGGCTTAACGCCTCTAGAAGCCATGGTGCCAAATCAGCGTATGTTCAAGTGGATGCTTAACTGTCAAAAAGACATGCGATTAGGCTAGGCCTATGTACCGAAAGGGAAACATTCACTTCATGAACAGCCAAGTGCTCATGGTTAAGCGCAGAGACGATGAGGTGGTAGATAAGAATGATGCTCGAAGAGTGACGGTTATGTCGTAGTGTTGCATATGGAAGCGATAGTCTGCAGTGCGGAAAAGCCTGATCGCGGCGGCGCAACCTAAAAATACAGAGCTAATAACCACTTTGTGTGCCATAGTTACCCGGGGCCATGCTACTATTCTGTATTCTTCCAAGCGGTTTGACATACTGAATAAGTTGCACTGGTCAGAACGGGATGCAGAACGAGTTAGCATGAATAACAGGGGGAAAGCAGTGGAACAGTTGAGCATGGGACCAGCAAACGGTACGGGTCTGGAGGGGGAATAAAGGTAAGAACCGGGGAGGTCTGAGGAAGCTCAGGTTCTGTGGCGCACAGTGTTGGTATGTCCTTCCGTTGCGTTTTGGTTGTATGTGGAACGTTCAAACAGGGGCGGCAGTATTCGGATTAAAGTACTAGATTGCGCCAAGAATCGGATAATACTTAGCGGACTTATGTTCAGCTGCGCTAAAAGTGCAGTGTTGCTGAACTCCCTTTTAGATATTGGTGTTGTAAGGGTCGAGGCGAATATATCGTAATTGGCGTGCAACTGTTTGGCCGTTTATAGCCAACATATGGCTGATAGCCATTTATGTGACTCGTCACGATCCCCGCACGTTTATCATTTGGCTGCGAAGAATTCAGTCCTTGTGGACAGCGTGCACAACTCCATTAAGATACCTGCTACGTAGTTTTAGCGAAGTAGGTTGGACCTGGATAGGTTGAAGTTTACGAGCTGTGCTTACAAGTTTGACTTTGCACACGTAGTTAGTAGGCTTCTGCGAAACTAAATACTTCGGTTAGTATTGCCGCTTTTTAAAGAGTTGCCGTGGTACACGAGCCTGCATAGCTTACTCGGGTCTCTGATTATTGTTCTGTCAGTAAGGGCTAAAAATATAGACCAGAAAGTCACCTTTACCGCAACCAGTTCACAATCGTAGGTGGGCTGTACAAATGTCTGTGGTGTTAAGCAACATATAAATAAGTAATTGTGCTATGCTCGACAGAACGACGCACACCATGATATGGCACGCTCTTGTAATATAACGGCCCTAAACAGATTAATGCTTTAACCGTCCAGAAGTTTGCTCAATAGTGCGAGTTTTGTTCTTAATTTGTGTTATTTATGTCGCGCCTTCTTAATTTTAATGAAAGCTTAAAGAATTCAAAAATCAAGATATTGCTTGTCTTTCTTGGTTGTAATCAGTTCTGACAGGTTTGCACCTGAGCGCCGCTTGGGGCAGGGGCATTAAAGTGGTAATAAGGTATGGGCATCGTAGCGTTGCTGTAAGCAGCTAAAAGACTGCGGCACATTGCGCTAGTTTACCACGTACTGGCTAATCTTGTCGAGCGGTTGTTATAGTTATTTTCACCCTCCGACTAAGCGGTTTTTTTCAAAAGTACAATCACAGCTTAAGGACCGGCAAGCACGGTTTATCAAATGGTTACACCCAGTAGCCTATTACCTTGGTACGTCACATTTTGAATGTGGATACCAGCCAAACTAATTGCACGCAACAAATATAGCGTGCGATCGTTAGCGACGTAACGCAGTCACTTGCTGTACCCACTATGGATTAGGACTGATGGTTGCACTGCGTATTCAGGGTGTGAACTATGCGCGTTGACATAGAATGGCGGATAAACTACGTTGGTATTCTCTGGGTAGAGCTCATGAGGATAAGATTTCCTATACGAAGCGCTTCCGTGGCGTAGTATGCAGTAGGCTGATAAGGTTACTTTCATGCGAATAGATAACGGGTTGTTATTCACGGTATTTGTTATCCAAACCAGTGGCTATGTTTAGTGTAACGCCTCAAGTTGCCGCTGTAGCGAATCAACAGGAAAGACATCACCGAGCCCAACTGGAAGGTTTCTGAATGTCCTCCGACACAACCTTCACACTGTAGTCCCGCACTTCTACGCCTAGGACCTCAAGTAGCTGGCACCGTTAACTGCGTAAATTCTTTCCTCAAACTGGCATGGTTTCCTCTAATAATTTTTACCTTAACCGTAAGCTCAATGAATATTCTTCCTTCACCTCACTTATATCCATCGTTTGGTCATACTCTCTCACTTCTACCTCTGGCTCGGGCTTTCCTTACCGGTTATGTGCCAACTACCACGGACGCCTTACCGCCTTGCCTTCGACATTGTAGCTACGCACGTTTGTGCGCAGGACCACAATAATTCGATTATACTGCGCACTTGCAACCTTCTCTGCAAGCTGGCCATTGATAGCATTACTAACTGTTCCTATATTTGACCATAACAACACTGCATTGTCCCTCTTCACCTTGCTTCGTATCACTTGTCTACTCCTACTTCTTCACTTATCTCTTTGGCACTGGCTCTTCTCTCCTCTTATTCAACCCCTACCTCCGAAGCTCCACTGACTCACCTTTTACACTGTAGTGCCGTACTTTTGTACGTACGGCCTCAACTAGTTAGCCGTGTTGCCTGCGTATAGCTTTATCCCAAAACCGACCTCGTCCTCTCTAATTATTGTGCCCTCGTTTTATCATGACAACCTTGCATATGCTCTCTTCTCCTTGCTTCGTATCCTTTGTTCTATCTTACCACTTCACTTATCCCTCTGGCTATGACTTTTCTCTTCATTGAGGCTCAACCTACATGCGCTGCTCTACCTACTAACGTTTGATCCTGTAGCTCCACAGGTTTGACTTATAGACTTAGAAATATAACGCACATATAGCCCGTTCTATGCAGACATCTTTGGGCATTTCTAGTGATTGTTCTTTTAACCACAATGACCATACGCATTGTCTTTACCTTGCGTTCTCTTAATCTCTTAATCACGAACGGATTAAAGCGCGAAGCGGGATCGGTACGCTTTAAAACCAATACGCGAAAATAAGGCCAACCTCCGGTGAGTGGAGAACACCAAAGGTAACGCTAGGAAAAATTTATTAAGTGGGCGAAAGGCTATCTAGTGCTAAAAATAAGGCACCGAAAGATAGCTAGCTAGGGAAAGGTGTGGTCGCGTGCGCGGAGAGCAAAGATGGCCGCGGAGCCGAGGAGCGTCGCGCCGTTCGAAGGCGGATGCTATGTTGACTCAAACAAACGCGAGCAACGTTCAAACAGGCGAGCGGCTATTTTGCTATGTACATCGAGAAAATATAATTTTGTGATTTTGTAATATTTTACGCAGCATGCGGCAGCCAAACAGGGGAATCTCCAGGTCACTACACAGCCCCCCTCTTAGAAGGGAACCGTAGGTGACCCTTCGATCTACGTGAGGACTGTCCGTCGCCGGCCAGCCTTCTGCGAGACCAGGCGGTGAAACCTGATGCAGCTGCTGGGGGAGAACCAATGCGATCGGACGCTAGGGGGGCTCCCACCCGTGTCCTCCCTACAGGTGCCAAAAACACAAAATGGGGGAAATGTTCGCAGCGTTCGAGTGCGTAGTGTCAAAGCACACGATGTTTGAGCACGTAGTGTCCGCAAACGTAACGTTCGATCGTCGTTGAACGTCCGCGTGTCGAGGATATGAAAAAGAAGCGGAGACGCGGAGTGTCAAACAGGTGCGAGCGACAGAGCTAACGAAAAACGATAGCACTTACCGAGTGCGATAAGCAAATAAAGCGAGAACCATTTTGTGTTTTCAAAACGATTTTCTCCTTTTTTTGGGTTTTCAAAACGTCTTTGCGGTTTTTGGGGTTTTCAAAACGCTTTGCAAATTTTTTGGGTTTTCAAATCGTTTTTGTTGGGCGGGTTAGGCCACAAGCAAAAAGGAAGCGGGAAAAGAAGAATGAAAAGAAGACTAATCTTTTAGTCGCGCTGGCCAATGAACCCGCCTACCTGACCTAGTCGATTTCGGACGTTCGGTCGGAGGCGTTGTCGATCCAGCAGTTTTGTCGGATGAGGACGCTTTCGGCTCGATAGAAACGTAAGGAACTGAGTCGGAAGAGTTGGTCGGAGAATGCTTCGCAGCATCGGAAGTAGGCGTATCGTCGATCATGGGCTGCGTTGACTCGTCCGAAGGTGGACAGGAGTCATCGTCGATCTCAGGTTCCACATGGGCAACCTTGAGACGGTCGATAGAGACGGTTTCATGTTTACCGTGGCGGTCGATAACGAATACGCGGTCCTTACGTTTAAGAACCTTAAATGGACCTTCGTAGGGTCGTTCGAGTGGTCTGCGTAGACCATCGACTCGAAGGAAAACGTAAGTGCAATGCAGTAGATCTTGTGGAACGAACGATTTACGTCGTTGTTCTCGCACGTCGGTTGCTTTAATATGGCGCATGCTCGTGGCTAACTGCCGAGCGTAATTCGCGTCGTAGCGAGGTGTTCTGGGGTTTTCAGAAAAGAAGTCCCCAGGTAGTCGAAGAGGTTGTCCGTATACCAATTCGGCGCTGGACGTGTGCAAATCAGCTTTAAGAGCTGATCGGATACCAAGTAGTATCATGGGCAGTGCTTCGGTCCAGCTTAGTGCATTAGCGGCACTAAGTGAGGCCTTCAGCTGTCGGTGGAAACGTTCCACCATGCCGTTGGATTGCGGGTGATAGGCGGTAGTCCGGATGCGTTGACATCCGAGGACTTTGAGAAGATCGTTGAAAGTCGAGGATTCGAACTGCGGACCGCGGTCGGTAGTCACTGTGGCTGGACAGCCATGTGAAGCGACCCAGCGCTCAACGAAAGCGCGCGTTACGGTGTCCGCGGATACGTCGGGTATAGGTACGGCTTCGGGCCAACGGGTGTATCGGTCGATCATGGTCAAAATGTAGACCATTCCTCTGGATGGTGCCAAGGGTCCAACTATGTCGAGATGGACATGGGCGAAGCGAGCTGAGACTTGCGGAAAACGACCAAGCGGGGCGGACACGTGCCGCTGTATCTTGGCCTGTTGACACGTTAGACACCCGCGTGCCCAGCGCTTAAGATCGCATTGCATTCCGGGCCAAACGTATCTCTCGGATATGAGCTTGATCGTGGCTCGGATGCCTGGATGAGCGATGTTATGAAGGGTGTCAAAAACTAGACGTCGGAAGGTTTCTGGAACGACGGGTCGAGGTCGTCCAGTAGAAGTATCGCACAAGATTGTGCCATCAGATGACGGCAGTGGATGCGATGTGATTCGCAGCGAAGAATCTTGTTTGACGTTCTGACAGTCAGTGTCGGTTAGTTGCGCGGTAGCCATGGCAGATAAGTCGATTGCCTGGCCAGCGGTGTGGATTGCGGAGACGCGCGAAAGAGCGTCAGCAACGACGTTATTCTGACCAGAAATGTGTCGGAGGTCAGTAGAAAATTGAGCCACGAAATCCAGCTGACGAACCTCACGTGGTGAGTGTCGAGCTGATTGATTTCGAAAGGCGTAAATAAGCGGCTTATGGTCGGTGAAGATAACGAACGAATTACCTTCTAAGACGTGCCTAAAATGTCGAACGGTAGAATAAACTGCCAGCAGTTCGCGGCTGAACGTGCTGTACTTGGCTTCTGCCGGTTGTAAGCGTCGGGAGTAGAAAGCGAGTGGCTTCCAGCATCCCTCAGTGAATTGCTGCAGGACAGCGCCAATGGCGGTGTCCGATGCATCGACTGCAACGCTGAGTGGGGCCTTCGGGTCGAAATGGTGAAGCATAACGGCTTCGGCCAAGGCCTCTTTGCAGGCCCTGAAGGCTTCGGTTGCAGCGGGCGTCAATTCGACATTGCCGTTCTTGCGACCACGAAGTAAGTCGGTCAATGGACTGAGCAAGTCGGCACAACGTGGCAGAAATCGACGGTAGTAGTTAATCATCCCACTAAAACGGCGGATGGCGGCCAAAGTAGTCGGAAGGGGAAAGTCCTTAATAGCACTGACTCGGTCTTCGAGCGGCCGTATGCCATGCTGGTCAATTCGATGACCAAGAAAATCGATGGATGGTTGCTGAAAGATGCATTTGTCAGCGTTGACCGTAATGCTATTAGAAGCTAACCTCTCGAAGAGCATCTTGAGGTGCTTCGCGTGCTGTTCTTCGGAAGAACTAGCTACTAAGATGTCGTCTATGTAAGGATAAACAAAGTCGAGACCTCTGGTGACAGAGTCTATGAAGCGTTGAAAAGTTTGAGCTGCGTTACGAAGACCGAAGGGCATTCGCAAGAATTCGAAAAGTCCGAAAGGCGTGATGACTGCGGTTTTCGCAATGTCATCCTCGGCTACAGGGATCTGGTGGTAAGCGCGAACCAGATCGATCTTCGAGAACACACGGGCGCCACGTAGGCTAGCCGTGATGTCCTGAATGTGCGGAATGGGATAGCGGTCGGGGACGGTAGCGTTATTAAGAGCGCGATAGTCGCCACATGGACGCCAGTCTCCTGACTTTTTAGGCACCATGTGTAGAGGCGACGCCCACGGGCTCTTAGACGGGCGAATAATGCCTAGGTCTAGCATGTGCTCGAATTCGGAGCGAGCAATTTTGAGCTTGTCGGGGGTCATGCGCCTGGCTTTTGCGAACACAGGCGGACCTTTCGTAACGATATGATGTGTCGCGGCGTCGGTTGCGGAAGGCAACGGGACGGCAGGACGGAAGACCTGCGGAAAACTATCGAGCAGCGTTTGCCCGACGGGTGAAGTAAGTTGAGTCGCGTACACGGGACTGATTGACGCGGTGTCGGTCAAAGTCCCAATGACTGCGAGATTCGTAAGACGGTCGACTAGACGGTGTCGCTTAACGTCGACGAGTAGGTCGTAATGACGTAAGAAGTCGAGACCAAGGATAGGCGTTTGAACATCGGCAACGAGGAATATCCATTTGAAAGCGCGTCGGAGGCTGAGATTTAGCGTGCGCGAGCGTTGACCATATACGCGGATGATGGTTCCGTTAGCTGCGCGCAATGAGCTAGTCACCTTTTCGGTCGGGTCATTTGGATCACGCGGGAGAACGCTGACTTCTGCGCCAGTATCGACGAGATAGCGAACTCCGGTTCTACGATCGGTGACGAAGAAAAGGCGACTGCGTTGACCAGCTACGTCCGTCGCCCCTACGTGCTGGTCCGCCCGTTTCCCTGCTGCTGTCGTTTGAAGGAACAGGGCGGGCGACATGATTTAGCTTGCTGGCCGAAGCGTTCGTGGTACCAGCAGTAACCGTTTCTATTCGGTGATCGAGAAGGAGACTTCGAACGTGAACGCGAACGGCTCCTAGAGCATTTACAGCGGTTATGTCTGGAGGCCGAAAAGTCTGCGAATTGTCGAGTCAACGTTGCCATCTGGGATTTAAGCGTAGCGATATCGTTGTCCGGTTTCGTCTGGACCTGCGAAACCTGGCCGTACGACTCCCAAATTCGGTCGGCTGTATCGGCCAGTTTGGACAAAGGTGCATCCTCACTAGCGCAGAGGATGTGTAGCATCTCGCGCGGAAGTCGTTGCAACCACATTTCCCGAAGAAAAGAATCATCTATCGAAGAGGGTTTAGCTAGGCTCTGCATTTTTCGAAGCAGCTGAGATGGCTTAAGATCGCCAAGATCGGTTTCGTTGAGGAGTTTCGTAACTCGTTGTCGATCGGATAAGCCTGTTCTTCTCAGAACAGCTGTCTTGACTGCATCGTAAGTCTTTTGGTCGTCAGGAAGATCTAGAATGTCATCAATGTCATCGATGACATTTAGCGGAAGCGCGGAAACGACTAGGTGGAACTTGGTCTTTTCGGACCTAATACCACGCAAAGAAAATTGCGATTCTAGCTGACCAAACCAAGACTTAGGATTAGTCTCGCGAAAAGGTGCGATAGGAAGCGTAACTGTGCCTATCTGAACGTCAGAATCTACACGATCAGTTTCCATAGCGAGCAAAATAGCGAGCCAGCGAGATTAAACCGGAAAATGAAAAGTGAAAATCAGACGGGTGAGCGAAAAAATGTGGCCAAATCTGAAAAGAAAGGTTAGCGAAAACTCACCGGATAATGACCAAAATTCGGGGTCACCAATAAAGCGCGAAGCGGGATCGGTACGCTTTAAAACCAATACGCGAAAATAAGGCCAACCTCCGGTGAGTGGAGAACACCAAAGGTAACGCTAGGAAAAATTTATTAAGTGGGCGAAAGGCTATCTAGTGCTAAAAATAAGGCACCGAAAGATAGCTAGCTAGGGAAAGGTGTGGTCGCGTGCGCGGAGAGCAAAGATGGCAGCGGAGCCGAGGAGCGTCGCGCCGTTCGAAGGCGGATGCTATGTTGACTCAAACAAACGCGAGCAACGTTCAAACAGGCGAGCGGCTATTTTGCTATGTACATCGAGAAAATATAATTTTGTGATTTTGTAATATTTTACGCAGCATGCGGCAGCCAAACAGGGGAATCTCCAGGTCACTACAAGGTCCTTGGGAGGGACCGCTTAACGATACGCGCGATTTCAAAATCGGGGTGATGCCTGGAGGTACAACTGATCTCGGGATCTAGGAAACTATGGCGTAGTGTAAACAGGCTGGGCATTCCGTTTGTAGAGAAAACTTGTCAGGAAAATATTACATGAGGATTCAGGTCGGCTTGCCAGTATGTAGTTGTGGGCAGTGACTTTATTCAGTGGCGAGTCACATCCGCCACGTCGCAGTGTTGTTAAGCGGACACTTGTGGCTTTTTATAGGGAGAACGCTTGCCAGGCGAAAACCCACCACGTCCTGAAACACTGTCAGAAATCCGTTTGTACACTAATGTAAAACTGGCAGAGCAGCTCGTCGACTGATTTAACACTCGGTTAACCGCCGTCAATTGCCTTCTAATTTCCTCTGTTAGCTGAACAGGTTATTTTTGCTCGCGGCGGCCATAATGGCTGAGGCCTATGGAGGGTTAGACCTTCGTCATCTTCGTGTCCAGGTGAGCAAAACTTCCGTTTCTTGCTTCTAGAATTTACAGGATTATGTATACTTCGCAGGAGTATAAAGGCGTCATGTCCAGCTACCATTACTGGACGACGGTCATGGTAGTGAGTGCATTTTTATCCACTTGTTGTACAGCCGTGTTCTATGTAGGTCCTTGGGGGTTTCTATGTCCTGTCCCAGGCACAAGCTCTTTCACATTCCGATCCCAGATCTCCAAGAAGTTCCAGACCTCGGAGAAAGGGAAGGTGAGAGACAAACAGGGCCGCAAAGAACAGACGTGGAAACAAGCATTATTTACGTACTATGGTCTAACATTTAGAGGAAACATATGATGTACAATGTGTAACAATGATTATGCTAAAAGTGTCTTTTGAATATTCATCGGAAGCAAAGCCCTATAGGTTGGTTGCTACCGTATACCTTGGATGCAGAGCGTTGCGCCGTTAAGCAAAGAAAACACAGGATCCGTTTGCTATGATGCAACTGTTGCGTGGGAAGATTCGCTGGGGAGCGTAGAATATGCTGACCCAGGGAAAGCCAGTGAGTCTTTTGGACTCATACATGGGTAAGTTTCGCAAAAATAGCAGCGAATAATTGAGGAATGAACACCTGTAAATGAGAAGCTAAGGGGCGTCTCTGTACTGACCAGTGTGAGAGAGAGTGCCGAATTAAAAAGCTAAGAAGGGCTAATTGACGGAAGGACCGCGAATAGCCAGAATATATGCGTACATTAAGGTTTCTGTGGACATCAGAACCTGAGACCTAACCGCAGCAGCCAGAGTGCTAGGGTAATAGTGCCAAGCTGGATAGAGGCATGGACTGCTAGCCCGAGACTTGGAGTATTGCAGGTAAAAGATGCCTAAGACAATAAAGCAAGTAGTGGGTAGATAAAGGTCTAGAAATGTGTGGCAGAAGAGCGGCTTATGCTGAATACCTGGATTTGTTTGCACGACAGAAGAAAGCTAAGAGAGGTTTCGTGGTAGAATGGCAGCGGGCAAGTAAAGCGCAAGCAGGCAAAGGCATACAAAGGCCAAACGCAAAATCAAACACTACAAACAAAAAGTTTAAGCTCATTCTAGATAGAGTAATATAATTTCTTCAGCTTGTTAACGAAAAAGATTGCCTTAAAACTCAGCAAGTTTGGGAAACAGCAAAGCCACTCCACGGACCCGCTGACTGCTTACTATTAACTTCCGAATTTGACAAGTGGAGCGTAGCTAGTCGGATAATTGCTTATCATGCAATAAATATTCACACAATTCGGCATGCATGGGAGACAATTCATTCTCCTGCCCTGGTTAATGTTAAAAGTTGCACTCCAACATACATACGTTGGAAAGAAAATGACCGCCGACACATCCTGAAGCAAGCCTGCTGCTTAAGAAAGAAACCGGAGTGCTGAAACATCTCTCTAGCAAAGCACAAAACAAAAGGAGGCGTGCTGTTACCAAAGTGAAAACTTACCGAGCAAACACTGAACCGACATTAAAAATTTGCGGCTTCTGCATACTATGACAAACTACGACCGATAGATTGAAGCCAGTATCACTGTACCCTTAAAATCGCGCATACATACTCAGCGTCGGAAACATGATGGAAGATATTCAACCATATCCTCCAGCCGCAGCGAGACCTGCTGCCATTTACTTACTTGCAGTTTAGCTGAGATCGGGTGCTCGGATGTTGACGTTCCGTGTTGTAATCCTATAGATCTGACAGCCCAATGTGGGGTGTGGAGCTGTCATAAGTCACTGCAGAAATGTCTACCCAAATTTTGTTTGGGGAAGTCACTTACTACATTGACGCGGCGTTCGAAATGCTCTGGAGTTGAATTCATGCCGGCTGTCAATCATTTTCAGTGGCAGTGGTCTATTTAGTTGCGTCAAGGTTTTGTACTATTGAGATGCCAGGAATCTTCGGGTTGTGCTCAACGCTCGATGAGGTGGAAGCCGGTCTGTTTTTGACAACTCATCTCCAAAACGAATCCTGTTTAGTTCACTATTTTCCAGACATTCCGTGAGGCAAACGTAACCAAGCAAAAGAGCATAGTGGATTTCTGCCTAGACACTGTAGAGAGAACAATTCTTGTCTAAGATGCCACCAGTCCCATAAACATGATAAATGAGAAACATGGGCTCATGACTGGAAGCAGTGGCACCGTATCCGTACGACGCTGACCTTGGATGTCGTCATGGCAGCTTCCCTCTCAAGACTGCCAGCATCTGAAGGCTAAACTGGTGCGGCCTAAAGTTATTCAGGTTGTGCTTCAAACTGCGCAGGTGACATAGGCTGCTGGAACAATGACGGTCACTTCGACACAGGCTGTCAACAAAATGCTAGTTAAAAGTGGCGAGCAGAACTGTCGCCCGGAGCAACAAGCCAAGCTATAGACATGAAACGTGGGGACCCACTGAAACCGCATACTGGAGGTAGGTCTAAAAGAAAGATGGATCCTCCTATGCAATCCTGTAACCAATCTCCGCACAAATGAGTTGCTAGCGGGTCTAATTACCATGCCGCTTTAACCAACTCCAAGAGACCCACCAAAAGTAACACTACCAAACGGCTACCGGTTGACCATACATCGGTTTGCACAGTTCCTCATCCCTTCCACATGTATTAAGCTCGCCGCTGTGAACGAATATACTCTCCGACATTTACAATAATGCAGCGCTCCGGTTACGTCCGGCAACGAAGTTTTGGGATCTCATATCGATAACCTACGTTTGGTGGCCCTCAGAATTTACAGGCGTCATGTTTGCGATTCAGGGAATATCACTGTTTCTACTTGCTCGTCCCAAAAGAAAATGTCGTGTACTTCTATACTAGCTCATCGGCCTACCATGCGGACCATTAGGTTTGTTGGAGGGGCAGGGCCCGACTTTCATAGTTGTCACTTGCGTCTCATTTCCAATGACAACTGCTGCGTGACAGTTGTTTATCGCCCCCATTGTCCAATGCATCTCCTCCAAATATCGGCACCGACAGAAAGCTTATACCTTACTTACAGCCCCTTCTTATCTCTAGAGCTTTCTACGTGCACGACCTGGGTGCATCGGCATCTCAAGGCGAAGCATTCGTGTCCTTATGTATGACCTGGTGTCAGGCATCCTACGGCAATCTTGTCACCACAGTTACCAGGTACGGTGCTAATCACCTACAATCGGCATTAGCTCTCGTAGTTAAAAATGCGTGACTCATGATCGACTGATCAACCTTAGACGCCCCACTACGGCTAGGTGCTTATGTCACCATACACTATGGCTATTTGTTTTACGCTTAATATCCGGCAAAACACACTGAACTAACGCGTACAACCGCAAACACTACAACAGCGCAAACGCTCTAATTACGGTAGCCAATTGGAAGTACTTGTAAGGTAGCTATAATGCTAAGGCCTGGATCCTGTTCGTGGGTGGTTTAGAAAACTGCTCTTAACCGCTTCAGTAACTAAGCGTGTTTGTCGAACTTCTCCATTGTTGTTAGTCAGAAGCAGAACGCAAAGACGCGGGTCACTATGGCTGGCAGCTTGTCACGCTTACAGAGCGCGTCCTGTTTACATGAACTAAAGTGACTACGCAACAGTACAATTGTAGTAATACGAACGTCTATGAGGACAAAACGGCTCACCAAAATCTTTAGCTCGTAAATTTACTATAAACAAGATGTTCCTATATAAGCGTGCAAACATCACTTGCAAATGGAAGCACCTACTTCCCACACCCACCTCGGTAGTCAGAGTTTTACACAGCGTGAAGAAACAGCTCATGCTATGCGGATGCCGTAGGCTCCAACCTTCTAATGTGACGTCCTCTAGTGTTACATACTCACATCTATAACATTAATTTTAGAAGTACTCACCTTGCGTTTACCGCCACATCTGTGCTGAGGCAACTATTCTTACACCGCCTCTGCAGTTTTTCCGGAAGCGCTAACGTTCACCGATAGCGCTGCCTCAACAACGCTGGCCGAGTCGTTGTGTCCTTCCTTCCAAACATTCTTGGATAAATGAACTATGCCTACCATGTGAAAACGTGGTGTGAGCAGAGCAAATTTCAAAAGTGACAAACGCTGGTTATTCACAATCTCTTCCAGTGGTCGTCCTCCTTGTGCTCTCAGCGGTGATGGAGGCTAGCGGTGCTAAGACTTTAGTAGGCAAGCTAGTACGCTACAATATTGTAACACCGGAGCAGCACTGTTTCTACTAAAACCACTCATGAACAACCAACCCACTGATTACCGACGGTAATTGGATGAAAGCGACCGAGGTCAGTTGCCTCGACTTTTCCAAAGCAGTTGACCGCCTAGAGCACCGCATTCTGCTTTACAGGATCAAAGAAAGAGGAGTTAAAGCATCCTTTCCAAAATTGGTTAGGAATTTCCTGGATGCTGAGTAACTGCAGGTTAGCGTACTGGTTGCATGGTCCGATCCGATAATTGGCTAATTTAAAGTTTTAGAAGAAGTATTTCTTCGACCGCGTCTGTTTTGCGTGGACAGTAGCAAGCTTACGCTTTTGATTGCCTTTAATTCCTTGTTTTTTGCTGATGGTGTTAATATGTAGCATACGAAAACCGAACAAGCTGCCCACGACGCAGTTCATGCGAGGGCGCATGAATCGTTATCCCAAAACCTGCTCCAATTAACTTCGTTTACCGGTTATGTGATCCACATTCGGCTAAAGCTTAACATCACATACAAGCCTGGTTAGCATAACCTGAAAGCAGTCGCCCAGGAACGAGAGCTCAATTTAAATATCCGGACTGACTTTAGCTGCTCAGAAAAACCTGAAATGTACTAGCTGGGAAACAACAGGTTGCCCTGCTGCGGTAAGCATTCTGACAGTTTAATCCATGTGCCCGTCCGAAGATTCTTAACACGTACGTACGCTTCCTCACAAGTAAGCAACACAGGCTTAGCAGCCCTGACACAAGCAGGCTCATGCAGCACTCAATGCACCATAGAGAGGAGCCACCAAGTACCTCAAGGTGCTGTTTTACCTTCTATATTAACTTAGGATGAGGAACACTGCCGTCAGTATCGGTGTCTACATGACTAACTAATAAGGACCTAAAAAGTATTAGCAAACCCAACCACGTCTGCCGCCTCCTATTGCAACTCAGTAACAGCATCAACTTGATAGATTACCTGTGCAAGTTGGCTACGCGATACGGTGGGCTGGAATGTAGACAAACCTTTGAATCTTTTCGTGTGCGCCAGCCACAAAACGTTCACCAAACGTACGTTGTTACCAACCTACGTTATCTGTGTTTAAAAGCTCCTTGCGGTCACCTTACTTGATCTACTTTGTGAGATATACCTTTTGCTTATCGACAGATGATATAACGTAACGATCATTGCACAACCAATCTCAACCTATACGACCGAGGTCGGCATTTTTATGCATGATACTGCGTATACACTATGGTCAGTCTCCCAAACGCTTTCAGTACAAACACCGTTTTCTTTTCCCCATGTTGTGGTTTTCATTATGATCATACAACTTTTAAAACTTTGCTATGTGATCCGTAATACCCCATTGTCCCCTTGTAGTGCTTCTAGTTAGGACACACGAAGGAAGTACAGCCTGTCTGCTTACCGGGGATTTTGGAGCCACTGGCATTTACTAGGACGTTATTTGTTGAAACCGTAAACCAAAGTATTTCCAAACTGATCCCCTCGATTCCGTCCTCTAAGAAAACCTGCTCCGTCAAATCTAAGCGTATACGTGTGAAAAGCCACACATTTTACGTCTGGTTCTAAGTCCAAGCCAACGCTTCGCAAGCTGCTTGAGATGATTAAATAACGTGTAGCTTGCTTTCTGCAGACACAAGTAGTTACAATCCATCATCGTTGTATACCCCGCTGTACCCTTGACGCCTTGAACAGCTAAGATTAATTACGGCCGCAAGCACCTTGAGGTGGTGTATCCGGCGATTCTTTAAGGTTTTTGGTGCATCTGAACTACTATGATCCATTTGGAGCGCATCGTGAACCAGCTCATTCCAACCTGTAGAGGCAGATAGATATAAACGGCATATTTCAGCTTGATAACGAAATAGAACTTCTAATGAAAAGCGAACGGAAACAGTGAGGACGAATTAACACAAGAGGATAGACAACCAGCTACTAGGAGTACAAAGCGCAGCAAGCGACTAAGACCCGATAACCGCCCTACCGTAAAATTCTAGACATTCCAAGAAGCTATTTTTGAACAGGAAAAGAGAGGCTAGCAGTGCCATCCCTGCTTCAGCTTTATTTAAGGAAGGCGACGTGGTATAATTAAAAACCAGCTTCGTTTTAAAAACAATCGAGGTACAACATGTCAAGCCCAATTAAAAGCTTACAGGCACTAATGTTTTGCAATAGGCGCGTTGCACCGCATGGCATAAGGCTGATAGCTAAAGGGTAATGAAGGTGAAGGTATTGGTGAAGGTATTGGTGAACCAAACCCTTATTCGACGATAGCCTGGGTTCTTGTAAATGCAACCTAGAGAACAATGGTAAAATCGTAGAATGGGGACTGGTGACGGTATGTGTCGAGCTGGAAGTATTTATGTAGTGCACATAACAACAATAGCGTAAAGGGGCGCTTGTCAGCTTGCCAGTGTGAATCCAAAGGCTGTGAATTTACACGGGTACGAGTCACCTTTGCCTTCGCAGAGTTGTGATCGGAAGTATGTGGATGTTATGGGGAGAAAGTTTGCCAGGCGAGCGCTTACTGATTACTGCTACAGACCTTTTCTTCATTTGAACGGTATTAGATATATAGATCATCTACTTGGCAAGACCCACCCCCGACGGCCCGAGTTTGTACACAACTTTTGCTTGAGTTCACAAGTGCTTTGCATTCTGGTCAAAGATGAATACATGAAAAGCCAAGGGTGGCCGAAATGGATCAGAAAATAATAGTTTCCACTTGTTTTATGCTGGTTATATATGGCAACGATTCGGAGTAGTTACCATTAGTAGAAAGCTGATCGGTTGTCTGTGACGTGGAGTTAGAACAAAGTCTAATAAATGTATATGAGGCATAAGTAAGGAGCAACAGATTCTAACTGCTTTAATGGAAGGAGAGTGTTTGCATGATGAATGCAAGTGTTGATCAATTGTGAACTGTTTATCCGCAGTTGCTCCGAACCCTCTATTTGCAATAGACAGCTATGCAATTTAGTTAGGTAGAAACAAGCTACTAGCTGGTTCTTGGTGGTGACGAATAGTAAGCGCCCATTTGTTTCCTACTGGCTAGGTGGATCAAGCATACGCTTTCAGGTGAAGCCAGAAGGTTAGAACTCGTCTGACCGTCCCGACGTTGGTGAAAATGTCAGCCATCTAGCCTCGCATTATCCTACGGTTTCTCCAGTTAAGTCCCCGCTGGTCAGCAACTGTTTGCTAAAGGTTTCTTTTTATAAGCCAAATAGAATTTATGTATTTTAGTTCCGTGGTCACTTCTCATATTGGAGGTAAACCCTTCCCATTACCCGACGGATTACACCACATTTGTGTCATACGCATATCTGTGTGTCAGACATTTACTTCTTTGACTTAGTCTGGAACACTGTATGTACACACTAGTAACTAGAAGGATTAATCCAAACGCCATTGCTAACCACCGATACTCCCTCTCCCCCATTGCCATTACCAGTTCTTCATCCTATTTGACAACCATATTTAGCATCAGCTAGTCGTCGTATGCTCCATGCATCGGCGCGCATATCCGCAGCTTGATAACGGTCACTCTTTTATCCCTCCAACCTTTACTCTTTGGGACTGTCTGGGTCACATGCATTTGCTGTTCGTAGAGTTATTCTGGGACACTGTAGGTATACACTAGTAACTAGAAGACTTCATCCAAATGCCACTGCTTGCCACCGATACTGTCTCTTTTCTAGTGTCATTATAAGTTATTCATCTTACCTTTGTCACCACTTTTCAGCTGTGGTGAGTGCTTGCAGGTAGCATGCATCTTTGCGCTAGGAGCCACCCCTTATCTCTCCGACTTTTATTCTTCCAGACTGTTTGCACTACATACCTTCGCTGTTTTGTTGATTTCTTCCGTCACTGTAGGTAGCCACTAGTAATAAGAAGGCTTGTTCCGAATGCCGTTGCTGGCCACCGGTGCTCTCTCCTGGCGCCATTATCTGTCATCCCTCTTGGCTTATTCGTCTTATGTTGCAGCTAGGCGTTGTTGGCTCCATACATCTCTGCACATATCCGCAGTTGTCTGTTCATCATATATTCTCATTGAATGTCTGTATCACTTACATTTGCTGACTTGTTGATGCATTCTGTGATCCTGTAGGCATACACAAGTGACCAAGCTTCTTATTGGAATGGCTACATCTGGCCACTGAAAGTCTTTCCTAGCGCTACTATCGGTCGATCGTCTTAAATTCGGCACCTCTGTTTAGTAGCAGCTAGTGGCCCTAGGCTCCACGCATCTGCGATTTTACAAAGCTTGCTAAAAGCTACTCTTTGATTTCTCGAACCCTTACTATCTGCCACTGACTGCGTCACATATGTTCGCTGTTGTTGATTAATTCTGGGACATTGTAGGTATACACTAGTAACTAAAATGCTTTAGCCAAATGATATTGCTGATCACCGATACTCTCGCTTCTAGCGCTATTAGCTGTTCTTCGTCTTACCCTTGGCACCTCTGTTTAGTAGCGACTATTCTTCGTAGGCTTCAAGCGTCTCTGCGCATATTCGTAGCTTGCTTGGAGCCCAACTTTTATCCTTCCAACCTTTATTCTCTTGGTGAATCTGTGTCATATACATTTGATGACTAAAGCTGGGACATGGTAGTTATCCACTAATGACTAGGAGTCTTCATCCAAATGTCATTGCTAGCCACCGATACTCCCTCACATCTAGTGCCATTATCAGTGCTTCGTCTTACCTTCGTTATTTCTTTTCAGCGGCAGCGCGTTATTGTAGGTAACATTTGTGGTTGCACTAGCAGCCACTCCTTTTCTCTCCGACATGCACTCTGTTGGATTGTTTGCGTCACATATCCTCGCTGGTTTATTGACTTATTCTGTCACTGTAGCTATCCAATAGTATCCAGAAAGGTTGAGCCGAATGCCGTTGCTGGCCCCCACTGCTCTCTCTCCCAGCGCCACTATCTGTCGCTCTGTTTAGTTTTCCCCTCTTTGCAGCGATTCGTCGTAGGCTCCATGCACCTCTGCGCATATCTGGAGCTCGCGAGGATACATTCATTGTCTCTCCATCATCTATTCTCTTGGAATGTCTGTATTACACACCTTTGCTAGCTTTTTGCTGTATTTTGTAACACTGTAGGTATCTACTAGTGACCAAACGTTTTCATAGCATGGATACATATTATCACTGTTAGTCGCTTCTAACGCCATTATCCGTCGATCGGCTTACCTTCGGAGCTTCTGTTTAGTAGCAGCCAGTGGGCTTTGGCTCCATGCATCTCTGTGCATATGCGGAGTCTGTTAGGAGCCACTCCTTATCTCTATAACCTTTATTCTCTTAGAATGTCTGCATCCAGACTTTCCGCTGCCTCACCACCAATTGACCTTTGGATCCCTCTCGTGGCAAGCTAGTTATTTCTTTAATTACTTACTCAGCGCTCCCTGTTGTACTAGGCTGGCTACGTGCTGTTCATTCACTATACAATCACCACCAGTCTCCTAACCTTTTTCCTCTCTCCCCACGCAATGGTTGCCCCATACTAAACTGATACTTCGTGGATTACTTAGTGACACAACGCTCTTGTCTCTACGTAGACACTGGCAATTTACCCATACGGCTATTGATTTTATAGAACGGTCAAAAGACACCCTCAATGTAATCATTGTTGCACACTGTACATGCTTTTGTCTCAATTCTAAATGTTTTAACATAAGACTTTTGCAATGTTTGACACCACGCCTGTTCTTGTGGTATTCTCTCGATTGTCCCTCAATTTCTCTTTTCTCCCAGGTCCGGAATTTCTTGGAGATCTGGAAGTAGACTAAGGAACAGTTTGCGCCGGAACCAGGCGTCATAACCGACAAGGGCCCACGTGGAGCATGACTATATACCAAAGGGTTTCAACTGCACTCACCACCACAACCATTGTCTACTATAAAGAGCTGTACATGTCTGCACACTCCAGGAAAGTATACATCTGAAAATTCCAGAAACCAGAAAGTTTGAAACTTTGCTCAAATTGACACACAACCAGACGACTATCCTTGATGTTCCCGCCTCAACCGGTCTCAACACTTATGGAAGCCTTAGCCAAGTCATCTGTCCAGCTAACAGAGGAAATTGGCTGCCATTTAACTGCGAATAACCGATTATGAAATCAATCGGCAAGCGGCTTTGCCAGTTATACATTAGCGTTCGTAAGGTGTTTCTGCAGTGTTATAGGACGTGTTGGGTTTTCGCCTGGCAATCGTTCTCCCTATAAAGCCACAAATGTCTGTTCAACAACACTGCGACGTGGCGGACGTGTCCAGCCACGGAATAAAGTCACTGCCCACAACTACATACTGGCACGTCGCCTATAATCATATTTAACTTTTCCCGACGCGCGCAAGCACATGCTTCTGTCATTATACATATGCCGCTTCAATGCACTTATAGGGTTTTGACCGTTTGCACTACGCACAATTGAACCCAAAGTATCGTTGTGAAACACAACTGCATGTACACCTTGGACATGCCTGCTTTGGTGTGTCTCTAGAAATTTGAGAATAAAACATTTATTTGTTTATTTACATATATTTCGATTCTTTGACAGGACAAGACCAGAAGCAGAGATGAAATAATCTTCCACCTAACGAGCTTACCGTTTTGTGCGCCAGCTAGCAAAACGAAACCCGCGGTACTGCGACGCTGTAGGAAATGCCTGCTTCGATACTGGAGATATACAGTGGAGCAAAGCCATTATCGCATTTTCATGAAGTTCATTTAGTTGCTACGTCGTGGTCAAAGGCTGCGGTGAATTATCAAAGGAGTATGGGGATCAGGACCAAACCGTTTCTGTATGCGCAACGGTTAATGACCTATGACGCTTCACACCAAATTGTGGCAAATAACAGTTTATCCCAGTTAGCCGAATACAACGCGGTCCTCTCTGTCAGTTATCTTGACACTCGTAAAGCCGCTCAGCTAGCCGAACCAGCTCCCCTTGATGCTAGCTGGTGGATCCGGGACACTCCCGTTCCAGTGAATCTTGAAGGCGACGCTTCGAGACATGCTGGGTTTCTGCCTGGCAGGCGTTCTCCCAATAACAATTTAATAAATGTTCCTTTAACAATACTGCCATGGGGCGAAAGAGACTCGTTACCAAATGAACCCACCAAAGCTTGCCAAGTAAACTGATCCTACGCTAGCCACGGAAGTCATTCATCCACTTCGAAGGGTTCTTGTGTTTCCCACCTGCCCTGGCGACCCACTCAACCACAGTCACAGATGCAGCGCTACCTTAACAAGTTAATTCAACATCGCCACGTACACCCATTACTACACACATATGCGCAAATAAATTAAGGTTGCGGCCGGTCAAGTTGTAAAATATGCGTTCAGTTACCAATACTGCTCGAGTGCAGTATCATAACCGTGCCTACGCAGACGTGTCGCGTGCTGTCGTGAGTAGACAGTTTAGTTAATTATTTAAAATGTTTGCATTGTGCTGATCAGATACGATGCGGCAGACCCTCAAAACCCTACATACTACCAATCATTGTTCCAACTGACCTTACCATGCACTTTTACACGAGTCCTCCAGCCACAATGTGAATAGCTGAAAGCTACCTACTTAACTCAGCATATTCTGATTGCCGTCAGCCAAGGATGAACAGAGACCAATATTGCCCGATAGCACATTTAGGTGGTTTGCATTGACCACAGCAATGCTTTGACAAAATTCCACAAGGTTGGCTGCAGTGCAAGATTCTGAACATTTGGTGATAATGCATTGCAACCTACTCTCAATCAGCAGTCGTGAGTGCGGCCGGAATTCCACCCGCCAGCGTTGACTCGTTCCCCTGGCTCTCGTAAGTGGTGCCTTTTCCTCTGGTTCCCGCTGGTTTACTACCCCATGACTTTCGTATGTCGGCAGCTAGTGCCAGCAGCCATAGTGACTGCCGAGGACAAGCACGATTGACAATTGATTATGATATGGCCCTGCTCCTCTTCTATCGTCATTTCAGTTACGAAAGGAGCAGGGGCTATAAGCTAGAAAATGAATAAGAGCTGAATACTTTTGTGAACAGTCTCATTCCTATGGGACCGCACTATGCGCGTGAAAGGGTATAAAACCGTCTCGGCTCCGGTAATTATTGGCGTTCTCCAAGCATGTGCAACAGGGCCGGAGCTCTTCAAAGTGTGTCCCGGGGATCGCAGGAGTCCAATACAAACAACCTTTATCTCACACTGACTACCTCCTGATATGATCACCAGTATCCAGCCATGTTAATGCTGATAAACTACTAGGGGTTTCATCGCGGCAGCATGCATAGCTTACCAAGTGGCGATCACCACTACCAGCATAAATACCCTGTCCCGCCGATATCGGCGGATTAGATCAACAGTATATGCCGGGTTGATTAGTTTCTGTTCTGGAATTCATCTATAAACAAGGTTTTGGAGGTTATTGCCTTCTAACCTAAGAATATCCAAGGTCGCGGTTAAGCTCGTCGCGCATAACATAGTGTTGGGTAACTTAGGAAGATCAATTGCCCGAAAAAATTCCACAGTCCATTCGAATGCTGCTAATTTCATATGTCTGTCTGCTTGAAGAATATGACCTGCTTGGCATTCATTCGGCCTACAAGTATGAAGGCACCTTGAGATAGAATATTCAAGGGGGACTTCAACTCTCTCCTGTAGCTTCGTTATCTTCTTACTAGCTACTTCCACTGTTAAGGTTGTTCCTCATAGATTTTCATCGTTGTCGGAGTGCCCTCATTTACACAAATTTACCATTCTATGCTAACTCTAGCCTTGGTTACAACAGTTACTGCAGCCTGCAGTCGATTGTCAAGCACGAAACAACAAATAAAAGCTTTTTAAACCAAGAATATTCCATGTTTGACCTGTTGTGTGGCTATCAACCAATGGCTAACTGGACAACCTTCCTGTAGTGCCAATTAGATGATTCGCTTTACGTTTCAGTGAAGGATTCCGCAGTCGTGCTCTAGGGCTTGGTGGTCCACCGCTTGGCAACAAATGCCGAACAACCCTGAGACGTGATGGATGTGACGCCAGTTAATCAAGTCACTGCTGCTTCCGCAGCAACATGCAGGGCATTTACGTCGTATGTTTCTTACTATGGTTTAGCAAACTTCTTTCGTTTGCGTATCCATCGGATAAACTGACATATCTAGAGTCAGCATAGCAAATCCACTCAATATGGCTACTTACAGAATACATACAATACACAGATACACAAATCCGGTATGTGCCTTGTTGGCGTTAAACGCTTGTTTATAACGGCCCTCAAGACGTGTTTCAACAAACATAACCTATATTTACAGGCGTGCCTCGCACTGACGGTAATAAAAGTTTATTAATATACGCGTTGTGGGGTTGGGTGCCCTATGCTGAAATTTATGTTGCATTCATGATGCTTCTTCATTGCAGTTGGGCTAAACCAACTTACACTAAAAATAAGTCTTTTTAAGGTGGATAAAATTCATTACATTTTATTTGATTTGTTCTGCGTACTTGATAATCTTCTCCTAAATTGCACACGTCGCTCGTGCAAAATGTGGTAAACTTGCGTAATTGTATCGCGTGGTATATTTTAAATAACTCGGACATTTTTTACTTATCACGGATTTACTTATAACCAATTTCTTCTATATGCTTACTTAGCGAGTATTTATGTCGTTATATGCGTTTACTTTATTCGATGTCGGCAGTTTGAGTGAGTGGCTGTTGTTTGACATCCCAGGTGTGACTGCGCTTGACGTGCATGTTGACTAGGTGCCTACCTGTCTATTACCCACTACCTTGTCCATCTGGCTCCAGGAGACAGTTGGTCGTTGGTGGAAGGGACCGGGTGCACAGTCCTTGTGGTCGCGTTAGGCTCGAAGAGTGGTTCCATGCAGTCAGTGTGGAGCGGACTACGGTCCAGCCACTACCTTGTGTACGCTTGATTCCCCAAATTCGGCGTGCTTGTGTTTGCCGTGAAGGAGTGTGGGCTGGTTCCGTTGATGAAACGTGGCTCCCATCCGCATGCCTCCTGGTCTTATTCCTTCGGGTTTACATTGGATAGGTAGTGTGTGGTTGGAGATATGGGTGGTGCAGCGCAAGCCATCCATGGTCACTGTGTAGGCGCAGGCGTCCTGTGGCTGGCCACAGCGGCAGGCAAATCCAAAACCGGATGCCGCCAACCATGTAGGGTTGGAACAGCTCCCAGGAAATGTCAATAGAGCACCATAGCAGGAATGAGTTAAGTAGTTTTTAGGCAACAACGTGCTGTGATTCATTCGCCGCTCCTTCAGAGCCTCAATTCCCGATATATTTATGCAGCTTTATAGGGTTTTGATCGACCCCACTTAAGATACTCTATCCGGGGTTCTACCTGCTTTCTTGTACGAAACAAAACTTAACAGGAGAGGCTTGCCAGTTACTACAAAATTAGTGTAGGTTATACGGAGACAGATGTAGCTTCAGCGCTAGCTTAGCCAAGGTAGCTACTCAATGCACTCTCGGAGAAGTAGGGGCTTGATCCTCACTTCCCTCATTCGAAATGGTAAGGTCGGTCCAAAATTGTCCTATCTATATAGTCCCGCTAAGCAGCCTAGCCGACGCGGTCGCCCGCCAGCGCTACAAAAACTGCGTTATGATCAAGCTAGGTCCGGATCTCGTTGGTTGCACCGGCATTCGACGTTGGGACTGGCGTCCGCAGCGGGTCATTATACCACCTAATTATGAGAGTTCCGGAAGGCAGATGGGCCTGCGTGGTAATAGCAAACCTTCCTCTTCACCTAACCACACATCTAGCTTATCAGAGCATTTTCCAGTTCATCACACACCTTGGTATTATCGTTGTGCAGTTGCCAATTATTCTATTGATTTCTTAACTTAGCATCCATGTTTGCCTCACACAGCTTACCCGACCAAGACTGCTGGTCATAAAATTCATTGAGTTCAAGCGTTGCGTTGTAGAGGGCAGAAGGATGATCCCATGTTAAGCCCATCATCATCAGTTCAGCACTAGGACCACCTAGTTCGTCTCGGCGCGATAGTCCCAAAAAACTGGAGCAGGCGCATAAGACAGAGCGGTCCAGGTAACTTACCAAAGTAGGTTTCCAGGGCTTGTTTGAAACTTTCTTGGGTTGACGCATCAACAACGGCCTCCGGTAGACGGTTGCAGTCATACACTACCCGGTTGAGGAGGGTGAAAGTGGTACACTATTTGAATCACTTCAGTTTGAATAGCTTGGCTGTGACCCCGTGTTGAGTCAATTACGTTGAGTAAGGAGGGATGCGGTAGCTCGTTCCCCTACACCCCTTTTTATGGTGTGCCGTAAAAAAGGAGTGCGCATCAAAGAACACCGTGTGTTATAAAAATACAAAATTCATTCCCTAAAGCCGGTGGCAGTAGGTCAACTTAAAATGCCCGGAAACGAAATTATAGCCACACCGGAGGACCTTTTCTATTGAAGCATAATCGTGTTTAGAGAGTGGGAATGCAGCTGACGGATCATACTCTAGAATTGGTCACACATGAGAAGTGAACATGAGCTTTAACTTATTTGATGTCCTCCGTGCTGATGACCGGCTTACGGCACAACACATCCTATACACAGCAACGACACTTTTCAGCGGCTTCCGCGTGCGTTTCTTGTCAGGTGCTAATATTTCGCCTAGCTCTCTCCCCTAAAAGGCGTATTTGAGAAGGAATCCACAGTGTGACAATTTTGAAGTTGCTCAGCAGCTCCAATCGGTAGAGTGCAGCAGTTTTCTTAGTCTGTTGATAGGCCACACTTGTTGTACCAAGTGGCGCCTGTGGCCTCACAGCTGCGGTAAGGTTAGACAGGCAGACCACAGCTTGAGATCGTCGGCATTGATCAAGCATGCGGCTCGGTGTGTTACGAGAAAGATTTGATATACGTCTTGGTCACTTCGATTTTATGGACAGATCCTGATGAAAAGCTGTTAAGTATCAACACTGACTTGGAAGGCGTTTCTTTTTCACTCTTTAACGTGGTCCGACCTTCCAAGAAATGGACAATCCAAGAATGAAGGAAGCCACTACCATTAACTTTTATAGGCATACGGGTTAGTCGCTGGTGCGGGACATTATTAAAGGCTGTGCTACAATCGACAAAAGTCATGTCTATCCGTTTTTTGGTAGAAATAGACCTCGTCCATCTTTCTTTTGCCAATAGCAGGTTTGGGTTGCATTAACGGCACATCTGGGCATCATGCTTGGTAACGTAAATGTTTTTATTGCGTCGCATTGCTTCCGTAAAGCTCGTATGATGATCTTCTATATGACTTTACAGTCGACAGACGTTAAGCAAATCAGGTGCAAATTCAATGGTTCTAGCGGTTTCTCTCTCACTATTTGGGCTTCACAAGCCTACAGATTTAGTCAATGTGTAGACGAGCAGCATGCACAGACTGGAGACCTAACAGATGGGTAAAGCAACATATTCAGCCACTGCCCTGAAGAAACGAGGATGCAGCCGGCCGGTACCGGGTGAAGGGGTTGAGATCAGTTCAAGTAAAAGGTTCCTAACTGTGTCCGGGCTGAATTTATTGCGGTCAGTGGCTGGGTAGCCAGGTGTAATGCGATTTTGTTTAAAAATTACAAAACCTGAAACCGACCTATCAATTCAACATTCAACGACAAGCAGCTGTAGGAACATTCACGTGATTATCCAATTATTCCGGTCCAGCTGCATTTGAATACACTGCTCTCTTTGCGGCCATTTACGCATGGGCACACTGCTAGTTAACACCTTTACAAATCCACGAAGGCTACAAGGATTCTTTACTTTGCTATTAACGACACCATGAGCTCAAGTAGCCTGAAGGCGACGAAAATGCTAGCCCGCTGCTTAATGGTGTTTTACGGTATACTCAAAAGAAACGACCTCCCTTGTTAACGTATTGCCCACTCCTACTTCTGTGTTGGGAAGCTTAGATATTATTAGCGACACTAGTATAGCACTTCTGCTTCATACAGGTCAGTTTTTTTTCTTGATTTGTATGAGCTAACCCCTTGTTCCTCAAAACGTAGCCGAACGCCTTTCGGCTCCTACCTGTACGGTCTTTCGTCACTGCTTTGTGACTGGTCATCTACCGTGTGTCCATAATTTGGACATTGTCCCACCCACATACAAATGAGGAGCCGGCAAAATCCAGCTATGTACCGTCTGATTCTTTTGCTGGCAGTGCTCTGTATACCCATTAGAAGAATGCTGAAACGTCCGCTTCGCCACCTCAAGCAGCTGGAGTTCTTCTCTTTTGTTTAGCATGGATGCGGAATGGCTCGCTGATGCACAACGTGCTTGCTCATGGCTAAGGAGAACTAGGTTCAATGACCAGATCTCGGAAAACCTTTGGCTGCCGTGTTTGACGATTTTAGCTAAGCATTTGACAAGGCCCCACACGAGCGGCTGTTATACAAACTCCGTGGCGTTGGCGTAGCTAGGAATTTCCTTTCCTGGATCTTGGCTTTTCCGATCGGTCAATATATGCAAGTAAAATTGAATGTATCACTTTTTGATTATGTACGTATGAACAGCTGTGTCCCACAGGACACTATTCTCGGCCACGATCTCCTCAACTTCCTTATTAACGACCTGCCGTCCGTGCTACAGTCAGACTGCCTAGTATATTAAGACGACTTAAAGCTGTTGACGGTGGTCTCTGGCATAGCGATTGCCAATCGAACACGGAGAAGCTTGAACTGCTTCACTGTTGGTCGCTCCAGTGGCGTTTCCCTGTTAATCGAGACAAGCGTTTTGCTTCATTTATTGGTGCGACTGAACCATTTGAAGCATACCACACTGGCGATTCTTCAATCAAAGATGGCCCTCATGATTGAAACCGCGGGATAATCGTGTCTTTTGACCTAATATCCCTGCAGGACACCTTGAAGATAGTCTCCGCTACCTATAGGATGTTACATGCCATTCGAAAATGCATCTGACTCCTGAGTTCGGTGCTCGTTCGACTTCTGTCCACACCGCAAGTACGTCAGATCCATGCACGCGGGTTCGCTGCCTCGTATCCTTGCATCAAAGTTGAACTTAACATACTTGAAAGGGTGCAAGGGCGCGGTGTTAGTGTGCTTTTGAGCCGCGTGACATATCCTATCCACTTCGACTCAAACAAATGAATCTCCTCTGTATGGATTACCTCCACCGCCGTGGTTTAAGTTTCACTCAACGTATCTTTAGTGGAGAGCTAGGGGTGATTTGCGTGCGTTCTTTCATCACAGGACTGCAGCCTCAACTAGTAATCACGAATGAAAATTATTCAACCTAAGGAGGCTCAGGCCCGGCCAGCACGAACGCTCGATATGCGCAAGAAACTGTCCAGTTGACACAAATTTCGGTCGGTCGTGAGCGCCCGAATTTGGTCGCAGTTGAGACTACCTTCCCATGCCCGGCAAAATTGCTGCAGAATTCTCACATCTGCAGACGAAGGGTTTTCATTACTTGTACTACGTGTTGAGTAACACTAAAGGTGTTCCCAAGAACACCCTTCGGTGCCTAGAATACTCGTACGTACACTAATATGCAGATTTTAAACACCAGAATTTAGGCCTAGATGAGACTAAATTCAGGCTTTCAGCAGAAACAGGAGCAGCCTTACCCAATTCATGGTTGACCAACTTCCCTCGCTTTCAATAAGGTTCCACGCAAGCTATAAAGTTGAACACGTACATGCACCCACGCGCGCTAAATTATTACCAGGTAAATAGGTATCAAACTCAGAAAGAACATACGCTACCATAGCACTGCAACCCTAATCCTCCATGGCGCATTAAACACTTCGCAGTTAGCACGGATGCCTTAGTAAGGGACGTGTAATGCAATTATTGACCCAAACAGGAAGCTAGCTGCATTCGTTGTACGGCCTTTTCACGCACGTTAGTTGCTGTATTACCTCGGTATAAAACGAAGGAGTATTACTTCTTCACATTTTCATACAAGACTATCAAAATTTTAATTAAGTTGCAATATGAACTAATAAGAACGTGTTGTTGTTCGTGGCTCCGATGTGAACTGAGCTTTTGGCTGGTGGATAGCTCGCTCTTTGATACGCGGTATTCAACGTCGAAGCATATTTGTGAACATAATTTTAGCACATCCGACAATAGGTTTGCGCATTACGGCGTCTGTAACTGATGTTCCATGCAATAGCATAGATGATATAGAATAGCACGAGTCAAGGGCGTGCCTGAACCTCGATGCTAGGCGGAAACTCTCCTCCAGTTCAATGTTATTGCAAGTGCTTTCTTCCTTACCGCTAGCAGTACGTTCCTGACGAAGATTGGCAAGGACTTTCTGCCCAGTTACCTAAAATAGACCGCCTGCTAGATGCTATATGAAAGCTGCGGTTACCAAGTTCTCCATGTCTTTGCGTTTCTCCAGCAGCATGCACAAAATAAGGAGCTCCCCGGCTGAGTTCCTCTGCCGGGGCACAGGATGGATGGCAGCTATCGTGGCACAGATAACGCGGCGATCCATGCTTGTAACCTCAATGCCAAGGCACGCATTTGTTTTGCATAAGAAGCAACTCATGCTTCCGGTAGTCGAAACAGACGGTTGTGCGCTAATAAGAGATATAGCACAACTTACCACAAACCGCTTTATTAGAGTAATTGACTGTGTCGAGCAACACCTCCCTAGCGAAGGTTGGTCGACAGCAACGGTCACAAATATGGCCTTGTACCACGGAAAAGTTCTTACCTTTAACTATCAGTTTTCTTATTATTTCCGTTTTTCTTATTTCCTTGAGACGAATATTCCAACCCCAACCTGGGTGATAGCTGTGGCTGCTCGGTGTCCACGCTGTACGCGGCAAGGGGACAAGATATTTTTATAGAAGATTCGCACTGTGGAAAGGGGTTAGGTTAGCTTCAAATAAAGATGACTGAGTTTGTGCCTACATCTCGCATTTTCCGCCTCGTTTCATGGAACCAGTTGCGTCGCTGGACGGTGGCTCCTACAATTATAGCAACCAACCGTAAGCCTCTTTACTTTCGCCTAGTCTTCTATGGGTGGTTGTAATAGGGCATACTTTTACCCTCGAACCATATTTCTGCGCGCAGCAACTTTTGAAGAAACCTTGTAATATTTCCTTCCGAAGCGACGTTGGTGATTCTGCAGCTTCACGTGTTATTGGTAAATCGAGATATAAGTTTCGCTTACTGCTACTTAATCCATTTGAGATGTTTGACAAATACACGTTAAAGTGCTTGATTTCCTTAGTAGCACATTCTATGTGCTATTGGGATAATCCTTGAACACGAGCACCAGCAGCGTACCTACTCACAAAGACCGAGTACAATTGCTCAAAGAAGCTCGACGCCAGTAGCTTTACGCGGATGAACCAGTAAAAACTGTTTAAACTGGAACAGCCTACCTGAGCCGGTCGGTAGTGCACAAATTCGTTGTTGTTTATGAAGCTTACTTGACTCCTATTTTATTGGTAGGCAAGGCACTTGCTGCTTTCGCTGCGAACGTTGTGGAACGTTGTGAAAACTGCCTCACAGTGGCTTGTATCCTCCCTGCGAAGAATGGAAAGCGATGCAGTGGATGATGTAGTTTATTCGTGCTCAATAAAACTAAAGCATCTAATGCTGAATGTAAAAGCTTTGGCGTCGTGGTATTAAGGAATGGCTGATTTCCATCTTTCTACTCGTAATACGGCCTTTGTGTTACGCTGGTAGAAAAGAGACAAACGACTACGTACGTTGTCCAAGTATGGTTCATGGTTTTCGGTAGCTAACCATGCCCATTCCATTCGGATATCGGAGGTTGGCGTTTCCAGGGACGAGACGGCAAAGCACGCTTATATTCTCAAAGATGCTGCGGGAGGCGGCAGTCTCCAAGTGAGTGTGTTCTTTCACTTATTATCCGCTCTTCGCGGATAGCGAATAACTTAATCTCAGATAATAATAATAATTAGGCGACAATAGTAGTTCAACTTAGGGATTAATAACCGAATATTATTTTCTACGTCGTGCAGCTGCCAGAGCCAGTGTAACTAGGATATATACGGCTTCCGTAAACGGTAGCCCTAATCACAGTGCATGTAAAAATAAACAGTAAAATCTTAAAGCAAAATTGTTGGGACTCGGAAAATGCCAACAATAAATAAAATAGTTATCCTCTAGAATGCGTGGAACGCCTTTTGGGCACGAACAGAATGGTGCAATGTTGTACCTGCTAACATAACGAGCAGCTCCAAGCGCAAGGGTAATAGACAGGAAGTCAGTGGTTTAGGCCGACATGGCCCAATGGTTTATACACGCAGTGCGATAAGTGTAAAAATAACTATTACCGAGATAATTTGAGTGCTGCTGGTGAGGAACTGGTATGTAGAAGTTATGTAAACAGTACGGGTCAGGTGAGTTAAGCATGAGGAATCATCTGCTAAAGCCGTTTAAGAGTGGTTCATGTCACTGATCAAACATGAAAGTGTAGTCGTACGCGAGCGGAGATAGGCATGGAACTTGTGGTATGTTGTATCGGTCAACTAGCCAATGCGTGGTGGGGGCAGCATTATTAGTAAGTGGGGGTCACACCTTCCACTTCGCAGTGTTGTTAACCAGACACTTTAGCTTTTGCAAGGTTAACTCTTGCCAGGCAAAACACACTATTTGCTGGAACACCGCCGACTGTGGATACGACAGTAAATGGGTTGTCTCGTGAACAATTGGCTTTGAGGTTATTTGCAGTCATGTTCCAACAAATTTATTTCCCTTGGCTGTGTGCTTGGCTTCTTTGAAGTAGAGCTCGACTTATTAGAGCGGGTAAAGTCAGATGCTTCTGGTGACTTATATTCAGTAGATTAGCTTCCCAACTTTATTGCGTGTGTCAGGCTTGTAAAGTGTAACAAGTTCAATGACCCTTGTTTCTTCCGTGACCAGGTGCGGCACCTAAGTATGCCTAGGAGGTGTTTCCTGTAGCTAAAATATCCGTTAGAAGTGGGTGGAAAGAAAAGCGCGACCTAGCAAACTGCCAAGGAAATTGAACCGGGCCATATTAATGTACGTATAAAGATATTTTACTAGTTTCGTGGTGGTTAAAAGCAATGGATGTACCAATACATGTTACATAGTAGGTTTGCTACTTTGCGTATAAGTACAAGACCCAATATTTGTTAAATGCAAGAGACAACTGCTGTCCAAATTAACTTATCATACGCATTAATTGTTCTTTGTGGAAATCGAAGAATAGGGTGTCGTTAATTAGCGATTAAGTTAAGAGGAATAAAAGAGCAGTGAACATAGTGGAAGATGCGACAATGAGGTAGATTGAGCGATCAGCCACCAGCGGTGAAGTATGTCGTCAGAATATAGAAAAGAGTCAGAGAATTCGCTACGCCTGACTAGAGGCCAATGAGAAGTACTGTGTAACATGATCAGTAACCAGATGCCAGAGGAATAGCTGGGAGCTGGGGTGAGACGTTATGTCAGAGAAGTTGTTACGAGTCGGTGGTAGATGGATGTCTTTAGGATAAATAAGTTTATTGACGGGAATATACCAAAGAGTACATAATAACTATCGAGTGGAAGCGTGATAAATAGGAGTTCAGTGGCAGAAAGCCAGATTAAGGGAGAGGTGTAAGCATTAGAACATAGCAGCTAACCGCATATAATAAAAGTAATGGACAGTGGAGCAAGAACTGGTGGACAGTTTGGGTTATGGGACTAGCTATCCTTGGCAAGCGATCAGGTAGGAGCAAGTAAAGTTATAAGGAGATTTTATGTTGTGTCTCACTGTTGTTGAGGTAGCCTAGGACCGTAGACGGGAGTAGCAGACCTGCTGAACTTCACAGTATGACTGTCCGTGGTTTAAATTTATATACATGCAGGATAATAGCAAACAAGACGATGTATTGGTGCTGCTGGGCAAAATCAACTGAGCATCCTTCGTTTCCTTGGTAAGAGGATCGAGGAACAAGGAGAAATTAATGACCGGCGTGGTCAATTAGTACAGGGAAGGCCAAGCATATATAGGAAAAATAATAAATATAAATGTTTATTCTCGATAACGCGAGGCACATCTTTACAGGCATGCTTAACTTAATATAACAGCGTAGTTAAAATTGAACCAACATACATGTTTTCTATCTCACTGAAGGCAAGGGTATGGTTGTATATAATTCCATAATTTCGTATGTGAATAGTTTTGTAGTTTGCAGTCGTATGAGTGCCATTACGTTTTGACGCTTTGATATTGTCTGGAAGGTGAGAATAAACGTTTGACGTCTGTGGGCTTGGTAGCATTATCCGGACATCCAAGGGGCAGTGAATTAGGTTGTGGAGAGTCACATTCGCGACGTCAAAGTGTCGATAGGCGGATACCTGTGGCTTTTTGGAGAGAGAATGCTTGCCGAGCGGAAACCCAGCACATCCTGAAGCACTGCCGCCGTCCAATTTGCTGGTTCAGATTAAACCCACACCACCCAGTTGACACCACAAAGAGGTTGTACAGATAAAATAAATAAGGAGAGAGGCGTGAACTTATACCTTGTCGGAGCAAAAGCAAGAAATCAGCATCCGGACGTGGTCCAAATGGATTAAGAAGGAGAGCATAACAGTGTAGTAAAGCTAGTAGGGACTGAGATATAGTGTTGGCTAAAAGAATCTACTGTACATCATTAACAGGTTAGAAGATGGACCATACAAGGGGCCGAAGTAGTACACTGAAATGAATGGTTAAGAGTAGTTGGCGGGACTTGTGAGGGTCAAGCGGTGAGAAGCTGTTGTTGGCGGAACACAGGAAGCCTTGGTCTAGAAAAAGCGGGAGGTTACCACTGCAGAGCACAGCATAGTCCAGAGGGGATGCTAGATTGAATCAGGTAGTGAATAGGACATGCGAGGGCTGAAATTTGTGAGACAGGCTTTAAAAAGCGTGGCAAATCCAGGTGCGGAAGCAGAGGGACAAGGTGAACCCGGAGATCGTTATTACCTATTGCAAGGAGGGAACATGCATAAGTACAATGTATCAAGCGAGGACTAATGTAAGCAGCTAACGTTAGCTACACAAAGGATGAGGAGAGCTGGGACCACTGCATCGTCCGGAGCTGGAAACAGAATAATAGCCTAGCAAATGCAAATTAAGTCAGCCTAGCAGTTTGGGTTGAAAGCCGATGTGATGAACGAACATGAACTAGCAGGAGCTTCAGTTACCTTGTTCAGCGGCAGTAGCAACCACTTCAAAGTCAAATATCCAGTATGGGGCAGAAAACGGCGCACTAATTTAGTGGCAGGGCAAGATACTTGCAAGGTAGATAAACACACCATATTTATTCTTGATTATGCAAGGCATACACACCGAGGCAAAATCAACTAAGTGCGACTGTATAAACGTATCACGATAAGTGCAACGGTGACAAAGGAAAACTGGTCAGGCGTTCACAGTTGCAACCATACAAGTGGTACAAATATACCAATGCTTAAAGTTCATTGTCGTGAGGTTTGGCACGTTTATATGGGAATAATTAGTCTGCCGTACCTTTCAGCAATATGTCCGCCACAAATAGTTCAAGGTTTATGGATGTGCCATAAGAATAGAGCTTGTGGAGAACAATCTCATCACTGTTTACGAGTGGGAATTAAGGAAGCAGCTTCGGTGGCGGGCGTGTACCGGTGCACATGCTACTAAGTAGAGCTTCAGAAGTATGGTTCTCTTGAAAAGTGCATGTTTGCCTGGACGCATACGGACGAAATTCTGATATCCACAACAACGAATGAGCATCTTGTGCAATTACTGCGCCGTTGGACTAAGTCGTAATATAAGAAAGCAGTAGAGGGATATATCGGGTATTGCTATAAAGCTTCGTCGCCGTTAGACACAGGTGGACCGCCACCACACATAGGATTGCGCTAGACGGCCATTTCCTACTATTGGGACCCGTCAAATTTACACACTCGCCAAATCCTCTCGGCTTCGAAACAACAACCTCACTTTTACGTGCCAGCGCGTGCTACCACGGAGTCATGGGCGGCGGCTGCTGACCTCCATGATTGATGACTAACGGCAATATAGCGCGCCTCATCCTTCACTGTCCTGAAACTTGGGAAGGTGCAGAAGACAGTACTGGACCCCAGAGCCAAGACTTTCTTTGCCAGCCGCCACCCATTAAAGTGTAAAATATGCAGCTTAGGCGACTTCTTAATATTTGTAAGTAGCAGGGGACTTATTGGTCAGTTTGTGACGATTAAATAAACAAATAAATAGTTTTATGCCCAGACTGGCTAGATGCTGTGACCATAAGGGCTCAGTTCAAAGCTTGAAGTAACCCTATGCTCTTGCAAGGGAATAGAAAAATGTGAGTATATGTGCCTTATTGGCAAGTACGACTGCGTTGACTTTGTTAGGTGTACATCTGACAGGATTTTACGCGCCTACCTTGAAATTCTTCTGTCTCCTTCAGACAATATTAAGCACCTTGATTTTGTTTGTTACGAAAGTTGCACAGAGACGTAGTTGTGCAAGGGTTCTTTGAAAACAGGATCCAATACACAACAACTTCACTATAACGTTTTGGACTATTTTGGCCAGCACAGTGGTTACATTTATTGGTGCGCACATGTAAAGAAATAAGAGCGGCGGAATTAGAAGGAACGTAAAAAGTTTAAAAATAATTTCTAGAGATTCTAATAAAAATGAATGCCTTTGTTAAGAATGATACCAGGAATACGCTAGAAGGACAGTTCGTTCTATTGGGACTGGTCAGTAGTGCGCACCCAACGAATCCTGCCGGGTTCAAGCCAACAACCTACCCCTTACGAGCCAGCTACTTATGTCCTTGATCCATGGGTGACGGCAGCGCTCCGCCATTGCTGATATCTAGCTGCGCTGTAGCGCGGCTCAGCCTTCACCGTGATACATGTCGTGAACATGCAGGGTGCAGAGCTGGCCACCAGAGCCACGACTACCTTTGCAAGCCGTCATAGCTCGAGATGGCATACCAACAGCTAAGGCGATTACTGGGTAGTTGTAAGTGTTAGGTTGCTTGTTGGGTTTAAGAATAGCTATCCGAGTACAAGTTGACTTTAGTCTTCAACGTAATCTTCCTGACCTACTTGAATTCTCCTACTGACAATTCCGCCTTATGACTGCACTTTTGAAAGAGTAGACGTCACCACAAAAGTATCCGGTAAGGGATAATAAGGGATAACCCCGTGAATTGTCTCCATCAATGACCCTTGTTCTTTTAACTTATCCATTACCGTAATCACAAGACCCAGGAGGTCTCAGTCGGATAAGTCGCACGCATCGTCCAGGTGCTAACATTAGGATTCTGAGTGCAAGAGTTACTTAGGCATTACTGGTTAGTTCCTGACGTGCTTCGACCCCTCACTAACACGTTGATCCAAAGGCTGAATGGACCAACTGGTATCTACAACCCTCCGGCTTCTCATTTTCACTAGGCACTTCGTCAATGTTGCAAAGTTTGAACAAACAGTACAGCCTAGCCTACTGACTGCCAGGTTCGCAAACCCGTGGTTATTCCTAATATAGGGTATTGCAGGGCAATGACAAAGCTATCCGTGCAGGCGAATTTCAATCCTTACATCTTTTCTACATATCCATTCCTTGTCCTCAGCTTTACATTTATCCCTTTCCAACTTCTTAGACTACTGGGTCCGTGGGAAAAATATCAGGCTTAAGATCTTTGAGGTACTCCGAGTAAAGGCATCCTCCCAGACCTAAGCCTTACATAAGACGTTGAAAGCGTTTGTTGCTGGCTAGCCGAACAACCTACTCGTAGTGCCAGCTGGGTGTTTCGGGTTTAACCCGTTCCAGCTGATAGTTCGGCGGCAGTGTTCCGGGACGTGGTGCGTTTTCGCCTTGCAAGCGTTCTCCCTATGAAAAGCCACAAATGTCTGCTTAACACCACTGCGACGTGTCGGATGTGACTCGCCACAAACTAAAGTCACTGGCCCGTGGATAATCGGAAAATGCTATCCAGCCCACGAAAATCAATCGCTTCTTCTCACATTCCTGACGATAACAAACAGTCAAAAATTCTGCGGTGCATTCCAAAACACAAGCTACATTCCTACACAATTACATACGTGTATACACCCATATACTTACATACACTGTTATCCCAAACATGTACTTTTGTACAATTTGATCACACTATGTTAGCTAAATATGATCATACCTGTAAAGGTGTGCCTCGCATTGTCGAGAATGAAAATTTATTTATTTATTTATTTAAGCTTAGCGTTAGAATTGTCCAAAGCCGTCTAAATGCCGGCCTTAGATGAACCTTTATGTGTCTTTGCAGATGTCGGTTGCTAGTTGGCCCTTATTGTTGCTTTTTCCTTAACCCCGAGCACTAGCTACTGTACTCCGCCGTTTCCACCTACTATCAGTACATAAACAGCAAAATAATATATATAGCTTTTATACTGTGGACAAAGAGAGCACTTTAAAAGTTCTAGGCCCAAGAATTTGACCTTAAGCTCTCCACTTATCCTCTCTTGGCCCCACATACCTAGCTTTATCTGGCATACATATGCTTTTCACCTTTGGCAACACTAGTAGACAGGCATAATGAAAACCAGATCCTCTTCTTTAACTACTTTTGTTAGTAAAACACTCGCATTTCCAGATTCCATTTCACTGGCACGAAAGCTAACCAAGAACAGAGAGGTCCCTGTCACACTGGCTGGCTGGACCACCAGAAACTTTCCATCACCACTTTTCTTACATTGGCATCCCGTGTGTTATTTATCATTTAGCTGGCTCCAAAGCCTACCATGCGTAATGCGCAATGGCGGGTGAATGATCAGCTCCCCCAGTTTTTGTTACTATGCTACTCCTGCTTTACCATATCACTCTTTGCATATGGTGGTAAAACAGCTCTTGCCAGGAAAACCACAAAGGAAATAGCCGGTGTGACAGTATAGTACTAGTTAATATTGCCACCTGGATGAACACCGCTGGCACTTGCTTTGGAACTTAAAATTGGTGAGAAATAGCTCAAGATTATTCAGATGGCTGCACCGTAGTGTGTATCAACACATGAGGCATAACAATCCCTCATGTTTGCGCAAGCTTAATCCCCAGAAGTAGAGTTGGTTATGCCCCGCCTACGCAGACCAAAATGAATGTAACGCCCCAAAGCAATTTGCTAAATTTTACTAAATTTTCCCATATTCATTTCTCTATTACTAGTGACAGACCCAGCTAGCTCACTGATGTTGGAGATATAGCCTCATGAATATAGAAAACCGGCTCTAAGAGATGAAACTTGCGATGTTTAGCTAAGAAATGTGTGTATGTTCTAGGCCAACATGTGTCAACTGATCCTAAAGGTCTCCTGTGTTACTCATATAGACCTGCTTCATTCGGCCTTGATAGAAACTTCAGAACGACTTAGAGGCCTAAAACATACTAAACTCTATATTTCTAGTGGTTTATGTGGCTCAGTATCCACTGAAAATGTATGCTGAGGTCCTCTAACCATGGGATAATTATATGCTATCCTGAATTCCCATGCAGACATAATACTTCTTACTGGATTTCTAGCATTTTCGCAAAATATTAAAACTTAGTTGCGTATATTTGCCATGTATACCTGCAAAGTGTACTTTTCGGCGACCAACGAAGTCCCCTTTGTTGCAGTGTTACGAGTATTGAGAGCATTTCCAGATAGCTATGCGTATTTAGAACGTATACCGCTTCGCTACTTTTTACATTTTCTTTTCTTTTTTCTGCTACCTGCTTGCAAACCAGAAAGCCATTTTAGCGAAGAAGAATAATGGCCTTATTCGCAGACCACCGTTCAATTGCGAATAACTCGTAAACTACTGTGCGTATGGCATTATTTTTACTTTCAACCCAAGCAGCGATTAAAACTTGTCCTAAGCAGCCCCTCTCTGTGCCACGTTACGTAGTATTCTAGCCTTAGAAGAGGTTTTTCTTTTTCCTGAGATATACTCAGCTTGAAATTATGCGCCAGAAAGCAACATCAACGCAATCAAATTGTGGCTATATTATTTTGTTAATTTGTATTTTTCTAGTGAAGCACGCGGCCTCAGTATGTCTCCTAACATATCCTTTTTATTTTCATCCGCATTTCTCGAAATTATTTTTTATTTTTTCGTATACCTTAGAATTCCGCCACTCTCGTTACTTCCATGTGCGCACCAATAATTGTGGCGACTGAGCGGGCCCACAATGCCCAAAGAATTTAAAGTGAAGTTGTTGTGGATTAGATCTTATTCAAAAAAAACCGGCACAGCTATAAATCTGCGCAACTTTCACAACCGAAGAACAATGATCTCAATAGCAACCGAAGGAACCAGAAAATTTTCATGGTGGGCGCCTGCGACCCCATCGGCTGTACACCAAACAATGCCAATGCATTTGTAATTGCCAACTGGGGATATATACTCGTATTTTGCGTGCTTCCATGCAGGAGCATGGAAAGTATGTAAAGCTTGATCTGCCCCCTTAAGGGTGCAGCCTCTAACCAGCCTAGAAATATACCTATTTATTTATTGTTATTATTGAGAATATTTGTCGCAATTGGACCGAGGCGGACAGTCACCATACATCCAGGGAATCGCTAGACGAAAAGTTCGTCCAATTGGGACTCGTCAATAGCGAACACCTGCCGCCTCCTGCTGGATTCGAACCAACTACCAACGCTTGTGAGCTAGCGGCTCATGCCACCAAGCCATGGGCGATGGCGGCGGACCGCCGTGACTGATACCTAACTGATATTGTAGGCAGAAGGATTACCTGTTACGAAAAGCAAATCCGTGCAGCTTTTGGATGAGCTGGTGGCACCAGATGTTTTGGTAAAGGGATTCAGATAGATAGCAGACACGGGAGCAAAAGTTTTTGCCTGTGAACTAGGACAATTTGGTCAGCTAAAATCTCTTGGGGCACTAAAGAAATGTTTGCTAGAGGGATACTAAGAGGAGATGGAGTAGCTTCAGCTGTTGAGTGTGCGCAGGTGTGAGGTGGATCTGGACATGCTGCTTCAAGGAGACCACTGTGAGTTCAACAGGCCGAAGTGGGAGGGGCAGGCGTACCGTTGTATGTACGGGCTCTGCTAAGTCCTCAAGCCGGCACTGTGTTCGTTCGACCTACCTGCGACACCGAAGAGCTCCAACTTCGAGTGGTTCACTCGACCATCATAGCACTGTTGCCAAGTTTATATCAATTCTACAGATTAATAACTTGGCTGGCTCTCCTACACTATGCTTGCTTTAGCTGCGGCGTTAGTTGCTGTGAAGTACTGCCCCTCCTCTTAATTGACTGCTCGTCAGTCCATGTCCCCAAGTCATACAACAGCGGATTCAACGAGGTAAGGAATCTTGCACTCTCCCTATCTGTTCTACGTGACCATTTTACTTACCTGACACCGTAGTGCTCCACCTACGACTGGCTCACTTAGTCCATTGTAGCTCTGGGTCATTTTATTTCATAAAGCTAGCACCATGCTTTGCTGGCCCTGCCTCGCTATCTCCACCGCAGCTGCGAATGTTCCTCTTACCACGTACCGCTCCAACACTGAGGCGGTAGTTCTTTCGTCACCCTTTTCGTGTACGGCGTCTTCCTTGCTGCGCTGCGCTGCGCTCTACATATCCTGATACATAGTTTCTATAAACGAGTCCTCCCTTATCCTATCTTAATTTCCATATTAGAAGGCACACACAATAGAGGACACTATAGTTTATAGATCAACATAAAAGCAAGATAAAATTTTGGTAAGGCTGGAGGTCGCCAGCTCTCCTTACGCCCTTCTATGCATTCAGAATCCTTCCTTTTTCTGACCAGCTCATTCTGGTCCCCCGGAGACCCGCATAGATGGGTTGAATAAATTTACACGGATTGTCATAGCTACGTACAGTACTTGAACTTAAGCTTCGTAGATCCAACTACGTGATCAGCCCGGACCACCACCTCCGGCATTCTGCCCCTTTGATATATATAATTTAGTGCTTTTAAGGCTTGCGTTTAAATCATTTCCTCCTTCGGAAAATTACCTCAAGAACCTTTACCTCCCTGTAAGCGTTAACTTTATTTGCGGTGCCACGGCTTTATGCTCCGTACACCTCGCCAGTGGATTATTTCGCCTAGTTTCAGGTATTTCATAGGCTTGGCGTCAGTATCCGATAATACGTTTCCCACCTCGCTAGTGCTGTAAGCAGATTTTGTACCTTTCTGATGTATATGGTCTGGGCTGTACTACTGCTCTCGGCCATACCTGAATCTAAGGACCACAGCAAGCCCCTCGATCAGTATTCTGTGCCGACTTGAACGATTGGTTTCAACTTCTTTTAATCTTGAAACTTCCTCCCCAAGTACCTTTATCTCCATGCAACTTTACCGTATACAATGGTTATCCCCGTGGACCTGCCAGCGACACCACCTGGCCCCTTGTGTTATCTTTTCGTACAATGATACCGCATGTGAATTGGAATCCTTGCTTATCTACGCAGCTTTGCTGCACTCTACATATTCCTATATCCGACTAGTACCGCCCGCCTTAACCCTTACTCTTGAATCCTGGCTAAGCTTTCCGCTCCGGCCAGTCTTGACCGAGAAAATCGTGTGGATTCAAGATAGCGATGCTATCTGATTAACTGCATGAACGTGTACAGCATTGGGTCGAGACTGTAACTTCCTAGTCCAGTTAACATTACCATCCTTGTTTGAATGCATAAATGCGACGGTAACTATTGTTAACCCTTGGCACCAACTTAACATGCTTTTAACCAGTTAGGTAGGAGTTACGTTGAGAGATGAGAAGGCGAATGTTTTACTATCTGGTGAGAAAAAATATGCACCTTCATCGTTTCTTCATTGAAAAACTAAGAAATAAGGCGCCATTGCTCTGGGAGATGAGCGTAGCTTATTGCCAGACAAAATGATTGCCCCTTCATCGACGCAAACCTGTAGGATCCTTTTCATATCGGAAAGCAGGCTCGGATACATAAATAATTAACTAAATGTTTTATCCTCGACGTGGTAAGACACACCGGTGTAGGTACGTACAGATGGGTACAAGCGCAATTTTAATTTCAGGTTAAGTTGCGACCGGAACAATGGGTTAACCTGTGTGTATTCCCTCTATTGTGTGTCGTTGGATCGGGAATTCCTATATTTACTTGAGAGGCTGTGAAACCTAAACTAAAGACCGCATCCCACCCTATCCAACCAGTGGCTGCCCACATACTCCTGTCCTGCAGCCCTCAAGACCAGTTTATGTGAAGTAAGGAAGAGTGACGGGTAAGCTAAGAAAACAAGCAAGGGAATGTCATCTAACTAAAGGTAATACCAGGATTTGAGAAGAAAACCGAAAAACGAACAGAACGTTGTGGATACAAGTCGGTTAAGAGAGGGAGATAGCTTAGCACCGCCAACCCCGAGCACCTAACTGCCCCTCAAAACCCTCAACCGTAGGTTCCCTAACGAAGTGCCCAGCAGCGCGTTCCAACGTTTAATAGCCCGGCGCGACAAGCCAGTTTTCCTCCTTACCCGGTCTAAACGCATTTTGTGCAGCATTAACAGGCGACCTCGTAGACTAGGCAGCTTGGCGGGACTAGATAGCCAGGACAATTCTGAACCGAACTTACTCGTTAGGATCGGGTAAGTAAGGGTCAAGTCGCCTCTAATTCTCCGGTAGTGCATTGAGCACATACCCAACGTAAGCAAACGTTCGGGACATGGTTGACCCTGTACTCCATACACTAAACTTTTACTCCTTGGCAATGGCCTCTCCAGTTCCATGTTGTCCTTTAAAAGACCTGTTGAATAAACCTGGATGTAGTATTCTGAGTGCAGTCGCACAAAAGCCGAGAACAGCTCCAAAAATACATCGGCCGTTAAGGCACAGAAAGAGCGGCGAATAAACCACATCCTACGGAACCCCTACAAACAGCCTTCCTTCGATTGCCCTCAGAGTAGAGCGCCGTGGTATGGACGATACCTAGATCAAACTGCTGTGTGACAATAGGGATTTCACTTTCACAAACTACGTAAAACCTAGGGAATTGCACCTCTAATTCGGAGGTTTTATGGGCATCATCAATAAGGCTGCCCAATCCCAGAGCCTATCCAAAGCACGCTGCTTTTCTTCAGAGCCCTAGGGATATCCACAAAATTCCAAAGCTTGAGGGTATGAGCAAACAATGGCGATGTGCTTCAAGCTACTCGGGTATGCCCTTGAAATAAACTACGCAAAGCAACACCCCCAAAACCGAGCCCTGCTGAACGCCGCTAAGTACGGCTTGTTTAAGGGAAAGGCTACGTCCCATGCGTACACGCTGTTCTCTTCCCTTTAGGAAAGCAGCCAACCATTTTAGAGCGATTCCAGCTATTCAACACGATCTCAACTTTAATGAGAATCGTTGATGTGGGACAGTATCAAAGGCTTTCTATAAGTCAACGAAGAGCACGTCGGTAGCGTGACCGTTGTCTACTGCCTCAGAACAGGTTTCATTAGCCAAAGAAAATTTGTCAAACGTAAAGTTCCCTTACGGAATCCTTGCTGTGCAACACGGAGACGGTTAAATCTATTCAGGAAATTCTCCACGCCTGTCCAGCTGACAAGTATTTCGCGGGCAGGGAGCTGGCACCGCCCTTATTAATGTGACGGACGGTTGCCCACTTCCATTCCGAAGGTAAGGCACAGGTGTCCAGTGATAATCTAAACACGCGTGTGCAAAAGCCACACAGCTTAGCCACCAATTCTTGCATCAACTTCGGTTGAAGTGCAGCACATCCAGCAACTTTGAAAGATTTTAGATCTTCTATAGCCCGAATATATGTGCCTTCGTTATGTTGATCTTAGTTATCCAAGCATCCTCCGGGACTTTTGTGACCAGCACAAGCTGAGCTAGAGGTACCACGAGAAAAGCAACTAGTATAATGTACTTTAAGTATATAAGCGTTATCTTAGGTATTGAATGGGTTTAGTCGGTTTGTAGTAAAGCTGGTATAGACGAAGTTTTGCCGCTGCGCTGCTTTACGTAAGTAAAGACCTTTTTCGAAATTTTTGCCGCTGCGTCAGCCAAATCAATCTCTTACTAAAGCTAAGTAATCCTAGGTGGTTGCTTATATTTATTTCTAATTGCTCGATAGCTTTCGAGGGTGCTGGTAACGTGAGCAGCTTGGTAAGTTCGCCAGCACTTAGAGCGCTTTCCGAGCAGGTCATCACATGTATGCCACAATCAAGGAGGCTGCGCATTTGTCACCTGTTGCCTAATTATTGGAAGGTGGGAAGCAGAGTCCTCGGTAAGGTATGTTTTAAATTTCTCCCAGGCCGTCTCAATCGTGTCAGCTACGGTGGTCGCGCAACGCTGAAATGAAACTTTGTCTCGCGTTGCGTCAACATCTGCCGCCAAATATTTGGACTTGCCTCAGCGGTAGCCTGGTGCCAGTTAGTTAGCACACATGGAAAGGATATGCAGTAACGGTCCTTGGCTTGTAGTGAGCAGACCTATATAATGCCTCCAACGAACAGAGTGACTTCGCAAAAATTCGCTGGTTGCTCAGTTATTTACCAGGGTGGTCCACGAACTAATGCAAGGCCAGTTTCCAATTTAGCTAGAGAAACTCCTAACCAAAAGTGGCTACCGCCGAACTGCAAGGTGGACTAGCCCAGCCGACTTCAGGTACGCTTAAGTCACTCAGTAGTGTATAAATAAATAAGTAACTAATATATTCTCGAATACTTCGAGGCACACAACATCAGGCATGAACGAGAATTTACAAAGGCTCGTTCCGCAACAGGTACGTAGTGTTGAATGCCATACGCTGTTCGCACAATATCCCGAAGCTACCAAAATGGCGGATGCACTGGCCAGGAACGGGAGCTTTAATAATACGGCGAAAGTCCGGGTTTAAGAAAATGTAACAGCATAATATATAGTGTACAGACGGATGGTAGAAAGAGGGAAGTGTCATTTTAATGGACATATCCAACATATACTGAAATGCTGGGAAGGTCGCTCTGATTAACTTGCCAGGGTGAGTTTTGCGCAGTGACTTTATTCGGTGGCAATTCAAATCCGCCACGTCGCAGTGTTAATAAACGTAGATTTGTGGCTTCTTATAAGGAGAACGCTTGCCAGGCGAAAACTCACCACCTCCTGGAACACAGCCGTCAGTCCGATTGAATGAAAATGTATAACTGGCAATACATACCACAGACAGCATGTACACTCATAAATCCACAGTCCTGTGTGCGCCAGTTTTCCGCGCTAGGTAACCGAATTACCGAGTCCATATCCGCCATTCCTCGTTGAAAACTGTCAAGGGATGAAAGGTCCTGGAAAGTCGGTTGAAGGATCATGCCGACGTGTGAGGATTTCGAATTAACGGAATTTGGCTTTCCCTTTGTGGCCACAAGATAGTGGGTGGCGATTTCAATATGCCACTTATCCCCTGGGACGACCAGGTTGCCCCACTCAGATACAGAAGTTTCGTCCACACCGTCCACGCAAATAACTGGACCCAACAAGTTCACGACCAAACCAGGCTTTCTAACACCTTAGACTTAAAGATGACAGCGAAATCAGCAAAGGCATACGGTGTACTTAGGAAGATCAAAAAATGCGACAGCGATACTCCAGAACTAAGGAATTTCACATTCATGTTCGCATGAATGAAATCCTAACCAACTGGCAAACTGCGCAGGAATCAGCCAAGATTGCTGGAGAAGATGCCGCCCTCAAATCTAGCAATAAAACCAAGTCACTCGGGCAACTACTCCGACAAAGAAGCAATCAAAAATCTACGCCTGTTGCCTCCCTCAGGCTTCCTGACACTTCCATTATTAGAGATCCAGCAAATATATGTGAGACCCTCAATGGATACTTCTGCAATTCTTTTACTGACGCTAATGGAACCGCGCCTGCTTTGCCATCTAGGCGCACCAATGATTCACTCAACACTATTAATTTTTACATGCGTTCTATCACCCGAGTAATCAGCTCAGTCAAATGCCCATCACATCCTGGTCCTGCTGGTCTTCTATCTGCGTTGCTGATACGCGGTGGCAAGAACATTCCAGCCCTACTTCTCAACCTATTAACGCTTTCCATGACTAACGGGATTTATCCAACCACATGGAAACATGCCATCGTCATCCCCAAACACAAAAAAGGCAGTCAGCAGAACATGGAAAACTATCGCCCCATCAGCCACACGTCGATAGCTTCAAGAATAATGGAACGAATAGTTAAACAAACCATGCTCACCTTCCTGCTTACTCGCAACCTCATCAATCGACAACAACATGGATTTCTGCCGTCTAAATCCTGTCAGACCTGCCAATTTGAGTTCCTCAGCCATGTAACTCAACTGATTGACAACAAGCAAGTACTAGCCATCATCCTCCTAGACATGACGAAAGCCTTTGACAGAGTACCACACACAGAACTCTTGATGAAGCTGGAATCATACGGTATCTCCGGCTAACTGCACACTTGGTTCTCCTCATATCTTGCAGCTCACTCATAGTCAGTAATGGTTGGGGAATTTGTCACTTCCTAAACCAGTCAAAATTGGAGTAATTCAAGGTAGCGTTTAAGGCCCTCTACTTTTCCTGCTCTATATCAATGATGTGTTCCAGGTTTTCAAACATGGGACACTTTACCTATTTGCGGACGAGATCAAAATTGTCTTCCCATTTCATCCGTCAAATTTTCACACCGCCATCTCCCATATACAATACGAATTAAGAGCGCTAACTGCATGGTGCGACATATGGAAGTTGGCATTCACACTATCAAAATGAAATGTCCTTACGTACCGATGCACCATGCCTCCCAACCCCCTAATGCTGCAAGGCACGCCATTAGGGAACTGCCTAACAGTGCTTGACTTGGGCGTGCACTACTCCTGTTCGCTGAACTTCACGGAACAAGTAATTTATTCCGCAGCTAAGGCACGCTCTCTCATCGGATACATCCTCAAAACCATGACATTAGAGGAATCTAGAACTGTGCTCTACAAAACATGTGCCCGACCTCTGCTAGAATACTGCTCTATAGTATTCACCAACCTTAGAAAATGCGACCGAATAGCCCTCGAAAAGGTTCAGTGTACCTTCACAAAACGCATGCTGGGGCACTCAAGTCTACGCTACCGTGATCGGTGCAACACACTTAAGCTAGAACCGTTATGGCTGCGCCGATTGAAAACCAACCTCGCTTTCCAATACTCGCTCATTAACAGTATCAGTGGGAGCCAGCAAACCCCTGTCTCAGACTCATATATCACTTCGTACCCCCTACGTGATAGACCCCACTCCATTATCCTACCAAGAACGCACAGCAGCATTCGCTCCAACTTCTACCTCTACAGATATGCACACGTATGGAATAGGTTACCTCTCACAATAAGGGCATCCATGAATATAAACCAGTTCCGCTTCTCTATTAGCAAACACCTCTCTGTCACACAAGTTTCCAAACTACTGAATATCAACTGTCCTGAAGAAGAGTTATTTGAAACTGGACCAGACCACTTATAATCGCCACTTCTTACCTTCCCACACTATCCTCTTCCCGACTCCTCATCTCTCCCCTAGCGCGGCGTCATCCGTCGTTCATCTTACTCGCGTCAATTCCTCTTGGCGGTAGCTAGTCATTGTTGGCTCCATGTAGCTTGCAACGAGCCACCCCTTGACTTTCCAGCCTTCATTTTCCTCTGACTTCCGTTTCTCTAATCTTCGCCCGCATGTCGATTTCTTCATCGAAACTGTAGGTATCCAGTAGTGTTCAAACGTCTTAATGACATGGCTACACCAGCCACTGATACATTCTTTCTAGAGCCATTATCTCTGCTTAGCAGCAGCTAGTAGCCATAGCTTCCATATAACTATGCGGATATCCGGAGCTCTGTAGGAGTCGCTCCTTTTTTTGCAATGTTCATTCTATTGGATTGTTTGCGTCACAGCTCAGCTGGATTGTTGACCTATTATGTGCCACCGTAGGATCCACTGGTAACTGAAGGCTTAATCCGAACTCTATTGCTGGTCACTCTTCTCTCTCCTAGCGCGCCGTTACGTGTCGATCGTCCTACTCGCATCAACTGTTCTTGACAGCAGCTGGTCATTGTTGGCTCCATGTAGCTTGTAAGGAGCCACTCCCTGACTCTCTAACCTTCACTTTCGTTTGCCGTCCGTTTCTCTAAGCTTCGCTCGCATGATGATTTCTGTATGGAAAATGTAGGTATCCAATAGTAATCTAACGTCTTAATGATATTTCTACACCAGCCACTGATACATTTTTTCTAGCGACACCATCTACGCTTAGCAGCAGTTAGTCGCCATAGCTTCCGTTTATCTTTGCGGATATCCGGAGCTGGCTCCCTTCTTACAATGTTCATTCTCTCGGATCGTTTGTTTCCAGCTCAGCTGGTTTGTTGACCTATTATGTGCCACCGTAGGATCGACTAGTAATCGATGGCTTAATCCGAATTCTATTGCTGGCCTTTCCTCTTTCTCCTAGCACGCCGTTATCAATCGTTCATCTTACTCGCGTTATCTCCTGGCAATAGCTAGTCATTGTCGGCTATTGTTGCTTGCAAGGAGCCACTCCATGACCCTCCAGTCTTCATTTTCTTCTGCCGTCTGTCTCTCTAATCTCCGTTCGCATGTTGACTTCCTCATCCAAACTGTAGGTAGCCAACAGTGGTCAAACCTCTTAATGACATAGCTACACCAGCCACTGATACATTCTTTTCTAGCGCCACCATCTATGCTTAGCAGCAGCTAGTCGCCATAGCTTCCATTTAACTTTACTGATATCCGGAGCTCGCTCCCTTCTTACATTGTTCATTCTCTCGGATCACTTGCTTCACAGCTCAGCTGGTTTGTTGACCTATTATGTGCCACCGTAGGATTCACTAGTAACTGAAGACCTAATCCGAACTCTATTTCTGGCCATTCATCTTTCTCCTAGCACGCCGTTGTCCGTCGTTCATCTTACTCGCGTCAACTCCTCTTGCCAGCAGCCAGTCGATTTCGTCTCCAGGTAGCTTGTAAGGAGCCACTCCTTGACTTTCCAGCCTTCATTTTCCTCTGACGTCCGTCTCTCTAATCTCCGTTCGCATGTTGACTTCCTCTTCCAAACTGTAGGTATCCAATAGTGGTCAAACCTTTTAATAACATGGCTACACCAGCCACTGATACATTCTTTTCTAGCGCCACCATCTATGCTTAGCAGCAGCTAGTCGCCATAGCTTCCATTTAACTTTACGGATATCCGGAGCTCGCTCCCTTCTTACATTGTTCATTCTCTCGGATGGTTTGCGTCACAATTCAGCTGGTCTGTTGACCTAGCACTTACCTTTCCTGGCCTGTTGACATACGTATCGACCCTGTAGGCATACACTATTGACCAAGCGTCTGATTGGAATGGCTACATCTGGCCACTGATTCTCCCCTAGCGCCACCACCTGTCGGTCGTCGTAAATTCGGCATCTCTGTTTAGAAGTAGCTTGTAGTGGAGTGAAAACTAGTCTTACCCTACCGCAGCAGAAGAAAAGCATTAGTGTCATATAAAAGTATCAGCACGCTGACCTTCAGTAGAGACGGTTGGACTAGCTCCACTTATATTGCACACTCCCTGATAGGTTATTCCAGTGTTGGTTCCGCGAAGCTCAGACTTCCCAAGCACACCAACAAAGCAATCGCAACACGTCGCCGAAGGAAAGCAGAACGCGCCGTTCGAGGTCGAGAATTGTGTGTATTACAATCGGTGAATTAAAACAACTGTACAATACGCATATAAAAAAGCGAAATGAGAAAAGCGCAAAAAATGAAAAAGCTATGAACACTACAGGACTCCCCTAGAGCGTGAGTGGGCAAGCGAATGCTCGAAATGTACGCCTCACTGATTGCAAAACGCTAGTTTAGAAGAAAGAACCACCGTACGACCAAAACGTATGCGTTTGTGTGTGTGAGTGGTTGCAGGGGGAGCTGCAGAGGGTTGCGAGGGAAGGACAATGGGATCACACATAGGTTGTGTTGTGGGAGTACTCGGCGATGGATCGTCTTCGGGGACAGATGCGTCTGAATGTTGCTGAGACAGAAGAGGTTCGATGTAAGCCGGTTTCAAACGATCGATGCTTACAGAGTCTTTGCAGCCATTTCGGTCCAACACAAAATACTTGTCCTTGCGGTCGATAACCTTGTAGGGACACTCGTAGGGTGGCGTCAGAGGTTTACTAACAGTATCGATGCGCAAAAGAACGTAGTGACAATCGCGAAGGTCAGGATGGACCTGAGGGTTACGAGGCGTGAGTCGTGGAGGTGTTGGGCGTACGGAACTGAGGTGACTCCTCAGGCGTGTGGCATAGGATGTAGGATCCATTTCTCCAGTGACACCTGAATCCAACACCATCTCTCCAGGAAGTCTAAGTGACGTGCCAAAAACTAGCTCAGCAGGGCAACAGCCTATGTCTTCCTTGACCGTGTTACGTATGCCAAGTAGAATTATTGGCAAACGCTCGGACCATTGCGTGCTCGACTGAGAAGCGGTAATCGAATCTTTCAGTTGGCGATGGGAGCGTCTGACCAAACCATTAGCATCAGGATGGTAAGCGGTTGTGCGTATGTGAGAACAACCGAGCAAATGACTTAGGTCACGAAACAACGAAGTAGTGAACTGCGGACCTCTATGTGCCGTGGTAGTAGCAGGTGCGCCAAAGAACGAAATCCAGGTTTCGATGAATGTTCGTGCTACTGTTTCAGTGGAAACGTCCCGTAATGGCACTGCATGCGGCTAACGTGTAAATCTAGCAACACATGTCAGCAAGTATTGAAAACCGTTGGAAGGGGGCAAAGGACCAACGATATCCAAATGGACATGTCTTAAGCAAGCATCCGGTGATGATAAGGTGTCAGGGACAGTGATTGTATGGCGATGGATCATGCTGATCTAACAAGTAACACAGCGCTTTGCCCACTGTTGGATGTCACAGCGCATATTGGGCCAAACAAAGCGATCCGTGATCAAGTTAACAGTAGCTAGAATGCCTGGGTGCGAGAGTCCATGGAAATTATCGAAAACGACACGGCGGTAACCTTGGGGAACGTAGGGTCTGGGCTTACCCGTAGACATGTCACAATGAACTTTAGAGTCAGAGTGAAGAAGCGGCAGAAGAGTAAGTTTAATCGAAGGGTTCGATTTCATTTGCATAAGCTCAGAATCTCCCTCCTGATGCGCAGCGATTTCCTCTAGATCAAAGGTCGGATGTGAAAATTCTTGAATTCCAATGCGGGACACTGCGTCGGCTACCACGTTGTCAGTGGCGTCTATATGACGGATGTCCGTAGAGAACTGCGATATGTAATCAAGATGTCAGGTTTTGAGAGGGAAAAACGGTCCGAAGAACTCCGAAGGGCAAAAACAAGTGGCTTGTGATCAGTTAGAATGATAAATGAACGACCTTCAAGGAGGTGTCGAAAGTGTTTAATTGCAAGATAGATGGCCAAGAGTTCTCTTCCGAAGGTACTATATCTAGTTTGTGCGGGCTGTAATTTACGGGGGGAAAAGGAAAGTGTTTCGGGATGACCATGGATGCGTTGCTGCAGAACGGCTCCAACTGCGGTTTGTGACGTATGGGTTTTAAGGATGAGAGGTGTGTTAACATCAGTCCGTAAATGGCTCAACGCTGTGACGTTAGACAAAGCATGTTTGACCTTGTCGAAAGCGTTTATTGCTTCGTCCGTGGGTTTGAATTTTCGAGTCTTTCCTCTAAGCAAGTCGGTTAAAGGTTGAAGCAGTTTAGAGCAATCAGATATAAAGCGGCCGTAATAATTAACCATACCGAGGAAACGGCGCAGGCTTTTATAGGACTGTGGCATCGGATAATCCGTGCTTGCTTTTGTTTTCTCCGGGAGTGGACTGATTCCGGTGCGATCGATTCGATGACCGAGAAAATCAACACTGGACTGGCCAAAGACACATTTGTCCACGTTGATGGTAACGCCATAGTGATCAAAACGCTCAAAGATTTGGCGAAGATGAGAGAGATGTTCATCGTGGTTAGAGCTGGCCACGAGCATGTCATCGCTATAAGCAAAAACGAAATCAAGTCCGCGGAGAACCTGGTCAATGAATCGTTGAACTGTTTGTGCGGCGTTTCGTAGTCCAAAAGGCATACGGACAAATTCAAAAAGACCGAAGGTGGTTATGGCTGTCTTGGGAATGTCATCAGGGGCGACAGGAATTTGGTACTATGCCCGACCAAGTCAATTTTAGAGAAAATTGCTTTGCCGTCTAGACCATTAGAAAAGTCGTGAATATGTGATACCGGATACATGTCAGGGACAGTGACATTATTAAGCTGACGGTAATCACCACAAGGTCGCCAATCTCCACGAGACTTTTTAGGGACCATGTGCCAAGGTGAAGATCATGGGCTATTAGAAGGCCGGACGATACCAAGACGGAGCATGTGTTCAAATTCGGCTTTGGCTTTGGCCAGTTTATCGGGTGGTAGTCGTCGTGGTCGAGACGTGCCCGGTGGTCCACGAGAGACGATGTGGTGCACAATCTCGTGTTTAGGTGCGGGACAAGTATTGGACGGCAGATACAACGCGGGGAACTGTTGGAGTAACTCGGTGAAAACAGTATTAATAGGTAGAGTCATGCGAAGTCCGATCGAGCTGATCAAAGTGGCTCTGCCCGGAGTGGTGAGGGAGGTGATACTATCACGAAGTTCCCTGTTACGTAAGTCGACCATAAGACCAAATTTGGTGAGGAAATCGACACCAATGATAGGGCGTTGTACATCTGCGATCAGGAAAACGAAAGAAAATGTTCGTAGAAGACCAAGATCGAGAGTAAGCAATTTCTGACCGTAGATCTGGATTCTCGTGTTATTAGCCGCCTGGAGAGTAGGTCCTGTGGGAATGAGGTAGCGTTTTTCCATTCCACGAGGCAGAACGCTGATCTCGGCTCCAGTGTCAACCAAGAATGAAAGGTCGGTTGTGGAATCACGGACAAAAAGCAGGCGACTAGAAGATCGGCCAGACGAAGTCGTCGCCATTACTGGCTGGCTGGGGCGTTTCCCTGTTGAGCCTTGGGGAAAGATTTCGGGTGCGAGCAACCAGGACGACAGTTTTTAGCAGCATCACCGAAACGTCGATGATAATAGCACATTTGCTGTCCAGTGTTCCTAGCGTGTCTGTTTCTGTTTCTGCTTCTCGAAGTGGACCTAAAACTTCGACTGCGGGGGCGACGTCCTCTCTTAACGGCGAGTTCGAGTATGGACAGTCTCTGACAAATGGATTCAATGGGATCTGATGACGAGGAAGCCTCAGGTGTGGTGACCACAGCGTGACAAACTGGGCGTTGAAAGAAACACTCATGAACTTTGTCGGCCGTTTCTGCTATTTTGTCAAGTGACAAATCATCGGCGGATATAGCGAGAAGCGCCGTAGTGTTGGATGGCAGACATTTTAGCCACAATTGACGTAAGACACTGTTGTTGACTTTAGAGAAACCTACGAGAGAGCGCATATAACGGAGAAGCTGTGAAAATGAGTGGTCACCCAGTTCAACTCCGGAGAGAAGTTGATGAATTCTGGTCTCATCAGAAGCTGTAAGGCATTTCAAAACGGCAGCCTTAAGCTTATCGTAGGGGGAATCAGTAGGAACAGGGTCAAGTAGGTCAACCACATCGGCGGCTATGTGCGTGGGAAGATGGGCAGCGAAGTATGAAAACATAGAACTTTGAGAAGTGATTCTACGGCAACGAAAAAGAGCTTCTAACTGTAAAAACCAGACACGTGCATTGTTAACGTCAAAAGCTGGTAGGGAAAAACCAACAAAATTTTCAAAAGAGTCAATGTGGGGAGTGGTACTGGACGACATTTTGCAGGCGAAAAAAAATTCCAGTAGGAAAAAAGGAAAACAGGGGTCACCAAATATGTAGTGGAGTGAAAACTAGTTTTACCCTACCGCAGCAGAAGAAAAGCATTAGTGTCATATAAAAGTATCAGCACGCTGACCTTCAGTAGTGACGGTTGGACTAACTCCACTTATATTGCACACTCCCTGATAAATAAATAAATAAATATTTATTCTCGACTGTGCGGGGCACGCCAGTTTAGGCATGATCAGGTATGTACAGCTGTACAGACATTTTATGGGAACTGTAGTGACAGTAGAAAATTGTTCATATGTCCATGCTTGGAACTGTGCAATGGTGAACATGCGAAAGAACGATTTGGTTGTAGTGGGATCGGGATCCATTTGTTTGGACATAATCGCTCTGCCATATATCGCAGTCATACCTCGAGTAATAATAGATAAAGAATCCTGAGTGAGCCATTGGAAGATAATTGAAGAGCAAGCTAGCTAGTATGATGATTCTAATTGCGCTGCCAGTGTGAAGTTATGGGCTGTGAATTTATTCGGTGGCGAGTCACATTCGCCACGTTGCAGTGTTGTTAAACGGACATTTGTGGCTTTTTATAGGGAGAACGCTTGCCAGGCGAAAACCCACCACGCCCTGAAACACTGCCGCCAATCCATTGAATGGCAAGTTGTAACTGGCTATGTTTCTTGTTGATCGTTCTTTTGCTCCGTTATTCGCAGTCAAGTTGCGTCCCATTTTTCTCCTGACTGATGCGCTATGCGAGTGGCCATTGCGTGCCTGGGTCCTCTCCTGTGCCAGATCGGTAGGTCAGGAACTAAGCATTCTTTATGGATATGATGTGTTGATCATCTACAGAACCACGTGAAGTCTCAAAGAATATACGTTGAAATATGTTGAAGTCTTGGAGGACAGGATAGGTTCCGAAGAAAGAATCGCAGATCCCCCGGGGTATGTAGTGGAAGTGATTAGAGATTGTGGTAACCACGGCCATTTGAGCGGTCAAAGCGGATTGAAGAGCTTAGAATGACCGATTGTTCAAGCTTTGTTTTGGCAGGAGAAGGTGCCTTCCGTAGTCGAAAGTCCTCCAGTCAAGAGATATGTGGAATAGGTATTGTTAGGTAAATTGGACTCAGTGTCTCATGCTGTGGAAGAATTGAATGATTTGTCCGGTTAGTAAGTTGTAAAAAAGTTGATAATTTTCCGCTCATGTCCAGGTAGAGGAACTGTGTGCCTTGTATTGTTGTCGAAACGGAGGACAATTCCTTGGGTGCGTGTCGCCGTACCTGTGACAGACTCGGGAGAAAAAGGAAATGAACAGAGACAGCCACACAGACAGAAGAAAGGAATGCATCTGGAATGCAGTCAATCAATTGCGGCGATGGCTGAACTATTGTACCACTATGCATGTAATTGTTATTTAAATATCGCATATACGATATTCCAGTATTGGTTCCGCGAAGCTCAGACTTCCCAAGCACACCAACAAAGCAATCGCAACACGTCGCCGAAGGAAAGCAGAACGCGCCGTTCGAAGTCGAGACTTGTGTGTATTATAAACGCTAAATTAAAACAACTGTACCAGACGTATATAAAAAGCGAATGAGAAAAGCGAATAATGAAAAAGCTATGAACACTACAAGCTAGTGGCCATTGGCCCCATGCATACGCGATGATCCAGTGCTTGTTAGGAGCCACTCCGTATCTCAATAACCTTTATTCCTGTATAATATCTGCATCCAATCCTTCCGCTGCCCTGCCACTAACTGACCTTTAGGACTCTCACACGGCAACCGCTTTATTTTCGCTTATTATGCCCTCCCTCTCGGATTACGCTGACTAAGTGCTGTTCATGCACCTGACAATCACTACCAATATTCTAACTCTCTTTGCTCTATCCCCACGCAATTATTGTCTCATACTAAACGGATACCTCGTACTTTACTTACTGGTACAACGCTCTTGTCACTACGCAGGCGTTAGCAATACACCCAAACGGCTAATGATTCTATAGGTTGTTCAAAAGACATTTTCAGCATAATTATTGTTGCACAGTGTACATGCTTTTGTCTCAAGCCCAAATGCTATAACACTAGACATTAACAATGTTCAACTCCATGCCTGTGCTTGCGGTCTTCGCTCGGTTGTCCCTCACTTTCCCTTTTCTCTGAGGTCCGGGACTTCTTGGAGATCTGGGATTGGATTGAGGAACAGTTTTGGCCCAAGACGGACGTAACAACCCACAAGGACTTACATGGAGCATGGTAGAACTCCGAAAGGACCGAACTACGATCACCATAACCCTTGTCCAGTATGGAGAACTGGACATATCCTCATACTCCCAAACATTATACATCTGAAAAATCTGAACAGTGGAAAAGTTGAACTTTTGCTCACCTGGACATACAACAAGAAGAATAATCGCGATGTCCCTCTCCTCCACCGACCTCAAAAATCATGGCGACCCTGATCAAATTACCTGCCTAACTAACAGAGGAAATTAGAAGCCATTATTCTGCGAAAAACCGAAGGTAAAACCAGTCGGCAAGCGACTTTGCCAGTTCAACCTTAATATTCAAATTGCTTTACCGCGGTGTTGCAGGACGTGGTGGGTTTTCGTTTGGCAAGCGTTCTCCCTATAAAAAGCCACAAATGTCAAGTTAACGACACTGCGACATGGCGGATGTGACTCGCCACTGAATAAAGTCACTGCCCACAACTACATACTGGCAAGTCGACTAGACTCACACGTCAACTCTTCCCGGCACCGTTTCTACTACACACGATTGAACCCGATGTATCGTCGTGATACACATCTGTTTTCAAACCTTGATCATGCCTAAGTTGTTGTGACTATGAAACTGAGAATAAACTATTTATTTATTTATTTATTGTACTGTTCCAGTCATGGACATATAAACGATTTTCTATTCTCACTGTTACGGTTGCCATAAAATGTTTGTACAGTTGTACATATCTGATCATGCCTCCATGGGCGTGTCTCGCCTAGTCCAGAATAAAATATTTATTTATTTATTTACTGGTTCTGGCATGTAGAGCTCGTGTCCAATTATTCACTCTGGACGTGGCAGTTGGCGAGTGCAGTTGCTGCTTTTGGCTAAATGCTTCCCATCGGGCGAAAATGCGATACCTCACACAAATGTAGGATCCACAGGAAGTTTGCAGTAATGCTTTTCGGGACATGAGTAGAATGTCAGGGTAGCAAGGCCAAACCCCCGAGCCCTGGATACGTAAAAGCATAGCTCATCCAGAGAAAGAGAGCAACGTTCCCCCATAGGTGCTATTGGCAAGTAAACTTGTCTTCAGGTCAAGTACTGGCTTTATGGTATGCCAACCGAAAAGCTCTAGGTAAGAAAATTATTAAATTATATTTTGCAGAAATGTAAAGCACCGAACCCAATTGTTCGAACACCAGTGAAAGGCAGCAAAGCTGGCCATGTTGAGTATAGCAGTTGTGCTAGTAGCATCCGTTTCCATGGTGAAACAAGTGAACCATCTAAAGCAATTCCAGTGGGTAAGTTGTGGCAGTGTGATTGCGGGTGGAGACACACCCATTTGTTTAACTACCGTGCTTGCGGCATTTATCTAAATTGCCAAAGGATGATCCATTCGAAAGTAACTGAAAGCATCGCAATAATGCTTTGATGTTCAGGTCCCGGTGAAGACCTCATTTGTTACAAATCGGCCGATGGTTGTGGATGAATCAGTCATTGCCAGCTGATAAACGGTAGCTGAGGGACTCTCCGCAGAACGTGCAACGAACAGAAGGCAACCAGGCAGACACACCGAGTAGAATGCATCGATAAAAACTATTAATTGTGTGCTTGCATACAGTGGTATCTAGTTCTTGGTAGCAGGTAATCGTTTTCCTCCTATCGAATTTACGGGTGCCTTCCTACATCACTTCACAAGTGTGGCTCAGGCTACAACTACTGGGCGCGAAGAAGGTTCTGTAAAGCTCATGGTCTAATGAGGGTTAAGCGTGTTTATAACTTTCAACGAAAAAGCGGGTATTCAAATGGTGCATAGAGGAAGTGGTGAAATGGTGAACGAATGCCTCATTTATCCTCTGTGAAAGGAAACTAGTATCAGCGTGGATGAAGCTAAGGCCAACTGTCTTACAGTGCATATCAAGAGCAACCAGCTCATATAGAAGCGTACCAAATGAAAAGGTAAATGCCAAGAATGGGTGAGAAAGACGTGAATAGCCCACCAGGCTCTCCAAGTAACGGAAAAAGGTAGTGGGGTCAGCAAGATCGAGAGAGGTAATGTTTCAGAAGTTTAGGAGAATTCGGAGAACAGGTCAGCAGGCAAAACTGAATTAGTCCGAGCACTGGATTTGGATGTGCGATAAAGGACGGGAAAGGCTGTAAGAACTATGGGCGGACAAGTCAAGCAGGCTCTAGAATTAAGGGAAACCTAGTGTAGTGTATGCAGAGCGTATACCGCTTAAACCATGTTAGCATAAGAGCAGTCAGAAAGAGCTACCCTGGTCAGTGAGACTAGCTCACGGTAAGGTAGTGACAGCTGGTCCACCAGTGAGTAAAGTCGTACAGCAGGGGCCGGTCTGGCGAGAGGTGATTAGTCGGTAAGTTGGAATAGCATGTACCATAAAGGTAGGAATAAGGGCTGTAACGATAGAGGGTGAACGAGTCTAGCAGCCTCTCTGGATAGGTGAAAGATGGTTTTGAGTCTGCAGAGCGTATGCCGCTTAAGTCCTGGTAGCATAGGAGCCGTCAGAGGCATAGACTGGTCAGGTGAAACTAGGTGACGGCAAAGCAGTGAGAGCTGTACATCCGATTGAAGAAGGAATGGAAACAGAGCGTGATAAGACATGGTTGGACTCGGACTCAAAAGGGTTTATTGATAAAAGTGGCATAGCCCACGGGCTTTTCATGTAGTGTGAACAGATCGTTGGGCCAGCCGAACAAAGAGAGGCAACGACTCAGAAGTCTAAATGAATCCGGAGAGCAGGAGGCTGAACTAGCGAGACTGGTTTAGTCGGCGCGTTAGGATTAGGACGTACAATAAGGTGAAAAAATAGCAAGCACAATAAAGGGTAGACAAGTCTAGCCGGCTCTAGAAGTAAGGAAAACATAATGTTGAGTCTGCAGAGCGTATACCGATCAGGTCTCGGTGGCGTAGGAGGCGTCAGAAGGAAATAGACTGGCAGTGAGACTGTATCACCGCAGGGCAGTGTGAGCTGACTTACCAGTTAGAGAAGGAATGGAAACCGAGAGCGTAATAAGCACGGGTTAGGGTCGGGGTGAGAAGAATTTATTGGTAAAGAGTGAAAAAGCCCGAAAGGTTATCCAAGTGATGTAAAACGAAAGTTGGGTCAGCCGAACCAAGAACTTTGACGCCGAAAACTCTGCGTGAAATCGGATAGCAGGAGGCCGATCTGGCGCGACTGGACTAATCGACGCGTTGAATTATGACGTACAAAAGGGTGGAAAATAGGCTATAACAATCAACGACGAACAAGTCTAGCAAGCTACAGAATTATGGGGAACCTAGAGTTAAGACTGCAGACCGAATACTGCTTAATTCGAGGTAGCATAGGTGCAGTCAGCGGGAAATAGACTGGTAAGGTCCGACTGGATCACGGCAGAGCAGTGAGTGATGACCGTCCAATAGAAGAAGGAATGAAAATAGAGTGGACGAAGAGGTTACGGTCGGAGTGAGTATGGTTTATCGCTGAGTGGAGAAGCCTACTAGGCTCACCAGTTAATGTAAACAGATCGTTGGGTTAGCCAGAAAAAGCTGAGTGAAATCGGATATACGTCCGATCTGGCGAGGTCGGAGTAGCTGGCGCCTTGGATTAGATCGTAAGTAAAGGTGGGAAACGAGGCCATAACAATAAAAGGTGGACAAGTTTAACCGGGTCCAGAAATGGGGGAACATAGCGATGCGGCTGCAGAGCGGATGCCGTTTAAGCCTTGCTATCCTAGACGCAGTCAGAGGGCAGTAGACTGGTCAGGTGAGACAAGATTACAATAGGGCAGTGAGAGCTGGCCCTCACGTTGAAGAAGAAATGAAGACAGAGAGGGCGAGAAGAAAGGAGTAGGGTCAAGAAGAAAAAATTTATTTTTAAGGGTGGAAATGCAAACGAGGCTTTCCAGGTATTGTCAACAGATCCATTCCGTCATCCGTGCAAGAACTGTAACGTTTCAGAAGTCTAGGTGAGTTCTGAGAGCAGGAGGCCCATCCGTCGAGACTAGCTTAAGTCGTACTATTAAAGCTGGTAAATAGACTATACCAATAAAGTGTGAACGAGTCTAGCAGGTTCTCGTGGAGAGCAAAACATAGCGTTGTGTCCGTAGAGCATAGACCGTTTGCGTCTCTGTAGCATAGAGTTATTCAGAGAGTAGGAGATGGAGTCCTGGCGGGGTACGGTGTGGTGGCCGTCCGATGGAGGAAGGAATTAATACAGAGGGCACGATAATGTAAGTACTAGGTCAAGATGGATGTTGAAAAGCCGCCAAGGCACACAAAAGACCGGTCATCCAAACATTGACCGAAAACGTAGCAGTGCTCTGAAAGGTCGGAGAGCAAGAGCATTATCAGGCGAGACTTGATTAATCGGCTTATTGAGGCTGAGTAGTACAGGTAATATAGGGGACGAATAAAGAGGGTCAGCAGAAATGGACAGAATAGTGATGAACGGAGCTGGATTAATGAAGAATGCGCAATTCTATCAGGCCAACGAGGGGGAAACCTAGCATTGAGTCAGCACATCCTAGCTCGTTTGCATCTCCATAGTTTTGTGTGGTCACAGGGGAGTAGACTGGTCTGATGAGAATAGGACAGGGCAGGGTACTGAGAGTTGGCATTCCCAAGGAAACAGGGGTAAAGACAATGAGGGCAGTAAAGTGAGGACAGGGTCAGAATGGAGAAAGCTTCACTGATTAGAAGTGGAAAGGCTAACGAGGCTCTCAAGGTAAAGTGGATAGGGTGGTTGATCTTCTCAACTTTAGTCGGTAAAGTCACATTAGTCTGAGAGGAGTCGGAAAGCAGGTGACCGAGCAGATGAGACCAGTTTAGTCGGAGGATCAAGCCTGGATCGTTTACTTAAGGTTTGAGGAAGAAGCGAGTAGGTCAGCGCGGATGAACTGGTTAAGGGACGGAGGCAGCTACGCTAGTAAAACGCGAACTAAGCCAGCAAAGTTCTCAGTATGAGGGAGTTGGTGCATTGGGGCTATAGTGCCTAGGTCGTTTACGTCTTGGTAGTATGGAAGCAGCCAGAAATCAGAATGATGTGCAGATAAGGCTAGCTTAAGGCAAGGCATAGTTTTACTTGTTTGGTTAAAGAAATGCAATCAGATACGACGAAAAGGATAGGGCAAGGTAAGGATGAAAAGGCTTTATTGCTAAAGTGTAAACGTTAAAGATGCCTTCGTGGTAATGTGAACGGTCCATTAGGTCAGTCAAACCAAGGAAGGTAACGGTTAAAAGCCTGAATGAATCCGGTAAGCAGAAGGCTGATCGGGTAAGGCTGGTGTAGCCTATGCCTTAGCATTAAGACGCACAATAAGATGAGAAAAGTACTGTAACAAAAAAGGGCGAACAAGTCTAGAATACTCAGGAAGTAAGGCAGGGCAGTTAATACGTTAATAAAGGTTGAGCAGTTCCGGCCGGCTCTTGAGATGAGTGAAACATACTGTTGAGTCAGCAGTGGCTAGCCCATTTGCACTTCCGTAGTTTTGAAGGCAAGCAGAATGAAGTAGACTGGTCCAATGAGACTCGGTCAGTAGAGGGTACTGAGAGTTAGCAGTTCGACGGAAGGCCGAAGGAAGACAAACAGCGCAGAAAGGTAAGGACAGGGTCGGAGTTGAGAAAAGTTTACCGATTAGGGGTAAACAAGTCCATAAGGCTCTCAAGGTAGTGTAGACAGGGTGTTTGGTCTTTTCATCATTGGCCGGTAACGTCACAGTAGTCTGAAAGAGGTCAGAAAGCAGGAGACTAAACACACGAGGCTGTATTAGTCGGTGTATTGAGGTTTAGTCGTAAAGTTAGGGTGGGAAGACAAATAGAAAGGGTCAACAGAAATGGCCATGTTAGGTTTGGGAAGGTTAAGTTAATTAACTATAAGCAAGTCTAGGAGGCACTCGAGTTGACGGAAAAAGGGTTGTGTTTGTGCCGAGCTTACCCCGGTTTCAGCTCGACACTCTGCAGGTAGTCAGAACCTAGGAGACTGGTCAGACGAGACTAGCTCAGCGCAAAGCGCAGGGTTACTGATGTGGTGGGGTAAAGGCAACGAGGCTCTCGAGTTAAGGAAACAGAGCGTTCAGTCCTCCGAACAAAGGCCGGTACCATCACATTATTAAACTTTTGGACCAGCCCAGCCTCTGAGGTTTCAATTGCCCATAGATCTTCAACCAACACCTCACTTCTTCTGCGCATCAGCTGCCAATGACCACGGCGCCTAGTAGTAAAAGCAACATCCTCCTAATACTTGTCTCTGTCTGAGTTATTATCTGTATACTTGGTCCTCCTTACCGAAATTGAAATTTCCGGTCTCTGATTGAGTTTTGCCTCTCGGCTCCCCTACCAAGGTTTTCAGCTCACATTAACGTTTGCCTCTCATTCACATCCACGCTTATTCTATCCCCTATACGGTTCCGTACTACCACCACTTCTGGACTACACCGTACTCTGTAGTGTTCACATCCCCTTCTATGGGACCATTGTCTCCTTTATTTCATCGGCACCAGATTCTGGCCAAATGAAAGTTTTCTGGTCTCCTCTACTCCTATGCTTAACCCTACGCTAATGTATATTGTGTTCGGCACCTCTTTTGCTTAATAGCGCAAGGCTTCAATATTGGTCTAAGTACTCCTAGTCCCAGAGAAACATCCCAGCCTTCGAGTGAGACACTTAACACCTGCTGATGCTGTCTGTATTATTATCTTACCATTGGTCACTTACAGAGCTGGCACCACAACCATTTTCTCGGTAAAACTGGTGCAAGTATTGCTGTCTGTTCTCACTCCTGTTTTCCTCACTGTACAACTGTTGGTCTATGCCGAGTCTAAAATAGCGTGCCGCTCCTGCTCATTAATTAAGCCGGCTGCCAGCAACACACTAACCAGCCGCATACTGGAGTTTTACATTCCACCCTGGATGTCCACCTTGGAGTGGAACATCTAGCACCTTTAGGCACTGCTGCTCATACTATAGTGATATAAATGGTTCCTTTCAACACTCGTTCTAAAACCGGTTTCTAGTTACAGCCGCAGTATGCAATCCGTTCTCGCTCCTATTTTAACGTTACATGCTTATCAATCCACACCTCGGCGTAAGACAGCGGGCGGTTTCTTTCGCATAATTAATCCGACCTACAGTCTTGCCCTTTCCTGTCGTTTATTTGGCTTCAATGCGGCACTGTGGACGTCCCTACCTTTATCTACTATTCCAGGTCCTTTTCAGAGCTGGCTTTACAACCTTGTTCTAGCTACAGTTGTAGTATATGGTCCCTCCATTTCTCGCCACAACTTATTTGACATTCCGTCTCACACCTTCAGCCAACTGTTTAGCATCCAAGTACAGAACATGTTACGTTATTATTTTCATGAGTTTCTAACCCGGCGTAACAACTCCACTGGCTTTCATACATGTTCGAAAGATAAGCTCTACCACTATCGACCGATCGCTCAATCTACATCTTCGTCGCATATTCCACTAACTACTTTATGTTTCTGATTCCACGAACTCTTTAAACGGTTAACAACGCCTGATACGTTCGGTTTCTACACAGGGCAGCTGTTACGTACGCTAGGCCAATTCGGACCGTAGTTGTCTCTTGCATTCAACAAATATCGGGCCTTGTACTTGCATGCAAAACAACAGATCTGATGTAAAACATACTCGGCCATTCCATTGCTTTCAAGCAGCACAACCTTACCAAAGATTTTTGTTTGATACAGTAACATAGTCCCGTACAAGTCCTTTGGCTGTTTGCTCGGCCGGTTTTTCTTTTCTCCCTTGTGCTAACGTATGACATTAGCTGCACGGAACGTCTTTGTGGATATACCTGTGACGCGCCAATGGATACGTTATCAACACAGAACAAGCAACTCATCTGCAGATCACAATCCTGACACACTAAATGAACTCAGAAAACGAACCAAACCAATATAAGCCACCCGAGTCGTCCGAGTACAACAACTCCAAGCAGTTGCGGTTGAATTCGGAAGAGACAACTACACAACCCTAGGAAACGAATTGGTGAAACATGACTGCAAATATCCGCGATACTAAGCCGTCAGATGCAATCATGTCAGTGCCATATCGACAGTCGGCAGTGTTTCAGGACGTGGTGGGTTTTCGTCTGGCAAGCGATTTGCCTACAAAAAGCTACAAATGTCTGTTTAACAACGCTGCAAATCGGCGGATGTGACTCGCCACTTAATACAGTCACAGCGCCAACCATGCACTGGCAAGTTGACCGATACCACCTTTCGCAAATTCTGTGTGTATATCGGCTTCCGTACGACTACGCCTACCTATTTGATTAGTGACATGCCACTATGATTAAAATATTTTCGCGGTTTTTTCATTTGCTATACTCACCTGACCCGCACGGTGTTCACAACCTAATCGGAGTAGTTCCGCATCAACATACTTCATATTAAGGATCTGAGTCTTACCTCTACAACACATTCTGTGAAGCTAGGCTACATACAACCTCTGGGCCATGTGGGCCCACACTACTGACGCTTGGTCCTGCTAACCACGCTATCATATAAAACGTTGCAATATGCTGATTTGCCCGAAAGGCGTGCCTCGCTATCTCGATAAAAAATATCTATTTATGTATTTATTCAGCAAGGGTCAGCAGCACATGAAAGGTTAGAGATTGAGGTGGTTATCTGAATGAATGATGCACAAGACCAGCAAGCACTCGGGAAGAGGGGTATAGCCACAAGTCTACAGCGTCACCACTGTTTACATTTCGGTATTCTGGAGTAAATCAGAGAGAAGCAGACTGGTCAAATGAGACTAGTCAGGGTAGGGCACTGACAAATGGCAATGGGATAAAAGAGGAATTTAAAGCCAAGAGCGCGATAAGGATAGGACAGCGTCGGTGTGAACCTAGCTTCATTTTGACTGGGTGTAGAGGCTTACAAGGCTTTTGGCGAAGTTGGCTTATTCAGCACAAGTAAGTAGGTCTTGTATGGAATTCTATCCACGATCGGGGCCGTTCTAACAGATCTGGTCCTTAGGGATGCAGGTGCACAAGATGTCTGCCGCTTCGGGAGCACTTAGTAGACGATTTATGGCCTCGGAGAGTTGCGCGATGTTACCAGCTACTCTGCTAGCTTCAGGTAACTTATTCCACACATGCGCAGATCTAAAGGAATAAGTAAAACGGATGGAGCAATGTGTTTTGGGTAGTGAGAATTTGTGTGGCTTTATGCGTAGAGGATAATGTGTATCGTCCAGCGGTTAAACAGATCTGTCGACATTTGCGTCCGATCTTTTGAATAGCTAATATATAAAAAGAAGGTTCGTTTTGAGTCCCTGCAGCCAAAGTGGTTCCAGACAAAGCTGCTTGCGGTTGCCTTGCTAACTGAGCGTGGGTGATCCTAGAAGGCGCTTAGTGAAAGAACGCTGGACTTGCGTGTTGACCATCCTATCAATTTTGCGTGAGTAAGTAACAATTACACAGCAGTACTCCACTATAAATCTGGCACACAACTCATAATACAGGAGCCGTGATTCTAACAAGCTGGTTGACTTTAGTATATAGAAAACGATAGAGCTGGCTTCTGCAGAGCTATGGCTCCCTTCTTCCGCAATATTCAATGAGCACGAGTGGTGCACACTGAGACCCTGCACAGTGAAACTGTTATCTAGTGACATTCCGTTACCAGTTTGTACATTTGTGGGTATAGAGCACCGGTAGGAAATGTGTTATATTTTGTCCGTGGGAACTATAATTTCCAAGGCTCACACTATGCTTCAGAGGCGCCGAGATTCCTTTGGATGCTGAAGAAGCCATTTCGTAAGCAGCTACGCTCAAATAAGCAAATCACTTAAATATCAGCAGCAAATTGGTCCGGAATGTCTTGTTGGAAGAGCTGAAATACATTACTGATATAGAAAGAAACGTCAGAGGACCCAGGACGCCGAGTTGGAACGCTCCGCTGGTTACGGTTGCCTTCGCAAATGAGTTATCACCTAATAGCACTGATTGCGTCCGGTTAGAAAGGTAAGAAGAAAACAAAGAAAGGTGCTGACGGGAAACGCCGAATGCAGATAATTTTTCATCAAACCATTGTGTGGAACCCCGTCGAATGCCTTTTACTTATCCAGCAAGAGGATGACCAGTGCCTGACCCAGGTCTATGAGGCGTGTAATATAGTTCAAGGATTCAAACTGGCAGGTTTGACAAGACTTAGTAGGCAAAAACCCGTGTTAGAACCTGTTGATAAGGTGGAGTTTCAGTAAAAAACGGAGCATCCCACCCCGTCTTATTCGTTCCGTGGGTCTAGACGCAACGGGTGTGTAGCTAATAGGACGGTAATTATCACTATTTTGACAACAGTCTCGTTTGTGTCGTGGTATGACGGTTCCGTGTTTCTATTTAGGCGGGTAGTGTCCGCTCTACCTAGTGACGGTAAAGATAGTGAGGAAAAGGACTGGAATATCCAGTCCTCCAAGTAATATTGCGGAAGAAGGGACACAAGCGGGACCTGAGTAACGTGACATTTGCAACGAACAAAGTGCTCGCTTGATGTGGTTTAGATCAAAGTCGATAGTGTGTAGTTGATCTTCAGTGAACTTGTGAATTGTAGTTGGCAATACCGAGTCATTGCTGATGAAGGAGATATGGGAAGGCCTGTTAATGAAGTTGCAGAGCTTGACTACGTCACGGACCATACTTTTGTCTGGTAGCAGAAAGGTAGTGATCGGTACAGCTTTATTGCCACACAACTGCTTCATTGGTCGGATAAAAGACTTCGCCTTGTTGCTAGTGCAAGGCGTCGACTGCGCAGCTGATTCACTCGCATTACTTTGTGAACTTCTCCAGTAGGCTAATAATTCGTTCAGGTGGATGGTTAGATGAAAGCCTTTGATCTTGCTGTAGCGAGAGCGCATTTTCTTAAGCCTACTAGCCAGTTTACGTGTGGAGGCGTCATCAAGCGTCTGACGCCTTCGTATCTTTCTCATTTGGGGGCAAGGACGTCTAAGCAGTTCGTAAAGTTGTTATAATGCTCCCTGGTAGTCGTATCTATATTGTCAGGGAGGCAGAAAGCGTTCAAGGCTGTTGCTAGGCGAAGGAAAGAAAATGATTCTTAGTTGGTGCGCTGGAGGAGGCGAGATAACACATGCTGCTTTGCTTCATGGTAAGGGAATTTAGGCAATGCAAAAGACGTCACCACCTTGTGTTCGCTGCCCGGTATTTTGTCTAATACGCTGGCACGTACCCGGGAAATGCCCCTAGTGAATATTAGGTCAGGTAGGTTAGATTGTCTAGTCTGTGTATTCACATGTCATGCGTGAAAATAGTATCTACCTGGACTCTATATATGGGTGGGACTGACTGCTTGAGCCACGAGGTAGGAGGCATATTGAAATCTCCAGCAACAGTTTAATAGCCTACAGGAAGGAATAAGACTTCCTGGCAAAGCTGGCCCATTTTATCAATGGCAGCACGAGAGGAGTGCGGTGGGTTATATAAGCAGCCTATCAAGAGGTCAACCGGACCTCCAGTGGTCCATATCTATACTGAGTCTTCAGAACTACCAAAGGATGCTATTTGGAAGGATGATACGTGAAACTCGTGATTGCCGTATATGAAGCGTCCGCCACAACGATGGTTGTCGCGTCCATTACATAAGATGGTGTACCCTGGAATGTGTAGTGGTGTGTCAGAAGCATCGGCCGAGTGCCACGTCACTGGTGTCAGCACCAGATGCAGGTGGGACACAAGCATGGGAGGACCCAGCGTGTGCATTTTATTTTTGATCGATGATGCAGTGAGCAAGAAGAAGGTATACCCGTAGTATCCGCCGAGTTCTGTCATCTGGTTGCCGGCTACTACAGTAGTGTCATAACCGGGCAGGTTGGAAGTGTTTGGGATAGGTAGGTTAGTGCCTCGGATTTGTGTTCCGGAGGCGGCGGAGTGTTACATTGATAGCAGCCGGCCGCCGGCGTGTCAGTTGGGGGTTTAAGTCCATGAGGGTTACGCGTAGGGCTAGAACCAACAGTTTTGGTTTGGCTGCCGTGTACAAAGGAGTCACTGTAGAAGATATGGAGAAGGGACGTGGTCTTGGACAATTGGGCGTGGTGAACCATTACTTGTTGCATTCCCTAAAAAAGGGGCTGCAAAAGGTGTGGCACTTCCCGATGACCTGACATGCTGCAGAAGTCCTGAGGTGTGAGAGCGATTAGTCAAAGTAAAAGGAGCTGTGGGATTCATGTCGAATGTCGAGTTGACAATAGCAGCAGACTGTTGTCTTCGGCTGGGAGCCGCATATCACTTGTTTTGAACTGATAATGGTGAGTTGGAGTTTGCGCAAGTTGATTTGTTAGTTCGAGTAGATATGCTTTTCTGAATGGCTGACTATTTCTGGTGGAAGAAAGAAGCCCAAGCACCGCACGATAAGCCGGAGCAGTAAGTGTACTAGTGACCGGTTGCAGTTGCAGAGGTTTCGGTCTGACGCTGTCGGTAGTGTGTCCGGGTTTGTTGGGAATTTGGTAGTGCTTTTTTGGGTTTTGGGTTTTGAGTAGGTAGTTCCTACGATGTGACTAAGCTGGGTTGCCAATAGACTTCGGTCAAAAATGAGGAAGTGAAGGTCTTGTTGTGTGCGGGCGAAACAGCTTGAAACAACTTGAGTATAGCGCGATGGTCATGCGCTATATATCAGGTACGAGACTAGACGGCCAACCAAAAGCAATAGGAACAACCCACAAAAGCTTAGCTAGGGAAAAGTTTATAGAAAGACAGAGGAGCTGGCTACCGCTAAAATTAGCGCACCAGGAGAAAGCTGGCTAGGAAGGATGTGGTTGAGCGTCGAGTGCGTCGACGGATTGTCATTCGCAGAGCAGTCGCCGGCCAAAGGCGGATATCGTGTCCGTGTTACAAACAAACGGGAACAACGTTTCCACAGGCAAACCGCTTAATTCACTAATACCTAAGAAAGCTATAATGTTAATATATGTTTCAATAGTTTGCACAGTCGTACGGGGGAAATCACGGGTAGTTACACAGCCCCTCCTAGAAGGGAAACCGTGGGGGACCCTTCGAACTTTGTGAGGACTATCCTTCGTGGGCCAGCCTTCTGCAAGACCTGGTAGTAAAACCTGATGCGGCTGCTGGGAGGAAACAGTCCACCGGACCCTAGCGGGCTCCCACCCGTGTCCTCCATAAAGTTGCCAAAAGCAGGAAATGAGGAAGTGCGTGAGCACCAAATATTTGCAAGTTCTTGAAGGTCAAATGCTTGCTTCAGGCTCGTTATCTGCTCCGGTTCATACCTGGAAGATAAACGGAACCAAGAGCAGGGACGGTGAAGGAGAGGGCAAAAGTGAGCGTGACACTTACAGAATGAGGTAGGCGGCAAGCAAACCGCAACCCATTTTATGTGTTTTTAAAACATTTGCTTTATTGGGTTTACAGAAAGTTTTTCGTTCTTTTTGGGTTTTCAGAAGATTGTGTCGGTATTTTGGCAATTTCGAAAGCTTTTGCCCATTTCTTTTTCGGTTTTCTTACGTTGTTGGCCAATAGGAAAAGAAGCAAGAAAAGAAAAGTGCAAGAAACAGTAATCCCTCATTCGCCCCGGCCAATGAACGCTTGGCCTTGGATGGAGGGTGCTGCTTAAGGTTAGGTACGTTGGAAGCATCAAAGTCTTCCAGCGTGGGCTGGATTGCTTCGTCGGAAAACCAGCAAGTGTCTTCACTGAGCTTAGGTTCCACGTGGGCAACCTTGAGACGGTCAATCGTAACGGCTTCTCGTTTACCGTGACGGTTCATGCTAAATACGCGGTGCTAACGCTGCAGAATCTGGAAAGGACCTGCATAAAATCGCATCAGTGGTCTGCGGAAACCAGTGAGGCGGAGGAAAACGAACGGGCAATGCTGCAGGTATTGTGGAATGAAAATTTACGTCGTTCACTAACGTCGGTAAGCTTGGAGTGGCATATGCTTGTGGCTAGCTGAGGTGCGTAATTCGCGTCTTACCATGGACTTCCGGGACTAGCAGAAAAGAAATCGCCAAGTACACGCAGTGGTTGTACATATACTAACTCGGCGCTAGACGGGCGCAGTCCAGCCTTTAGGGCTGATCGGATCCCAAAAAGGAGCATAGGCAGTACCTCAGTCCAACGCAGCGCACTGGCGGCGCTAAGCAAGACGTTTGACTCTCGGTGGAGTCATTCCACCATGCCGTTCGCCTGCGGATGATAGGCGGTCGTTCGAGTGCCTCGACATCCAAAGTTTCAGAAGTTCCAGAATAGCACTGAAGGTTGAAGATTGGAATTGCGGACGGCGGTCTGCTGTCACTGTGGCTGGACAGCCGTATGAAGCGATTCAGCGCTCAACGAAAGCGCGTATTACAGTTTCTGCAGCTACATCAGGGATGGGAACGGCTTCGGGTCAACGGGTACAACAAGTGGTTATAGTCAAAACGTAATCCATTCGTTTGGACAGGGCCAGAGATCCCAATAAGTCGAGATGGACATGGGCAACTCGCCCTGAAACGGACGGAAAACGACAAGGCGGAGCAATCAGGTGCTGATGAAACTTGGCTTGCTGGCAGGGGTGACAGCTACGTGCCCATCGCATAAGATCGCGTTGCATCCCCCACTAAGCGTATCTCCCGAAGACAAGCTTAGCATTAACTTTAATGCCTGGGTGAGCGATATTGTGAGGGCGTCGAACACGAGATGGCGAAAAGTTTCTGGAACGACGTGTCAAGGTCGTCTGGTAGATGTGTCGCATTAAACTGCACTAAGAGATGACGGCAATGGGTGAAGTAATACCCTCAAAGAAGAACCACGGCGTTCCGAAAAAGTTGGTCGTTTGATTGCGCGGCTGTCATAGCAAACAAATTGATTGCATGCGCGGCAGGGCCGTACGCAGCTACTGTTAAAAGAACATCGGCGACGATCTTTTGTTGACCAGTAATCTCTAGAATATCAGTCGAGAATTGGGCAATGTAACCTAGCTAAAGGACCGCACGGGGTGAGTGTCGAGCTGATAGATTCCGGGGTGCGTAGATAAGCGGCTTTTGGTCGGTGAAGATACTGAGTGTGGTACCTTCAAGAACATAAGGGAAATGTCGAACGGTAGAGTAAACGGACAACAGTTCGCAACGGAATGTGCTGTACTTGACTTCGGTAGATTGTAGGCGTCCAGAGTAGAAAGTAAGAGGTTTCCAGCACACATTTGTATGTTGCTGCAGGACGGAGCTGATGGCTATGTCCAATGCGTCAACAGCAACGCTGAGCGGAGCGTTCGGATGGAAATGATGAAGCATACCGGCTTTGGCAATGGCCACCTTGCTGGCCTTGAACGCTTCGAGCGGCAGTTGCAGTCAGTTCCACCTGATAGATTTACGTCCACGAAGTAGGTCGGTTAGTGGGCGCAGCAAAGTGGCAGAGTGTGAAAGCAAACGTCAATACTAGTTGAGCGTGTTGCTGAAACGGCCAATAGCGGCTAACGTAGTCGGGACCGGAAAGTCACTGATGACGCGGAAGCTATCGCCAAGCGGCTGTATGCCATACTGCTCAAAGCGGTGGACAAGAAGTTTGAAAGCTGCTGTAAGACGCGTTGGTCTGGGTTGACAACGATGCTATTAGCAGTCAGGCTACCAAAAAGGACCTTGAGATGTTTTGTGTGTTTGTTCTTTCGAAGCGCTGGCAACGCGAATATCGTGGATATATGGATAGACGAAATCTGGATCTCTAGTGACTGAGTCGATGAATCGTTAAAAGTCTGGGCCGCGTTGAGCAGCCCGGAAAACATACATCAAAATTCGAAGAGGCCAAACGACTTGCTTACGGAAGTCTTTGGTATGGCTTCCTCATCGACTGGAATCTGGTGATACACGTGCAACAGATGGAGCTTCGAGAACACCTGGGTGCCGCTCAGGCTTGCCGTGATGTTCTGAACGTGAGGCATAGCATAACGGTCAGGAAAAGTAAGATTATTGTGCGCGCGGTAATCACCACACCGACGCCAGCCTCCTGACTTTTCTACAATGTGGAGCGGCGACGCTCACGGGCTTTTGGGCGGACGTACGATGCCTAGTTCACGCAGGTGCTCGAATACTGTTCGAGCAAGTTTTAGATTTTCAGGGATCATTCGCCTGGCTTTGGCGAAAACAGGCGGACCTTTGCTAACGATGTGATGTCTTACAGTGTCAGTGGCGGAGGGAAACGGTACCATTGCACGAAGACTCGCGGGAGCTTCGTATTAAGCATCTGGCCGATAGAGGAGCTTGGCTGGTTGACTCCATGTCGGTCAAATTACCCATAACTGCCAGCTTTGTTTGAGGATCGAGCAGAGGGCGTTACTTTACGTCAACATGCAACTCGAAGTGCTGCAGGAAGTAAAGGTTCAGAAATGGCGTCTGGACAGCTGCAACGGAAAGGATCCATATAAAAGAACGCCGTAGGTTTAGAGTAATCGTGCGCGAGCGTCGAACATACATGCCAATGGGGGTGCCCTTTGCTGCGCGCAACGAACTAGTCGCCTCCTCAACAACCTCATTAGAAGCACGTGGGATAACGCTGACTGCTGCGCCCGTATCAACGAGACAGTGTACTCCCGTACCACGCTCGGTGACAAATGCGGCTGGTGAAGCCAGCGACGTCAGTCGCCCCTACGTGCTGGCCGGCTCTTATCCCTGCTTGTTGCACTTCAAAGTGCAGGGCAGGCGACGCGATCTGGCTTGCTGACCAAATCGCGTGTGTTACGAACAATAGTTTGACCTTGAGGAAATAGCGAACGTGATCTAGGACGAGTGCGACTACTAGAATGATTTCGATGGTTGTATCTGGACTGTGTTAGGTTCTCTAGTCGGTTGGTAAGTGCCACTACTTGAGCTGTTACTCCTGCTACCTCCGTACTGGAGGTAGTCTGAACCTGAGATAATGTGCGTTGGATACCCAAACAGGTCGGCGTTGCCGGCAGTCGAAATAAAAGGCACATAATTTGCACACAGAGGGAGACCTGTGTCACATGGCAGGCGACGAAGCCATGTCTCTTTAGGGAAGGAGTTGCCAATAGAGAGTGACGCAGCTAACGCCTGCATCTTGTGCAGCAACTGAGAAGACTTTTAATCACTAGCCCGGTTTCGTCAAGAAGCCGGGTAATAGGTGCGTGGTCTGACTTGCCGAATCGCGTTAAGACTACGGCCTTAAGCTCATTGTACCACTTTTGAGCTTCGGGAAGCTCCAAGCTGTCTTCTAGGTGATTGACGACTTGCGCAGAAAACGCTGCGATAACGCAGATAACTTTGCCACCGTCAGCCCTAAGGCCACATAGCGAAAAAATGGATTCTATCTGCTTAAACCAGACCTTAGGATTAGTCTCTCCGAATGGCGGGAAAGGGAAACGGAGCTGGCTAAACTGAAAGTCAAAACCTAGGTGAAGGAACTTCATGGTGAAAATACGCAGCTTGTGAAAGTGAACCCAAATAGTAAACAGTTAAAGTGGAAGGGTGGACAGTATACGTTACCGGAGATAAAAGGAAATATTAATATCAAACGCACCGAACATTTTCTTTTCTCGGGTCACCAGTTCTAGCGCGATGCTCGTGTGCTATATATCCGGTACGAGACTAGACGGCCAACCAAAAGCGATGGGTAGAACATACAAAAGCTAAGCTAGGTAAAACGTTTATACAAAGGAAGAAGAGCTAGCTAACGCTAAAATTAGCGCACTAGGAGAGAGCTAGCTAGGAAGGATGTGGTTAGACGTCCAGTGCGTCGACGAAGTGTAGTTCGTAGAAGAATCGCCCGCCAAAGGCGGATATCGTGTCCGTGTTTCAAACAAACGGGAACAACGTTTCAACAGGCAAACCACCTAATTCACTTATACAAAAGAAAGCTATAATTTTACTATATTTTAGAGCAGTTTGCACAGTCATACGTGAGAATCTCCAGGTCACTACCTGAGTACGAATAAACACATTACCCGCCCTTGAGATCCTCTTAGTCTTTGATTGTACCACTACAACGGTAACCTGAACGGAAGTAGTGCACACAATGGTCGACATGACTTCAACAGTTTTATTCGACGACTGGGAACCACACGTCCACAACACATTAAGTTTACATCTCATATAAAGACTGGTGCCACACCTTGGCGGCCAACAGCGTGGAAACTTCTAAACAGTGCGTAGTCATCTAAACAAACCTCACCGTCTGTAATAGCCGGGTATAATAGGTAAAATCCTATAGGATTGGCACAGGTGGATTATGGAAAAACGTAAGAATGAAGATGAACTCAGGTTTTTATATAGGCACTTTTCGTACGGTTATGACATGGAAAGCCGAGATGGGGTTAATGGGCGGAAAACTCAGTTATAATGAGGTTAACAAGGACGGTGCTAGGTAAGGTTTTTCTTAGCTCGCCTATGCGCACATGCCGGATGTAATAATTTGTTATTGCTGTTTCCCCTTGAGGGATCTGTGTGTGCTAATGAAGGTAAAAAATGGGATTTTTGAGCATTGAGAAAGGGAATCGAACTACACGTGTGCAGCAGCTAGGGTTGTTTCCACTGAGATTTAGATGCCATGAATCTTTTCTTAGAAAAGTGGGTTATTGTTCTATTCAAGTATAGAGTAGTTGAAACGGTATTTGTGATGAGGTGGGGTCGCTGGGAGCGACAACTCTTCCGGTTACTCAATAGCCAGCCGAAGGGTTAAGTTGTGATATCCATGGCATAAACATTCAACCATTTTCCGTTAAGCAAACCATGTGCTACTGTGCGTGAGGGCCAGAATAGTCAAGTATGGACCAGCCAGTTTCATTCTTCGAATCAGGGGGTGCCAACAAATGTGTCCAAAATCTCTGGTAATTAGGCACAGACAGCCGTTGGCTCCAGTAACAGCGAGACGTTTACGTATTGAGAATGTAAACGTATATTGGTTGCCACAAGACAGAAGCTGGATTGTTGAACATGTTAAAGCATGTATAAGTGTTGCCCTAAAAACTGGGCAACTGAGTGCTTACAGAAGGGTTCACTGCAAATGCATGAAAGCAGATGCTGTTGCTATTGGACAAAGTGAGTATGTGAATAAAGCGTAGAGGGTGGAAACATAGATGGAAGATAACCACAAGCAGCGGAATTCAGTTGATTGTGCGTAGACTTTGACAGGCGCGATGAGGTCTGGCCTAGAAATTCAAGGAGTTTGTTATAATTAACTGGTAAGTTGGCATCAGGCGGAGATCTATGATTGTCGAAAAAGTGGGCAGACAGAGGACGGAAAGAAGGAAGTAGACAAAAACTCATGGTATCAAGAAGAAGATAGTGATCAGCATATAGTGTCGCATGCTTATTCATCAGGTGATGAGCAGAGAAGGACACTGGTAGCTTTGAGGACCATGAGCTCCACGGCTTCGCAATCCAAATGGAAGCCTGTTAAGGTAAACTGCGTGAGTCACAAGCTAAAAGTGCCTTGAAGCCTAACAGTCACACTAGATTTAAACAGCTGGGGCTAGAAAGCGACAGACACGAACGTTTTGAATCCGGAAGTGGATACTAATAAGGATGCAAGACCCCAGCGACCTCAAGCATAAGATGAAGAAAAGAAACCGTTAATTTAAAATGCCGTAAGCGGTGAGGTATCACAATCAAACTGGAAGCCTGTAGACAGGAAATGGAAATAGGCCACAAACGTGCTGGCGTTCCAGCGCTGAGTGAACATACCAGAATGAAATAAATGGAGCTAGGATGCAGCAAGCATCAGCGTTCGTAGTCCAGAAATAGATGCCAAGTAGAGTGTAAGGCAACAGAGGTCTCAAGCATGAGGTGGAGGACTAGGGTTGCTGGCAAGACGGATGGCAATGAGGGATGTGGCATTACAAGCCTAGTGTAAGCCATTTGGGATGAGGCGAAGCTGAGTCAGAAGCCAGGAAAAATAGCAATATTATAGACTGGTAGCACAACGGCTTCACAATCTACATGGTCGCCTGTTATGATTATGCGAATAGCCAGAGGCTGGTGCCACAAGCTAGCCAGAAGTGCGAGATAAGAAATAAGGCGGCAGTATTCAGGAGCTGGGCGCTTGTATCTATGAGACGAACTAATGAAGGAGTATTGAATAAATAATAGATAAATAAATAAGTGTCTCTCTAGACTGGCTAGCTGCTGTGCCCATAAGAGATCAGATCAATGTCTACCTTAAAATTATCCTCCTGCCTGGGACTATGAAAAGTGTGCGCATACGTTCTGGGTCGGCAATCCCGACCGCATGGAATTGTTAGGTGTACAGCTGAGGGATAGTACGCGCTCACCTTCCAATTCTACTGGCTCCTTCAGGCGATATTCAGCTCCTTGATTTTGTGTGTTGTAAAAGTTGCACCGAGGCGTAGTTGTCAGGCTTTCTTTGGAAACAGGATCCAATACGCCACCACTTCATGATAATGTTTGGACTATTTTAGCCCACACAGCCGTCACGTTTATTGGGGCGCACATACAAAGAAATAAGAGCTGCGGAATTACAAGGAACATAAAACGGTTAAAAATAATACTAGGATGGCAAATAAAAATAAAACGTCTTTGTTAAGCGACATACTAAGGCGGCGTACTTTACTAGAAATATACAAAATAACAAAAAATATAACCAAACTTCAATGCACTTAAGTTGATAACTGTCGCGAAATTTCAACCTCAGTGGACCTCAGAACGAAGGTACAACCATTGCTATGGATAAAACAGCGTAAGCAAGTAGAACAAATATAAGCTGCACTGAACAAGTTTTCACAGCTTATTTCGCTAAATGTATAAGCAATACGATGAGTGCAGCGAGATATTCGCGATTGATTTCCGGTCTACGAATAATGCCCATATTTTGATAACGGTAGCTTCCTGCTTGGCAAGCAGGAAACACAAAAGAGAAAAAAGATTAAAAAGTGGCGAAGCGGCATAAGTACTACCTATGCGTATCTATCTAGAAAGGCTATATATAGTCCGAAATACCCCGCAATAAATAGGTACGAACTAAGTGGACGAATGACCAAAGTTGCAGGTATACTTAGGAAATATAGGCAAATAAACGATGTGGTTTCGCGAAAACACTAGGAACCCAGTAAGGAATCTTTTATATGCAAAGGACTTCAGGACAGTATAGAATTAATTCTCGTTCAGCAGGTTTCAGTGTAGCGTTAGCAGTGGATACTCAGCTACATAAGCCCTCAGGAATATGGAGTTTAGTATTTTTAAGCCCCTAACTGGTTGCGAAGTTTATACCAAGGCTGCATGAGCTAGGTCTACCTGAATAATACAGGAGACCTACAGGATCACTTTACACTTTTTCACCTGAAAATGTACACCTTACTTAGATAAATATCGCAAATCTTTTCTCTAAGAGCCGAGTTTCCAGGTTCTTAAGGCTATGTCTCCAACACCAGTGAGCTAGAGAAGCCTATCACTAATAATCAAGAAAGCAGTATCGGAAAATTTAGCAAAATGCTTCGGGGCGTGAAATCCATTTGCGCCTGCGTTGGCTAGACACTGCCAACGCTACTTCTGTGGGTTAAGCTTAATCGAACATGTGGGAGTATGCTGCCTCATGTATTGATGCACACTATTGTGCAGCTTTTTGTTAAGTTCGAGCTATTTCTCTCCAATTTTACGTCCGGAGGCAAGTGTCAGTGGTGTTCGTCCAGGTGAAAATGTTAACTAGCACTGTAATGTCGCACCAGCTATTTCCCTGGTGATTTTCCTGGCAAGAGCTGTTCTAGCACCCTAAGCAAAGAGTGATAAGGTGAATCAAGAGTAGGAAAGTAAGTAATAAGTAAGTTGGAGCTGGTTGTTCACCCACCATTGCGCAAAACGCATGGTAGGCTCGGAGCCAGGTAAAGGGTAAAGGACGCATGGGCCCCAGAGATAAGGCGAAGTGGTGGCTAATATTTTCTGGTTGGTCAGCCAGGCCGGGTGACAGTGGCCGCTCTATCTCTGGTTAGCTTTCGTACCAGTGAACGCGAACCTAGAAATGCATATGTTACTGGCGACGGACGTTGAAGAAGTGATCTCATTTTCATGCTGCCAGTCTACTAGTGTTGCCAATAGTGATAGGCGCACGTATAACAGATAAAGCTGTTTATGGGGCCAAGTGAGGAAGGTTTGCGAGCAAACTGCTTGATGCGTGGACCCATAACATTTAAAGTAATGCCATTATAGACAAAAGGGAAGATATACATATTATTTTGTGGTAAGCAAACCGGTTATTTGGAAACTGCGGAGTAAAGCAGCTAATACTCAGGCTTAATGAAAAGACATCAATTAAGTCCTTTTAGCAACGGACATCTGAGAAGCTACATAGGTATACATCTAGGGCTGGTATTTACTCGATGTTTTGGACAATTATAATGCTAATTATAGGTGCAGCAACAGCAACAAGAGATTTTAACTTCTGATATGAGCCTTAGGTCTGGTAGGATGCCTTTACTAAATAAATGGTATATTCTCTGTAAAACGAGACACACCTCTAAAAGCATGATCAAATATGCATACAAGCATAGCCTCTTTGGAATATTAAAATATTTCGTTTCAATGAAAGGAATAAACGAAAAGATGTAGTCCATATGAGCGAACATATTGTCAGGTGATAGTCATCTCAAAGACCATGATGGCGCTGTGGCGCGCAAAAGCTGTTGCGTCAAGATACAGGTGGAGGGTAAATTTGCCATGTAGAGATCCATGAGCACAGGAGCCCAAACAAGGTTTAGTGCAATCAATGACCATTACGAAGACGGGATGATCTGTACTGCACTAAAGCATTCTTCATAGTAAAATCAGTTGCACAGGTTGGATGTAGGAGGCTGGGGACTGCGTCAGTGTGAAATGTATGGCTTTATTTTGTGGCAAGTCACATCTGCCACGTTGCAGTGTTGTTAAGCGGACATTTGTGGCTTTTTATAGGGAGAATGCTTGCCAGGCGAAAACCCACCACGTCCTGGAACACTCTCGTAGCTTCCGTTGAACTGTAGTGCTAGTCGGCTATGCATCGCATAGACCGATTTTCCACTCTATTATTCGCAGTCGGTTGAAAGCCAATATTCTTCGTTGGTTGGCCGAATGGCTTAGTAATGATCCGGCAGTAGTCGTTGAAGCCGGTCAATGATGTAAAAGAGACGCAGAGTCGGATGATATTGATGCAGGTGAGTAAGCACATTGTTAATAGAGGCGGGCTTTTTCTATTATATTGTCCGGCTCGCAACCCGTGTCCAGCTATCCATACTGGACTTGTCATAGGGATGGTGAATGCAGTTGTTCCTTGTGTCTGAATATGTCCATAACAGGAAAAAATGCCATTGTCCGCAAAGTGGACTGGTAATTCCTTCAAATGTAAGTGTAATTGTCTCCATGGCCAAGTGAAAACTTCATGAAAGATCATCGGAAAAGCCGCTCATATGCGCGCAATTCTGTCCGTGAAATGGCATCAGAAAAGCTCCAGGTGACTGAAGAATCGGAATGTTTGAGGCAGTGAAGGTAATCACGCCAGAATTGTCTGTCTTAGGTTGTGGAACAGTAGATCCAGGTGAGTAAATTGTTCTTCTGTGAGTACGAGGCGAGCTAAACCTATTTGTTTAGACCCCGTGGTGCTAGCTTCTCCAGAATGGCGGAAAGAGCTCCATTTGGAACAATGTGTGGGTTCTTCATCTCCCGGAGAAAAGATCAAGCGTGTAAACCAGCTGGCTATTCAGGGTGGGTCGACCAGTCCCAGTGGATAAACCATCTTGTTTTGGCGGATGTATCTGTGGAAACCTCGGGAGAAAACGGGCAACGGACAAGAGGCAGCCAAACAGAAAGACAGCAATGAATCACGAAGCACAAACACAGACCGGTGGCGCGCAACGGTGCCTATGATATATTAAACTTTATGTAATTTTGTTTAGTATGCAGGATTTGCAAACGCGTTCTATACATCACATCGCTGGTGTGACTCAGACTACAACTACTAGGTAGAAAGAAAGATCTGCACGCGCAGGGTCAAGAGACGGATATAGCAAAGCGTGTTGACACTGTTAAGCGATTAATATGATTGTTGGAGAGTAACAGGTAAACCGATGATGATGACAGCAGTCCAAATGCGAGCGGCATCTTAGTTGAAACTAAGGACAACTAGGTTGAGACCGAATGCGGGAGCAACATAGGTAAAGCAACGCTCCAAGAAGAAAAGGAAATTTAACAAATCAGTTATGAGCGGAAGAAGGCGGACGGCCGGGCGAAGAGTAACCCGAGAGAGCAATTAGGAGACGATAGTCAGGATGAAAAAGGTATACTACTAAAATGTGGTGAAGCCTAGGACGCCCTCGTGCGAAGTATGAATCGATCAGTTCTGAAAAATCACCGGTACTTTCCCGGTAGTCTGAGAGAACTCTGAGAGCCGGAGAACAAACAGACAAGACTTGAATAGTCGACACAGCATTAGGCATGGTAGAAATCCCAGAGCATTTCACTGCTCAGATGATGACAAAGAAGGGCATGGCACTATACGTCGGTCGTCCGATTGAATGTTAGAGTGTGAAGGTTACTGATGGAAGTGCCTATATTAATAAAGGGTAAACGGGTCTACCCGGCTGTCAATGTAAGCAAGACACAGTTTTGAGTCTACAGAGATTAGATCGGTATATCTTGCTAGTATGGCAAAGGTCAAAGGAGCATAATGGTCAGATGAGACTAGATTATTACAGGGCACTGAGAGTTGGCAGTCCGATTAGAGCAGAAATGATTGTAGAGCACGCCATAAGGAGAGGAGACGGTCCGGATAGAGTGAGGTTTGCTTATGCGGTGTGAAAAGTCCATGGGGCTCGAGAGGAAATGGAGACAGAGCGTTCGAAATTCTCATCAAATGCCGGTAACGTCACAACAGTCTGAATGAATTCGGAGAGCAGGGGACCGCTCGGACGAGACTGGATTAGTCGGCACATTGAGAGTAAGTCGAACAGTTAAGGTGGGAAGATAAATTAAGAGTCAGCGGAAACGGACAGGTTTGGGATGCAAGAGGCTACATGAATATAAGGCATGCAAGTCAGGCAGGCTCGCAATGTGACAAAAGTTGTATGTTGATGATACAGAGCCTAAAACTACATTTCGCTAGTTAGGAAGCAGTCAAAGATGATAATAGAGCAGGGCTCTGAGAGCTCGCTATGCAAATAAGAAGAAATAAAGCCAGGCCGCGATAAGGAGAGGACTGAGTCGAGAGTTTACGTATATGGATAAAAAACGCGACAGTTACCGTGGCTCTCGAGGTAATGGTGACAGAGCGTTCAGTCTTCCGAGACTGGCAGGCAGGGTCGCAGAAGTAGGAGAGAAGAAGACCAATCTGCCGTGGTTGGACTTGAGCGGCGCACTGTGATTGAGTCCTATGGTTCATTTGGGAAGGTAAGTGGAGTCAGTAGGATTGGACTGGTCAGAGATAGAAGTGGTTATATTAACATAGGGCGAACAAGTTCGGCAGGATAGCAAGGTGAGGGAGAAAGCGCTTTGGATCGACGGAGCCTAGACCGCTAACATCCCGGTTGCCTGGTAGCAGTCCCAGAGAATTTGGCTGATCAGCTGAGGCTGAGTTACGGATGACAGAGACTCAATCGTCCGATTGAAGAATGATTGAATACGAACGGCGCTCGGTCATTTGAACGATGGCCAGTAATGTCACAGGAGTCTGAGAGAAGTTGGAAAGCAGGAGACCGATCAGACGAGACAGGATTTGTCGGCGAAACGAGATTGAGTCCAACAGCTAATTTTTGGAGGGCAAATGGAGTGGGTCGAGAGGTGGAGGTGCATATGTAGATAGAGGGTGATCAAATCTACCCGGCTGTCAAAGTAGGTGGGACATAGCTTGAGTCTACAGAGTCTAGACCGCTTAAATGATGCTGGTCTGGAATAGGTCAAAGAAGCAGGCCGGTCAGATGAGACTAGATTATTACAGGGCACTGAGAGTTGGCAGTCCGAGTAGAGAAGAAATGATAGTAGGGAACGCCACAAGGAGAGGAGACGGTCCGGATAGAGTGAGGTTTGCTTATAAGGTGTGGGAAAGTCCATGGGGCTCGAGAGGTAATGGAGACACAGCGTTCGGAATTCTCATCAAATGCCGGTAACGTCACAGCAGTCTGAATGAATTCGGAGCGCAGGGGGCCGATCGGACGAGACTGGATTAGTCGGCACACTTAGAGTAAGTCGTACAGTTGAGGTGGGAAGTTAAATAAAGAGTCGGCAGAGATGCACAGGTTAGGGATGGAAGAGGTTATATGGCTATAAAGCATGCAAGTCAGGCAGGCTCGCAATGTGAGAAGTTGTGTGTTGGTGAAGCAGAGCCTAGAACTGAATTTCGATGGTCGAAGAGGATAATAGAGCAGGGCACTGAGAACACGCTCTCCGGTTGAAGAAGAAATAAAGGCAAAGCGATAAACAGGGGACAGAGTCGAGAGTTTGCGTATATGGATAAGAAATGCGACAGTTACCGTGGCTCTCGAGGTAATGGTGACAGAGCGTTCAGTCTTCAGAGCAATTGCCGGCAGGGTCACCAAAGTCGGAGAGATGGAGACCGATCAGCCGAGATTGGATTTGGTCGGCGCATTGCGATTGAGTTCCATGGTTCATTTGGAAAGATAAGTGGAGTCAGTAGGATTGGACTGGTCAGAGATAGAAGTGGTTATATTAACATAGGGCGAACAGATCCAGCAAGCTATCAAAGTGAGGGAGACACTGCTTTGGCTCGACGGAGCCTAGACCGCTAACATCCCGGTAGCGTGGCAGGATTTCCAGAGTGTTTTACTGATCAGATGAGGCTCAATTAGGTTAGGCACAAAGTGGTGGCCGTGCGATGGTAGAATGAGTGAATACGGACGGCGCGCAGTCATCTGAACGATGGCCAGTATCGTCACAGCAGTCGGAGAGCAGGATACCGCTCAGTTGAGACGGGATTAGTTGGCGAGATGAGATTGATTTTGGAGGGCAAATGGAGTGGGTCGAGAGGTGGACAGGTTAGAGGTGGAGGTGCTTATATAAATAGAGGGTGAACAAGTCTACCAGGCTGTCACGGTAAGTGCGACATAGCTTTGAGTCTACAGAGTCTAGACCGGTTAAATGTTGCTGGTCTGGAAAAGGTCAAAGAAGCGGACCGGTCAGATGAGACTAGGTTATTGCAGGGCACTGAGAGATGGTCGTGCGATTGGAGAAAGATGGAGTGTACAGGATACTGATAAAAGTGTTTATATTAATAAAGGGTAAACAAGTCTACCCGGCTGTCAATGTAAGCAAGACACAGTTTTGAGTCTACAGAGATTAGATCGGTATATCTTGCTAGTCTGGAAAAGGTCAAAGGAGCATAACGGTCAGATAAGACTAGATTATTACAGGGCACTGAGAGTTGGCAGTCCGATTAGAGAAGAAATGATTGTAGAGCACGCTATAAGGAGAGGAGACGGTCCGGATGGAGTGAGGTTTGCTTATGCGGTGTGAAAAGTCCATGGGGCTCGAGAGGTAATGGGGACAGAGCGTTCGGTCTTCTCATCAAATGCCGGTAACGGCACAGCCATGTGCCTAATATATTTTCCACGGACCCACTGGTCTAAGCATTTAACACTTGCTTCAAGGTAAAGCTGAAGACAAGGAAAGAAGGTGTAGGTAAGATGTGAGGATTGAAGTTTGCTTGCTCAGATGTCTTCGATTTAGCCCTGCAATATCCTATATGAGGAATACCTACGGAGTTGCGAACCTCCCAGTCAGTAGGCTAGGTTGTACTCTTTGTTGAACTTTATAATCATTGACAACGTGGACATTGAAGAAAAGATGTCGTATGGTTGTAGGTACCGGTTGGTTCATGCAGCCTTTGGACCAGTGTGACAGTGAGGGAACCGAAGCAACTCAGAAAATAATCAGAAATGGCTAAATAAGTTTTGTATTCCGCATTCTAATCTTAGCACCCGTACGATGCGTACGACTGATTCGACTGAGCCCTCCTGGGTATTGTGATTGCGGTAATGGATAAGCTGAAACCTTGGGAGTCATTGCTGGAGACAATTCGTGGGGTTAGGCTACCGATTAACCGTTACAGGATGCCTTTGTGGTGGCGTCTACTCTTCCCATGGTACAGTCATAAGGTGGGATTGTCCGTAGGAGAACTCAAGCATGTCAAGAAATTGCGTTGAAGTCTAAAATCAGCTTGTATTTTGACTGCTGTACGTAAAACCTAGAATTTGAGTGCTAGGATACTTCTAAATTCTGTTGGGTGTTAAGACGGTAACGGCCAAGAATGTGGATGGGTTGTGAACTTAAAGTGCTTAGATGTCTTGCGGTATGCCGTGGGCATTCTTATGCTACTTAATGGCCAGTTTCGAGAAAGCGGTCTTGCAAATCGCATATATTGAAGATTGGTTGCATACTGTCAACCCATAGGAATTTTTGTATCTCCTTCCTGAATGCCTGGATGTTTTGGATTTTTGCTTGTCCGGAAGGCAGCCTGTTCCGTGTGTTAATATATACGACCAAGAAGCAACGCTACCGAAGTCTCTTCTTTGTCCCAAGCAAGACAGTGGAATGGCGCTTGTTTCGGAGTTAAGGGAAGACCTAGTTTGCTTTGGGTCGGATGGTAGTGAGAACCTCGGATCTTAATGCTAAGGAGAGTCCATTCGGATGCAATGGAGATGGGGCAAATGCCAGGTTTTGCTTTGAGCCTTGACAATCGCACTAAATGCAGTCGGTTTGGTTTTAAGAAGCGGGCGGCTGGCGACCTTCAGTGTCCGCAAATATATGCTTTGAGAAACGTAAAGGTAGATGGCTGTAACAGATCTGATCCGTTTTCAACGAACTCGAATTTCAGACAGTTGATAAGCATTGTCTGTGAAACTTGGGAGAAAGAGGTATTTACTTAAAGGGAAGCGGAATTGGGTTGTACTCACAGATGTCGTCAAAGATAACCGTGGCCGTATTATGCTAAGGGTAATAGAGCTTGACGGGTAAGATTAAAAAGGGAAGTAATAAACTTACACCCTAGCCGTCTGGAAACAGAAGGCTATGCTGGTTCACGGTGTACTACAGAGATGAAGATCATATGTTGCGGTCATACGTAACAACTCAACAAAAAGCGTTGTGTAAATGTAACGACAGCTATAGGCGCTTAGGGGGCTAAGGCCAGTTGGTAGTTTCACCAACAGTTAGAAAATGTATTGTTGTCGTGAACCGAATAAACCGAGCCACTTGTATATTCAATATGCATGTCTGCGTTGCGCATGTCGGTCTAAAACTGTAGATATGACGATGTACTGCATGACTGCGGAAACTAAGTTAGGACAACCTATAGTAGGACAGCGTGAGGTCGTTCGCCTCGGGATGTTTGCTACCACGCGTAGGGTTGTGTCGCGTGTATGATAAACAAATGCTGACCCCATCTCGCCATTTGCCATGTCCAGCTCGGCGAATATGAACATTATTTGTAGTAGGGACTACTCTGCTTCACCATCTGTGAACAAGGCACGTAGCGGACAAAATTCCAAGACGAGCGCTCCCACTATCAAACATAGCCGGGCCTTATCTACAGCGCTTACGGAGCCGTTGACTCCTGCTTGGAGCAACAATGATCTTAAACTTAAAACTTATGCAGCCGTTGTTAGGTCTCATTACATTAGCTCCATGAATGTCGGTCACTGCACCTTTACGTATAGCAACACTGGCTTGGTATACCGGAGATACCATAGCCTAAAAATGTCCCTTGCACTAGCACCAATAATGTAGGTCACGCAGCCTCTATGCTTAGCAGCACAGCCCCGGTGTACCGGTGACACAGCATCCTACATAAGTCTCATTACATAAGTGCCATTATCTTCAGTCACGGACTCACTGTGTAAAGAACCAAAAAGGATAGTGCACTGGTGGTACAGTAGACTAAACAACCCTCATTAAAGGAGCACTAAATATCTCGGTCACGGAGCCGCTGACGTTAGCGATACATGCATTCTGTACCAGTACACATATTATAAATAAATACATATTCATTCCCAACTATGCGAGGCAAGTCCGTGGAGACATGCTCAGGTAGATACAACTCTACATACATTTAGTGGCAATTGTAACGGTAACATTAGAAAATTGTTCATACGTTCATGATTAGAACTGTACAACGTGGGAAACATGACACAATAATTGAGCTGTCGTGAGTTCGGGACCCGTTTGTCTGGGCATAAGCGGTCTGCCATATACTGCAGTCATACCTCAGCTAATAATAGATTATGGATCCTGACTGATCCAATAGAAGATAATTGAAGAGCACGATTGAGAGAGGTATGAATGTATACTGAGTTCGTGCGTAGGTAACGCAAAGCTCAAGGTGATGTGGTCGAGAGTAAAGAGATGACGATATATACTAGAAATCGTAGAAGGTACAGACGACGGCATGTGCAACTTTAGAAGTTTTAGTGTAACGTGCGTATGGTGAAGCTAGTTGGCCTGCCAATGTGAAGTTATGGGCTGTGACTTTAATCGATGGCGTGTCTCATTCGTCACGTTGCAGTGTTGTTAAACGGACAGTTGTGGCTTTTTATAGGGCAAACGCTTGCCAGGCGTAAACCCACCACGTCCTGCAACCCTGCTGCCGATCCATTGAATGGCAAGTTGTAATTAGTTATGCCACTTGATCAACGCTTATTCGCTTGGTTATTCGCGGTCAACTTGCTTCCTGCTTTTCCATTGGCTGATGCCTTAGGCGTGTGTCTACTGCCTTCCCGGGTCTTGTCCTGTTTTGAAGGAATGACTGTGCCCGATCGGTAGGTCACGAAAACATTTTTTGAACATTATGTGTTACTCATCTGCAGTACCAGGTTAAGTCTTCGAGGGATATATATTCGGATATGCTGAAGTCCTGGAAGATAGGATATGGTTTTGAAAAACTGATCGGACATCCTTCCTGGGTAATTTGAAAAATTGAGTAGAAATGTAGGCAATCACGGCCAGTTGGACGGTCAAAGCGGAGTGGTCTGTATCGGCAGGAGAATGTGCCTGCCGAGGTCAAAAGCAGTGCTACAGGCAAGTATTATGTGAAAGCGCTAGTGTTAGGCTGAACTCAGTTTTTCAAGCCTCGGGAAGATTGTATCCTTGCAAGATGTCGAATGATGTGTCCGGTTAGTAAGTTATAAGAATGGCTGGTAATCTTCTACTCATATTCAGATAGGGGGACTTTGTGCCTCGTATTATATTATTGTCGCAACCAAGGACGATTGCTTGAGTGTTTCATACTGAACCGGTGAAAATCTCTGGAACGAAATTCAACGAACAGGCTGCAACACAGACAGATGAAAGAAAGGTATCCGAAACACAGTCCATCAATTTCACCAACGACTGAAAGGTTGTACACGTATATGGTGCAATGGTTATTTAACTATCGCATATATATACGTATCCTAAGTGAGGAAATACAATGATAGACAAGCAGATCACGGATCAGGGGAGAATGTAAGATTGTTCGAACTTAGGAATGCAGCTGAAGCAAAGTGAGGTTGAGGGGTCCTAAGGCTCATATGCCCCATCTGTGAGAACCAGAGAGAGGAAGCCGAGATCCGCGAATTCTAGAAAAGTATATACCTCAGCAGAAGCGAATGGGACGCGTTTCCTCAGTCCTAACTTAGTACGAATGTAAGACTCCACGGAGGCCCAAGATCTATCACTTAACGTCAAATGACGAAGGAATACAAAAGAAAGCAAGGGAAGGAAAGCAAAGGGTTAGTAAAAAGGTTTCTATGAAGGAGATGGAAAAGCCAACGACGTTTTTCAGGTGATAATTTATGCTTGTTGATAAACAGAAAGACAGATAAGGCTCAGCGTTGGAATTGAGGCAAGGGTGGCAGCGTTGCGCCGGAATAGGTATGAAACACGAGCAGCAAAGCACTACGGAAGTAGAACACAGAGCGTTGAGACTACAAAGCCTAAATCGTTTACATCTTGGACGTCTGGATGCAAACAGAATGAAGGAGAATGGTCAGACAAGGACAGGTTAGAGCCAGGCCAGAAGAGCTATCCGCACAATTAAAAAAGAAAGACAAACCGGGAGCGCAACAAGAAAAGAGTGGGGTCTGGAAGAAAAATATCTGTTGCGAAGAAGCGGCAAGGCCTAAAAAAGATTTCTAGGTAGGGTGAACAGACGTTTCGGTGTACCAATAATCCATCGGTGGGTCCTCAGTAGCCGGAAAGTAGGCGACCATTGAGACGAGCGTAGAATGTTGGCTCATAAAGTGAAAGCCGTTTTATTAATGTCGGAATGCTAGCACAGCGTCGGTAGAACTAGCCATCTTAAGGATGAAGGGGAGCATGATGAAAGGCGTGTATCCTTACCAATAATGCTTTTGAGGAGCGAGTTTCAGCGCTGCGTTGTCAGAGACTGGATTATTTAGATCACAGAAGCCCAAAGGTCAGAAAAAGGAGACCGTTCACACTAGACCGGGTAAGTCAGCTAGGTGAGCTGGGCAGCGAAATTAAGTTGGGAATAACACTAACGGGTGGCATAAAAAAGAAGAACTGCGAGGCGACAGCGACTAGATGAAACACCAGTTATACAAAACTGAATATTTATTCTCGGCTATGCAAGGCATGCCCGCGAGGGCCTGATCAAAAAAGTGCAATTATACCGACCTGTCATTGCAATTGTAACAGTGACAATCGGAGGTTGTTCATACGCTCCTATATGAAACTGTACAAATAGGACAGAAATAATAATGAAGAAAGCTCATTGCCATGAGTTCGGGCACGTTCGTGTGGGTACATTCGTTCAGCCATAAAGTGCAGTAACAATTCAGGCATGAATAGATCCAGAACTAGGCCTGATTAATTATAAAAGAGCTGGTGAAGAACATGCTCAATCGCGATTACAGGATACGCTGGGTTCATGACAGTGTAACGTAAAGAACAATGGAGAATGCGCAGAAAATGACGTGGCGAAGAAATATGCAGATAGGAATGTATCGGGGCTTATCCATCATGGGAGTATATAGTGATGGTCAGCTTGTCAGTGTGAGCTTATTGGCAGTGACTTTATTCAGTGGCGAGTCACCTCCGCCATGTCGCAGTGTTGTTAAACGGACATTTGTGGCTTTTACAGGGAGAACGCTTGCCAGGCAAAAACCCCCCACGTCCTGGAACACTGCCATCAACGCATTCGAAAGACAAGCTGCAACTGGGAGTGCTTCTTATTGACCGATTATTGGTTCTGTTAGTCGCAGTCAGGATACACCCATAATTTTCGCTGGCTGATGCATGATGGGAGCGGGACTGTATCATCCCTGTGTCCTGTCACTCCCTGACGAAATGGCACGGCTTGTACGGTATGTAATCTATAAATCGAACATGCTGGCATGTTTTGTATTTGTCATCGGTAGAACCGCGTAACATCTCTGATAGGCATCCAGTAATATGTTGAACCAACTATTAGAGAATGGCCAAACGCAACCGTTCAGGCCCAAGAAAGCTGCGAATTGTCCTGAATAATGAACCGGAAATCCTCCCAGAGTAAGTTCACTTGATTTGGGACCTTGGCATCCACGAACATATGGACAGTAATCGTAATGCGGGCAGCTCCAGATGTCGTAAGTGAAAAGAATTTCAGTAGTGTAAAGGACCGAACCCATTTGTTCTTGCCATAGTGAGAGTATCGTGTCTGCATGAATTGCGTTTGGATATTTCCAAATTACGTGCATAGCACTTGCAGGGAAATCTGCCCTCCGGTTAGATGAAATGACCGAGTTGACACTAAATGTCAGCAACTCCGAATAAGAGTTATGTGAAGAAGAGGCGAGCTGAACCCAGTTGTTCAGGTCTTAATATATTGGCATCCATGCGAGATAGATGATAAGTGTTTTGTCCATCCGGTAAGTACAAAGGTAGCGTAATGATTATGCATCCAGTTTCAGATAAGGGAACATTGCGCTTTGTTGAAGTGTTGAGGCCAAGACATTGGACGTATCCTCGGGTTCTGGCCACCATTTCTGTGGAAATCTCGGAAAAAAGACCACAAACAGCGACAGCCACACAAACAGGCAACAACGATGCATCCGGAACTCAGAGAAAAGAATCAATCGCAAAATTGCCTTCACTAATGAACCTCACATTATATGTATCATTAAAAACTAAATATCTCATGTACATTTGTTCCATAACAATTTAGCTTAGTCGTACCATGAACAGTGACGCACCAGAGAGCTGCGCGATATCGTAGAGCGAGTGGTCGATCCGAAGGGTGTGGATTAGTCGGTGGATTGCGGCTAAGTCGTTTAATTAAGTAGTGAAGATCATTGGTGAGGATCAAGGTTAGGGATGAAATAAGCAGTGATAATAAAGCATGTGCAAGTTCAGCAAAGTTCTCGGGGGAAGCAATGCATTGGGTATGCAGCGCTTAGATCATTTACGTCACAGTAGTGTGGATGAAGTCAGCGATACGGTCAGAAAAATAGATTAAGGCAAAGCACAGAGATGGCCATCCATTTGAAAAGCAGCCAGAGACCAAGATAAGGAAAGGACAGAGTAGGATTGAAAAAGGCTTTAATTGAAAGAGTGAAAAGTCAACGAGGCTTTCTAGGGACTAAGCAGTCAATTAGGACAGCCGAACTAGGACAGGTAACGTCGCATGCTTTTGAGTGAATTCGGAGTGCAAGGGTCCAATCAGGCGAGGCTCGAAGGGTCAGCGCGTTTGGATTGGGACTTACAATGACGGCAAGAAAAAGGCTAGGAAAATATAGAGTGAAACAATCAGCGGGCCCTAGCGGCAGGGAAAACGTATAGCGGAGTCTGCAAAGTCTGTACCGCTGAAGTATCAGTAACAAAGGAGTAGTTAGAGAAGCTGACAGGATAAGTGCGGCTAAATAACGTTAAGGTAGTGAAGCTGGCCGACCGATTGCAAAGGAGAATAAAAACAGAAAGCGGGACAAGAATAGGTTAGGGTCAGTAAGAGAAAGGTTTACTAATAAGGAGTGGGGGAGCCCACGAGGCTTTCTAGATGGTGTAACCAAGACGTTGAGTCAGCCGAACCAGGGTTTGCAACGTGGAATAGCTCTGAGTAAAACTGGACAAGTGGCCGATCTAGCGAGACTAGATTAGTCGGCGTGTAGGAATAGCACGTAAAAATGAAGGCGGGATAGGGTCCGCAACAATAGAGGTTGAGCGAGTCAAGCAGAATCTCCGGGAAGGGGAACAAGAGGCTTGGGTCTGCGTAGCTTATACCACTTAAGTCAGAGTAGCATTGGAGCATTCATAGAGAAAGTGGCTAGTCAGTGGGACTAGGTCACCTCAGGGCAGCAAGATCGCGCACTCTAGTTGAAGAAGCAATGAAAACAGAGCGCAATAATAAAAGTTAGGGTCAGGATGGGAAAGGTTTATTGACGAGAGATGGGAAAGCCCACGAAGCTCTCCAGGTACTGTAATCGGGTAGTTAAGTCAGCCGGACCAAGAGCGGTGGCGTCTCAGAAGTCTGAGTGAATCCGAAATGCAGGAGGCCAATCGGGTAGGACTTGATTAGTCGGCGCGTTTGGGTAATGACATGTAGTAGAGGTAAGAAAAGAGCCAGCCGTAAATAATGGGCAAGTCTAGCAGGCTCTAGCTTTAAGAAAAACATCATGTTTAGACTGCGGGACGTATACCGCGTAAATCTCAGTAGCATAGTAGCAGAATGTGGGAGACAGACCAGGCAGGTGAGCCAAGCTCACGGCCATGCAGTAAAGCCGGACGTCCGATTAAAAAGGATTGAAAAGAGAAGGCGCAAGAAGAAAAGGTTTACGGTCGGGGTGGGAAGGGTTTATTGATAATGAGTGGAAAAGCCCACGAGGCTATCTAAGTAATGTAAACAGAACCATTAGGTCAGCCGAACCACAAGAAGTGATGTCTCAGAAGTCCAAATGAATTCAGTGAATACGAGTACGACTAAGTGGTACTAGAATAACCGGCGCTTCGTGACTAGGTCGTACAATGCAGTTAAGTAAGAGGCTGGAACAATAACGAGGGAACAAGTCTCGCACTCCCTCAGAGTAGGGGTAACAGAGTTAACTCTGCGGAGCCTATACCGTTTAAATCTCGGTAGCATGGGAGCAGTCTGTGAGAAACAGACTAGTCCAGAGAGAGGATCACGACAGGGCAGTAAAGTTGGTCGCCTGCTTAAAAAAGGGGAATGCAAACAGCAAGCGAGAGAAGAAAAGGTTAGGGTCAGTATGAGAAAAGTTAACTGCTAAGGAGTGGGGGAGCCTACGAGGCTTTCCAGTTGATGTAAACAGGACGTTGAGTCAGCCGAACGCAGGTTTGTAACATTGAATACCGCTGAGTAAAGCTGGAAAACAATTTGCCGATCTAGCGAGGCTAGGTTAGTCGGTGCATAGGAATAGCCTGCTGAGCGAAGCTCTCCGACTAAGGGACAGAGTGCTTTGCAACTGAAGAGTCTAGATCGCTTACGTCTTGCTGTCTGAAAACAGGCAGAAAATGGGAGGCTGGTCAGACTATGCTAGATTAGCGCCCTGCCAGAGGAGTTATCCGTCAAATGATAAAGGAATGCATACAGTGAGCGAGAAAAGAAAAGAATGGGTCTGGAAGGAAAAGACTATGAAGGGGAGGTGGTAAGGCCTACAAAGATATCGAGGTGAAAAAGACAGGCCTTCGGATCTGTCGATGATTCCTCGGTATGAGCTCAGTGGTCGGATAGCAAAAGACCTTGGAGACGAGATTAGAATAGGGGCTGATAGAGAGAAAGCTGTGGTATTAAGGTCTGAATACTAATATAGAATATCGGCAGAAATTGAGACGCTAAGGAAGAAAGGGGACATAATAAAAGGGATGAATCATGACCAGCCATGCGCTAGAGGTGAGGGTGGCGGAGCATTGTGTCCGTAGAGGATAGCTAATTTAGAGCGCGGAAGACCAAGAGAGTTCAGAGAGGGTGCTCGTTCTGACAAAACCAGATTTGTCAACAGGATGATGCTAGGCCGGCAACTTAAGTTTGGATTAGAAGTAATACTTATCCCCGAAAAGAAGCAGTTTGGGACAAAAGCGGCAATATGAGAAGGCAGTTAGCATGCCCAGCATAGGTCGCAGGATAAGAGGAACGGAATACTGGCCCTGTAATGCCTAGATCGTTAACGTCTCGGATGTCTGGAAGTAGGCAGAAAGCAGGAGACTTGTCAGATTACGCTGGATTAGATCCAGGCCTGAAGCGTTGGCTGTCAAATTGTAGAAGGAATTCAAACCTTGAGTACGAATATGAAAACGCTCCATTGAGGAGAAGTGGTAAAGCCAACGACGTTCGCGTGGTGATTTGGACAAGTCGTTTGGTCTGCCGATCCCTGATCATTGGGGACACATTCGTCGGAAGGTAGGAGAACATTTCGACGAGACTAGGATGTCGGCTTATAGAGAAAGCCTTACTATTAATGCCGGAATGTTAACAGAGAACTTTGGCGATATAGACATAGTAAGGATATAAGGGGAGTATAATACTAAAGAGGAATCATGCGCAGCAATGGTCTTCAAGTGAGAGTCATAGAGTGGTACGTCGGCTCCTCCTATATCATTTAGGTCCCAGACGTCCTAGAGAGGTCAGAGAACAAGCGACGGTCCAGCCCAAACCGGATATGTCAGAAAGATGAAGCTAGGCCACCAAAGTAAGGTGGAAATAAGAGTAATGGGTGCCATCAAAAAGTAAGCAGTTCGTGACGAAGGTGGCTACATGAAAAGTACTTAGCATTTCGGACGAAGCACTCAGGCGGAGGCGAACAGAGTGTTGAGACTACAGAGCGTAGGTCGTTAGCGTCTCGGAAGTAGTCTGGAGAAGACAGGTCAGACGAAGCTGGATTAGAGCCAGGCCCGAAGAGTAATCCGTCCAGTTGAAAAAGAAACGTGAACAGAGCGCACGAAAAGGAAAGAATGGCGGCTGGAAGGAAAGACGCTATTGAGGAGAATGGAAAGCCTACAAAAGCTTGAGGTGTTGTGAACAGGTCCTTGTATCTGTCGAGAGGGGCAGCAGAAATAGCCAGGTTAGCGATGGTGGTGGCTATATTAATAAGAGTTAGCTAGTTAAAATGAAATGTGAGTGAGCCACAGGCTAGCTGGTTCTTCGAGGCTGCTCCTTCGTGTTACGGTTAAACCGATGGAGTTAGGACGTGGCAGGCATGAACCCTTGAGGCGTTGGGGTCATGCTGTGGTGAAACATGGGGTTTAGAAGCAGCATACGGTGGCATAAAGTAGGTAATGATGAGTAGGTAATAATGAGAATGTGACAGAGACCTCAGGCATAACGTATGTCACATTGCAAGAGCACCAGTAATAACAGTCACCAAGCATTTTTACATAACACCACAAGCAACGTGTACCGGTGGGGCAGTAGTTTGCAAAGGTCACATTGTACTAGCTTTATTAGTTCCAGTCAACGATCAGCTGTATACGGCACAACAGGCTTTGCGTAACCGTTAATGCAGTAGGCTATATAAAGTTGCTTGCAAGCGCACCAAAACTATCAGCCAGAGTGCCATTTTAAATAGCTGTTTAGCAGCACTGCGACGACGCGGAGGTGAGTTAATTCAGAGAATAACCAAGCTCTGGAGGAACGTATGCGAACAGACAAAATGTTTATGAAAGTCGTTGTTCAGGCCCGTTCAACGCGCTCACACAAACGTGCTGGACACGCCACGTCCGTCAAAGTAACGTAGCGAGTCACTAAGAAGCGGGGTAAAATAAAACAACAAAATAGAAGCATGCTAAACAAAGCAGTTGCGCACTGTAAAACAGTTAAATTGGTTCCCACCTACTGCAACAAAGAAGTAGGCAGCCTTCCTAGCGTGTGACTATTTAGGTGGTTGAATGCAAATAGTAGCTGCTCCAACCAGGACGAAACGTACTCTTTACTTACTATTTACGCTCGGCAGCCCATCAACGTCAGTGCCAGTTGCCCAGGATATCCAGGGTAGCGAGCACAGCTTAGTGCATCACCTGGTTTACTTAAAGCAACCAACTGAAACCTGCGCCGTCGCACGATAACTGGACAAAATTTGCTGCACTCGTTAGAGCAGCTACTTGGGATTAATTCTTTATGTCCGCTTCAGTGGATCGGTCGTATGAGTTGGTTATTGAAAATGCTTTAATGTCATGACTCGCTAGCTCCCGTGTCACATTTAATAAGGCAAGCATCTCGAAGTGTAATCCAACACACTACGCACAACAGAATTCGTCAGAGTAGACGCTCCTACAACTACACCCTCAATTTTGCCCACATCAAGAGAAATCTGGAGATTACAACTCAGCTTCCTGCCAAAAATTAGCAGAAGAGAACCAAACAAGAAAAAAGCGCACTAACTGGTGCGAACAAAGCTAAGCATCGCAGATGTCTGCTGCCCTCTCGGACCCCTAACTATGGATGAGAGCTCTCTACCCTAAAGGTGAGACCCAACGACAGTACCAGTAATACAAACATTGTACGTGGTCTTCAGCTCACACTTTACAGAATGGCAGTGTCCAGAAATAGGGTAAACCATTCAGGCTCTGCAAGTGCCCGGTAACCTGTCCTTGTGTTTGGTAAGTTTGCCAGAAATAGTGTATGTTCTGCGATTTTAACCATTAAGTCCTCCTCCAAACTTGGTTCACACGGAATACCACCCAGTCTAATTAAGAATAGTGGTGAAGCTATCCCTATTCTTCTTTTGACAACCTTTCCTTTATCAATGCAAAAAGATCAATTCCCGACCGCGTGGATTCATTCCATTGTTATGCCACATCATTAGGGTGGAAGCCTACAGGAAGTTGGTAACTAGCGCCCTATTAACCACAATTCCGTTCTTTCGTGAATGAGGGCGAAGTTGGATAACAAAGCCCTCATGGGTTACCTTTATGCAGGCGGGCACACAAATGAAGCACAGCAAGGGTTGCTAAGTGCTCGGCCTTGCGCAACCTATCAGCTGGACTTCTTCGGTTCATGCACCCAGGCCGTTGACACTTATCTGTCCGTTGTCATTATTTACTTTATATGCGAAAGGCGTTTACAAGGTAACACACATGCGCCTGTTGCCTCAGGTCAATGCTTGCAGGCTAGACAGTCCTCTATCAGGCTGGCTGAGTTACTGTCTAATGGGACGCACGCAGTTTGTTAAGGTTGAGTAGACGGTAGCCACCCAGACCACCTTGTCCAGTAATTTGGTGCAACGGAGCTTTCTTAGCTGTGCCATATTTTTGACTTCCCTCAATGACCTCTGCAGGAGTTGCAAGCATGGACCCTCCTTCATCTTCGCTGCTGACGTAAAAGATGTGCATGTCTTTCTCCTGGTGATGAAATACCCGCACTTATACAAAATTATGAGGAGCTTAATGCACTTGCAAAGTAGTGCAAACACTGGCTAAGCACGATATCAGCTCGAAAGCATAATGTCCTGAACTACAAATCGTCCATACCTGCTTGGTCCCTAAGGTAAAACGGCACCACTGGCAGACGGGATGCCATGACTTCAGATCTCGACTTTCGCTATTCAATAAGTCTAAACTTTGCATTGCAGGTGCATTATCAAGTTTCCAGGATAAGAGAATTATATATGCACGTACGCCAGTACATAAAAACAGTAGCTGCAAAGCTAGAACTTCGTAAGAGCCACGTCCGTTCACAACTAGAATATTGCTCCTTTATATGCAGCAACCTATGGAAGTAGGTCAGTGTTCTGTTTAAAAGATCTCAGCGGTGCTTTCCGGATAGCTTGTAGTAGTCGAAAAATACTAGGAAAGTATCAACCCCTTAGTAAAGGGCAAAAAGTTGGAGAGGGTCAACTCACAGGCTAATCACAATTGAGTTCGGGTCGTAGGTTGCGCTATACCTGCGGCACACGTCGAGCACAATGGAACTAGACGTTTGATAGTAATTCCTAGTATACTAACCGATTCGCAAGCAGACTACTCAGCACCGTACGCACGCAGAAGCAGCACAGCCAGATATCAGCACGACGGAACGCGGGGCACGAAGAGGTGTTGTACTCATTAATTCAAACTGTACGAAAGATGTCATGATAAAATTGATGACAAGAAAGACGAAATGTGTAAGATTAATAACCACTTCATAACTCCCCCGTAGAGCGTGCACTGCTAAGGTAACGCTCGATATTGCTAATTAGGGCACAAACTCAGCTAGTTTGGAGGGAAAGACACAGAATGTCCTGAACGCGTGTGCTTGGGATCATTCGTTGAGCGAGCGCGTGAAGGATCTGGAGCATTGGAATCAGGCGGTTGACCAACAGGGGGTAACAACTTGGGGTCAATCAAAGTAACAGCAGGCTCAACATAAGCGGGTTTAAGACGGCCAATACTCACAGATACTTTCAATCCATTCCTTTCCAGTATGATGTACTTAGGTTTCCGTGAAAACACTTTGAAAGTGCCTTCATAAGTGGGTGTCAACTGCTTGCGAAATGCATCAATGCGTATGAAAACAAAGGGACATGTGTGCAAGTCCGGATGAATTCGTTGTTCGCGGGCAGTGAAGCGAGTAGACGTAGGTCGATTTGTTCGGAAGTGTTGTTTAAGGCGTTCGGCGTAGGACACAGGATCTATCTCACCAGTGACTCGGGAATCAAACATCATCTCACCTGGAAGTCTGAGAGTGTTGCCAAAGACGAGTTCGGCAGGGCTGCATCCAATATCCTCCTTGACGGTATTACGAACACCAAGAAGGACAGCTGGGATGCGTTCAGATCAATGTGGAGTAGGTGAATTAGCTGTGCTGGCGGCTTTAAGCTGTCGATGGAAACGCTCGACAAAACCATTCAAAGCGGGATGATAAGCAGTTGTCCGAATGTGGGTACAACCAACAGACGATTCAAGTCACGGAACAAGGTGGAACTAAACTGAGATCCTTGATCTGTAGTGATCGTAGATGGTACACCATAAAAGAAATCCATGAATCGAAAAATTTACGGGCAACAGATACTGAAGCCGTGTCACGTAAAGGAATGGCATGCGGCCAACGAGTAAAACGGTCAACACAAGTAAGAAGGAAAGTGAAAATGTTCGATGGAGAAGGCGGTCCGACTATGTCTAGGTGCACATGTGTAAAACGCGCCTCAGGTAGTGAGAACGTTCCGGGGGCAGAGATAGTGTGCCTGTGTAATTTGCTGTTCTGGCAGCTGAGACAGTGTTTAGCCCATTGACGGATATCGGAGCGCATACTAGGCCAGATGGAATGATTAATAATCAATTTAACAATGGATTGAATGCTAGGAAGCGATAGTCGGTGAAAATGGTCAAAGACGGTTCGCCAGAAAGACGGTGGAACAAACGGTTTTGCTTACCGGTAGAGACATCGCAGTGAATCCTTGCTTCCGGGTTTAAAATTGGTAATTGCAAGATTTTCAATGTGGTATTCGATCGAAGCTGAGCGAGTTCAGGATCGTTGTTCTGGGCAACAGACATTTCCTCAAGATCTATTGGAGTGGAGGACAGTTGATGTATGTGAGCACGTGAAAGTGCATCAGCGACAACATTATTTGGACCGTCGAGGTAGCGAATAGCGACAAAAGTTTGTGAGTGGTAATCCAAATGTCTTGTCTCTCTTGAGAAACAGCGGTCGGAGGCGGCACGAAAAGCGTAGACCCAAGGCTTGTGGTCCGTCAGAATTACAAAACGTCGTCCTTCAAGGACGTGACGCAAATGTTTAACGGCCAAGTAGATCGCGAGTAGTTCGTGACCAAAAGTGCTATATCTCGTTTGTGCTGGTTGTAGCTTCCCAGAAAAGAAAGGCAACGGCGGAATCTCATTGCTGATTAGTTGTTGTAGTACAGCACCGATAGCGGCTTGTGAGGCATCAGTCATGAGAACGAGAGTAGCTTTCTCGTCGGTGTCCAAGTAGCTCAGGGAAGTTATCTGGCTTAACTTCTGCTTGACGGCAACAAACGCTGTTGCGGGCACTAACGTAATGATGAACATCTTTGGATTACCTTTAAGTAAATCAGTCAAAGGCTGAAGAACAGCAGCACAATTGTCAATGAATCTTCCGTAATAATTAACCATGCCAAGGAATCGGCGCAGATTTTTAACGGATTGGGGCAGTTGATAGTCCATGATTGTCTGGGTTTTCTCAGGAATGGGACTAAGGCCTTTGCTATCAAATTTGTGACCAAGAACCTCGATGCAAGGTTGACCAAATAGACATTTTATCAGGATTAATGGTTATCCCGTGATGATCGAATCGTTCGGATACTTTTCGAAGGTGATTCAAGTGCTCTTCTGGCGTGGCACTGGCTATAAGGACATCATCGATGTAGACAAAAACAAAGTCTAGACCACGGTGGACCTGGTCCATGAAGCGCTGAAAGGACTGTGACGCATTGCGAAGACCAAAAGGCATACGAATGAACTAGTACAAACCGAAAGGTGAGATAACAGCCGTTTTAGCAATGTCCTCAGATGCCATTAAAATTTGATGGTACGCTCGCACCAGGTCAATCTTGGAAAAAACGGATTTCCCGGACAATCCCAATGAAAAATCAGAATATGGGGGATAGAGTATCTGTCAAGGATAGTAACGGCGTTGGGTGCCCGGTAATCACCGCATGGACGCGAATCACCGGATTTTTGGGTACCAGGTGAAGCGGGGAAACCCAATAACTGTTGGATGGGCGAATGATTCCGAGGTTGATCATGTGCTCGAATTCACGTTTAGCCGCTTGGAGCTTGTCAGGTGGAAGACGTCTTGGTTTGGCTGACACGGGTGGACATGCGGTGACGATATGGTGACGAACCTCGTGTTTAGGCTCGGCAGAGTCTGTATTAGAGCGGACCAAAGACGGGAATTGCTGAAACAATGATGAATACGGCGTAGTGTCTGGCATGAGTAAGCGAAGTCCGACGGAAGAGACTGGGGCGAGATGGCAAGGGACATTGAGCGAAGCGCTGTCGCCCCGTAACTTCCTACAACGTAGGTCGACAACGAGGCCGAATTTGCTAAGCAAGTCAATGCCAATTATGGGTTTCTGGACATCTGCGATGGTAAAGATAAAAGGAAATTCGCGTCGCAAACCAAGGTTTAGGTGTAACAGCTTCTGGCCGTAAGTCGCCATCTCAGTCTGCTTAGCCGCCTGTAACGTAGGTCCGGCTTGTTGCAGAGGGCGTTTTTCCAACGAACGTGGTATAACGCTGATTGCTGCGCCCGTATCGACCAAAAAATGAAGTTTAGTCGTGGAGACGAACACGTACAGAACGCGACTGAGGATTTGGCCAGCGACGGCCGTCGCCATTACTGGCTGGCTTTCGTGTTTTCCGGTTGCGGAATCGGAGTTCCTTTCAGATATTTGCATCCCGGACGACAGTTACGTGCTGGTTTACTGAAGCGACGGTGGAAGTAACAGTACGACCGCTGATGTGAGCGTAATGTGCTGCGGCGCGGAGCACGAGGACTTCTTCGGTTAGGAGTGCGTTCACGTCGAACATCAGACATGCTGTGTTCTAGACGGGATGTTCTATCGCGTATCGAATCAAGCGTAGTGCTATGGGATGAGCTGGCTGTGGTGGACTCAGCTACGTGATGAAGAGTACTTTTAATCAAACATTCGTGCGCTTTGTCCGCAGCTTCTGCGAGCTTCTCCGGAGTAATATCCTCGCTATGAACGGATAAAATCGCTGTGATGTTTGCCGGAAGGCATTTCGTCTAAAGTTGACGAAGTATGGAGTCGTCGAGTTTCGATGGACAAACTAGGGAACGCATGTGTCTAAGGAGCTGAGATGGGATGCGATCGCCAAGCTCGGCGCCGGAAAGTAACTGTGGCAAACGAGCTTCATAAGACGCAGTGGTGCGTTTAAGGATAGCTGTTTAAGTTTATCATACGGCGCTCCTACAGGCATGGGATCAAGGATATCAATGACTTCAGATGCAACGGAAACAGGTAATCGCGAGACGACGTACGAGAACATGGAAGCTTATGAAGTGACCTTACGACATCGAAAAGTAGTTTCTACCTGAATAAACCACATACGTGGATTAGAAATGTCAAAGGTAGGAAGCGAGAGTTCGACGGAATTGTCAGTAAAATCACATGAAGTCTGGTCAGACAGGATTAAGATAAAAATATACGTGTTCGGAAAAAATATGGCAGGGTCACCAATTTAGATAGTGGTCGAAAATACTGGGAAGGTATCAACCCCTTAGTAAAGGGCAAAAAGTTAGTGAGAGTCAACGCACAGTCTAAGCGCAGTTGAGTTTGCGCCATAAGTTGCGCTATACCTGTGGCACACGTCGAGCACAATGGAACTAGACGTTTGATAGTAATTCCGAGTATATTATCCGATTTGCAAGCAGACTGGTCAGCACCGTACGCACGCAGAAGCAGCACAGCCAGAAATCAGCAAGACGGAACGCGGGGCACGAAGAAGTGTTGTACTCATTAATTCAAACAAACTGTACAAAAGACGTTATTATAAACTTGATGACAAGAAAGACGAAATGTGAAAGATTAATAACTACTACATGGTTGACTCCATCAAATCAAGCGTTGAAGTAGAGAAAAAGGTGCGAACACCATAAATTTCAACCCCTATGACAAAGGCGCATTATCCTTAACCCGCCCTTTTTACACAAGCTAATTCAGAAAAAGCTGCACAGTAACATCACCTGGCTTAAACTAAGGAGCGCCTCTGAACCTAAACTCCGAAACAAGGGCTGTTCCATTAACTCGCTTAGGGCAAAGCAGAGACTGCGAGCTCGTTTCTACTTAGTTGTTTACGTGAATATATGGAACACGTTGCCCTCCAGAATAAGAAATCCAAAACTTGTAGGCGTTCAGGAAGGAGAACCAATGAGCCTTATGTGTTGACCGTATGCAACTCATATTCAATATCTACGATTTGCAAGCCACTTCTTCGAAACTGGTCCTGATGTAGCTTGCGGACGCCTAGGATGTATCGCCTGACAACAAATTATCTTGAGATCACAACTCATCCATACTCATTGTCGTTGCCACCTTAATACCACCGAGACGTCAGCATTATCCGTCAAACTCACTTTCAAGGTTTTAAGAATAGAAAGTCGAGTACAAAAGAACTTTAAGCTCTGAGGAGCTCTTTTTGACCCGATGTGAGTTCGCCTACGGACGATTCCGCCTTAAGACTGCACCAGGAAAAGCGTAGACGCCACCACAAAAGCATCCCGTAAGGGATAATCGGTAACCTAACCCCATGAATTGTCACCATAAATGACCACAAGGTTTCATCTTATCCATTAGCGCAATCACAACACACGTGAGGACTCAGTCCGAGCGGACGCATGCACCTTATAAGTGCCAAGACTAAAATGCTTAATGCGAAACGTAGTTAACCATTATTGATTGCTTCTTGACATTCTTTGGTTCCTGTACGGACACGTTGGTGCAAAGGCGGCATTGACCGACTGGTATCTACGACAGCCGGCTCTCTTTTTGCTGGTCATTTCGGCAACGTTTAAAAAGTTCAACCAATGGTGCAGTCTAGCCTACTGACGGTCAGGTTGGAAACTCCGTAGGTATTCCTCATATAGGATATCGCTTGGCAATAACAAAATCCATCCAAGCACGCAAACATCAGTCCTTACACCTTATGTACACCTTCATTCTTTAGCCTGCAGCTTTTCCTTCTATCACTTTCCAAGCACTTGGTCCACTGGGTAGGTGAAAAATATTAGGCTTGCTAACTTTGAGGTACGCGTGGTAGAGGCATACTACCAGACTTAAGTCTCGTATAAAACGTTAAAACCTACTGTTGCTGTGGATACATTTAATACACTTAAGGTTAGCACAAGCATTGTCCAAAACATCCTCTAAATACAAGCCTTAGGTGTACCTCTGTTTACCTTCGTAGATTTCAGTTAGTGGTTGGAATTAATTTATGCGTTTTATTAAACTTGAGTACTCGCTACCCTACTCCTCCGTTTCCAAATACAACCTGTAGTTATACCGCAAAATATATATTGATATATTTATATTTATATGTTCCACCTGGTCGGTAAAGTGACCACTTATACTTTGTAGACCCAAGGAGTAGGCATTTTGCTCACCACTTATCCTCTCTTCGCCCCATATACTTAGCTTTGTCTGTTACACGTGTGCCTATCACTATTAGCGTAACTATTAGATGGGCATCATAAACACCTGTTCCTCTTCTTCAACAGCACTTGCTACTAAAACATTTGTATTTCCAGGTTAAGTTTCACTGGCACGGAATGTAACCGGCGACAGAGAGGTCACTGTCACAATGGCTGCCTTGACATCTAGAAAATTTTGACCGCCATTCGCCTTAACTCGACCGTCTGTGAGTTAATTATCATTTATTTGGCTCCAAAGCCTACCATGCGTATGAGTAATGAGGAGTGAACAAACAGCTCCCACATTTTACTTCCTTTCTTGATCCAATTCAGCACTATTTGTTTATGTTCCTAGGAGACCTCACACCAGGAAAACAACCAAGGAAAAGCTGATGCGAATTTACAGTACTAAGTAACACTGCCACCTAGGGCAACATCGAAGACAATGGCTTCAGACCTAGAACTCCGAGAGTAAAGGCACGAAATTAAGCAAAGATCTGCACAATGGTGTTTATCCACACATGAAGCACGCTAATTCCACACGTTGGTGTGAGCACAACCCCCAGCAGCAGAGTTGTTAATGTCCCACCAACACAAAATAGATTTCTCGCCCTGAAGCATTTTGCTAACTTTTCCGATACGCATTTCTTTATACTTAGCGACGGACTCTGCGATATCACTGGTATTGGCGACAGGCTAACGGATATACAAATAGGCTCTAAGAGATAACACACTATATTTAACTAACAAATATTTGCCTGGTTCATGTCTAAACGTGTCAAATGATCCTAAAGGTCTGTAATATTCAGGCAGACCTAGCGCATGTAGCCTTGATATAAACTTCGCAACCAGCTAAAGTTTAAAAATATTAAACTCTATATTCCTAGTGGTTGATATGGCTCAGTATCTACTGAAAATGCTACACTGAGGTTTTCTTACAGTGGGGTAATCCTAAGCTGCCCTGAAGTCCCTTGCATATATAACATTCCTTATTGGGTTCCTAGTGTTTTCGCGAAACGTTGTCTCTTATTTGCCTATATTTGCTAAGCATGCCATAAAAGTTTGCTGTTCAGCCACTTACGTCGTATCTATTTATTGCGGGGTAGTTCGGGCTATATAGAGCATTGCTAAATAGGTAAGTCAATTTAGAACTTATACCGATTCGCCACATTTTACACTTTGCATTTTCTACTATCTGCTTGCAAAGCAAAAAGCCACCTTTAGCGAAATAATAATGGCGTTATTCGTAGACCGCCATTCAGTCGCGCATACCTCGCGAGCTACTGCACGTATCGTAGTTCGTTTACTTTTAGCCCAATCAAGGGTTGAAACTTGTTCTATTAGGTTTATTTTTGTACTACTTCCGCAAGCTTCTATCCTTAGAGCAGCTTTCCCTTTATTTGCAGCTTTAGTCGTTTGAATTTTAGCGCCAGGAAGGAAAGATAGTGCAATGCTTGTTTATATTTTTTGTTAATCGTATTTTGCCAGTTATATACTTGCCTTATTAGGCCTCTCAAACAACGTCTCGTTTTTATTTTCATTCTGAGAAATTTTTTGAACCTATACTTGTTCCTTATAATTCCGCTGCTGTTTGTTCTTTCCTTTGCACGCCATCAAATGTAAGGACTGAGCGTGCTGAAATAGACTAAAAATTTCAGGTGAAGTTGTGCTGTATTTGCTCCTGTTTTTAAAGAAAACGTGCGCAACTACAGCACCGCGCAACTTTCACAACGAACAAAGTCATGGCGTATTATGCTCGTCTGAATGAGCCGGAAGAAATGCAAGGTGAGCGCGTACAACTTCTTTCAGCAGTACACGTAAAAGGGCCCATGCACTCATGAAGAGTATATACTCACAATGTTCTTCCTCCCATGTAACAGCATGAGATAAAGGTAACCGTTGATCCGATCTCTTACGGGCGCCGCATCTAGCCAGTCTAGGAAACTACCTGTTAATTATAATTGGGACATGCTTGCGAGGATTGCAGAGCCACCATCCGCTCCATTTTTCAAACGCTTCTGACTAATGCTGTCAAACGATCAGTTTCATCGGGCTGGAAAATGGGAAGCACACGGCAATGAAACAAGATGGTCCAGTTTGTGGTCTCATAGGCTTGCCTCACCAATTAGGCGAAGTCGTAATCAATGGCTGAGGTGGTTTAATGACAGTAGCACCAGACTTACTGTCCGGCAGAGGAATCATGGACGTATTTGGTAAAACGGTGGTCTTTCCTGCAACGAGTTACTTTGCAACGGAATCCAGAGTTACGTTGGAGGATGCAGATAACAATAAAGTATGACCTACTCAAATGCAGCTTCGCAGATAGGCTGCAGTTCCGCCGTGGATGTGGTTGTTCCATTACCTTTTACTGTAACTGCGTTTGTTAGCGCCTGGGCGTACCGCGTACGTTGTTTGTACAATGTGCCAAATTTTATTAGCTGCAGCAGGGTACCGCGTCACAGCCCTACGAACTACCTGCACGGTAAAGCATTATTTAAAAACACTTGTCATCATAAATGGTGAAAGTTGATGGGTGACTTATATCATTATATGCAAGTTGGGGTACAGCGCGAAGCTGAAACTGAAGTACTTCGTTCCAACGCACGTACGTTACTGTTACATGACGGTTTCTTGGTAACTGTAACTGCTGCTATTTCCATACAGCAAACTTCGCAACCGTTAATTGTTTTCCGCTAAAGATTTACGATGATACAGTAGCCGCTGGTACACACAATGAACGCCGGTAGCTGCAACATGTTCACGGTAAGCAAAGCAAAAAGTACTCGATGTACCTGCTTTGAGCCACCGTAGTTGCTTGCGCAATGGTAACCAATGTGGCTAGTCACCTTTGATCGGTGCACCTGGTGTTACTTTGGTGAGGTCAGCTGTTTGTTTAATGAGGTTATCGAGTAACCCGGATACTGCACCGGGGTTCTGGTCTTCAAAGCACTTAAGCCGAGCCAGAAGTTTTGCTAATTTCGAAGTTGGCTGCCTTGAGGTCACTAGCGTTAATGTCCGATGCAATATGGACTCCTCCGGCATGTTGTACTTCGTCACTCAGCGAGTACGGATACGTATTTTTCAAAAAGCGAAGAAAACATATTGTTTTTATATGCCGGATATTGCTGTTCCTTATATAACGTCATTAAATAGAGGCACCGTACCCACCTGCGCTCGTAAAATGAGCGGGAACACGTGCCATTTGCGCAGCCGATGTCATACCAGTTGCGCTGAGCTTAAACAACGAACTTCGGAGGTAGAAACATCCATGATGGCATACCAGTCATGCCTCAATGTCTGCCTAGACGGAACCAAACTTGGGCGTTGCCAGATACCTCATAACCAGGATACCGGGGTAAGTTGTGAGATGGCCTACAAGGAGGTGCGCTACGCAATACCTTCAAAAGCCTGTTGTCTAGCACAAAAGTAGCTAAATTGCATCCGAAAATTTTCAGTGGGTCCTCAGATCGTTTCTACACTCTAAACAAGCGATGGCGAGGTGGTCCGAAGCTTGCATAACTTCTTAAATTTAAGTTTGTCATTCGCCACACTGTTGTTGGTGTTTCACTAATCCCGCTTAGGCGTAAGATGCCCATTACCGCTCAATTAACATCCAGTGTGATATTAGACAGCGTACACACTAAGAGCCCGACTGCTGAAGTAGCCAAGGATACTTCTGGAGCCTAGAACAATGTGAATGTCGGAAACGTAAGGTATTCTTTCTCCATGTCCATTGTAGCCATTCAGTGAAATATTTAAGGTGTGCGTGAGCTATTCGTCTACAGAAAGTAATAAAATACCCGCTTCACACCCCTGATTTCAGACGGCCTCGAGAAAAGGAAAGTAGCACAGCAGAATGTTACACTAAACTACTGCTTGGGCTGCGCGCAGTTGGGCAGCCATTTTATCCATAACGTAGGTGCGTAAGGAGAAATCGTGGCCCATGGTATCACGAACTGCACCGAAGAACGTTACAAACGGGTTGAACGTTTCCGTAGGTACGAACCCCTAAAATTCTGGTCAGCCGTAACCCGTGCCCACTGTTATCAAGAACCGGTATAGCATGAGACGAATACCACAGGTACCCAAGGCGGTTTGTACCACGTTTTGCATCCACGCACACAACGTGCGGAAATGGCCGAAAGCTTTACACTTGCTGATTACGAGCAAAGCACACTTGCCTTAGAAGCTCTTTTACAAAAATGAATGGCACGAAACCATCCTGTTCCATGCTCTGAAGAGCTGCAGCACATTGACTGGCAATAATAACCTAAAATGGTACCTACATGACACGGATGGGGGTACGCTGTGCGAATATTATGGAACTCGTCGTTGGTACCGTGCTTCCTAAAGGTATTCCAGATACGTTGCATTATATCTGGTTGGGGTGTTGTATCATAAGTGGTCAGCAGATTGACTGAATTACTATTCCGTAAGCCGCAAACATACATGGTGTCCTTGGGAAAGGAAGCGATCGCGTGGATGGTTGTGGATCAGCTTGAATGATAACACATTTAGCCCACGGTCAGCTTGAGTAACATTGACGCGAGCGCTGCAATCGGTGTCTGGATAACTGAAATTACATGGCCAACTAAATTATAGCGCACCTACAAGACCCGCTGTATTCTTTTGCTCCTTGCTTCGCGACGCTTATAACACACGCATTTATAGAAGACGTGCTCATACTTCACTTTGGAATACTTGCTTATTTTGCTACTTTAGCAGACAAATTTAAGGCTGCTGGGACGCATGAAAGCCATAAATGATGAATAGAATACATCAAACCAATGGAACGAATGTCCAAGGAAGTTGCTTCTGAAGGCAGGCACATAGTTACAATTCGAAAGAACGGCCAAGCACGCCCTACTTCACTAGGCCTCACCATTTGATCATGCCTGTAACGACGTGTCTCGTTGAAACGAGTATATACCTATACATTCAGTTATTCATTTATTCATTTATTCATTTGTTTAGTTAAAAGTCCTGCACGTACCCACAGTAGTGGGAGCCGAGTTGGGGCAAGCCATTGACAAAAGCCAATGGAGAATCACTGCGAGGAAACTTCCTTGAATTTGGGGTGGTGTGTAGGCGAATGAATTATCATTAATACTGCAGTCTTTATATCCCGGTCATAGTCGGATAAGCGCACAAGCTGCGCAGTCTGCTGAGGTCCCGGATGGCCCAGTATTTGTATACCTCATGCGATTAAATATACAAAGCCCCATGTTTTCGTTGCAACCCACCATGGTACCGAGACTTGTTCACCATAACCTTATCTGACTCCTGCTCCAACGGGCTATTATGCTATTTATGGTATGCCTAGCCTGGTCTACGTGGCTTCATTTCAAACCCGCTGTTAGTTACGGTCGCGTGCATACCGTGTAACATGACCACGTGTCTAACCACGGCATCGATTTATTTCAAGCGAGACCCGCTGTGACGATCGTACACTCCTACCACGCGCTACTAACCTCAAGGGCACCCAGGCGCTTTTGGTTCTTCTATCCAATTTCCTCAAAGCGACGCATTAATTGCTTTCCATTCGAATGAAAAGACACCTTGGGTCTTCCCGTGCGCCGTACATCAAACTAAGGGGATAAGGTTTTGGTCACATCAAAAAGAGCCCTTGTATTTCCAGCTTGGAACCGGTGTTGCGTGGCCTTGCCGTAGGGCAGCAACGACTGTGACGCTATTTCATTGTGTAACCATACGAAGCCCCAGTCGTTCAGGACTGAAAATGCACTGCCGAAGATTGTAAACATCCTTTTGCGTTCCATTTGTTTAATAGTACTGTAGTTAACAACTCGGCTTCCTTTCTTGGTTGGACCTGGGAGATTTTACGAGGCACTCGAGCCCCAAGTGAAAATGTCGTTCACAGACATAGCGCGGCTCTTCCTTACTGAATACAGGTTATGAAGCTTCAGATAAATGGTCAGGTTATTCAGAGCAACCATTTTCTTTACAAGCCGCCACTTATCGAGGTGGCATCTAAACACCTAAGTCGGCTAACGTCTAGTTGTAAGTTTTGGGTAATTATGGAGTATATTGTATAGGTTCTTCGCGGTTAGGCACAGACGGACTGCCACTACGCATCCAGGTGTGCGCCAGACTGCCGTTTCGTTCTATTAGCTCAGCATTTGCGCGCTCCCGCCGAATCCACTCGGATTCGAAACCAAACTTTACTCTTTCAAGCCAGCAGCCTGCCATCGAGCCTAAAGCGACAGCATCAGACCTCTTGACTAATATCTTACAGCAATATATCGCGGCTCGTCCTTCACTGTCATGCATGCACGAAAGTGCGAATTAGATGGCCAACCCTAGAGCCCCGACTTCATGTGCAACCGTCACCAATCCAGCAGGCCTGCAGGCTGCGAATTCGAATATGTATTATTCGTACTTAGTGGGGGGTTTATCGGGTTTCGTACAGGTTCGTCGCAGTTAGACCCAGGCAGAATGCCACCGCACAACCAGAAAAGTGTTAACCGGCCGTTTAGTCCTCTTTGTACCCGTCAGTGGCGCACACTCGCTGAATCCTGCCGGATTAGAACCCAAGACCCTACTCTTGCTGGTCAACGGCATAAGCCACTGAGCCAAAGGTGACAGCAGCAGACCGCCCTACAACTTACAAATAATCAGTAATCACCTTAGCAGCTTACATGTCACCTCGATTCTTGACGGCTTGCAAAATACGGCGTTGCGCTGAGGGCCAGCCCTGTCCTCTGCACTTACATGAAAGCATCTACACAAAAATCTAAAAATATCCCCCTATTACTTAAAAATGACAGCTTTGCTGATTACTGAATATTTGTAAATTGAAGGTGAATCATTGGGTATTTTGTAGTGTTTCGTCGTATTTAGACCCAGACGGACAGCTTTCACACATCCAGGAATGCGCCAGCCAGACCTATCCTCTGAATGGGGCTGATCAGTTGCACGCACCTGACGGATCCTGCCAGAATGGAACCCAAAAACTTACTCTTGCGAGCCAGAGACTTACGCTACTGTGCCATGCGCGATGGCAGCCGACCGACATGGCTGCTATCTAAGTACGATATAGTGCGTCTCATCTATTATTGGCATGCATTTTATGCACCTGCAGAGTAACGGGCTGGCCAGCAGAGCCAAGAATTTCTTTGCAAGCCACCACCGACCTAGGTAGCAGATAACCTGCTAAGCCGGAGGCTGCGTATTTGTGAGTAGTAGAAGATTAATTTGGTAGTTCTTTTCACCATCTTCGCAGTTAGACCCAGTTGGACAGCTGCTACACATCCAGAACTGCGCTAGGTGGCCGTTTCCTCCTATGGGAGTTAATTATCTTCGCGAGTCTACCAATTCCCATCGTGTGCGAAACCACCAACCTTATATTATGAGCCAGCTGCAATGCCACTGTGCCCCGGCGACGGCAACGGATAGACATGACTGAAAGTTAACTGAAAGTGCGGATTATCCTTCACTGTCATGCATTCTGAGACAGTGTAAAAAGGCGGATGCGCCCAGGGCCAAGACTTCCTTCGCGAGACGCCACCAATCAAGATGACATGTATGCAGCTAAGGCGACGACTGGATATTTATTAGTATAAGGGCGTTTATTGTGTTTCTTTGAAGATGGATCGCAGTTCTAAATAATTAACCGAATAGTTGTATTTCTAGACTGGATAAATGCTGTGTCCCTAAGGAATCAGACCAATGTGTAAATTACTCATATGCTCTTGCACGGGACCGTGAAAAATGTGAATATATGTTCCTTGTCGGCAAGTAGGGCTGCATGGATTTGCTAGGTGTACAGCTGAGAGATAGTACACGCTCACCTTGCAATGCTACTGGCTCCTTCAGGCGATATTCAGCTCCTTGATTTGTATGTTGTAAAAGTTGCGTCAAAGCGTAGTCGTCAGGCTTTCTTTGGAAACAGGATCCAGTACACAACCACTTCATGATAATTTTTGGACTATTTTAGCCCACACAGTCGTCACGTTTATTGGAGCGCACATAGAAAGAAATAAGATGGTTTTGGGCGGAGCCTGGGATACTAGTCGGTAAGTAATAACACGTAAGACGTGTCAAATGCGACAGTATAGAAGTCGGAGGAGACTGAACCCAACATATATTGTACAGGCTACAAGAATGGGAAGCGAATCAGACAGAGCGAGAAACGTGCAGCGAGGTACTCACCAAAACGGTTTGTGACAACGGACGTGCAGTCAGTAAAGCAAATGGACTTTTTGAAGGTTTTAAACAACCACAAAATCCAATGTTACAAGATCCTGAAAGCGCATGTTTTCTGTTGCACTACAAGGGCCTCCCCCTAGAAGGCTGAAGGATGGAAACCTTCGATAGAGCCGTTAGTGGGGGGAAATGGAAGGTGAGGGGGAATGTGAATATTTGCAGAGGTTTGAGTAAGAGTTTCCAAAGTGGGTTGTGTAGCAGATTTCGCTGGGTCCAGACTTTTGTTAGTTTTATTTATGACGATCGTGTGGACCAGAGTGCATCATCGATGGGCCGTCGGGGCGGGCTGGTCGGACTGCAAAAAAACTTGCTAGTCCAGAAAAAAGGCCGACAGGACCTTCTCTTTACAGCAGACCCGACGGTGCGCATGGGAGGTGTCACTCCTTCCACCGCACTTTAGTCCACGGTCCTCGTCCACGAAGAAATGCGGGCATCCTCGTCCCTCGGAGAAATCCGGCCGTCCTCGTCCCACGAAGAAATGCAGGCGTCCTCGTCGACAATGCCTAGGCGGCGTTTAGGGACCAATCCGTTCGTGGGTGTCTGCGGTCTAGGGCGACTGTCTGTTCCTTTGGGTGAGGAAGGGGGCTGTGGGACTGCTGGCGAGTCACTCCAGGGTTGCGTTAAGCCGGTTGGCGAGTCACTCCAGGGTTGCCTGGGCAATTCCGGCGGTTGAGTTTCTGGCAAGTAAACCTCAGAGGGGGGTTGGCAAGGGTAGGGGAAGTGGCTTGGCGTCGGAGAGGGAACATGGCATGCATAATAAAAGCAAATACGCCTTTTAGGCTTCCAAAATGTTTTGGGTTTTTTGTCGATTTTGTAAAACGTTTGTGGATGAGACGCAGGATAACCACTAAACCCGAAAAAGACATGTTAATGGAAATAACAAACGCTTACAAAATCGGAAAACGGACCGGACGTTTGACCTATCTACCGCGTCGGTCGGTTGCCTGGAGTTGAGGCGCGATAGGTTGCGGGTCAAGGGGTACGGAGGGATCCGGGCTATCCAGTGCTCGAGAAGTCACCACAGGTGCGGGTGCTTGTGCGAGAGCATCAGGATGAGCTGCAAGTGGCTCGTCAAAGAAAGCCACTTTAAGGCGGTCAATGGACACCGTTGTTCGGTGACCATTCTGGTCTAAATTAAAATGTTTCGGAGTCCGTTGCAGAACTCTAAAAGGGCCAGTGTAGGGAGGCTGGAGAGGGCGCCGCACTACGTCGGTGCGGAGGAAGACGTGCGTGCAGGTAGAGAGTCCGGTGTGCATTTGCACATCTCTAGTCTGTTCACGGGGCGGGGTCGGGCGTAGTGAACGCATGCGTTGAGCCAGCGAGGACGCAAAGTTAGGCGGAGGCATACTCGACGATGCGGGAGGTGAAACGAATTCTCCTGGTAACTTTAGCGTCGTGCCGTAAACCAGCTCCGCTGGTGCACATTGCAAATCAGCTTTGATGCTGCTGCGAATGCTTAAGAGGACGAGCGAAATGTTTTCGCTCCAGCTAAGGACGGAGGAAGTGCAGAGCGAGGCTTTAAGCTGTCTATGAAAGCGTTCAACTAACCCGTTGGCTGCTGGGTGATAGGCTGTTGTATGAATGTGGCGGCAGCCTAAACGGTTGCAGAACGTATCGAATTGTGAAGCTGCGAAAGGCGTACCTCGGTCGGTTGTGATGGTGGATGGGCATCCGTAGTGCGAGACCCATCGATCCAAGAAGGCCCGGATAACAGTCTCAGCTGTGCCGTCTATTACCGGAATGGCTTCTGGCCATCTGGTGAAGCGGTCGACACATGTAAGAATGTATACAAATCCGTGTGACGGTGGCAATGGGACTACCACGTCTAAGTGTACATGCGAGAACCGAGTCTGCGGCAGGCACTGAACCAAGAGGGCTGCGGGTGTGACGATGTACTTTGGAGCACTGGCATTGAAGGCAGGCTCGAGCCCAGATACGAACATCTTTGTTTACGCGTGACCAAACAAAACGTTCTTTGACCAGTTTCAAAGATGCACGGATACCGGGATGTGGCAGTGAGTGCAGTGCGTCGAAGACTGTGCGTCTGAAAGAGACGGGCACGAGAGGTCTAGGACAACCTGTGGACGTGTCACAGAGGATGGTCCCTTCCGTGGTTTGGAGAGCAATAGGTTGCACATGCAGCGAAGTGGACTGCAGAGTGCGCTGTATATCTTCGTCTTGAACCTGAGCCGATGCCATGGCGGCAAGGTCGACGGTAAGCAAAGACTGGTGAGTGAGGTTGACGCGTGAGAGAGCGTCGGCGACGGGATTGTCGACACCTGAGACATGACCTATGTCAGCAGTGAACTGCGTGACAAAGTCTAGGTGTCTTGCTTCTCGTGGTGAGTATTTGTCGCTAGCAGAGTTGAAGGCAAATATAAGGGGTTTGTGGTCAGTTTAGACCGTGAAGGCGCGGCCTTCAAGTGTGTGCCGGAAGTGCCGTATCGCTAGGTAAATGGCCAGCAGTTCTCTGCCAAACGTGCTGTAGCGGGACTCCGCTGGCTGCAGGCGCTTGGAGAAGCACCTAAGGGATTGCCATTGCCCACCAACGTCTTGTTGGAGGAAGGCCCCTACTGCCAAGTCCGAGGCATCAGTCGTAGTAGAAAGAGGTGCAGTCGATTCGGAATGAGCGAGGAGGGCTATGTTGGAGATAGCATCCTTGAGCTCAGCGAAGGCTGCCTGTGCTGTGTCATGGAAAGCGAACTTACGTTCAGTTCCTCTGAGTAGGTCAGTCAGTGACTGCATGAGCTGAGCGCAGCGCGGAATGAAGCGTCGATAGTAGTTGACCAAACCACAAAATCGACGAGGTGCCTGAAGGAAGTCGGAGCTGGGAAGTCCTTGATTGCTTGGATATTATCCGGAAGGACTTCGATACCAGACGATGAAACAAGATGGCCTAGGAATTCTACCGTTGATTTACCGAGTTCGCACTTAGTCGGGTTGACTGTGACACCGTGTTGGGTCAAGAGCTGGAAGAGAGCTCGAAGATGCTCGAGGTGCTCTTGTTCCGATGAACTGGCCACTAAGATATCATCGAGGTAGGAATATGCGAAATCTAGTCCACGAGTGACATCGTGCATGAAGAGTTGGAAGGTTGGTGCGACGTTGCATAGTCCAAATGGCATTCTTAAAAATTCAAACAAACCGAAAGGAGTAATGACGGTTGTTTTAGGAATGTCATTGTCTTCCACAGGTATCTGGTAATAGGCGCGAACCAGATCGATCTTGCTGAAGATCGTCTTACCTGTGAGGCATGCGGTAAGGTCCTGCATGTGTGGGCTGGGATCCCTATCTGGGACGGTTAGGCGATTGAGTGCGCGGTAATCACTGCAAGGACGCCAGTCACCAGATTTCTTGGGGACCATCTGCAGGGGTGAGGACCAAGGGCTATCGGAAGGGCGTATTATTCCAAGTTCAAGCATGTGCTCAAGCTCCGCCCTAGCTACCTTTAGTTTCTCAGGCGATAATCGGCGTGGACGGCATGACACAGGTAAGCCATTCGTCCGTATGTGGTGCGTGACTTGAGCTGCCACGGGCAAACCTGCGTTCATTGGCTGAACGAGCTTGGGATACTAAGAAAGGCGATTAGCGTCGGCTGACAAGGTCTGGGGAAATGCATAGACCGGGGATATAGATGTCACATCGGCGGTGCTGCCACGTACGCTGAGTTTTGTTGCAGTGTCGACTATCATCTAGCGTTTCGCATCCACCAAGAGGTCGAAATGCCTGAGAAAGTCAATGCCGACGATGGCAAAGGGGACTGCAGCGACAGTGAATACCCAGCGGAACGTGCGCCATAGACCTAAGTCCAGGGTAAGCGACCTATGACCATAGGTGGCCATTGGCGTGCCATTGGCGGCACTGAGGCTTGTCGATAGGGAAGCGGTAGGCTCACCTGGCATAGGGGAATGACGCTGACTTCCGCCCCGGTATCAACTAAGAACTGGGTATCTGAGTCATAATCCCTAATGTAGATGAGACGACTTCGAGCTTTGCCGACACCGTTAGTCACCATTACGGGCCGGCCTGGAAGTGTTCCTGCTTGGCGGCGGAGAAACTGCATGGCTGCTGGCACTTGCGGGCTTTGTTACCGAAACGAGTGTGGTAAAAGCAAAAGCCTGAATTGTTAGGCTTCGTGCGGCGAGCTGATGAGTTGGAGCGGCTGCGCTGTTTACGATCTAGGGTGTGTTTCTCGACTTGGCGTTGTAATGACGTTATTTGCGTTGATAACGCGTCGATTGCCGACAGCTCACTAGTCGCGTATGTCGCCAGAGCTGCGACGGAGCAAAGTCGATAGAACGTCCTAGGTTCGTTCGCTGACTGATGTCGTTCGACGACACGGTCTGCCAGTTCTGCAACTGCTGTGAGAGGCAGGGCGCTTGCCACGGCAAGGATGGCTTGTGTGCTTTCTGGGAGACGTTGCATCCACATTTCGCGGAGAATGCCTTCATCCATGCTGGATGTGCCTAGGAGTTGTTTCATCTGTCGCAACAAGGCTGAAGGCATCCTGTCCCCTAGCTGCAGATCCCTACAGTTGCTGCAGTCTGACCTTGTCAGAGGGCGTGGTTCGCTGAATGATCGCCTGCTTTAAAGTGTCATATTTCGTATCGAGGAGCGGGCAAGCTATGACGTCCCTCACTTGGGAGGATACGCTTTGCGGAAGCCGGGACATAAGTTGATGATATTTAGAATTATCAGATGAAATTTTACAATCGTTAAAAAGTGGATTCTAAATGTGCAAACCATAACAACGGGTCATGCTCCCAACAAGGTGGGGAGGCTAGCTCTACGGCACTCACCACGTAGGTAGATGGTTTATCATCAGGATTATTCATCGTGAGAAATGAATAAGTATATGTGGCAAATGAGAAAACAAAACGATAGCGAGTAATGAATCACAAAATCACTGGAACGAGCACACCAGAATGAAAATGCAAAATGGCGGGCGGCGTGTTGCTGACAGGGGGTCACCAATTGTTGGGCGGAGCATGGGATACTAGTCGGTAAGCAATGACACGTAAGACGTGTCAAATGCGACAGTATAGAAGTCGGAGGAGACTGAACCCAACATATATTGTACAGGCTACAAGAATGGGAAGCGAATCAGACAGAGCGAGAAACGTGCAGCGTGGTACTCACCAAAACGGTTTGTGACAACGGACGTGCAGTCAGTAAAACAAATGGACGTTTCGAATGTTAAAACAACCATAAAATCCAATGTTACAAGACACTGAAAGCGCATGTTTTCTGTTGCACTACAAGGGACGGAGTTGGAAGGAACATAAAACGGTTAAAAATAATACTAGGATTGCAAATAAAAATGAAACGTCTTTGTTAAGCGACATACTAAGGCAGCTTACTTTACTAGAAATATACAAAATAACAAAAAATATAACCAAACTTCAATGCACTTAAGTTGATAACTGTCGCGAAATTTCAACCTCAGTGGCTTTCAGAACGAAGGTAAAACCATTGCTATGGATAAAACAGCGTAAGAATGTAGAACAAATATGAGCTGCGCTGAACAAGTTTTCACCGCTTGTTTCGCTGAATGTATAAGCAATGCAACGCGTGCAGCCCGTCACGAGATATTCGCAATTAATTTCCGGTTTACGAATAACGCCCTTAATATTTGCTAACATTGGCTTCCTGCTTGGCAAGCAGATATCAGAAAAATACAAAAAATGTAAAAAGTGGGGAAGCAGTATAAGTTCTAAATAGGCATGCAATTCTAGGAATGCTCAATTGAGCTCGTGCGACCCTGTAACCAGGAGATATGACGTAGTTGTCCGAAGAGCAAACTTTTAAGGCATAAGTAGCAAATTTAAGCAAATAAACGAGTGGCTTCTCGAAAACACTAGGAGCCCAGTACTGCGGCCATTTCTTCTTATTGGGACTCCCCATAGCACTCACCCGCCGAATACTTCCGAGTTTGATCCCACCACCTAACTCTTGAGGACCAGCGACGTATAACACTGGGCCATGGGCGACGGCAGCGCACTGCCATGACTGGTACCTAATTGTGTTATAGCGCGGACCACCCATTACTCTCATGATCGGGGTGGTCCGCAGCAGGCAGGGCTAACTCCCAAAACCACAACATCTTTTGCAAAGTCGTCACTAAACGGGCCGCGATAAACGCATCTAAGTTGCCCGCCGCTTATTTGTTACGCTGTAGAGGGATTTATTAGGTAATTTTAAGGAGCGCCTCAGACCGACAGCCATCACACACACAGGAATGCGCAAGACGGCCGCTTCGTCCTATTGGGACTCGTCAGAATCCCACACCCTCCGTATTCTCCTTGGGTTCCAACCCACGACCTAACTCTTGTGAGCCAGCTATTTATGCCACTGAGCTATGGTCGACGGCAGCGGACCGCTGGGGCTGACAGCTAACTGCGACAAAGCGTAGCTTATAATTCACTGTCATCATTTTATGAGCGTGCAGCGGACGTGGCTGCCCACAGAGCCACGACTTCCGTTGCAATCTGCCACCAATCAACGTGGCCTGTATGCAGCTAAGCCGAGTACTGATTGCTTGTAAAGGATAAATGGATTAATGAAGCATTTTTAACGCTTCGTCTCAGTTAGGTCCAGACAGACTGACACCAAAATCCAGGAACGCGCTAGAAGCCCGTTTCGTCCTTTTGGGACACCTTAGTTGCGCGCACGTGGGTTTGAGCTCCGCGGAATTGAACCTACAACCTTACGCTTACATTCAAGCGACATATGCCACCTGGTCTTGAGCCACGGCAACAGCCGACGTTACTAATCTCGAACTGAGAGGTTGCGCAGCTCATACTTCACTAGCATGAAGGTTGCCAAAGTGCAGCGGACAGGGCCGACACCTAGAGCCACTGATCATGCCTCCATGGGCGTGCCTCGCAAAGTCGAGAATAAAATATTTAATTGCTATGCAATTAAGGCCCTTCGTTTGAAGGGGGTCCGATACAAGTTGTACAACTTATCACTGGAGACCTAAACCGTCAGCAGGGTACGCTTTTAAAGGGATTCGCAAAAGAAATATTTGTGATGTTTCCAACAGTTGTAGCAGATCAAAACTGGGAGATTGGTGAAGTGAACTCAATTTTTATGGCCCTGTGAAATACTGTAGCTACACATAATATTTTCTCTAGGTAGGGAGAGAAAACTGTACGCAGTGTAGAAACGTTGACCGTCGTGGCAATAGTTTAGCTGCGTTTGGTAAGAGGCGAAGTTCAGTTCGGATGTGGTAAGCAGTCAGTGTGATCGTAAAGATGGATGAACCTCATACGTTTTCAGATAGGGCCGTCAGATGAATCCAGTCAACAGCAAAAATAATATCTACATTGTTTTCTCGCAGCAAGGAGAACCACAGAACGTGCGTAGGGGTGGGCTCCAGGAAAAGTGGGAAATGATTAGTAGTGCAAAACGAATGTATAGCCGTTTTCTAGAGAATAGCTCTAGAACATGTTTCCGTTTTGATAAGCGTAGATTTCATGGTAACCAGGATATGTTTCTCTTTTGAAAATAACTCCTTTCTGCTGAAAGACATGGGGTGGGTAGCAAGAACTGACAGCAACAGCCAGAAAAGTAACCAGGTGTCTATGCTATATCCAGCTTGAACCAATTTTTACAGGGATTCATTTGTCATGGTAGGTCGTAGTGAACCAACCGCTGTTGCTACGTTTAGGAACAAATGTATGGCGTGTCGCAACGTTAGTTCGCACTGGAATTTACCTAGTTCAGACGGGATTCTGTTCTCTAGTATGGGGTATAGGTTAAGGAAAAAGTTGTCGGACATTTTTGTTCGTGCTCGCTTCGCATTTACTTTGTTGTTGTTATTATTTTGTTTGCGATACATTGACCATTCCGCTCGTTGTACCGTCGGGTGTGAGCAGTGTATGGCTGCGCAAGTGTAATAAAGGAGATGGACACACTAATGTTCATTCTTCGCAGCCACAGTGGACCCCGTTTTAAGGCAATGCAACGATCCATCTAACAAAGGGTGTTCGAATGGCCTAGTAGACGCTTAGTAAATGATTGTTGTACACATTCCAAGGCCAGACGATCAACCTATAATTACAGTAGATGATAGAGCCATAATCAAGCAATGGACGGGTTGCTATTTTATGCATAGGGCTAATTGGCTCTTCAGGTGGAATCATTTGAACCTGCCCAATCCTCCGACGTGCCTCAGCTGCGGCATGTGGTGCGTGTCCGTCAAAGTCAAGGGGCTTAGAGTACTGGATCCTTAAGTCACCGATAGTGTGGCAGTAGGACATTGGTTTACCAGCAACAGTAAGCGAACCTGGTATGCTGTCACATCTGTAGGTTACCACGTGGCATTTCGCACCAGGGGGTGTCATCATACATTTAGAGCCCTTGAGTTGAGCGCCCATAAGCCAACCTGGATGTTGCTTAGCATAATACTGACCGAAGTTGGATTAAAAGTGTAAACAACTTTTATGTCACTAGCAACTAGAAAAGGTGTGCCGGAGGTAAAAATGTCAAAAATATCTTTTATATATAGTAGCAACAAAAGGGATCCCGGAACATTACCTTTTATCCCGCCACTGGTGACAGGCTTTGACGTGTCAGTTTCGTGTACAATCTAAGCAACCTGGGTTCTATTTGTGAGGTACGAAACAAACCATCTAAGCAGCGCGTTGCCTACGCTATGTACAGTTAGCTTGCATAAAAGGTAGTTATGCAAAACACGATCAAATGACTTGTGCATACCAAGGTAGATGACCATTGATGATAAACCGTTATCCAGCGGACTAGTTAGGTACTTGAGAAAATCGATCTGACATGTGATGCAGGATCGCTTACATAGGAAACCGTGTTGTGTGGTGTTAATAAGGTTGCGCGTCAGCATGAAGTCAACCGTTTAGAACTTTGTGAAACGCACTAGTATTTTAGAGAGTATAGAAGTATGGCTTATTGGCGGCAGTTGCTTATTTCATGCGCAGAGTCTGGCTTGTGGCGAGGAATGACTACAGCCTTCTTCCATTTTGAGGGAACAGTGCCGACTTCCTTAGATAGGGAAAGTAACTCAGTAGTAGTACGGGGATGTCGGAACCACCATTTTTTATCACTATTGGTTGCAAAGTATCAGACCGAGCATACCATGAAAATTTGGTAGAGGAAATAAGTCAATTTATCTCATAGGGTTCAAAGCCAACTGTGCAGTGTTGGTCATCCGTAGGCAGAGGGAGGATTTGCGAGGTAACCTCAGCGACAGCAGCGGACCGCCATGTCAAATATGTTACTGCGATATAGCGCGGCTTTTCCTCCACTCTCATGCAGGTTATAAATTTGGAGGGCACAGGTGGTGGCTACAGAGCCGGGACATCCTTTGCAATCTACCACCAATCGAAGTCGCGTATAAGCATCTATGGCGACGCTTTTGTTTATACGTCTTACTGTGGTTTATTGGTAATTTCTTGAGAAGAGTTTGTAGTTAACTTAAGACAAACAGCCACCACACATCCATGTAGTCGCTAAACGAGCTTTCCGTCCTATTTGGACTCGCTAGTCGTGCGCACCCGCCGAATTCTCTCGGATTCGAACCCATGACCTAACGCTTGAGTGGCAGCGATTTATGCCCTTGAGCCACGGGCGACAGCAGAGGACCGCCATGACTGATATGTGACAACTGACTGGCTAGCCGAACAACCTCCTCACACTGCCAGCTAGGTGCTTCGGGATTAACCCGTTCCAGCAAATAGTTCAACGGCAGTGTTCCAGGAAGTGGTGGGGTTTCGTCTGGCAAGCGTTCGCCCTATAAAGCCACCATTCTTTGCTTATCAACACTGCGACGTGGCTGTGGTTACACGCTACATACTGAATGCACTGCCTCGTGGGTGCCCGGAAAGGGCTATCCAACGTACGGATATCAGTTACCTAGCCTTAAAATTCTGACCATTACAAGCAGTCAAAAACGCTTCGGTACATTCATGTACAACGCTATACAGCTGCAGTCGTACACAATTACATACGCATATACACGGATATACACCTTTACTGTCATACAAAACATGCAGCTTTGTACATTTTTGAGTACACTATGTTAGGTTAACAAGCTCATGCCTGTAACGATGTGCCTCGTGTTATCCGGAAAGTTCAGTTCTTTATTTAGATGGCGCGGCTCATCTTTCGCTGCCGTGCATGTCACGAATATGCAGAGCAATTGACTGGCCCCAGAGCTATAATTTCCTTCGCAAGCCGCCAGCAATCGAGGACGCATATAGGAAGCTTAGACGAGTACTGATTAGTTGTAAGTACTCGGGAGCTTTATTATTTATTTTTGTGATGATGCCGCGCCGTTAGACACAACCGGACAGCCACCACAAACCTAGATATGAGCTATACGGTTGATTCCTTCTAGTGGTACTCGTCAGCAGCGCGCACCACCAACCCCTCCCGGAATGTTGTCCGTGGCCTCACTCTTGACAGCCGGCGACTTACCCCACTGAGCCATGGGCTTTGGCAGAGGACCGCCATGACGGATGTCTAACTGATATAGCGCGGCTCATCCTTCCCTGTCTTGCATGTAATGAATGTGCAGCGGGCCCGGCTGGCCCCCAGAACCACGATTTCCTTTGTACTCCGCGAACAACCGAGGTGGCATACATGCAGATCAGTAGCCCACCGACTGTTTGTAATTAATTAAGAGAGTTATTTGTAGGTTAAAGGTTCGTTGCCGTTAGAACCAGGCGGACAGTCACCTCGCTTCCAGGAAAGCGCTAGGGAGCCGTTTGGCATTTTCGACACACCAGTAGCTCGCACCCGCCGAATCATGTAGGATTTGAACACACGACCTTGCGCCTTCGAGCAAGCTTCGTATGCAGCTGGGCCATGGACGACAGCCGCGGACTGCCATGTCGCCGTTGGACACAGACGGACTACCACCACAGATACAGGAAAGCGCTAGGCGGCCGTTTCCTCCTATTGGGACTCGTCCGTTGCACGCAATTATCGAGTCCTGGCATATGCGTACCCTCGAACTTACACTTAAGAGCCGGCGACTCATGCCACTGTAACCAAAACGCCGGTAGCGAACCGCCACGGTTGAAAACAAACTGCCATATAGCGCTGCTCATCTTTCACGGTCATGCTTTTAAGCACTACAGATGAGAGGGCTGGCCACCAGATCCCCGATTTTGTTTACACAACGCCTTTAATTGAGTTGACATACAGGTGGCTAAGGCGACTACTGCGTGTTTATTAGTGGTAGGTAGACGTATAGTATATTTTGAAAAATACCGCTGTTAGATCCAGACCGAGGGTCACTACACACAGTAGTGCGCGAGACGGACGGTTAGCCATATTCTGACTGGTCAGTGGCGAGCAGGCCGTCCGAATCCTTACGGGTTCGTACCAACAGCCCTACAATTGCGAGGCATCGACGTATGCCAGTGAGCCAGAGCGGCGGCAGCCAACCGCCATGCCTGGTATCTAACTGCTGTATAGCGCGGCTCATCTTTCACTCTCACGCATTTTGTGTACGCGAAGCGTACAGGGCTGGTTCCCAAAGCCGCGTCTTTATGTGCAACGTGCCAATAAGCGAGGTGGCATATGAACACCTGAGGCGACCTCTTATTACTTTTTAATTAGTCGGGGTATTATTGGGTGTTCATGAGGAATCTTCACAGTCAGACCCAGGCGAACGGCCACCGCCTATGTGGGAATGCGCTAGCCTGCCGGTTCGTCCTACTGGGAATCGTCAGTAGAACTCACCAGCCGAATCCTCCTGTATTCCAGTCCGTGACCTTATACTCGCCAGCCAGCGACTCATGCCACTGATCTCTGGGAGACGACAGCGGACCGCCATTACTGATATCTAACTGCCATATAGCGCGGTTCATGCTTCACCCATGCCTTTTATGTACGCGAAGTGTACAAGGCTGGTCCTCAGCACCAGGACATACTTTGCAAACCGCCACCAAACAAAGTGGAACACACCCAGCTAAAGCGATTACTGCTTATTTGTAGGTCGTATTAGAGTTAGCGGGTATATTTTGAGGGTTTGCTGCAGTTACATTTTTACCGACAACCGGCCGGCGGATTCCTGAATGTCTGCTGCCTGTCGGTCTTTGTCTAACTGTGACGGTTGTTCCCAAAAGGGCGCAATACATCCAACTACTACATACAAAGAATCAGTAGTCGCCTTAGTTTCTTGCGGGCCACCTCGATTGGTGACTGCTTGCAAAGTAGTTCGTCGTTCTGGGGGCCAGCCTTGTCTTCCGTGCGTTCATAAGATGCATGATACTGAAGGATGAGCCGCTTTATATCGCTGTTAGATATCAGCCATGGTTGTCTGCTGCCGTCACCCATGGCTCAGCGGCATAAGTCACTGCCCCGCAAGCGTAAAGCCTTGGGTTCGAATCCGGAAGGATTCGGCAGGCGCGCGCCACTGGAGTGGTCTAACAAAACGAACCAGCCGTCTGGTACATTTCTATGTATGCCGTGGCTGTCCTTCCGCGTCTAACTAAGTATTAGTATTCCTTGCCCCATTAAGCATAGCTATCGTTGTATTGCTTGTATCTCTCCTATTTTTTCTGAAACGGTACCATCTTAAAGCTAAGCTGCATCCGTGCGTGATAGTGCAGAGTGTTCATCAGTGCACGGGATAATCTGTGAAGTTGGCATAAACGACGCACGCATAATGTGTTGCAACCATGGGGATAAGACGCGAAGTTGAAAGTAGAGAATCTGTCTATTTGTCCGAAATGGCGCGCATCGTCGCAAAGGTACTGGAGGCGATGCACTCTAAGTAGCAACTCTTTCTCACGGTGGATTGCCGCATAGTGCTGGCCAATTCTACACTGCATTGTCTACTAGCTTTAGGCATCGGGAGCCCCACCTTTGTTGCAAACGACATAAGCGGCAACAGACAGCATTATGAAGCTTTAGTAAATGTGTTTCGGGAGGATGCCTTGTAGCACTACCGGCCCAAGTTATAACAAGAACTGACGAACCCAGTGGTCTTGAATTTTTCAACCTCCTCGGCGGTGCGACCTTATCTAGAAAAATCCGTAGTCAACATCGCAGCGCACTATCTCAGTCGCGGACCATACTGATCGAGCTATTTAGCCGAAATATCGTGGAAAACAGTGTTTGAATATACTCTTGAGAATAAAGATGACTATTGTCAAATATCTTCTGACTCAAGGTATCTTGGATCGATTAACGTGATACTGTCTGTATCACCTTTGGCGCTTACTTATAATGTTTCCGGTTAATCCCAGTTTAAATCCTGTTTTGCACCATGTTTTGCTATTTTTCATTGTGGTCGTTTTACTATTGTATACGTATTATACTTCTACCCTATTGCAACATAAACATGGCTTTCTTACTAAACATTGAGGTGGATGTACCCCTGGAGTCTTTCTTTGATGAATCTAGTGCAGCTTGCGGACAGTCTAACTGTTCAGAGCCAGTAAGAGACTTATCTGGCGGTACGCGTGTGCCGTTTGCTGCCGCTGGTATCACAAATTTGTACCGGCCTACAAGCTGACTAGTACAAAATGCTATAATGTAGCACTCACTTTCCTTTCAGCTGTGCTGAACGCTGCACTGTGCGCTGTTTTCAGCGCCGGCCTCAAGGTTGGCGAGTGTTGTGAAGACGATAGCCGAGCTCGCCTCCATTGCTTCGCTGGATGCGAAAAGAGATTTGATTTTGCAATCCCTGAATATCGCGATTGAGAACACTGCAGTAGACCGTTACCTTGCCGACAATCCATTTGCTGGGGTCCACGACTCGAGCGAGAAGTCGCACATCCTGCCAGCCACTCCAGGTAGCATTGCTTCCTCTCCTCATGAGCCGGTCAGAGTGCAGGAAAGTAGGGCGCGGAACTACCAGAATCCCCTGCTAAACCCAGAGAACCAGTTGCAACGACATGGCAAAGGCTGCAGTCTTCGGCAGTCGCAAAACCAACTGACGGTTGCGTACAGGAGAACCTACCATAGATGCGCACCGTCTCTGCTACCAATGAACCGGCCTGTTCTGACAACGTGTTGGTAACTGCTGAATGCTACATGAGGCCAACCGACCCTGCTCCTGTGAGCAAAAAGAAACGGACTAGTTCTGCCCGTAAAACACCGAAAGGGCTTGAAGACCCGGGAACTGGAGAGATGCCGACAATGGAGGGGAAAACCTACGCTACCGTTGCTTCGACGTCTTTAGTGGAGACAGGGACAGTCCCACCGACAGTGGTGAAAACAGCTGGTGCAAGTATCGACTCCAAAGCGCGTTGGATAAACACTGCCCGTCGTGGCGACCCTTTCACAGATAGTAGCGTTATATCCCGTAACCTTACTGAATCTGCGGTTGATCGCCCAAGGGAACGCATTTTGGATGCCAGCAAGTGGCTCAACCTGTGCGTCACAAAACTGCTTCCACCTAGCTTCACTGGTGTCACTGTCAGAAACATGACCAGATTGGGGAGCGTCCCAGTAGGTACGGCAATGCCGTGACCCCGACTACGTCGCGTGGCCCTTTCTACCCCGGACGAATTCGAAGCATTAATGCGGTTTGCATTCCAACATAAGGGTAGTGATGTCAGCGTTCATCCAGACCTTCCACTGGCGGATGGATTGAAGTTGAAGCGTTATCAAAGCGCCCAAAACTAGATGGGCGGCTGGTGAGATACGCCTCCGTCTGGTAGGCTTTCAGGTGGTCAGCCGGTAGTTATTTTCCGCCCTATCAGAACCCAACCTGATGGCCCACGACCCAGGTATGATCGTGCTGTAGGGCTTTGCAAAATGCGTAGCCTAAAGAAAAAGGGGTACGACTTGCGCCTACTTGTAGACAAATCGCCTCCCGACATACCTGCTTCAAAGAAATGTGATTGTCTCCGGATATCACGGATGCTGAGGTATATTTACCTGGCTGCGTAGTGCTTAGGGCTGATCGCTGCTTTGGACGTCAAGGCGGAGGCTTTGTACAGTATGTGAGCTGTAACGTAAAGAGGTTGAGGACCTACACATTCCAGTCGTCGGATCAAACGGTTGAAACCCTATCGACTGTTTGGTCCATATTCTCTACCCAGTTCACAGTTGTAGGGCTACAAAGGAGTCCTCGAAGTTCTTCCAGGGGATAATTGACTTCACTAGCACTCAGTCCGTGTTTAGTTCTAGGGGATTTCAACCTCCCGGAAGTCTGTAGGGCCGATCTTTCTTGCAATTCGGCGTCAGGAACATTCGGTGCAGACTTTCTTAAGCTGACTCTCCAAGTGCATTTGCACCAGTTCGTGGACGTCCGCAATAGTTTTATGAACAACCAAATCCCATCAACTTTTGAGTTGTTTTCGTTAAGTTCATCGACTTTGTGACTGAGCTTCCTTACAGTGCAGCTCTAAGGTCCAGCGACTACAGGCGCACCTTCATTCGCTTTGCTCTTTCAAGGCACCAACAGACTACCGTTGAATTACTTTTAAATATTTAGCGGGCGGACTTTAGTGCAATGCGAGCTAAGGCTTCAGTTCTGAATTGGGAGATCTCGATGGTCGCCTCTGTCCCGTTAGCCTGGGATACATTTAAGGCATGCTTTTAGTTTTCCACTTTTTATGTGCCACTCATGAAGAAAAGCGGCTTACAGACATTTCCTCCATGGATAGATACCATTGGCAAGTACCTACTCAAGAAACAGGCTAGATGCTGTCGAACCTACCAAGCAACCAGTACCTATGATAGTTATCGAGAGAGTAGAAATAAATGTAATCGACATCTCAGGACTGTTTGTCTCCAGTACGAGTTTAGCAGACTCGGCCACAGTTGATTCCAAGAAGATTTGCTGACGTTAACAGACGCAGCGGGGCAACACTTGCTATATTGCGTTATTGCGAGTGGGCTGGACCCGTACGAAAACTGACTATGACAAGGCTTGGATACTTAGTGCTCAGTATAGTGTGGTCTTTGCTCGGGAGATCTCGTTACCACAGGTTGAACTGGTTTCAAGATTCCCAGAGGCTTCTTGCTTAGCTGAGTTCAACATACCCCAGGCTCAAGTCTCCGAGTTAACGCAAGGCATCACCACTCTAAAGCTTCCGGTCCTGATTCAATTCCTCCGAAGCTGCTGTATGCATTGGCCGCTGAGCGGATTGGTCCTATCACATACGTATTTTCAATACCGCGTGACAGCTGCGTCCTACCTTCGAAATGGAAGGAGGCACTTACCTGTCCGACATATAAGGGCGGTGACAGCGCTTTGCCTGCGAAATACCGACTAGTCTGTTTGACAGGGTAAGTAGTCGTTATTTGCAGAGCTTAGTAAGGGGACAATGGAGCACCACCTAAATAGATGTAACCTGCTCACTGCTGCGCAACATGGATTCCGCACGGGATTTTCGTGTCAGATTAATCTACTTGTAGTTCCTAGAAGCTTGGCCGAAGCGGTAGATAGTGGCCACGCTGTAGATGCGCTAATCGTGGACTTTTCGAAAGCCTTTGACATTGTTCCTCTTCTTGGCCTATCACTAAACCTGAGCTCTTACGGTATATCTGGTCACGTCCTTCAATGGGTGTCTACTTTCCTTGTGGGGCGGGAACAATGCGTACGGGTGGGTGTAGCCCTTCGCTCAGGTAAGCTGTCTTTAGTGGCGTCCCGCAGGGCTCGGTAGTTGGGATATTGTTGTTCGCGATCTACGTAAATTACTTGCCGGGAAGCTAGGAATGGCTTCACTAATCTTTGCTGACAACCCCAAGCTCTGGAATCTTGTAGATATCCCGGGAAGTTCTGAAGCATCTCAGGGTACATTGGATAGGCTCTGGAAATGGTCGAACTTATGGATGATGCCCATAAATTAGACCACGTGCCCTGTTCTTCGAACAATTGCTGCCAATCTACCCACTCGATAGGTTTTCGGCGGTGGTTAAACCATGCTGTCACCCAGCAGGTTGATTTAGCGGCCGTACGCTCATTAGCACTTCATTCTGGTTACCAGTAGAAGAAGGCTGCTTGTCGGGGGTTTCGTATGACTTGCTTTATCCGCTGCTCTTTTAGAATCCTAACAGACAATTTGTTTGTAGAGCTATTATTGGTATTCGTCCGACTCCATCTGAAATATTTTAGCCAGGCTAGTCCACCATGTCTTATCCGAGACAAAACGGACTTGGTGTGGGTGTTAAGGTTGGGCATTCGGTTAGTGCCGGGTCTACCGGAGCAGACGTTTGCCGAACGCTTGCTTAGATTGGGGGTGTATTCCATGCACTACCGAAGGATGAGAGGGTACCTGATTCTCACGTAGCGTATCTTGACGGGAAGATAGGCCGGGACTTGTTAGGGCGATTTAAGTAAATGGGTAAACATTTCATTCTCGACAAACCGAGGCACGCCTTTTTGGCATGATCAGCATATTGCATGCTTAGAAGGAACAAAAACGGGAGTAGTAAAGATGTAGTCAGTAGTGTGTGCCCACATGGCCCAAAGATTGTAGGAAGCCTATCTTCACAGAATGCGAGATGTAGAGATAAGGATTAGATCATTAATGCTGAGTATGTTAATGTGGAATTAGTTTGCTGAGCTTGTGTACATGGTGCGGGTCAGGTAAGTGAAGCTTGAGGAAAAACTACAAAAATATTTTAAGAATAGTGACGTGTCACCGATCAAAGCTGTAGGCGTAGTCGTACGAGAGCCGATGTACGCACAGAATTTGTGAAATGTAGTGTCGTTCCACTCGCAAATGCGTGGTTGGGGATGTGACTTTATTGAGTGGCGAGTCACATCCGCCCCTTGGCAGTGTTTTTAAACAGACATTTATGGCTTTCGTAGGGAAAACGCTTGCCATGTTACACAATATCCGCGGTCCCCAATTGAAACTGCATAAGCCACGGGTTGATAGGATTAGGACGGAAACTCGTCTGTCGCGCCGAGTTATAGAGCGTTCGAGTTCAGTTAACGAGCACGTGGCTAGGGAACATACGGTTAAGGGCCTTGCATGCCAGCTCAATGCTCTTGGGTGGCAACATCAAACCTTTCCTTTTTCCCAACTGACGTACCTTCAATTTTCCGTTCTTTTTTAATATGTAACTATCTTGGTATACCACTTGCTTAGCATGTTCCACTTTCTCTTCTTGCCTACTGAATTTACTTTTTTCTCTTCCTTAATTCACTTAACCTGTAATCGGTTGGACAGGGTGCAGAGCGCTCCTTGTTTTAGGTTCATCAATATTGCAAACTCTGCTTACTCATGGTTCAGCGACCCGCGGAAGAAGTAACGCACGGGATAAGCCTATCATTCCAGCCCCGCTTGAACTTGAACTCGACTCGACGGATGGCTTTGGATAGCAAACGAATTTTTCTTGTGATTGGTTCACAACGCCACAAATTGAAGGTCCGTTACATAACTTGCAGACACTGGCTGCGTATGCATTCGCTGGGGAAGCATGGTATCACACCCATAACGAGGGCTTCGAAAGGTAAACCCCCGCTATGATACTCACATTGGCGCTGGAACGAAACTTTTTATTTGTCCTCAGGATCCCCTCCGAATGCACCAGGTTAGTCATCCATCGATCTTGTTATAGTCCTACAACATAGGAATTCGAGACGAAGTGTCAACTTACTGGCGGCCATCCACCTTTCGCCTGAATATTATCCTGAAGATTGTGTAAGCAACATTGGATAAGCTGTTGCTAGCGCATAAGCGACGGCGCAGCTAAGGTCCCCTTGGACTTGTGGGCCGCCAGCATGAATGAACACCCCGTTCATAAAACACTGTATTGTCAGCTGCAGAAACTCATGCACGTCTACTCGTTTACTGTGGTCATTGTAAATGCCGATGACAAAGATGTCCGATAGCGGTTGTAGTACGGTACAAAGTATAGGCCATAAATGCTGTCCGGAACTGCGGAGAACAGACCTCAAATCGACATGCAGGTGCCGCCGTAGCTTTTGTGGTGGTAAAACGGTAGTTCGCAGGGAGCTGCGTCACAATCCTGCTTCAAGCCCAAGGTGCACGCAGCGTCCACCAAGGATGCAGTGTTCGTTGTAGTGACGAGGTGTGTGTATCAGTGTGCGGGAAGATGCAGGTAACTCGGAATGTAAATGCCAAAAATGGTGATGAAATAAGTTAAGCTGCGCAACTGAGAGGTTCCTATCCATGCATCCATCGCGGAGTCCTTTGAAAAGTACATCCTCCGATGGCCGTAAAAGGATGCCTACAAAAGTATAGGGTGACTTTGAGACGACAAGTATATTGGGTCCTCCTTAATTCACGGACCTCCATTCGGTACTCTGTGCTTACGGCAGAAGCAGTTGCGGTACGGCCGCAACAGGCAGTTCCGGCAAACCTTCCATTCAGGTTAACATCAACAGGTTTCTCACCACGTAATTGATCCTGCATGCGCATGCTGGACGGTAAAGCTTAAAGGCATCGCATATGACATAATCTATTGTAGGTAACCGGTGTTACCCGCAAGGACGAAAGTATGCTGAAAATCTGTCCACCACTATTGCGTACCTTGCGCTGGACATTGGATCTACTGCTACCGACAGGGCTTGAGCCGCTTGTCATCCATGGAAACGCTGTGGTAACACAGGGTGATCCATTGGCGAATCTACGGACTAAGGTCAGAACAGATAATGACGCATTCAAACAAAATCATGTGGCGTATAGTTGACAAATCAGGAAACATGACGCGTTAGGATCACAAATATATTTATATATATTACATAAGGTGTAAATGTATATTTCTCGAGCGTCCGAATTTAGTCCCAACTGGGGCGCAAGGGCCCCGGAAGATGTCGTCAGAGGAATGCAGACCATCCTTGCTCTACCAACTCGTGGCGTGAAGAACTGGAAGCGCTTGCCTTATCTCGTCGTTGATGCACAAATGGGCAACTGTTGTAAAACAATGTTGGATTCTTACGGAATATGTCAGGAACTTGCGGCTTCCATCGGGAATTTGACGCTTTATGCGGACCTCGGTCTCGTGATGACCAACTCAGCCCTGCTAGGAAGGGTAAGTGATGTAGCTGGCTAGGCATCTATTTTCTGTTCTCTGCCACCCAATGCTCCAATGATTCGATAATGATACGAAATATCATGACGCGGGGCTGAGTAAACAATCATTTTGTGCACAGTTATAGTGTAAATATATAGTAGGTTTTTTATTACCTTAGTTATATGTTGCATACAATGGTGCGCTTTTCTTTGCTTAGTATTTGTTTGAATCGACACGGTCCGTTCTCGCGCCAGGCCCTTGGATTTCACGATCGCGCTCTTGTCGTCATGTCTGGTCGAGGCAAAGCGCGCAAGCCTGCGGGGGGAAAGAAACATACGAAGTCTACTCGAGCGGGATTGGTTATGCCCGTTAGTCGTGTTCACAGGTACCTAAAGAAGGGAAGATATGCCAGACGCACTTCCATTGCTGCATCTGTGTACATGTCAGCGGTTATCGAGTACTTGGTTGCTGAAGTAAACGAGCTCTCCGGAAATGCGGCGAAGGCTAATAAAAGGTTAGTTGTCTACCATCTACAGCTAGGTGTAGGGTAATCGCAAGCCGTTTTATACTAATCCGTGCCCATTTTTAACTGCACTCGTTCTGCCTTAGGATATTGATTCAGCAGTGCGCAACTGTCCGTTATTCTACGTATTCTTCACAATGTCGCGTTACGCATAAAAAATCACAACCGAAGCCATTCAGCAGCCTGCTATTTTGTTGCATACCTGACGTCACGAGTTAAGAGGCGCGCGCGATGTCACCGAGCAACTAAGCAATATGACATGTCCGGTCCGCCTTGTTGATTCGTAGCTTTTAACAACCATCGTTCTTGAGCGATCACACTGCGTTACTTTCTCACTCGCTGCTCATCATTTTTTCAAGAGCCCATCGATAACCTTTTCAGCCGTCATCAGTATACTTGCCTCTAGTTTGCTTTGTTGCCTCGCACCTACGCAATCAGGACTGAAATGTGCTACGTCGGGTGCTTGAAGTAAGATAAACTGGGACCTAATGTAAGTTGCTTCAGCTGAAAAGTACCGTACTGTCACGAGGGTGTCGCTAACGTGAAAGCCAGAAGTTTTGATTATCTGGTATCAGCAGCTGGTGTTGCATCGCTGCTTTTTGCTAATTTTCGTTGCCGTGCTGATCCATTGATGGACACGCGTTGTTCGCACGTTTCAGTCTCACTGCTCGGTTAAGGGACAGCGATACACGCCGCGAAGCGTCTTGTCTTGAGCCAAACGCGGAGCGGATCCCGCGGGTTTCCGTCTGAACAATATGAATTAACATAACTCCGTCCAAAATCCCACCATGTTACCTCTATGCCCCCCTGACCCTAGCCCATTCAGCATTCGGTTAGCTTGCACTCGCGCCATCTTAACCAACTTGTTATCGAAACCTTGCAGGTTTTTCTTCTACCCAAACACTAGGCCGCATCCAAATCTGGTAGATTCTCAAATATCTTGACCGATTGGCGTTTTGCAAGTGTCGTCCTGTTAACGCATCCTTAATTTTGATCTATATCTCAACGTCCTCGTAATGCTAATATTTCCGTTTGCCGGTTTCACAAGCAATTTCGACTGATTCGCTTTAGCTCGTTCACGTATCACAGCTCTCTGCCCATTGCTAGCTGTGTTGAGAGGCAATCATCGAAATTGCCGATTGCTAGCTTAAGCACTTTGGGAGGGATTCGATATGAGCTCAAGTGTTGTAAAGAAACCAAGATCCTGAACGCGATGACTTTCCTTCATTTTCGCTGAAAGGTGACTTAACTGGATTTGCTGCACTATTTAACATGATTTGGGTGACTGATAGGTGACTTCAGACTAATGATTTTCAACTGTCGTATTCATCGAAATTCAGTGTACCTTGTGCCAAAACCACTGAAACATTAGCCTTTTTCCCATAACCAAGCTTCTCACAGATATCATTCTTCTACTTGTCCTTGGAGTTGTATCGACCACAGCTTTACTCTTCGTCAAATATTAGAGCGGAGGTAGCCTTACGGACGAACAACTGGCGTTTTTTTTCCTTAACTTGAAAGCCGCCTTCGACTAGGTTGTTCGCGCCATCCTATGGTACTGCCTATGCGTGAAGGGCGTGCCTGGAAAACTCCATCATGTAGCCTATCGCGGATCCCGAAGCCTAGTAAAGGTTTGTGTGAATCTGTCTACTGAGTTCACACCAAATAGGTTTCTCAAGACTCGTATGATCATGAGTAACTGCGTTCTTTCAGACTTCCGAAATGAAATTTCTGCCAAGTGACCCAATGGCGAACCTTGAGTATGCGAACGGCATTGCTCACCTTGAGTCAAACAACTTGGCTATGCAAGCACTACTGAACAAACTGACTCGTAGCGCTGAACACTTCGGTGTGCTTTGCACCTTCAAAGTTCCGGGTACTGTTGCATGACTGGGCTGATACACCACCGCTTTTATCTATCCCCGGACAATCACTGGAACTGGTGGATCAGTTCATTTGCTTTGGTAATGTAGTAATAATAATGTCAGCTGTACACCGTAACGGCGCTTCGCTGCCGCGTGACCACCACCAGTCGCACGTGGGCTGAGTATACCGCGAGGACGCCCACCCCTAAGCGGATTCGAACTGACGACCTTATGGTTGCCAACCAAACGCACAGATCACTCGGCCACCGGCCTTGGTAACTGTCACCTCTGGCAGTCAGATCACTGAAGAGACTACTTTGCGTGTCAGTGACGCCCGTGTTGCTTTCTAGGAGCTCAACCATCTGTGGAGACGGCGAGTTATCAGCCTGTCAATAAAAGTCAGAGTGTATAGCGCTGCATTAAGGCCATTGTTACTGTATGTATCAGAGACCTAACCAGGTCGCATTGAATAGATTAGACGACTGATCGTGTTTGATCTCCGGTGCTTGTGGATTATTGTTCATATTTGTTGGGAACACCGGGTGAACAATTCTGAGATCAGCTAGTTAGGTTTTTCGCCCGTGGCCTTCCGGTGCCTCGAGTGTTTGCCTATGCCTAATGCCCATCATCATCAACGACAGCAGTACAACAGCCATTTGGACTGGTGCTTTGCTGCCATACACTCAGAATGACCTACGGAACGAAGAATGATGGGAGTGAAGGGAGACTTACCGGAAAACCTTGTTGACCGAAGCAAACATTCAGGATAAAGTCGCTTACCCTTCGTTTTAACAGCATACCGTCAGACAGCTGACTATCGTGCAGAGAATAAGCTGAATCGGCGAGACAACTTCCTTGCGGCTTTCACTGTCACGCGTCATAATTAGCCATTACTCCGCAGATAACTGCACCAAATACGCGTTAGACAGTCCGAGTAGGACGGCAGCAGACGCGCCACTGGTGTCGATTTCGAGCCAAGCACAAGGCGAGTCATGTAAACACCGGCCCGGAAGACGAGATGGCACCAAGTTTGGTTGTCAGTGACTTCATTTTCCGCTGCCAAGTCAAACTTTGTCCAACTCGAGCCTTGCATCACTCTGCATCTGGCAGATAAAACAAGGCCTTTCTCAGTAAGCGGTGGCCGCGCATACGTAGTATGTATCCAAGCCAACACAACTTATTTAGTGCTATCTGTTGTTCTAAGGAACTACCTTGACTAGCACTCGCTTACGCACATCATCGTTGCTGACGCGTTGGTCCCCCTCGATATCAGCAGTGCTCCAGAGACAGCGATGATCTAAAACTTGAAGGCGCATCAAATCTTCAGACCGAAGGTGCCAAGTCTCACTCCTATAGAGCAGGAAAGCCCTCACTCTGGCCTTGTAAACGCAGCTTTTTAGACAGAGGAAAACTTGTTGTCGGCCAATATGTCGCAGATGCAAAAAGACAGTTCTTACTTTTGCAATGCGTGAACTGATTTCAGTTTCTATGCGCCCATCGTTGCTGATACGGCTGCTAAGATAAATGAATTGATCAACTACCTCGATTTCTTGGCTATCTAGGGTCAAAGGAACATCAGTTGGCTGGTAGTCCTGCAGCAACTCTGCATTTTAAAGATGCGAAGCGCATATCAAATAATAGAATCACGGTTGGTTGCGCCGCCCCAGCATCGTTAAAAAGCAAGACAGTCTCGTCCGCATAATCAAGATCAACTAGCCTATCACCAGACAACACCTCAATGTCCGCATCGTGGGAATCCACAGGGGAGCACTCCATGATGCAATCCACGACGAAACTCAACAAAATGGGGAAATTGGACAACCCTGACGAACGTCACTTGTTTTTGGAAAGCTATCCGACGTCATAGTAGACTGACGCGGCTTATGGTGCTCAACTACAGAGCAAGTAATATGTTCACATATTTCATGGGAACACTTCCCAACAAGTATTCCGAACAGAATGCATCGATGGACTGAAACGAACGCACTCTTGAAATCGAGAAACGCAGCTATTGTCGACCTGCAGTAGACGTGGCGCTGCTCTAGCATCATCATCAACAGCAGTACATCAGCCATTTGAACTGATGCTTCGCTGCCATACAACCATGAGGGCCTATGAAATAAAGAATAAGAAGAGGGAGAGAAGGGGGACTTAGCTGAAAACCTTAATGCCCTAAGCAAACATTCAGGGTCAAGCCACCTACACCTTGTGTAGACAACATACCGTCACAAACAACTGGCCATCGTGGAAAGATAAGGCGGCATCGGCGAGACAGCTTCCTTGCGACTTTCACTACCACGCGTCATAATCAACCATTACCCCGCAGATAACTCAGCACTAAACACACTTTACACAGGCAATCCGATTAGGAGACGGCTACAGATGTGCCACTGGTGTCCGTTCCGAGCCATGTCCTTTAAAGTCTCGAGCGACGCACAAGGCGAGTCACTTGGACTCCAGCCCGGAAGACGAGATGGACGAACGGCACCCAGTTTGGTCGTCAGTAATTTCATTTCCCGCTGTCAAGCCAACTTCTGTCCACCTCGAGCTTTGCGCTACCCTGCACCTGGCAGACTAAACAAGGCCATCCTAGGTAAGCGGTGACCAGATATACGTAGCACGTGCCCGAGCCAACGCAACTTATTCAGTGCTATCTGTTGTTCTAGGGAGCTAGCATGTTTATCACTACCTAGTACTCGCCTACGCACATCATCGTTGCGGACACGCTGGTGCTATCCGACTCCAGCAATGCTTCGCAGACAACGATGATCAAAAACTTGAAGGCTCTTCAGACCGAAGTGGCCAAGTCTCACTACCATACAGCAGAACGGCCCTCACTGTGTCCTTGTATACACAGCCTTTCAGACAGAGCGAAACTCCCTTCTCTCGGAAAAGATGCCGCAAGTTCAAGAAGGTAGCTCTGGTTTTTACAATGCGTGAACTGACATCGGTTTCTATGCGCCCATCATTGCTGATGCAGCTGCCAAGATAAGTGAACTGATCAACCCCCTCGAGTTTCTCGTTAGCAAGCGTCAAGGGGTTATCAAGTGGCTGGTGGTCCTGCTGCAATACTTTGAAGGTGCGAAGTACGTACCAAAAAATGGGATCACTCTGGATAGGCTATCCAGGGTTGATTGTGCCGCCGCAACATCGTCGAAAAGCAAGACGATATCGTCCGCATAATCAAGGTCAACTAACCTTTCACCAGGCAGCACTTCAACGCCTGCATCTTGAGATTCCGCAAGAGAACACTCCATGATAGAATCCACGACGAAATTGAACAACAACGGGGAAATCGCACAACCATGACGAGCGCCACTTGTGGTCAGAACGCTATCCGATAGGACACCATAGACCCTGACGCGGCCTGTAATATTCGAGTATAGAGCACGAAGGATGTTTACATATTTCGTGGGAACACCTTTCCGCGCAAGTATTTGGGACAGAATGCATCGATCGACTGAATCGAACGCATTCTTGAAATCAAGGAATACAACTATTGTCAGTCTGCGGTACGCGTGGCGCTGCTCTAGCAGCTGTCGCAAAGTGAATATATGGTCTATACAGTCACGTCCTGGGCGGAAACCGGTCTGCTCTTCCCTAACCGGAGATTCCCGTTCCGCAGTGAGGCGACGAACAATAACCGAGATCCATAATTTTGTCACAATTGGCGTTAGGCTAATACCCCTGTGGTTAGAACAGTCTGCGACTGCCCTTGTTGTATATTGCCACTATAATCGATTCGCTCCAATTAGCCGGGACGCTTTCTTCTTTCCAGATGCATTCGAATGAGGTCAGTGCTTTGCAGAAGACCTCACCTCCATCCCTAAATAGTGCAGGTAAGAGGGAATCCGGGCCAGTGCACGAAAACGATGGAGGGCTGTAATCGCGTTTCATACCTCGGCCTCCGACGGAGGCTCTAAACTAACCGTCCATGGCTCGTCCTGCATCATCTGAGTAGGAAGAGGTTCGGGAACAGGGGGCCAGCTGAACTGATCTTCAAAGTGTTCAGCCCAACGAGCCATACGGCGCTCCTTATTGTGTATCAGCGCACCTGCGCTGTCTCTGATTGTCTCACTGACGCCTGGTTTTCTGGGGCCAGTGGTGCGGATAAGCTGGAAGAGATTGCGGTAATTGCCTGCTGCTCCTGCCTCCTGCATTTCTTGAGCCCTACTGGTCCACCAGGCTTCCTTGTCAGCACGCAGACTCTGCTTTAGTTCACGCCTAATAGCCCGTCTGGTCACATTGTGTTCAGAGCCAGCCGGGAGGTGTCTTCTGGATTCCAACAGGTTCACCGACCTCTCGGATATCCAGTGCCTGATGCGGTGACGATTGATAGTGCCACAAGCAGATGCTCCTGCTTCGCGCATGGCGGCCGAGATCCTATTCCACTGAAGCTCAACGTCATTAGGACAAGATTGCGGAAGTTCGGTATGCAGTGCGTCTTGATTGGCTTGCCTGACCGAGGACTGAGACAATTTCTCCGTTGCCAATCGTAGGGGACGCTTGGTGCGCCTCCCGGTAAAGTTACTGGAGAAATGACAACGTACCAAGGCATGATCAGAGTCGACACAGGTACTCCAGTACGAGCGGCAATCCAGGATGGAACCATGCCATCTGTAATTAATGGCAATGTGATCAATTTGCGTCCATTGCTGGTCAGCTACAGGAGGACGCCAAGTGGCACTTCGGCGCCCACTGTGTCTAAAAGCAGTGCTACTAAGAAACAACCGGTGCTCCGCATACAGTTGCAGCAGACGCTCACCATTGTCAGTCCGTTCGGAGTTAAGCCCACGTTTACCACCTAGCTGAGCTTCGGAAGAGCTCAGACGCCCTACTTGTGCGTTCATATCCCCTGAAAGTACTATAATATCTGAACTAGTAGCACTGCTTAATAGCGCGTTCAGTTCGTCATAGAATGTGTCCTTGACAGCGTTTGAACTGCAGTCGGTGGGAGCATAAGCGAAAATCACAAACAGCGTTTTGTACTAGTTCGTGAATCAACCTTAGCTGATGTCGTCAAACGGGCTGCACGTAAACGGCTGTTCACCGGAATCCAATCAAACAGCGATGGCTCAGTCTTGGAGCTTAGAATGATACCTACACCAGCTTGACCCGTGAGTGCTGCATCGGCGTCTCCGGATGCGTGCAACCAATAACGAGAGGATCAGCCGGATGCAGTTCATTCAATAACCCCATTAGGATCATTGATCCTAGTTTCGGACACGTAACACACATCAATACCCAGTGTGTCCAAGGTGCGTGCGAGTGCATCCTGTTGACTTGTTTGTCTTAGAGTGCGAACGTTGCATGTCGCCATGGAAACGGGATAGTGTGACCTTATAAGGAACTTTTGACGATAGGCGTCCGATAGGTGTGGTGGGATGGTGACTGCAGATGCTTCAACTCCAGTGGCACTTCGGTTGTTGTCAATTAAGCAGGGAATTATAGGAAGGTTAGTAATGGGCGTCGGGATGGGAATAAGAGGAAAAGATGGAAAAGAAAGGAGGCGCCAGCAGTAGCATGTTTTCGCTTATCCGCCCTGCTGTATGCAGCAGATAAGGCGACCTTTGATAATCTGCGCGACGGCCGATGCAGGATGAAGTTTGTGTTTGAAGAGAATGTCATGGTTGTATGTGGACTGAGATACTGCCAGGGCGCCCACACTTAGACAGGAGGACGATTAGGGTCCTCATCTAAAGCCTTTGGCTCAAAAGCCCGTCTGCAATTCAGCGGGGAGGTGGCAATGATTTAGTTTTACAGAAATGGACGCCATCCAATTTCAAACCCCCAACCTGGAGGACCAGGAGACTGAGTTTGTCTGACCTCTCACCATTGACCAACCTGGTAGGAATAGCTCTCAAGGTGCTCGGAGGCGTCACCCAGTATAGCTCAATGGGTCAATGAGGTACGCAAACCGTCGCATCATCATCATCAACAGCAGTACATCAGCCATTTGAACTGATGCTTCGCTGCCATCCAACCATGAGGACCTATGAAATAAAGAATAAGAAGAGGGAGAGAAGGGGGACTTAGCTGAAAACCTTAATGCCCTAAGCAAACATTCAGGGTCAAGCGCCTACACCTTGTGTAGACAACATACCGTCACAAACAGCTGGCTATCGTGCAAACCGTCGCACCACGTTAAGGTCCAGTCTCGTTGCGACGGCTGATCTAGCACCTGCCGCAAAGTGAATATGTAGTCTATACAGCCCCATCCTGGGCGGAAACCTGCCTGCTCTTCCTCGATCCGTGATTCTCACTCTGCAGTGAGGCGACGAAAGAAAACTGAAGCCAAGAATTTTGTCACTGCGGGCGTTAGGCCAATACTCTTGTGGTTAGTTCAGTCGGTGCGACTGCCCTTCTATGTTGTCACTATGATCGTTTCGCTCCAGTTAGCCGGGATGGTTTTCTCCTTCTATTCATGTTCGAACTGTGATGTCAGTGCTTTGCAGATGACCTCAGCTCCATCCTTAACTAGTGCAGGTGGCAAGGAATCCGAGCCAGCGACACGAAAACGATTGAGGGCTGTGATCACGTTTCGGACCTCATCCTTCGATAGAGCCTCTAAACTAACGGGCCATGGTTCCTCATGCATCCCCTGAGTAGGAAGAGATACAAGAGCATGAAGTCAACTGAACTGATCCTGAAAGTGTTCCGCCCAACCAGCCATAGTGCGCTCCTTATTGTGCACGAGAGTACCCGCGCTGCCCACTTGCCTACGTTGCCTAGGTCATGTTCTCCGTGTGCCCTTTGATCGGCTTTCTCGGCGTGCATTATAAGCCGCCGGGGCACATAGTTGGACCAAACCGTTGGCATCAAAGAGAGCTGATTGAGAGACCTAGTCGGGCTGGTACATACCGTTTTCGTGGATTAGGGCGCGAGATGATCTACACCAGTGATTGGAGATCCTATGGGGTATGGCGCAGTTAGCGGTGTTCCCGCATTCAGTTTCTTGCACCTAGTTAATTATCATTCCATCCTGACTGGTTCAACGTGCCTCTTTGCTTTTATTATCCTACGTTCCATTTGCATTCAACCTCTTTTACGATTATTTGTTATTATGGCGACGTTAGTCTTGGCAACTGGATACACCGCGTTTCTGTTCCCGAACCGTAGTTTTCAACTGAACTGAACCGATCTCTCACTTTTCTTACCTGGATCCACGCTAACCAATTGGTTCATGGTCACACCTTGTTGGACAGCTCGTACCAGTCACTAGAGGCATGTTCGGTATGTTAACTGAACAGTGAGATTAAGGCATAGATAGAGATCAATCATCTATCTGGTTAAATTGTTAACACTAGACGCTGAAATCAGTAAGAAGACAGTATCGATACTCACACACACAGCCATCTATCTGTGCCCGCACGATGTCAAGGTGTTAGTGTTCTCATACGGAAGCTTAGCCTGATGCTGCACTTCAATGTGATGCGATAGCTTGTCTCCATCAACGCTGCTTAGACCCTTGCTCGCTGTTGCTTTTTGCATTTCCGAATCCTCTCGTACCAGATTAGTCGGTAGTTAGAAGTTAACATCGTCGCCCTTCCTAGAGGTAATGAAAACAGCAGTTTTGAAGTGGATCTAAGTCAGGCAAACACGGTCTCCTAGTCCTCAAGATTGGGTGTAGGAATGAGGTTCGCTAATGTAGCCTAATGTAGCCTACTGGCAAACTCTGGTAGCTTTGTGGTCAGGACTGAAACAAAAGCATTGGTCGCGAACCTTAATACTTATCTTCCCTATACCTGGGTAACCCGACAGTATGCTGCTCATGTAGTAACCAAATCATAGTGGTTTAAATAAACTGAACAGTGCTATGAATTTTTGATGTTCTGGTCCTCGCAGAGGGTAATCATAGACGCCATAGCTGCCCCATCGGGACGCATGAATATGTGTGAGGATGCTACTTCCTAAGCTTCCACGGTCTCTCACGCATTCTGTTCTTATCTATTTACAACTTTACTTTTATTCCCCCTTTTCAAACCCCCCAGCGTCTACACTACCTCCTCTTGCTTCGATAAGCGCTTGCCTTCTAGTCTCGACTCACATGTAGTCGCAGAAGCTTGCTAAGGCGCTATCGATAAGTCCATGTTTAGACAAAATGAAAGCCACTTCATCCGAGTATATCAAAGATTTTCGATTACCACTAAGACTGGCATGTCTCAATGTACGCACTTCGTTACAAATCGGCCAAGACGCAGCATTTACCCAAACAATAAAGAACCTCTATATCGACATCTGCTGTTTATCGGAAACCCGCCAACAAACCTCCAGCTTTGTGCTCACTAACATCCTCTTCACGTGCCACTTGCGATACTTTCTCATTGCTCTTATCCAGATATAGTGCAGCTTTATATTCCTGTCAGGCTGGTGTTGACATTGCTCTGGGCCCTTAGATGAAGATGCTCTACTCGATTGTTCCAATCAGTAGTCGAATATGTGCAGTCAAATTGGCTGGCTCGTAGAAAGCTTCGATATCATGCAGCGACAATGCGTGCTTGTTTGCCGTTACTGTCTACGCACCCGCAAAATGTAGCGATTACACCGGGAAAGATAACATCATCATCAATACACGTTAGTTGAGGTTGAGAAACGTCTCCGTTAGTGTGCCGCAATATAAAACGATAATATACTAAAAATTACGGACAGAAGAAGTTCAAAAACATATTCATATAATCTTAAATCTTATATTATGCATTGGGTGTGAGATTGTAATTGGGAGCGGGAATCGAAAGGGGATGGACATAGAAACTCAACACAGACGCCATTGATGTCGGTTCTGCACTGTCTCAGCAAGTGTACCCAACCAAGCGTGTTCGTCGTCCTTGAGACCCCAGCCCGGCAGTCGGGATGCACCAACCGACGCCAACTTCGAAGTGAGGGTTTTCATTCCCCTCGGTTGTCTTCGCTAGGCCTCCCCTCCTCTTCCATCTAGGCCCCGGGCGGGCAAACGGCGCGACGCGGGCGTCGGTGTGTTGACATGCACAACACCTGACCCAGCCATCGGAGCGTGGTGCGTAATATAGTGCTGTTAAACGGTTCACTCGTTCTTTCTGCACCAAATACACGCCGCCGAACGTATTCATTGCTCACGTGATGCTCCCACCAGACATGAGCTAAGTTACGAAAGCAGCGATGATCGAACGTAGCTAGCATGTTTATGTCTGTCGATCTGATGGACCAGGTTTCACAACCGTATAGGAGGGTTTACTAGACGACTGCATTGTAAACTCTACCCTTCAGAGCGATAGTGATGTCGAGTCAGCGCCACAGGTGGGAGAGATTGGCAAAAGCGTCTAGTGCTTTTTCTATACGGTTCATGACCTCATATTCGGTCCCACGGGCGTTACTATAAGCTGTCTAGGTAAATGTATTCCTGAACGACTTCTAGCTTATCCCCATCAAGGGTCGGAGTAGGGTGGAGTCCCTGACAATCTTGGAGGACTGCATTTCACTGGAGTAAAGCCATGCCCAAAACGATTGACAGCCAGTGCCAATATGTCCGGTGCTGTTCGGTACGTTTGGGGACTGTCACAAGTTAGGGCAATGTCGTCAGCATACTCCAAGTCTAGAAGTTGCTCACCAGGTTGTAACTCCACACCTTGTAACTCGTGTCCAGCCAATGTTGCCTCCATGACGTCGTCAGTCAGAGGTGACACCATCATTATCATCAACATCACAATACATTAGCCATTTGAACTGATGCTTCGCTTCCATACAACCACGATGGCCTATGAAATAAAGAATAATAAGGGAGAGAAAGGGAACTTACCCGCAAGCCGGGTCGGACAAGAGGTTGCATCTTCACTTTGCGTCAGTTACTAGAGCACCACCAGTCATAGTGACGGCCCACCGTAGTCGTGTTCTTCGACATCATGAGTGCCCTCGATTCGGTGGATCGATGTGCCCTTTGGGACTGTTTGCTCAGGGAAGGTGTGTTCTATATAACAGCAACAACAGCAGTACATCAGCCGTTTGAACTGATGCTTCGCTGCCATACAACCACGATGACCTATGAAATAAAGAATAATAAGCGGACTTACCTGGAAACCTTAATGTCCTAAGCAAACATTCAGGGCCAAGGCGCCTACACCTTGTGTAGAGAACATACCGTCACACACAGCTGGCTATTGTGCAAAGATAAGGCGGCATCGGCGAGACAGCTTCCTTGCGGCTTTCACTACCCCGCGTCATAATCAGCCATTACTCCGCAAATAACTCAGTACCAAACACTGTGAACAAGCAATCCGATTAGGAGACGGCAGCAGACGCGCCACTGGTGTCGGTTCAGAGCCATGTCCTTTAAAGTCTCGAGCGACGCACAAGGCGAGTCACTTGGACTCCAGCCCGGAAGACGAGATGGACGAACGGCACCCAGTTTGGTCGTCAGTAATTTCATTTCCCGCTGTCAAGTCAACTTCTGTCCACCTCGAGCTTTGTGCTACCCTGCACCTGGCAGACTAAACAAGGCCATCCTAGGTAAGCGGTGACCAGATATACGTAGCACGTGCCCGAGCCAACGCAACTTATTCAGTGCTATCTGTTGTTCTAGGGAGCTAGCATGTTTATCACTACCTAGTACTCGCCTACGCACATCATCGTTGCGGACACGCTGATGCCATCCGACTCCAGCAATGCTTCGCAGACAACGATGATCAAAGACTTGAAGGCGCTTCCGATCTTCAGACCGAAGTGGCCAAGTCTCACTACCATACAGCAGAACGGCCCTCACTGTGTCCTTGTATACACAGCCTTTCAGACAGAGCGAAACTCCCTTCTCTCGGAAAAGATGCTGCAGGTTCAAGAAGGCAAATCTGGCCTTTGCAACGCTTGAGCTGACGTCAGTTTCTATGCGCCCATCATTGCTGATGCAGCTGCCAAGATAAGTGAATTGATCAACCCCCTCGAGTTTCTCGTTAGCAAGCGTCAAGGGGTTATCAAGTGGCTGGTGATCCTGCTGCAATACTTTGAAGGTGCGAAGTACGTACCAAAAAATGGGATCACTCTGGATAGGCTATCCAGGGTTGATTGTGCCGCCGCAACATCGTCGAAAAGCAAGACGATATCGTCCGCATAATCAAGGTCAACTAACCTTTCACCAGGCAGCACTTCAACGCCTGCATCTTGAGATTCCGCAAGAGAACACTCCATGATAGAATCCACGACGAAATCGAACAACAACGGGGAAATCGCACAACCATGACGAGCGCCACTTGTGGTCAGAACGCTATCCGATAGGACACCATAGACCCTGACGCGGCCTGTAATGTTCGAGTATAGAGCACGAAGGATGTTTACATATTTCGTGGGAACACCTTTCCGCGCAAGTATTTGGGACAGAATGCATCGATCGACTGAATCGAACGCATTCTTGAAATCAAGGAATACAACTATTGTCAGTCTGCGGTACGCGTGGCGCTGCTCTAGCAGCTGTCGCAAAGGGAATATATGGTCTGTACAGCCACGTCCGAGATTCTTGTTCCACAGTGAGTCGACGAACGAGAATCGACGCCAATAGTTTTTTTCACAACTTTCGTTAGTCTTATACCCCTGTGGTTAGAACAGTCAGTGCGACTGCCGTTTTTGTATATTGCCACTATAATCGGTTCGTTCCAATCAGCCGGGACACCGTTTTCCTCCCAGATACGTACGAATAAGGAGATCAGTGCTTTGCGGAGGACCTCACCTTCGTCCTTAACTATTGCAGGTCGGAGGGAATCTGAGCCAGCTTCACGAAAACGATGGAGGGCTGTAATCGCGTTTCGGACCTCGGCCCTGTATATACGTTAACAGTATCAGAACGCTGTATGCGCATAGTTCCATAACATTGGGGGCTTATGACAAGCTGTCGTCGCCACTCATTGTATCTGGCGGTGCATCCTAAAGTATCGCACCCGTGCCTTGTAATCCGAGGGAGCGGGTTCGAGCCCGCGTAGGGTACCGGGTGTTCCTCACGGTATCCTTAGCCCATGCACGATTGTAGTGGGTTGCGCGGCAGCGAAGCGTCGGTACTGCGTACCGGCGTAGTGCTGACACCTAAGGCAGGATGAGGCCGCTGTCACCTTTTTAACTTGACCATTGACGAAGTCATGGAAAGTGTGGGTCTGCTTCCAGGATCTCTTGATCCGACTACTTGAGTCAGAGTACGTGGGTGATATTGCTTTAACCTGTGCCAGCTCACAATATTGCCAAACAGCACTGGACCTTGCTTTGCGCCTTACAAATGCCAAACTTTTCTTCAAGGTTGGCAGGAATCACCACTTGAACTGACCGTCAGTAGGGATCAACTTGGAGTCATTCAAAAACTCAACTACCTGTGAGTCGATATCGGTGCCTGTGGATTAGAAGAAGATTACAGCAAAAGTTAGAGACGCTTTTGCTAGTATTTTCCACTTACGTCGGCACGAGATAACACTTCCGGGATTGCGGAGGTTGCAATAGTGTCGTCCGCTGGACATTAATGTGCAATTGTGAAACCTAGCCCATCGCATCGACGGACATAAATTGGCTAGTTGTGATCGATCACCAGTGACTTCGCGGTTTGGCTCACATCTAATGGAAACACCGCCTGAGCGATTGGCGGGTTCACCGCCTTATTCATGACAGGAATACCGGGTGAATCACAGCACTTATTTCACGCATTAGGCTCCTGTAGGTGAGTCGTATGTCACCTTTACCAGCACACCGGCTTCTGCGACTGATGTCTGGATAAGAGCAGGGGAGACCAGTCGATGATTTGCTCATAAGGAATGATGACTCACTTCGACCTTGGGCTGGGATCCGAACGGCGAAAACATTTGCTTGGAGACCCAGTGGCGTTCTTATTCATTCATACTCTTCCCATTTAGCAGTTTTGAACACAGCCTCTCCAACAGTAATTTTTTCAGTGTGGTCCATCTGCCACCATGGCTGGTGGGCGTCGTATCCACCTCTGGCGAGTGTTGTGTCGGAAGTTAATGCTCACGAGCAATAGATGAACATCACCGCACAAGCGTAAGAACCAACCGCCGCTATAATTACAGAAACTTACGTCACGTTGGCCGTCCCGATGAGTGTTCAGATCACCAGCCACCACTACAATGTCCGTATCCCTTTCATAGAGAACTGACTGGTTCCACGGGTCATCGCTACATTCTGTGGTTGCGTAGACAGCAAAGACCAACAGGCACACATTGTCTCCACGCTTGGAACCTTGAATGAACCAGCCAATCTGACTGCACATATTCGACTATTGATTGGAAAACAGTCGAGCAGAGCAGCTTCAGCTGGGGGCCCAGAGCAATCTCAACACCAGCCTGACAGGAATATGAAGCTGCATTATATCTGGGTAAAAGCAATGAGAGAGTACCGCAAGTGGCACGTGAAGAGGATGTTAGTGAGCACAAAGCTGGAGTTTTGTTGGCCGGTTTCCGGTAAACAGTAGAGGTCGAGCTAGAGATTCTTTAGTGTTTGGGTCAATGCTGCATCTTGGCCGATTTAGAATTGGAATTGGATTATAGGGAGAACAGGGAAGCCTGAGCAGTTGCATCCTCACATATATCCACGCATCCTGATGCGGCAGGAATGACGCCTGTGTTTCTCCTCTGCGTGAACAGGGTGCTATCAGTTACCCAGGTCTAGACATGAGGATTATTAGTGTACTCTCAAAGTTGTGAGTTTTAAAACCTGTCTAATACTTGTGGGAGTTTGTACTGAGCTGCACAGTTTTTAAGGAATAGGGATCCACTCTCACTCCAACGCCTGATTTGTTGTACCAGGAGGCTAAATTTGTATGGCCTCTTGCCGTTGTCTAATCTGGTATGACTGACTGAAGATTTAAAAATCACCACCCATCTTTGCTCAATAGACCGTTGAGGCACACAAACCATCGCAGCATGTTAGGATCCAGTTTCGTCTAGATGGCGATCGTTGAAGATCTGAGGTTATATGAGCTCTTCGAATGAGACGTCCACTTCTCGCTGTCCAAGAAACAGAAACCACGAGGAACTCCTTTTTAACACCAATGATGCCATGGGTCCACGATGACCATCATAACTTTGTTATTACTTGTACCAGTTTCTATAGCCTCGCACCATCATTTACAGTGCAGCTACCAATATGAGTCACCTGGTCAACTATTTCCAGTTGCTCATTGTTCAAAGCCAAAGGACTAACACGTTGCTATTTGTCATGTAACCTTACTACACTTCAAGTGCACGTGTGCAAAAATAGGCCACCCGGGCTGCTCCAGATTAACTGCGCCTTTTCACTGTGCTCTAGCCACAAAGCCACCTGGATCGGTGAGTTCTACGGACATGCCTCTGGCAAGTCGCCGCATATCATATTGCGACTAAGTGTTGGAATACAGAACACATAAATGTTACAGCCTTTATGACAGCTCCTTTTGGGCTGAGTAAATCCGACGGAACGGTATGTCCGCTTGCGTCTAATACACCCCCAAAATTGTGTGCCATGATTATGGTCGGCTTGCTTGTAAGCTTCAAAGTATGACTAGCTGATAGGTGACTTGTCCGTTTTAGCTGAGTAAAATCCGACGCATCATGAAGCGATGTTGCCCGCGTCCAGATCCAAATGAGAAGTAACTTCTTAATCTACCCATTACCATCCAAATTGTCATTAAAATTTTATGGATCGTCCTTTTTCAAACTTTTTTTCAAGTGTTTTCCTAACATCTACCAAGGCGTCCTTGGCTTCTGCTATGCTATAGCTGTAGCTTGTTTCTTGGGATTTTACATTTTGGCTGCTGTCAGCTCACTGCAAGTTGCTACTTTTGTTAGCCGCTCGCTAACCACAGCTATGTACATTCAGCCAAATTTCGCATCAACTCGAAGTATCTGTTGACGCGCCATTTAATCTAATTTCCCGTGCGTATTGTTATCTGTTGGTTGCTCCATACCAATAGGTATTCCTTACTAGTGAGTAGTAGGTGGTTTGTTGTGTTTTCGAGCATATTCGTTGCAGCCAGACTAAGTCAAACAGCCACAACGCATCTAGGAAAGCGCTAGACGGCCGTTTCGTCCCATTGGGACTCGTCATTGCGCACCCGCCGAATCCTGTCGGGTTCGAATCAATAACCTTACTCTTACCAGCTAGCGACGAATGCCACTGAGCCATGGGTGACGGTGACAGACCGCCATGGTTGTTATTTAACTGCGATGTAGCATGGCTCATCCTCAACTGGTCTGCATCTTATGAGCGTGCAGCGGACAGGACTAGCCCCCAGAGGTACGACTTTTTTGAAAGCCGCTACCAATCGAGGTGACATGTAAGCTGCTAAGGTATTCTTTGGTAATTGTTGGCAGGAATGTGTTGTTGCTAAATTTTCTATTCTCTTATAATACAGTCCATCATGATGAGCTTACGGCGTTTAGCGGGATTAATTCGATCAGTTCCATTTATTATCGCTGCTCCGTTCACAGCGATTTTCCTACCGTCCATATGGGGGTAACCTCCTAGTGCACCGACTGCCTTAGCACTATTTTGCTCTTTATTCTGCTCTTCATTTTTCGCTTGCATCCGTCTGTTGTCCTGTTTGATGGTAGTATTTTTTATCGCAAAACTCCTTGGAGCACTTACTACGCACGTATATTTGCTTCCTCCACTCTTTAGGAAAACGATAACTCCTCGCCACATCATGTTGGGCGTTCGTAATGATGCCGAACTAAATGAGCTACTGAAGCATGTCCACATCAGCCACGGCGGTGTACTGCCATGCATCCATCCTACGCTTCTGAAGCGCAAGGGTGGCTTGATAGGTTCACCGGGATCTGTGGGACCAGGCTTGCCCAATGCTGTGTCTGCCAGACAGGCATCTTCTGTTGTCACCTCTGGCATGGTCGGCAGTTCTTAGACGGAAATCCATTCTGCTCCAAACGAATCACGTCTATGGATTTACTGGATTTGTCGGTAACTGTTCTTTCCGACATGTGCAAAGACCTCTTTAGTCAGTGTACATTTCCATAACTTGTCACTTCCGGGGTATACCAATTCTGCTGCATGCTGTTTTGGTGCACCTACACACCACTTTACCCACATTTACCTTATTCCGTATCCTCGTGTTCGCTTGCTTCACACTGTTCCACTTGATTAGTTTGCATTTAACCTGGTTTGATTGATGCTTGTTCCTTCCATTCGATTTTTGTACAATTCAGGGAGTTCATGCATAGCGTGTTTTTAAATTTCTACGTTGTACGCGATCCACACCGACTCTGGTTTTGTCCAGTTACTCGATTTAATCTAGCTTCATTATCCGTCCAATTATTTCGATATTGTTGACATTGTTTCCACTCTGTTCGTATCCGTTTTGCCGTGCATCCATCATTATCTTACTGCCGTTTGTACTACCAGTTGGCACAGTGTTCCTATATATTGGCTACCAATATTCGCCTTCATTGTTTGCTTTGGTTGGGAATGCGTTGCAGAGTCTGGACCTTTACGTGATGCCATAATTTACCGACTTCTGTAAGAGGCACTTCCAACTCACGTGTGTGGTTTGATGTTCACCTGTACCGCCTCGGCCTCGTTCTTTCGCTGCTCGTCACTCATTTTTCTCGTTTCGTGCAGTAAGCGATGTTCAGAGCACAGTGTGCTCCCGCTAATGCAACGGGATTGTGCAAGCAGTGGGCCATTGTGCAAGTCCTCCTCTTGATCATTGGCGTCGTTCACCTCCACCGAAGTCGATGACACGTTTTAGGCCGTCAACCTATCGGCCTCTGCGTATTTCCTGTGGGTATGTGGGCGAACCTATTTAGTTGTTCGATTATTGGATCAGTGCGGGCTATCATGACTCCACTAAACAGCATAGCTTTATTAGCTTTCTAAATAAAGCCATGCTGTTATCTATGCTATTAGCTTTCTAATAAAGCTACGCTGTTTGGTGAAGTCATGATAGCCCGCACTGATCCAATATTCGAACAACTAAATAGGTTCGCCCACATACCCACAGGAAATACGCAGAGGCCGATAGGTTGACGGCCTAAAACGTGTCATCGACTTCGGTGGAGGTGAACGACGCCAATGATCAAGAGGACTTGCACAATTTCGTTGCATTCCGCGCGAGCACACTGTGCTCTGAATATCGTTTACTCGTCTTGCTCCCTTTTCTTTGCACTAGGGATAGCCTGCACTGACCCAATAATCGAGCAGCTGAATAAATTCGCCCACATCCACAGGAAATACCTGAATGCCCGTAGAGTGACAGGGGACAACTGGATTGCCGCGTATCTGCTACATCAGTTACGGTCCAAGTGATCTAATTGGCCAAGGTTTAGTTTAGTGGGAATCGCGGTCCACATTGAGATGACGCATCGCAATCTATTCTCAAAACCAGTGCTCTACAACGACCCCCAATGCTAGGTAACATTTGTTTAGATCATGACAGACTACGCGTTTGTGGAGGCTGAATTTCCAATAGTCACCTAACTACACAGGTCCATGTGTAAAGTCAGAAGCCCATAAATTACGCGAATACAGATGAGAAGATAGGGGGATACTCAGTCACCGCTTTTTATGAAGGCAATTGAGGTTTACGATTAAGAAAAGTGTTCGCAGTGGCACCCGCTTGTTACACAATTCGGTTGCATTAAAATGACTGCAATGTAGTCTGAACATCGTCTAGTCGCCTTACTCCTCATTTTTTGCAAGCGAATTGCTGATTTTCTGCTTATAATCCAATGTTTTCAAGGGAGCTTGCAAAACGTCCGATTTAAAGTGAAAATAGTGGATATCTCCGGGGCTCCGGGCGGAGTCCCTCAAGCAAGCCGTCGAAGCACAACCACCACCACGCGTTCGATTGCCAACCAATGCAATCGTATGCCTGTGCACAAAGCACTCAGCATCGGGTGCTGGAACGTGCGCACACTACTGGACCGGAACTCCAGTGAGCGCCCCGAGCGAAGCACTGCACTGGTCGCGATGGAACTGGTGCGCTACAACATCGATGTTACCGCACTCAATGAGACTCGGCTCGCTGAGCAAGGAAAGTTGCATGAAGCAGGTGCTAGTTATACGTTCTACTGGGTAGGAAATCCCGCTGCACTATGTGAACATGGAGTCGGATTTGCAATATTCGATCGCCTAAATGCCCAGCTGGTGGGTTAACTAACTGGCACCAGCGCGCAACTATGACTGTTCGAAAGAGGTATGTTTACCACTTTTATAGGCACGTACTGTCCGACCATGTGTTATCCTGATGACACGCGTGATCAATTCCACACTCAGCTATCCTCTGTGATACCGTCTGTGCCGAGGAGCGACCGACTATTTCTGCTGGGTGATTTCAACGGATTCTGAAGGTGCTAATGCGATCCATTCTTTCTTTTACACCAAAGGGTGAATCCTCAATTTTTGCCATCTTTGTTGATAGGATAAGCCACGAAGTGTAGGAATCAAGCGAGTGACCAGGTGCTACACCTTTGGTTTCTTCATCTCGCCCTTCGTGCTGGGGCAGTAGGCTGGTGCACCGTATTCAGCGGGCACATCAATGCGACATACAGCCTGATAGCAGTTTCCTCTAACGAAACATAGAATGTCCGTTTCAGGGGCCAAAGCATCTGGAGGCTGGAACAATATACATTGCGACTATTGTCCACAGATTTTTAATCCCACCGAGAGCTTTTACTGTTGTAACTGGATATAACCATCGATCACCGATACTGTACGCTCTCAAGTGCTCTTGCCTATGTTGATTAGTTCGGATTTATCCGGGTTCGACGGCAGGTAGTTAGATGGTGCCCATGAGGATATTGCGTCGATATCAAGTTGTAGTAAACACTGATATACTGGTGACGAAATTTCTCTCTAACACTTTAAATCATCGACGAAAAACACGCAAATGGATTTTAAATGTCCTGGCAGATCATTTATATAAAATAAAAACTGTTGACAAATTACTGTGCCCGGTGACACATCACTATAGGCAGTAATCTATCGCATTCGTTGGTCACTAACCTGAACGCATCACTCGTTCATACAAGGAGGACTGAATTCATCTCTACAAACTGCCAACCACAACGTAACCCCCAAGTTTTGATAGTAGGATGTGATTCACTTTATCAAATGCTTTGATGAAGTCTATCAGCAAGGCATAAAAGTTTTTTCATACGTTGACTGCTTCAATCCAGATGTGCCGTGAAGTTAGCAGGTTAGTGGTACACGACCGTCCCTGCAGTTAACTATGCTGGACTGCCGTGAATACACTGTGATTCTGCAAATTGAAGCAGGGCACTTTTTACAGTTGATGTTGGATAAATCAGCCCATAGTCTTCCATATTGCTTCTCTCGTCACTTAGGGAACGCTCATACGATTGCTTGCTTCCAATCTCGTGGGACGGTCCGTAGTGCCAAAGAGGTATTAAACAATTCTGCTAGTGTTAGTGCAGTGATAGGTACCACTATGTTAAGACGTAAGCCATCCGGTCCTGGCAGTGTGGAACAGTTTTGATTCGGTAGCAGGTTCATAACATCATCTACTGAGCATGCTACGGTATCCAGTTTGGCATTAATCGAATCATAATCAGGTGCTGGAGTGGTTGCTTCGAAAACTGACTCGACATGAGAAGCGAGTGCCAAAGCCCGGTGTGCGTCGGCGATCAACAGCTCACCGAATACATTTTTCAAAGTAAGTAATCCCTCAGGTGACCTAAGCCTGCATTTAAGACAAGCAAGCATCTTCTTGGGCGCTTCCTTTGCAATTGTTGACAAACGTGTCTCGCAAGCTGAACGCTTCCGTAATTTCATAGCGTTACAGTGTTTCCGTTTCGTTTTATAAGCCGCATACTTCTCTGCGCTATCAGTGTGCCTGAAGCGCCTCCACTATTTCGCGCAACGCTTCGGTGGTACAGCATATTCCCTATCAAGCCATGATAGCCCCTTCATAGACTTAAGTGGTGTACTGGATTTGCGCTGGTCACAGTTTTGTTTCAGCATCTCAACACGCCTCTACCATCATTCCGAGGCAGCGACCAACCCATGCGTTCAGCAGTAGACAGCAATCGATCCCAGTTGCTTTTCCAAATGTCACGACTGGATAGGGATAAACTTCTTAAAGACGGTACACGCAGCAGGGCTGGAATAGTGGCGTGGTCACTGGACCCAATGGGTTCACACACTTACGGATTCAAGTGGCTGCTCGCCGTTGGCAAGAAGATCAAGACAACTTGCCAATTGGCCAGGAACTTGTCTTCTTGGTTGTCGGATGTGTTTCACAGCACTCACCTCTGTCATCTTGTTAACAAAAGTGGATTCAAGAATGTGTAGGACTAGTAAATACTAGTCCGAGACAGTGCGCTTGATTGAGTGCGGATATCAGAAGGTAATTGAAGTCGGGCACAGCGGACTATATTCAATGAGCTAGTAAGGACGTGGATGGATGGAGCGAGACAGGAGCAAACGTTAACACGACAACTTACAGCGCAACCGAGTGTCGATCCGGATGTAAGGAATGCTAAAACAAGAATAACTAATGTGCAGTTGGTCAGCAATGAGATTGTACACAAAAGTAATTATTTTTTAGGCGCTACAGAGCTCCCCCTAGAAGGCTGAACATAAGAATCCTCCGATTTCGAGAATGATGAACGAATCAAGGTCCGGAGGCAAATCATGCCAAATGACAATGAGTGAGCGTTTATTTCAAATAGTGATTCGTCGGAAATCGGAGTCCGCTGTGCCGTCTTTTATTTATTATTTATTGATTGCAGGACAAGATGCATTTCGGCGAGCCATTGAAGCGGGCTTGTCAGACTTCAACAAATTCGCTGGTTCAGATTGAAGGCCGACAAGACGTCAACCTCTGCTGCTGACAAACGGGGCGCTTGGGAGTGATCTCTACCCCGCCCCACGGCGAAACAGCCCTCGTCCCACGAAGAAACGACCTGCGTTCGCTTCCCGCTCCTCGTTGACTTCGGTGATCCTCGAAACGTTGCTCCTGTGGGCCAGTCGATCCTAGTAGAGGGTTATGGCATATAAAGACGAGAAAGCAGAAAAATGCGCAGGACACGTCATAAAGAACGAACGAGTGGCTTGCGTTCAAAAGTTTTTAGATTTTTTGAATCTTTTTAAATGGTATTTCAGAAAGTTTTGATTTTTTGGCTTTGGAAACGTTAATCGACCAACAACGTGACAACTATGTACAATATTTACAAAGCTAAACGTGTTTCCACCGCACATATTCGGAAAAGCGGACGGGCTTACGAACCTCCCGACCACGGCGGCTGCTCCTGGAAGGCGACAGGCTCGGTTCAGAAGATGTCGGGATAACTGATGCGTGGTCTCGTTCGATGACACTAGGATGTTGAAAATTGATGCGGTTAGTTGTAACGTCGCACGAAGCATTGCTACACGATGGAGGCGAGGTAGTTTCCTCCATAAAGGCTGGTTTCAGACGGTCGATCGTAAATGCCTTATTTGTTCGGTTGATTACTTTAAAGGGTCTGATGTACGATGACTGCAAAGACTGTCGCACGCCGTCTACACGAAGCTGTACGTGAAAGTAAGTAGACAATTTTTCGGGCAAGTACACTGGTGTCTTCTGCAACCGTGAATCGAGTGGGCGTAGTTCACGCATTTGGTGAGCCAATCGGTCAGTGTAACTTCCGTAGTCAAATTAGGAAGTATATGGGGCTGGGTTCACCAGTTGTCCAGGCAAACCCAGCGTGCAGCAGTAGACTAGCTGCGCAGGCCTTACGTCGAAATCGGTCTTAAGCGTGTTCCTTAAGCTTAGGAAAACCAAAGGAAGTGTTTCAGACCATGAAGGGTCTGTGTGCGTACGTAGCGCTGCCTTGAACGGTCGGTGAAAACGCTCCACTATGCCGTTAGTTGTCGGATGGTACGCCGTCGTCTGGACCTGACAGCAACCCAAATACTTAAGCATCTTGGCAAAAGTAGATGAGAAATGTGACCCTCGAGCGGTGATCACCATGGAGTGACAGCCGTACTGTGCTACCCAGCGCTCAAGGAAAGCTTTCGCTACGGTTTCCAGAGAGCAGTTAGGTATGGGAATAGCTTCCGGCCGCTTAGTGAATCAATCGAAGGCGCTTGAAGATCTACGAGGTCGCTTTGCACGTGGTGAAGACGTGTCTGGTGTTAGGCACGTGCCTACTGGGATTTTCGTGTTTTTGCTAGCTAGCCGAACAACCAGCTGGGTGGTTCGGGTGTACCCCGTTCCAGCAAATAGTTCGGTGCTAGTGTTCCAGGACGTGGCGGGACTTCGCTTGACAAGCGTTCTCCCTACAAAATACCATAAATGTCCGTTTATCAACACTGGCGTGACGGATATGACTCGCCACAAACTAAGTTACTGAGCCGTGGATATATGGAGAATTATATCCAATCCACGGACATCAGTCGTCTATTCCTACGTCACTGACGATATCAAACAGTCAAAAATACGACGGCACATTTACAAGGACAAGCTACACACATACACAATTGCATACACATCCATACACACATTCCGTGTCGTATTTTTGTACCTTTTTGTTCACACTTTCTTACCATAACATGATCATACCTGTAAAGGCATGCCTCCCGTTGTCAAGAATAAAAAGTTTATTTATTTATTTATTTCGCACTTTGACACGTAAGGCAAGCAACTGTCCAAATACGAAGGTCACGATTGGCATTACGCCAAACGAATAGTGCGGTTACGAATGTCTGGGTGTGACATGCCGTGCAACGTGTCGAACACGGTCTATCGAAACTCTCGTGGGACAACTGGGCACGGCGTGCCCAGAAATAAATCGCAAGCTATACTTCCGTCTGATGATTTCAGCGGAACAGGTCGTATGCCCATTGAAGAGAACCTGCGTATTAGGTCAACTTCAGGATAATTGTGTTGCGCTGCAGCCATGGCTGCCAGATCGACAGCAGTGCCCGCGTCAGCAAAGATCGCTTGAATTCGTGAAAGTGCTTCAGCGATGACGTTGTGCACACCTGAGACGTGTATTTCGTTCGTAAACCGAACGATATGGTCTAGGTGGTGCGACTCTCTAGGAGAGTATCGGTCAGTAGTCGAGCTGAGCACGTAAATCAGGGGTTCGTGATCAGTGAAAGTGCTGACTTCCATGACATGTCAGAAAGGACGTATACCTAAGTAGTTGGCTGATAATTCTCTACCGAACATACTGTAACGAGATTCGGCAGGTTGCAGGCGTTTGGAGAAAAACGCTAATGGCTGCCACGTGTCATCTACTCGTTACTGCAAAACAGCGCCGACTGCCGTTTCCGAGGCATCGGTACTGAGGGACAATCGGGCTGCTGGGTCGTGATGCGCTAAAGAATCTGTGTTGTCGATAGGCTCTTTCAACGACTTAAAAGCAGCGTGTATTGCGGCAGATAGTTCTAATTTCTTCAGTTTCCCTCTGAGAAGGTCCATGAAGGGTGGCATCAGCGCCGCGCAGTTTGGTGCGAACCGGCGGTAAAAGTTAACAATCCCATCAAAACACCTAAGATGAGGCTCGGGGTAGTCGATCATGGCTTGGATTTATCTGGCAGTGGCACGACGCTTGCAGAGGAGGTACGATGACCGAAGAAATTTACTGAGCTGACACCAAACGAACACTTTCTGCGTTAATCGTCACCCTGTCTTGAGATAACCGATCAAAATGTGTTCCAACCTGCAGCAATTGATCTTCCCGTAAAGAGCTCGCGATTAAGACGTCCAGATAAGCGTAGGCGAAGTCTAAACCACGACAAACTTGATAAATGAAGCATTGAAAAGTTTATACGGCGTTCCTAAGACCGAACGGCATGCGCGGAACCCCGAACAAACGGAATGGCGTCGTCACGGCAGTTTTGGCGCTCCCCGCTTCGGCTACCGGAATTTGGTTGTGAGCGCGCACCATGTCGGTTTTACTGAAAATGTTTTTACCTGCCAGACTGACGGTGAGCTCCACCATATGTGGGATCGGATAGCGATCGGGCGTGGTAACCGTATTCAAGATTTGATTGTCACCACAAGGACGCCAGTCCCCCTTTGGTCTTCTTGGGAACCATGTGGAGAGGTGATGCCCATGGGGTGTTGGATGGCCGGAAGATACCGAGCTGCAGCATGTAATCGAATTCGGCTTTTGTGGCACGTAACTTGTCGTAAGCGAGTCGTCTTGGTCCTGCACTCATTGGCTGACCGCGCGTGACAGTGTGATGATCGACCTCTGTCGTGACTGTCGGAACCTCTGCAGACCGTCGAACCAGTCGTGGGTATTCAGACAGTAGGTTCGCATAATCTGAAGGTATGTCATGGATTTGGAAAACGGATCTGAAATACCGCCTTCAGTTTAGTACGGTCGGTCGGTGGCCGAGTGGTTGGCACGTTTGCTTTCCAACCATAAGGTCACCGGTTCGAATCCGCGTAGGGGTGGGTGTCCTCGCGGTATACTCAGCCCGCGCGCGACTGGTGGTGGTCGCGCGGCAGCGAAGCGCCGTTACGGCGTATAAGCTGACACATACATACATACATTAGTACGGTCGTCCAAAAGTCTGTGGCAACCAGCATCAACAAGCAACCCAAAACGGCGGAGGAAGTTGATCCCGATAATTGAAAATGACACAGTCGCAACCATGAGAATCTACGGCAAATCTCGGCGGAGCTTGAGGTCCAAGTTCATCATGCACTGACCGAATGCAGCTATCGGAGAACCGTTAGACGCACGCAGGTTGCACGTGGGCTTTGAGTGCTTGTCATTCGCCTTCTCAGGGACGACCCTGATTTCCGTTGCCGTGTCGATAAGGAGAGTGATGTAAAAACGTTGGTCCTTAATGTAAAACAGGTGACCTGTTTTGTTATTTATGGATGCATTGGTATGTGAGCTGTTCGCTTTCCCTGAAGCGGCTGAATCGTGCCTAATACAGGGGCCCGACAACGTCTAGCTTTTCCACAATATTGGCGGTGATACCAACATAATTCTTCGACGGTTTTGGTATTAGCTGACTGAGAACGTGCAGAGGAAATGTTGCACTTTCATGTGGAACGAGACGCGCTCGGTGCAGGCACAGACGAACCGCAATGAACGGTAACCAAAACGTGGTCAGCGTCTGACCGTGACACACACTGCTTCGAAGCTTTCATTGCTGCTATCCTGCTTTGAAGTAGCGCAATTTCCTTGTGTTTAGAGTCAGCTCGACCTGACGGCTTGGACCAAATATGAGACTCAGTTTTCATCGATGTGAATACGTCACCGAAGATATTTGTCGTATGTTGCGGAAGATGTTCGAACGCAGCTTCTGCTTTAGGAGCTAGCTCATTCAAGGGGGTATCTGGCAACATGGACAGCATTGCCGGCAATGGCCACAGCTCCTTTAACTCTTCTTCGCTCAAGAATAATGGATCATCGATGCGTTGAATTTCGCGGAACAACGTTGACGGCATGCGATCTCACAGCTTGAAACCATTGCGCTGTACAAATCGAGTCCTGGCGCTGGTCTGTAACTCCTTTAATATCGCATTCTTTATCGTTTCATACTTTACATCAATTGATGGACAGAATACAATATTCTGAACCAGCGTTACATCCGCCAAATGAAGATATGGGGCGAGCTGATTGTACCTCTGAATGCCCTTGTTTTCGAGTCCAACCTCGAATATGGCAAACCAAACCTCGGCTGCGTTGCATGAAACTTGAAACAGCCAAACTAAGCATGTCTACCATGTGAAATGACTCAGATGTCACTTTAGTATTGTGAAACACGATGAAACTGCTAAAGTTGGGCAAGTAACAAATAAATGCACGTGCAAAATCAAGAAAATGGAACTAACTCATCAGAAAATGCAGACGAGAAAAGTTGAATCTTGCGCGTGTGAATCGGGGTCACTAATTTGTAGGACTAGTAAATACTAAGCCGAGACTGTGCGCTTGATCAAGCGCGGATATCCGAAGGCACAGCGGACTATATTCGATGGGCTACTAAAGACGCGGGTGGATAAAGCGAGACAGGAGTATAGGTTACCGCGACAACTTACAAAGCAACTGAGTGTCGAGCCGGATGTAAGGAAGATTAAAACCAGAATGACTACTGTACAATTTATGTTAAGCTTTTCATCCCAGTAGTTCACAAGCTGCATGACAGCCTTGTCCGGAAAAGCACCAGACGCGTTTCGCCCTATTGGGGCTCGTCAGTGGTGCGCATTCCCTAGGTTCTCTAAGGAGGATCGAAACCATGACCGCTAGAGGTTGATGCCAACCAGCCAGCAGCTTAAGCCACTGAGCCATGGCGCACGTTGGCTGGGCTATATAATTTGCAAATTAACTGGGATATAGCACCACCTACCTTCTACTGTCACTGATAGTGGTTAGCCTGCGAGGTGATGACGTCCTCTCACTAGACGCTATACCCATAGCAGCTTGAAACTAGGAGAGGCTATTCATTTTCTATTACTGGTAAGTAGCAGGATTTTAGTTTCATAGTTAGTTATCGTAATGCGCTGATAGCAGAACCGAGAAACGTATTCGGCCATGCATACAAAATGCATGGAGATGACCTAAGATGCTTCCTTTTAAAAAGCTTTTCACAGACTGTCTCTGTGTGATTTCTGATGCAAAGTGAACGATGTGTACCTACTCATGGTAGACAGCTATCGCCGTGCTTCTCCCATTTGCCACAACTTAACTGTGTGAGATAGCATTCTCGCATTATATCTACACAAAACAAAGTACCGAAACAGACCTGAAGCGTAATGAGATCCGAGGTTATAGCTTTCCTCAATAACACCTAGTATCAAACAAGTCAGCGCTGCATGTCGGGAGGAATTTTATCCAAGGTATTAAGTCTTAGTATAGTTGCATTTGCATGTAAGTTCAACAGCCTTCACTTTTGCCAACATAAATGAACAACTGTGCAAATTCAGTGTACAGCGATGAACTCTACCTCATTCTTATGTTAATAAAGCCTAGTTCTGTGGATAAGGGAAGCTCAGGGGCCCGTCGTGTTAGGTTACACTGCAAAGGGGTGCACGTGCCGAAACGTTTGAGAACACCTGCTCTATAGTGACACACGACATCCTGTTGGCTGACGGTGCCTGGTCAATGAGGAAGCCACTCGACGGTGCGTGTGTGTGTGTGTGTCACACTTTGAAACGCACCAACTTGAAAATGCTTATGAAACAAGTTGAAGATGCTTATGAACCAAGTTGAAAATGCTTACGAACCACTTTCTTCCCTCTATTAACTAACTTGACTTGGAAATGTTATCCTAACTTTGACGTGAACGCTGTTCGGCTAACGTCGCGCACAAAATCACTTACCCGACCGACTCCCACGTAGGGCGAAGGGGAAGCAAGGCAGGCGGTCCTCTGAAGGCTCTTTTACGACCAACAAATGACAAATTTCAGCCAAAGCTAGGGGTCATTATTTTAAAGAAAACAGCTACCAATTCCAGGTGGTAGTTTATAAAGTGCATTGTCAACTAGAGCGCCGTTGGGCTTGGTCTCGGAGAGGCTGAACTCTGCTGCGTTGTGGGGAGGAATTTTCTCCCGCTTTCCGCAGCCAGTATGCCTTAGTTTCTGGCACGTTTTTGCGGGGATATTTGACGGGCCCGCAAACCTTCCTTTGAAGATAAAGCATACCGCTTCTGACGTGGATTGTCCTGGAGCGATTTCGTTGACCACTTCCTGTTCTTCGGCAAGGTGGGTTCTCATGACGCGGCGGCGATTGGGCGGCTTTGACCGTAGTCTGTCGTTGTTTGGGCAATCCAAATCTATCCAGCAGGATGTGCAGCAGCAGGCGCACGGGAAGTCTGGCTTTCGTGGAGGTTTATCCGTGGTTTATTGCGATGGCGAACCCAAGTGTCATCACCCACGGAGACATCATGCAGCATATCACCTCGCCTGGCAGTCACTGTTGCTTTGATCCAGCGTGGATGACCTGCTCGATAATCGCGAGCGTAGACCGGGGCTCCAACGACGAATTCTTTATGCTTGCTGTAGGCACCAGATTGAGTAGCTGGCTTCTCAGTCAGAATGAGTTCATCGTTTGTGGTGCGTAGCTTGCGGCCCATCAATGCTTCAGCTGGTGACTGGCATCCTGGCGTAGCTGGATTCGGTGTGGACCGGTAAGAGAGCAGGAAGGCTTGAAGACACTCATCCACGGTCCCCTCCCCGCGAGATTTCAAAAGCGCCCTCTTGAATGTGTCGACAAATCGCTCCGCTTGACCATTGGATTGGAGATGGTAAGGCGGTGAGCGGAGGTGTTCGATGCAGTGTCGGCAGCAAAAGATAGAAGACGTGAACTGGGTACCATTGTCGGACACCAAGACCTCGGGAAGGCCATGTTGACTGAAGATACGTTGGAGACAAGTCAGAGTGGCGGATGCGGTTGGCGGGTTGACGGCGACCACTTCTGGCCATTTGGAATAGGCATCGACCACGACCAGATAGGAAATGCCATCGATGGGACCAGCATAATCGATGTGCACTCGAGACCACGGTTTTGCTGGCGGCTGCCAAGGAACTGGTGATTGGTGTGGTGGCATCTTGGATGCTTGTTGACATCGTGAGCAGCGGCGGACCAAATCTTGAATGTCGTTATCAATGCCAGGCTAGTACACATAACTGCGGGCAACTGCCTTCATTCTGTTCATACCGGGGTGAGCAGAATGGAGCTGGCGGAGTACAGCTTGCCGGAGACATGAAGGAACGACAACTCGATCTGCAGTCATGAGACAGGAATCGACCACGGAAAGGGAGTTGCGGCGTTGATGCAGTTGTTTGAGTTCACCAGACAAGGTAGTGTTTGGCCAGCACGTCTGAAGGTAAGTGACGGCTTTCTGCAAGACAGGGTCTTGAGCAGTTGCACGACGTATGTCAGCGGCAGTGATAGGGAGACTTCGGATAGCGTTCGATAGTTGATAACGAACGTCGTCCTCGACAGTTACAGCGGCAATCACTGTGTCTTCTACTGCGGCATGTTTGGAAATGAGGCGGGAGAGACCGTCGGCTTGACCAAAATCCTGAGTACGGCAGTAGCGGATTTCGAAGTCGTAACCAAGGAGAATGACCGCCCAACGCTGAAGTCGACTAGCCGAGTATGCCGGAATGCCCTTCTTTGAACCGAAGATTGAAAGTAGGAGCTTGTGATTGGTCAATAGCGTGAACCGCCGGCCATGCAGCATCTTGTGGAACGTTGTGACGGCAAGACGATGGCAAGGGCTTCCTTCTCGATCTGACTATAGTTCTCCGCAGGCGTCAGGGTGCGGGAGAAGTGCGTAACAGCTTTCACGGAACCAGTTGGGAATCGATGGGAGAGAACTGCTCCGATCCCGTAGGTAGAAGCATCAGCAGCGACCAAAATCGGCAAGGTTGGGTCGTAATGGGTCAACAGTAGATCAGAACTCATTATGGCTTTCAGGCGAACGAAAGATTTCTCGCATGCGGGGGACCAGAGCCAAGGAACGTTCTTCTGCAACAACCGATTGAGCGGGGCTCGAACATCGTGTAGCGAGGGCAGGATGGCACTGTAGTATCTGACGAGACTCAGGAAGGGCCGCAGTTGTGACACTTCCGCTGGAGCTGACATCTGTTGGATGGCTCTGACGTTCTCAGGATCAGGATGATGACCATTGGCATCGAAAAGGAGACCAAGGTATTTGATCGATGGAAGGGAGAATTGGCATTTCTCAGGTTTCAGGCGGAAACCGTACTCCTGGACGCGTTGAAGAACGGCAACCAGGCGCTGTCGAAGCACTTCTGAGGTGCGAGCAACAATGAGTAGTTCGTCCAGGTACGCTGGAGATTATTGTGGCCACGGATGCTTCAAGCTATGGGATTGGTGTTGTCATTTCACATCATTTCCCAAATGGATGCGAAAGGGCTATAGCACATGTTGCACGAGCGCTGACGGCATCTGAGAAGAATTATAGTCAGCTTGGGAAAGAAGCGTTAGATATCATCTTTGCCGTGAAGAAGTTCCATAAGATGGTATATGGTCGACGATTCACGTTGGTGACTGATCACAAACCGCTTCTGGCAATCTTTGGATCCAAAAAGGGCATTCCGCCATATACTGCCAGTCGACTTCAGCGATGGGCAACTCTGTTCTTGGGTTATGATTTCAGCATGCAATACTTGTCTATGGATTCTATAGGGCAAGCGCACGCACTATCCAGATTAATCGATACCGGTAAGCGTGAGTCAGAAGACGCAGTCATTACCTCCATCGCAGCCGAAACGGATGTCACCTACATGGTACATGACGCCGTGAGTACTTTACCGGTCAATGGCATAATGGTGAAGCAAGCCGCTGGACAGGATGCACTGCTGCAAGAGGAATTAACCTACACAAGACGGGGCTGGCCGAAGAAGTTTCCGAAAGAAGCTTTGACACCATTTTTCACACGAAGCAACTTTTTGTCTGAAGTTGATTCTTGCCTGCTTTTTGCAGATCGCATTGTCATTCCAGAAATACTCAGATTACGCGTGTTACGGCAACTGCACAAGGGCCATCCAGGAATCGCTCGCATGAAGTCACTTGCGCGCAGCTACGTTTTTTGGCCCATGATGGATAGTCAAATTGAAGACGTGGCCGATCATACTCTAGATGCATCAGTGCCTGCAAGTTACCTGTACATGCGACATTGCAATCGTTGCCAAACCCAGAATCGCCCTGGTGGCGGATATACATGTATCTCGCAGGACCAGTCGAAGGAGTGCATTTCCTCCTTACTGTTAACGCCTACAGTAAGTGGCCGGAGATAATCGCTATGCAAAACACGCCAGCAAACATCACAATTGTTGCGATGAGACATATCTTCAATCAGCACGGATTAGCAGTGCCAATCGTGTCAGATAACGAGTCCCAGTTTACGTCCAGCCAGTTTGCTGAATTTTGCTCACATAGTGGGATCAAGCATGTGAAGACCGGTGCTTATCATCCGCAGTCAAATGGCCAAGCGGAATGATTTGCTGATACTCTGAAACGAACATTATGGAAGTCAAAAGAGGAGGGTTCGCTAAACGAAAGATTGGAACGTTTCCTGTTGAACTATAGAGTTACTCCGAAGCCTAATCCACCAGATGGCAAATCACCAGCAGAAGCACTTATGGGTAGAAAATTGAGAACCACACTAGATTTGCTGACTCCCAAGCGCCCGTCTCTACAACTACGGAATTCAGTGATGGAGCGCCATTACAACCGGCGGTATGGGGCACGAAAAAGGATTTTTAACGTAGACGATTTTGTTTTTGCGGCTGCTAACCAAGGACGGTGGATCCCTTGGATACCAAGAGGAGTCGTGCGACGCCGAGGCAACGTGATGTATGATGCTCAAGTTTGTATACAGGTATGGAAACGCCACATCAATCAGCTGAGGCCACGGTATACACATGGTGCGGTCGTTCCGAAACCCAACGGACTTGATGTCATTGAATTGCTGGGCAATGGCAAGCCTAGTAACTCCGCAGGTGGCGAAGTTTGTCCAATGGAATACAAGGAAAATGGAGCCCGCTACAGGCCAAACAGAACAAGAAGATTCGTGCAACCGCTTCAGGTGGATCCGCGTAGGAAGAGCTATGTGAACTCCAGGTAACCAATTTTTTAAGAGAGGGAGCTATTAAGAGAAGAGCTATTAGACATTCATTTTTGTGAACGAGCTTAATAGGTATGCTTTACTGTTCCTGTTGTCTACTTCTTGACGGTTGGTTAAACTCTCTACTGGGTTAGCCCGATTGGTCCACACACGTCATTGTTAATGGACGCTCATCGTCGTGTCCTTTTCAGCATTGCCATTTGCACGAACACATTCCATTGGTCTTTCCTTCTCATCACTGCTCTACTTGGTTATATTAAGGAATATCCAGTGGTCACGCGATTATTGTACTAATTTTTAATTTTTGGGTCTGCAATTCTCATTCTCGTTTGTTTCGTGACATTTGTTTAAACGCTACATTTCGTGATTCTGATTGGCCACCGCCCGTCACTATGAATGGATGTTTGATTTACGTTTGGAGTCCCATGATGCCATTTTTAAGGACATCGGCGATTCGCTCTGGAGTACACTGTTGCTTATTCGCCGTTACGTCTGACGTTTTTCCTTCTACTGGTTGGCTCAAGTGTAATTTAGCAGCTTCCCTTCATTTTGACTTCAAAACTATATAGGCAATTGTGATTTCATGTATACAAGTCTCTTTCTGGCACGTCTTTGGACTTCTTCTTGCGGTCGTGGGGTGAAGGCGTCAGCTGCGACACAGCAGTTGTTCCGGATGGACGTAATAACGGCGGTTTTGTCCGATTTATTACTTTCTCGATAAATACTCTTCTCATTTTGCCTTGCTCAAGCTCACTACCGGACGCCGCTCATGCCCCCTTTTCGTTTTGTTCCGTCAGGCCAGTGTTGTTCCGTCTGTTCCTCCTCATTGTGTCCGTTTCCCTTTTCGTCCACTCCCATTTTATTGGTATATCTCTCCTCCGGGCAACCAAGGTCTTCCGCTTTCTTACAGTATCACTGCGACCCAAAGGCAATCTACGATCAATGCGTGAATCATATGTTCCTCGTTGGTGAAAACAATATTCTGAAACGAGTGTGCATAATAACGTGACTGTAAAGTAGAACACTAATTATAGGCTCCTGCAGATCTGCTATGAACGGTTCTTCGATTGTAGCAGTGGTGTATTTATAGTATGGGTTGAAATCACCCATGATAAGGATGCGAGTTTGGTTACGCTTAGGACTGCATCTTAAACCTGCCGCAAGTTGGCAGTCCATTCCCAGGGTAGAGTTTGGGAGGCGGGGGGAGGGTAAACCAAAGTTTTAACGCACCTCGCTCTGCCATGTAGTTGCAGGCGGCACCAAAGCGAATCGATGAACCGTAAGCCTGAATCCGCGTTGTTTCTAAGCTGAAGTATTTGAGGACAGACGTGTTTGCCATTTATCCGAATCTGGTACAGCATTATTAGGTCACACTCTAGGCGCCAATGCCAACAGCTGTACAGTTTTAGGGTCCTCAGTTTAAGTTGATCGCAAAGCAACAATTGCAAAAGTGAAAAAGCACGCTGCCCTACGAGAAAAGTTGTCCAAATTGTCCAGCTTGAAGTGCGCAGATGTCAACGATGGTTGGGTCAGGAACCTGTCCAAACGGAATCTCGATGACGTTGAACGAGAGGTCCTCATCAAGGTACTTAATTACAACTTCAAGGATGCTGGAACCCTGGAGTTCCTAGCAGAATTCGAAAATACCTTACAATCCAATGGACTTAACGAAGAAACCAAAACACAAATAAGACATGCCGTGGTTCCGATGCTAGCACGCAACAAGCAACACAGTTCCTTTTCACAACAAGAGAAGAGTGCCCTGAAATCCTTGAAGGCCGACGAAACCATTGTAATCTTGCCTGCGGACAAGGGACGTATGACTGTCATAATGGACAAAACTGATTATATTGAAAAGGCAAGTCATCTCCTAGCCGACACAACAACCTATCGACGCATGGAGAACGATCCAACAGTAGGGTTGACAAATAAAGTGAATAAGACACTTAAGAAACTTCAAGAATTAAGTCAACTCACAAAGGGAGAGTATGATAGAATGAAGGCTCGTGATCCAAACATCGCACAGTTTTACGGGCTTCCTAAAGTATACAAAGAGGGTGCGCCGCTACAACCAATAGTATCACTCCCAGGTACACCAACTTACAACTTGGCTAAAGAATTATGGAAGGGCCTCAAACATCTGACCAGCGGATCGCAATACTCCATCAATAATGCTCAGCAGTTTTTGGAAAAGCTCAAATGCATAAAGATAGACCATGAAGAAGTGATGGTATCCTTTGACGTCACCGCACTTTTCACCTCCATCAACTTACAGATAGCGAAAGAAAATATCAAAGAACGTCTGAATAATGGAGGACAAACGACTGGGAGGCTAACAACTGAAAGCATATGCAAGCTACTCGACTTGTGTCTTACTACTTACTTCAAATTCAACGGAGTGTTCTACGAGCAAGTCAGAGGAGCCCCAATGGGATCCCCCATATCTGGACTCATTGCAGAAGTCGTCATGCAGAGGTTGGAAGAGGATATACTCCCAGTCCTTAGTCCGAAATTATGGGTGCGATACGTTGACGATACGTTTGTGATTCTCAAACGCAACCAGCTACAGACCGCACAAGACCTACTTAACAATGCAATGGAAGGCATTCGTTTCACCATAGAAGAAGAGGTGGAAAACCAACTACCCTTTTTGGACGTGCTGGTCACCAGAACGGTAGAAGGCGAATTACAGACATCAGTTTACAGAAAAGCAACACACACCGACCAAATCCTAAACTTTAACAGCAATCACCCTAAGTGTCACAAAATAAGCTGTATACGGACCCTGTTTCGTAGGATAGAATCGCATTGCAATACTGCAGAGGCAAAACGTAAGGAAGAAGAACATCTGTTTATGTCTTTCATTCGTAACGGCTACCCACGCAGTTTCATCCGAAGACACCTAAACCGAAAGAGCACAACTACCACACCTGCACCAACGACGACGAAACACATCGCCTTGCCGTACATCAAAAACATATCGGAAAAGACAGCCAGACTCCTCAAACCGCACAATCTGACGATAGCTCACATACCAACTGGGACTTTGAAAAGAATATTATCTAGACCTAAAGAAAGACTGGAGGCACAAGAACACCAAAATGTCATCTACAGGATAAAATGCGAGAACTGTGACAAAGACTATGTAGGTCAAACGGGGAGAAAACTATCCACAAGAATAAAAGAGCACAAACGTGCGTGTCGATATCATCATGTATCGTCACAGATCTCAGCACACCTCGATGAGGAAGGACACAATGTTAACTGGGAGAAAACAGAAATTCTGGCGCACGGAGGGACAAGAAAAGGAAGGGAATTCCTCGAGGCATGGTTCTCTACGGAGAATTCCCTGAACCTCCGCATTGATCTCGATCCCGTGTACCTACAGCTGAGAAAGCGTGAAGCTGGACGGCTAAGTATCGAACAAACAGAGGTCACGGGACACAGATCGACGAGGGTAATTTCAAACGCTACGTCCCAACGACATTTTCCGTGAGATTTCCCCTACGGAGCTGTACACTGAAGATGCCACTGAGGGAAGTGGTGAAACGTTTGACATTAAATTACTCAGCTCGGAGAACGAATCAAAACGTTAACTACCAACCCGAGCTACAGGTATTCCGAATCATTGCAGACAAACCTCTATAAGACGGTCGATACAAAAATGCGGCCAGGACCTCGTGGCATATGGATCAGCATCTATAGCCGGATGTACACACGTCCAGTATTAACTGTCCTCACGGACACTCGTGAAGGCCTGCCTATCGTCCACCAACTAATTGGAGAGTTGCTCTCGACTACGTGAAAGATGCGCTGTACATGGGTTTCATAATAATGCAGGGTACGTGCTATGAACTAGGCGTGTTCTGATGCTAATGCGTGCTTTCGGCTGGGAGCCACTACTCAGTGCGCGCATCTTGCATAACTTTCGCATATGTTGACTTGGACATTTGTGGCGGAGTCTACACCTAGTTATTCGTTATGTGCCAACGTACACCGCCTAATTAGGAAAGAGATAGCTTCCAAGCCATCTCTTGCAGTTTGGACTCAGCGGAAAGGAACATGCCATGACCATCTTGAGCTCTACAGCATTAGAAAACCACACATCGACAGTACTCAGCATTAATCTGTTAAACGAGTAAAACAACACCCAGGTGTAGAGAATCAGGGGCATTTTGATGTACTACGGTTAAATACATAACTAAATAACTTGTATATTTCTCGGCAGTGCGAGACAGACCAAATGCATTGTCTGACCATTATGTACAACACACTCGGATGGCGTAGAAAATCTTTTTGAATTTCACAATGTAGGTCCCTGAAATCTTTTTCGGTGCTCAAGTAGTTAAAGGTAACAAAAATGTGGGAAGTACAATATAGGAAGCGGTTCAAGTAAATTAACACGACCATCCGTGGAACCGTCTCCTTTGGACCTGTTTTCATGCGAGGTAGTCCATCGAATGGTTTCATCCACAAATCAACGCCTCATCTGCCCATGTGCTAATGTTGATAAAGGCAAGTTAGTCATCATTAGGTTGAGTGGATTCTATTTTTGCCGTTGTTGTAAGCAACAGGCCTTCATCATGAAGATTCTTTTCATGGCCGCTGTTATTTGTCATAGGCCGTCAAGGTGTAGACTCTTTTTTGAGTCCAGCACCTTACCTTTCTCGCTAGTAGTTTTGTGACGATTTGCCTTGCATTGGTAGAATTATTTATCTAGGAATCTTCAATCCATCACCTCAAGAGATCGGCTCAGCCTTGCTGAACCATGGAAAGAAGAGAAAAACTATGAACTAGAATGTGAAGCACAATGATTAAATGTTATATTCTGCTCCAGAATGAGATGTGGTCTGGCAGTTGTCTGTGTCCGCTTGCATAATCAATTGAAGTGCAACTAAATAAATAAATAAAGCAACGATTGTTTTCGGCAGTGCGTTGGAAGTATTTGTAAACAGTGCATCCCCTGAACGCTTTTCCGTTAGTTTCGTCGGGTGAAGCCAATCCAACAGAATCGAAATTGTAATCGAATTGAATTTTGCGGAGTACGGAGTGAGGAAAAGTGTAGCGTATCTGTTAGGAGGGAATACGCTAAGTGAACGACCGAGGCGTCCATCGTCGTTACGGCGCCAGACTCACCCGCACTGAATGGCGTAAACAGATAGCCAACCGGGTGAAGCCGCCAATTAACACGGGGTGGCATTACTTGATTGACCGTAAGTTGACCCTTCTGGATTTTTTCCCCGAGCTTTAAATACTATACACAAAGATTCGATTTTACATTTTTAATAGGTGGTATGGTTGGCTAATACATGCCTTTTCCTCTGCTCGTCCGATCCGGTCTGCTCTCTCTCCCTTGGGGGGCCAGCGACTTCGAGTTTTGATTGAGAATCAAACGTCAATTCAGGCGAGAGACTACCATTTCAGTTCACTCGCGTGTGACCTATGGAAAGGAATAGATGTGTAGAACAAGTGCAAAGAAATAAAATACAAACAACTGCGACAATGTTTTTGCCTCAGTATGCACAGATGTAACGTTATGCGGAAACTTCGCGTTGCACAAAACCACTTCCCTGTTAGACTGTTTCAAATCTGGATGGCTTAGGTGCCTACAATAACACGTCTTAAATGTATGACTGAATTTTTCTAACTACGAGGAGGACAGAGGTAATTTATCAAAGCGTATATAAAGCACAAACTAAATTCCCCGTATGAATGCCTTTATAATTAAAGTGTCGGACGGCGCCTCAGATACTAGCCGGTAGTGATAACACTTAAGAGATTTGCCAAATAAGAAACAGTAGAGAAGATAGGGGCAACTAGATCTAATGTATATTGCACAGACTACAATGAATGGAGAGCAAAACAGCAAGGGCTAATGAAATGCATTGCGAGACTCATCGGAGCGAGTGCAAGCGGATGTGTTCAATTAAAAAAGGAAACAATCAGAGGGCAAAGAAAAAGAAAATTTTAATGTTTTGAGTGTATTTTTTTCAGTTTTAATACAATAGCCCCCCCTTGCAAAGGAAGACCTCGATGGTACTGTCAAAAGAGAGAGAAGAACGGGATTGGACACGGGATGCAAAGATGGGATGTCTTGCAAAGTTGCTTGGTTTCAGGCTTCTTTATTATCTGTTATTTACATGTGTAATGAGATGCATCATTGGGGGGCCGTCGTGGCTGCCTAATCGGACTTCAAAAACTGGCTAGTCCATGTAAAAGGCTGGCAGGACATTACTACAAATGTGTCATTCCTCCACCGCCCTCCAGTTTGCGTCAAAAGAGTTCCCCGTCCCACGGAGAAGTCCAGGCATCTTCGTCGGGCAGCACATAGGCAAACTTTTGGGGACCATCGCAGATTCAACATTCCTCGGTCAAGGGCGACGGTTTGTCGCTTGTGTCAACCTACATCCAGTCACCGATCATCTACCCAGCCTACTCCTTTTTCTGTGGAACGGTGGTCCACCAGCTGCCAATACCACCACTTCCTCGTGACCAGCTGGTTGTAAACTAATCCTTTTTCAACGAAACAGTACACAAGCACTAGCTGTTTTGACTTGTGCGCACTTGCAGAATGAAATGGAAAGTGAAGGAGCGATCTGTCTGAAGTCTCATTTAAAAGAATTTGTAGGGCTGGAAACAAAGATCTATCACATATCTTCTGCAGCCTGTACTTGGTGAATATGTCGTTCCGCCTGAGAGCTCTTATGTTTATCCCGATCAGAGTTGACTTGTGTGATTCGTATACTGGTCAGCTCGTTGAAATATGATTATCTTCCACCTCACTTAAGTGAGGGACCGTCACCCATGTAATATCTCATCATCTGGAGCAGAAGGTTCGGTGGTATGCCTTGTAGACATTCCGTTGCGTTAAATATCGTTCCCTTCCTTACGCCATTGACAAACTGGCTCTAAAATTAAATGGTAGCTTGCACCGCATTTCCAAGTAAGAGAGAGAGTCCAGGCGAAATAGCCTGAGGTGGCAACAGAATGAGGTAAGCGAACTGCCACTTGCAGAGTGTATTTTGAATACCAAGTCAACATTGTGCACGCGGGTCCTCCGTGCATCACCTGTCCCCTCGTCTCAAACGGACATCTCGTTTGCTCGCTCAAACCCTATTTGATAGATCGTTTTGAGTCCATCCACGGTGGGCTTGATCAGGAACCCCTCTTCATGGTTCCGGACATATTCACTACTGATTCTGCATTCTGCAAGACTCCGGAACAGTGCTCACTTAGCCTTGCCTCCATGTCCCAGACTTCGTGCTTTGGACCTGTTCATGATCCATTACATGCTTCCAATCACCCCACTGTCCAATGCTGTGGCGGCCAGACACGTTGCGCACATGGACAAGTGGATTACTATAAAATTGCCGAGACAAGTTAGTTAATAGAAGAAACCAATTGGTTCGTAAGCATTTTCAACTTGGTTCATAAGCATTTTCAAGTTGGTGCGTCTCAAAATTTGGCTTAGGTGCACACACGCACCGACGAGTAGCTTCCTCATTGGTCAGACACCGTCGGCCAACAGGATGTCGTGTGTCACTATAGAGCAGGTGTTCTCAAACTTTTGTATTGTAACCTAGCACGACGGACCCCTGAGCTTCCCTTATCCACAGAACTAGGCTTTATTAACATAAGAATGAGGTAGAGTGCATCGCTGTACACTGAATTTGCACAGTTGTTAATTTAGGTTGGCAAAAGTGAAGCCTGTTGAAATTACATGCAAATGCAAACATATTAAGGCTAAAGACATTGGATGAAATTCGCTCCCACATGCAGCGCTGAATTATTTGATACCAGGTATTATTGAGGAAAGCTAGAAAATCGGATCTCGTTACGCTTCAGGTCTGTTTCGGTACTTTGTTTTGTATAGATATAATGCGAGAATGCTATCTCACACAGTTAAGTTGTGGCAAATGGGAGAAGCACGGCGGTAGCTGTCTACCATGAGTAGGTACACATCGTTCACTTTGCATCAGAAATCACACAGAGAGTCTGTGGACAGCTTTTTGAAAGGAAGAGTCTTAGATCACCTCCATGCATTTTATATGCATGGCCGAATACGTTTCTCGGTTCTGCTGTCAGCGCATTACGATAACTAACTATGTAAGATGCTTCGTAGCTTTATTTACAGTCTGCGACGCGTGAAGCATGTACGTTTGGGTGTTCAATATTTCATCTCGCATGCGCTGTAAGTACTTTTTTCTGTCTTTACAGTCCGTATGAATTTTTCAGAATGCCGCTGCATTTTAATAGGCACCATGTTTAGAAGAACTTTGTTACACAAGTCATCTTGTAGACAAATATTTGAATCTATAAATCCAAAATGAAGATAAATGTTGTTGTATTTCCGCCTCTTACCCACTGGTACAGAGGATCCGGTTGACACAGACTTATATTGCATCCCACCAGGTAGTACAGAAACATCGCACGTCTCAGTTGCTGCATGCTCAGAAGGCACATTGGATGGCCCAACTACTACTACATCTGAATTCGACGAAGAATATTCCCGTGAAACATTTAGCAGTATCCCATTCTTCATTTCATGGTCCCTGTTGATGTTACATATCTAATTACCACAATGCAGATAAATAAGTAAACACAAGAGTCCAAAACACACCAAGAATTTGGTTACTATGATAAGTTGGGCTTTGAAATAAGTATCGTAGTGAACGAAAGTGCCACCCTTTTGTAACCTCGCTGATGTAGTTTCCCTCGAATTCGCGGAATCGGATGAGCACATTCGTTAAACACAGAAATACCCACGCTTTTCTTCTGAGCTTCCGTGGACGCGATCCCGCAAACGGGCCTCTCCTTCCGGTTTGCTTATTTTTCGGAGGATAGTAACACTTGAAATGACCGCAAACTTGAGCCCTATCATACGGCATACTTCTCGCTGCCCTTCGACGGACATAGCCTGGGTTATGTGAGCTTGAGCGAACGTCGAATGACCCATCCAGCCACTGCCCGTCGCATCACGGGGAAATTAACACACGACCTTTCTGAACTTGGAAAGCCTCGTTCACTCACATTTTAACTCCTAGCCAAAACAAGCTTCCTCCTTGGAAGAGGTATGTTTCCATGGGCAATGCGCAATTCTATAATGTAAACCGTTAGAGTTGATTTAAAATTTTTCACAGCATGTTTGTCCTAAATTCGTGAAATAGACCGATCGCGCCCATAAAATTTCCTAATAGAATTGTAACACTTTGGGTGTTCACACGGATTCCCTGAAAGTAGCCTACAGACCCCCTTGGCATCCGCAGACCATTCTTTGAGAAACAGCACTGCAGAGATTCTTATACTCATAAATTATGCCCATTCAGACATGAAGAGAACAGTCGCAAAGAAATTTCTTTTCCATAAATATCGTCAGGCGCTACAATTATGAAGCAGATAACTAAAACTTGCAAAAAGCTATTGCTAGTTATGTACAAGGACAAGGACGTCAGATGATAGGGGAAACAGTTACACTGGGAACTTATTATGTACAACAATCAATAGCAGATTGAACTGAGTCACGATGGACCGGTGACCTTGAGGCCGGCTAACTGCGTGAGGACCAGTTCAGAATTAGCGCTTGCACGAGAGCTCGCTGCTTGCATAATTCCGGCTGAAGACGTCCGATAGCAAGAGCTTCAGCTATGGTCAAGCAGCGTCTTTTGAGTCCCTTTGAGGATCGCTATGGGGCAACTAGGGAACCGTAAATGGGTCTCTAACACGACATTGATGCCCAGTGTTGACCAGGTGCTCACAGATGCGATGACCGCAGCGCAATAACTCTTCTGACTGAATAACAGTGTGATTGCCTAACTGTGAAAATGCACACTGATAACTGCACAAGGGCAATAATATGACAGTTTTAGTGCATGTTGCACGATTGAAGTGGTTGCATTTCCAGTTAGGGGGACACCTACAGGGAATAATATAATTGCACGGGCAACGAAGACAGTACTTGACAAGTCTCGTATTTTGTTAGGGTGCAAGCCACAAGCACTAGTGCACAAATACAACGGTGATCCGTTTATGTACTATGAGAGGGAGGTATTATTGCAATACGCAGCTGGGAAGTGCGATCCACGGAAATCGTACAGGTAACCATCTTGCGATATTTGACCTTTCATCGTGACATGTGAGCTCAACTTTTCAACCTGGTAAGTACATAGCGTGAGAACAAAATTTATCGATGCACTAAATCTGCTCGCGGCCCTCCGTGAAGAATCGCACGGTTCGGGAAATTCATGCCTTGTTGCTTGCTGTCTCTCCTCTAACAGGCATATGTGTTATACAATGTAACCCACATTATTGTCCACCCGGTCCATAGCCCACCCCACTTTATTGACCAGTTTTTCAAAATATCAATTCTTTTCTCATAAATATGCTACATTCTCACCGTCTAATTGCCCACTGTCTGGGTCGTCGCACCGCTTAGTTGCTCAGCGACACGGGATGTGCTCTTGACGCTTTGTCGATTTTACGCCCTCGCTCCGACCATCTTTTATTACGATTACCCCACAGCTAGTCAGTGCGAACGATTCGAGAACAACAAAGCCATCGGCGGCGTTTTTCATACATCAGAGAAGGCTACCTACCTCATTCAATACACGAGCAAGCTAAATGAACAAACGACTGTGGGCAATCCCCCAGCCTTAATAAAACTCGAGAACTGAGCAAAGTGGAGTAATTTGTCCACTCCACACGTGTCCCTGCTCTATTGGTTGCACACAAGTATGGTAAGTAACAGAAAGGATTTGTCCTTAACAAAACGTCGGATCGTGCTGTCATGATTCATGCGGACAATGTGTTTACAGTCAGATATCCTGTGACACAAGCAAGCAATAGTATTCCTCCAAAGACTCTGCGTCGACCGTTACGCGCAATCGGAGGGCAAGAAGACACTGCTCAACGTGGCGGTTGTAACGAAATGTCCTACTGCACAACAAACTGTATCGTACTCGTGACCATTTTCTTTCGGCGCACTGCCTGTGGGGCTTTACTTGCGTTCTGAAACTGTGCTTTACATGGCAGTTAGTGCAACCTGCATCACCGTGGTCACAAGCCGTTTGAAATCAGTTGTTGCTTACGTACTGGATTGCTTGCTAGATAGCGGGGACGTTCACATGTATACAGTTAGGCACAGCCTATGTTTCGTACGATATTCCGAGGTACGGGTATTGCGTTCGGCTCTAGCGCGGAACCATTCAAGATATTCTTTACCTTGCTCCTGGTTCCCCAGGCTGTTTTCACTACTGACTTGTTTATATTATGACGGATTTAAAGCTATGTGCCCCCGGATCACTTTTCGTTTCAGGTAGCCGAAAGGTGACTAAACTGCTTGTAAGGTTAGCATATGCCATGTTATGTTATTCGGATAGCGGAAGTCAACTTATGCTGCGTCATCAGTGATGTGAGGACGCTACTTGACCAACATCGAGTGGTTTGCAACCCAACAAACTAGCCCCACTTACGGGCCATAAGCTGCGGTATTGATGCTAAGTATGTGTAGCCATACATATCTAGGGAGTCTAAGAATGCTACCTAAGCGAGTACGCGCAATTCACCACATATATTCCGCTTGACACCGCTGCCCTCGGCTTTGTTAATAAGCAGGTTCTAAGCAATAGCTACGCAATCTGGAACTGTTACCAATACTATACCGCGAAATCTTTCCCCGAATATCCTTATCGTATGCTGCACGCCGCATCAATCATAAGGGATGTAGTGAGGCGATGTCCACCCACCTGCGCTCCTTTCCTCGTCCAAAAGATTATCCTACACCCATCGTCATCAAGCTTGCTACATCACTGCTCTGCAGAACGGCACACACCCAATTCCTGTATCAGGAATCTGTGATGCATACGCAAACTGCTATGAAATCTACGACGAGAAATGGGCCAGCGTTTCCGATGAAGAACATCGCAGCTTATGTGTTATCAGTAAAGCATTTCGCAATAAGTATTTCACGGCACATATACGGAAACGGGTACGCTGAACGACGTTGCGTACTGTTTTCTAAACGGGCGCCAGTGTGTTCCACTATCACGAACCTGCATATTGCAAGTGGGGCATGTAGTATTCCACGCAACCACTCGGCGATGAAAAGAGGAAAACACCATTTCCATGCATAAAATTCTATGTTAATTAGATGAACATTAGCTACAAATCGGACATGTGCATAGCACGTCCGTAATCCCCCGTCACGTGCTGAACCATGTTTTCGCAGTGGCGCGGTGTCACACGTGATCGGGCCTCTGACACAACCCGCTCCAGTAATCTGGTGCGCCACTCTCTTTAGCTGAGAACATAATCAGCGTCCCCTCGGAGCATTTCCCCATACCTGCTCCTCACTGCTTGCTTGACGTATCTTTTGATTACACTCCAAATCCCTTCGATAGGGTTCAGCGCCGGAGAGTATGGGGATGATTGTAACATCCTTCCTGATCGGTACTGTTCTTCCTGGAACAAGTTTTCCAAATCTGTGTGGCACGGCGCGTTGTCACAAATCAGCAGGCACCGCTCGATAACATCCGCACCTTGTGCATCTATCAACAGACGCAGCCACTGCGCACATCTTTGTTTATTGTAGCTTCCACGTAAAACGGAGAACGCTATCAATGCGTCTTTTGTCATGGCTCCGACAAGGTGCACATTTTGCCCGCGACTGTTTGCCACAGTACACTGCGCTCGGATCCCACGTGGTGATCGGCCCCGAGTTCGTGTGCAAAAGAGATTAAAGTTCGTGTCGTCGATCCACCTCGGTTCCCTTCCTTCCGCTTGAAAATGCAATAGCTACAGGACGAACAATTGGCGTCGCTGTTTGTTCACCTGCGTGTTCAGGGATTCAGGAATTATATGTAACTTCAACATCGTTATCAACCGTCCGTCGAGGTATCTGGCGACAGTACTGGTATACACCTCAAAGTCGAACTCAGCTTTCAAGCGCAAGCGGAGTTTTGCAAGTTTTATTGTGGGTTCCGCCGACACCCACCCAACCAGAAAATGGACGTGGCTCTCTGTCATCGCTCTGCGACGAGCACCCCCGTGTTGACCTCCAGGTTTGGTCAACTCCAGCACTTGTATCCCATTGCGGCAAGTGTTCAATTTCACGTGAAGTATACCATTTTCACTTTAAACTGGACATTTTGCAAACCACATTGGACATTTTGCAAACCACATTGGACATTTTGCAAACCAAACTGGACATTTTGCAAACCAAACTGGACATTTTGCAAACCAAAGTGGACATTTTGCAAAACAAATTGGACACGTTGCAATCCAAGTAGCAACTGGCCAATTTGCTGGTAAGAAACGAGCAGTAAGACTGCTGAATGATGTTCAGCATATACATTGTGATGACGCTAATACACCGGCATTGTGTAAGCAGCGGGCTACACTGTAAAACATTTGCTTGATCGTGAGTAGCGACCGAAGTTCTGAACTACGCTCCCCTCTCCCCATTGACATTCGCCTAGTTGGTGTGCATCAACCTGTGTTGGTGTGCCACAATTGGAAAATCGGACTTCCGAATCGTAATTGTGTATCAATCATTTTGTGAGTGGATTGCGATGCGCAATCTCAATGTGCACCGTTATTCTCATTAGAGAGAACCTTGTCCGATTCGGTCAATGGGACCATGTCGGATGAAGCAGGTAGGCGGTGTCCCAGCTTCGCCCGTCTCTCTATTAGCTTTCGCAACTGCCACGTTATTGTATCAGCGTAGGCTGTAATGACCCCCAGCAAATCCAGTCTAGATCTATAGCCTATTGTTGCAACATATCAACTACTGAGGAGTGGGCCGATTACACGATGTTCAGGCCACATTGTGGTCACGATAATGTAACCGAACTGCGTACGTAGCGGGTGATTGTGTAAGCCCTTCTCTTGACATGAGTGCCGTTCGCCTCGGTCAAAATCGGTGACCTATTTTCCCCTACACCCCCCCCCCCATAGGAATTCGTGTGTTTTGTTTGGGTGTGTAGACCGACCAATGCAGCGGTACCACTATTGGAGCCGAGCATACGATAACGGTTCCACTCAACACAACTTAGCTTTATTAGCTCCGTGCCGCACGAAGCGACCAAAATGTGTGACGAACAACAGGAGAGCTGGTGTCCGACGCGACGACACTGCAGGCGAACATCATTTGCGCAAAGAGAAATTCTCACAAAACTTGTGCTGGTCGACGGCAAAACTACTCGGGAAGCCGCTGAAGTCGCCGGTGTTAACGCGAGTACGGCAAGGAACATCATTAATGCCTACAAGCGAGAAGGCTCAAATACACAGCGCACCTGCGGTGGAAATAATAGGGAGAAGCTGACTCCCAATGTATTGCAGCGCGTCGAAGAAGCGGTTGAACGGCACTCTGAGGACACGTTGGTGCAGCTGCAGATGCGCCTGAGAGAGGATGGGATAAACCTATCAGTATCCTCTGTCTTCAACGCCCTCAGAAGACTAAAGATAACTCTCAAAAAGTGTCATTACGAGCTCGACCGAGTCAACAGTGCCACGACAATCGCTAGCCGGCAGGCGTACGCTCTCGAATTCTCGGTGACCGTCCTGCTCTTACACGCTGAGCCAACTGTTAATATTGAAAACGCACACTTTGAAATTGAAATTGTGTATTAACAAAAAATAAGGCAGTAACCATAGCAAAGATCAGTTGACGAAGGATTGTCCGGCTGTCGCTTTCGTCAGGTTCATCATTGTATTGCGAACGCAGTTCACGCAGTCCTGCTGCGTTACCATCCCAACGCTGTCCTGAATGACCGTGCTCAGCGTCTGCTCAGGTGTGGGGTAATTAAGCAGGCGTCTCGCCGACGCTTTCACCTTTGAAAAGACGTGTTCTACCGGGTTTAGCATGTACGAGTAGGGCGGCAAGAACTGCAGGTGATAAGACGAACCAAGGATCCTCCTTAGCTCATCAGGCATACGGATCCTGACATTGTCCATGATCAGCCACGCGCCGTTCATCTCCACTATGCAGCTTATACGCGCCACCAGTTCCTCGACGAACGCCGAGAACTTCGCACCATTGCAAGTGCCGTTGTTAATGATCTTTGAATGGATGACGCCTTGGTTATTCATTGCAACAATCAGGGTTACCATGCGACCTCTGACTGTGGGTAACACGACGTTCGCGCGCGTCCCTCTTCTTGAGCGAGCCTGATTTCGCCTCAGATGAAGGTTGAAACCACTCTCATCTATGAAGATGCATTTCTCCTTGTTAGAAGGTGCATGTGCCGAGAACTCGAGAGCGTACGCCTGCCGGCTAGCGATTGTCGTGGCACTGTTGACTCGGTCGAGCTCGTAATGACACTTTTTGAGAGTTATCTTTAGTCTTCTGAGGGCGTTGAAGACAGAGGATACTGATAGGTTTATCCCATCCTCTCTCAGGCGCATCTGCAGCTGCACCAACGTGTCCTCAGAGTGCCGTTCAACCGCTTCTTCGACGCGCTGCAATACATTGGGAGTCAGCTTCTCCCTATTATTTCCACCGCAGGTGCGCTGTGTATTTGAGCCTTCTCGCTTGTAGGCATTAATGATGTTCCTTGCCGTACTCGCGTTAACACCGGCGACTTCAGCGGCTTCCCGAGTAGTTTTGCCGTCGACCAGCACAAGTTTTGTGAGAATTTCTCTTTGCGCAAATGATGTTCGCCTGCAGTGTCGTCGCGTCGGACACCAGCTCTCCTGTTGTTCGTCACTCATTTTGGTCGCTTCGTGCGGCACGGAGCTAATAAAGCTAAGTTGTGTTGAGTGGAACCGTTATCGTATGCTCGGCTCCAATAGTGGTACCGCTGCATTGGTCGGTCCACACACCCAAACAAAACACACGAATTCCTATGGGGGGGGGGTGTAGGGGAAAATAGGTCACCGATTTTGACCGAGGCGAACGGCACTCATGTCAAGAGAAGGGCTTACACAATCACCCGCTACGTACGCAGTTCGGTTACATTATCGTGACCACAATGTGGCCTGAACATCGTGTAATCGGCCCACTCCTCAGTAGTTGATATGTTGCAACAATAGGCTATAGATCTAGACTGGATTTGCTGGGGGTCATTACAGCCTACGCTGATACAATAACGTGGCAGTTGCGAAAGCTAATAGAGAGACGGGCGAAGCTGGGACACCGCCTACCTGCTTCATCCGACATGGTCCCATTGACCGAATCGGACAAGGTTCTCTCTAATGAGAATAACGGTGCACATTGAGATTGCGCATCGCAATCCACTCACAAAATGATTGATACACAATTACGATTCGGAAGTCCGATTTTCCAATTGTGGCACACCAACACAGGTTGATGCACACCAACTAGGCGAATGTCAATGGGGAGAGGGGAGCGTAGTTCAGAACTTCGGTCGCTACTCACGATCAAGCAAATGTTTTACAGTGTAGCCCGCTGCTTACACAATGCCGGTGTATTAGCGTCATCACAATGTATATGCTGAACATCATTCAGCAGTCTTACTGCTCGTTTCTTACCAGCAAATTGGCCAGTTGCTACTTGGATTGCAACGTGTCCAATTTGTTTTGCAAAATGTCCACTTTGGTTTGCAAAATGTCCAGTTTGGTTTGCAAAATGTCCAGTTTGGTTTGCAAAATGTCCAATGTGGTTTGCAAAATGTCCAATGTGGTTTGCAAAATGTCCAGTTTGGTTTGCAAAATATCCAGTTTTGTTTGCAGAAGTCCAATTTGGTTTGAAAGATGTCCAGTTTGATGTGAAAATGGTGAAAATTGGCGAGGTGCTTCCCGTTGTTTCCGCGTTCATACACAGTCGGTATCCTTTTCCTCCCTTCGAACGAGAGACGCACATACAGACCTCTTCGTGTCATTTGGTGTTGGCACAATGAGCTTTCCAGGACGATCTGGGAATATATGTCATCACGGCTATTCAAACCAAATGTCAAATCCTCCATAAATTTGACCCCATTAGTTTTGTGACATAATTTTTCCCATGATTGTGGCCGGACCCGTGCCTTGTCCCTTCGCTCACATGTCCGGCACTTACGAATTCGGCTGTGGACATTTGTACCGATAGCGCGTGGGGCCCCAGCGGATGTCACCCGAACAAGCGTAGTGGGAATAGTGTAGCGCACAGCTCAGCCGCGTACTAGGCCTGTACTATGGCTGTGGCTTGCCTACCTGAAGTGCCAGTCTGCGAATTCACGCCGAATATCGTAGGAGAGTCCCATCGTCGAAACATGGAGGCTTGGTATTGCCTTACCTTCCGGACAACCGAGACGTGTCCTCACCTTAACAAAGCGACCCGAATCAACTTGGCTATGCAGTGGTGAGCGAGTGCTACAGACGCACATCGTGCATGGGACTTAGGGTGCTGCTGAATCAGTTCTCTGATATACGGTGGTGTGACATTCACGATTGCCTGAGGTGAGGTGTGCGATCGATAATTAGCCTCGATTCACGCAGTTCAGCTGAGTGAAGCGTGATGGCAGACGTTAGGTGTGGCAAGAATGAGGCGACTGAACCACTCCTCCGTCCACAAAACAAAGATAAGCTGCCCTGCTGACCGCCTCCATGCTTATTTATCAGCTCGAGTGTGCCTGTGAAGCAACGTATATCGGTCTCGCGGCGCGGCTCTTGTCCAAACGCGTGAATAAAGACTGCCCACGTTGGTTGAAGCACTGTGTCCCTGGGGCCATTGACAGCTCCATTATGGCTCATATTGTCGATAGTGGGCATCAGGAGGATTCAAATCTGCCTTTAGAAAGTACATGAAGTGCGACAACACAGATAGAAAGGTATGCGTCTTCGTACACTTGGGATGGCCAAAGATAGTTGCAATCGCTCATTTCAACCGTCCTTATGCTCACAAAAGATGCTAATCCGGACTCTTCAGCTTCCTTGGCCCGCGAAAATGGAGGCTACTTAGGTCAACGGCCTCAGGTCAAACTACGTAACATGTAATTAACTTGTTTCGCTTTTTCACCTACGTAACTTTTATTAACTGAGTCCATTTTGCTCTTTTTATCAGCCCTAAATATGGTTGTGATGGTCCGAAGATGGATCATTGCAAACAGTTGCTCACCAAATGGTCGCGTTGTTCTCGCTAAGGAAGCTTGAAATACGACTAGACCGGAAGCCATTTTTTGAATTCGAGGAGAATCAAAAGCAATAGACCGAATGCCATTGTTCTGTATGCTTCTCTGGGCCCGAATACCTGCTGGTTATCAGTGCTAATAAAGGTCTCCACGGTAAGGAGAATCAGTGTGCAACGCTGTCTGCTGACTCTTGTTACGAGAAGTTCCAAGCCACATATCAGTTTGGAGAGAATTGGTGTAAGTGATATCTTGGTTGCATGATTTGCCACTGACAACAATGGAAACACGGAGTGATCCGGAACTGTCAAATGTCATACCTTTTTGTCCGGATAGAGTAGATGAGTGTCGGAGGGCATTTTCATAGTCTAAGGAATAAACTAATCATTCAGGATGATTGTATAATACTGAATTAACTAAATAAATGTGTATATATCTCGACAGGCGGGATACGTTCCCATTTGGGAAACGATCACTTGTACAGCGAGTTTCGTCATTAATTTATGAAATCTGTATTCAATATGGATGAGTAACGCAATGGTTTGTGGAATATGCAGTGAGTAACGGACAGAAAAGCAATTTAGTTAAATAAATAATTGAGCAAATACCTCGTGTGCCTCGTCGATGCGAAAAGCCGTTCACTGGAAGGGATAGATCAAACAACAGTACTACACTGCAATCTTTTCGCGCGCTCACATAGCGAGCTTGAATGACTGAGCATGAATTTCATGTGTGAATGAGTTGCACAATTAATCCAAAACCTATGCTGCTTTTTTCAAACAGGAAATGCAACACTGTAGTTTACAAACAAGTGATAGATGCAAGGACGGGAAAAATATGTGACTGTGCGCCAGAGCGTGCTACACGGGTAATTATTTGTTTACTCGCATGATTTAAACGGATTATTTGTCAAGCACCATGAATACCGTTTTCAAATGCATCATCTAGGGATTGAGATGCCCAAACATATTAACGCCGTTTTGAACGGACAGATGCCTAGTTATCACGAGCTTGAACAACGTGTTCTGATGTCTTTTGGTTATTTGTTCCATATCTTAGAATAATGGGTTAGAAATAAGCATTTACTGGGTTTCGCGGTGCACATCGGAAGGGTGACATTCGATTCCTTTTTGCGAATACGGTACCTGTTGTTCTCATACATGTGAAAAACGTTTTCTACACTGTGCGAATGATGGTTTATGGTTTTAACAAATACGCATAGGTTCACCTTCGATCGTGGAAGCCAGACTGGGTCAACTCCAAGTTCGATGCAGCGCGCTCTGTATGTCATTTTTGAGGAATAAGCGCATAATTTCTTCGTGAAGCGTCGCTGGACCCTATCGAGAGCATGGTAGTGTGACTTTTGAAGGTTCCATTAGACCAGTAAACAGTTTTATTGATTGGTAATACATATGCTTTCTATAGCCAGCTTTTAGAATCCTTCGGATGAAGATGGCTACATGTATAGCCGATGGTCTTCATGGCCTTCAACACTTGGAAGTAGCAGTGTGCAGAAAAATTAAAGGTGGCAGAATATCGCACACCCAGTTCGCGAATTGTCCTGTATTGCGAGATGCGTGTGCTAAACAGTTTGGCGGTAATGGACATATATACGAAAAACTATTACAATTGTCTACAGCGAACGATATCTGCCACAAGTGGCACCATGAATCAAGTGTACTGAGGTCTTCCTGATTGAGACGTATGGCTTCTCAGGTATTTGCACTTCAGGTGAGTCAACGAATTTGATTTCATGAGCAAAAGCCAGTACCATGCGATATACATTAAAATACATCGTTTGCATACCGGAGAAAGATGTGATGTGATGTGATGCAATATAAGTCTGTGCCAATCGGATCCTCTGTACCAGTGGGTAAGAGGCGGAAATACAACAACATTTATCTTCATTTTGGATTTATAGCGTCAAATATTTGTCTACAAGATGATTTGTGTAACAAAGTTCTTCTAAACATGGTGCCTATTAAAATGCAGCGGCATTCTGAAAAATTCATACGGACTGTAAAGACAGAAAAAAGTACTTACAGCGCATGCGAGATGAAATATTGAACACTCAAACGTACATGCTTCACGCGTCGCAGACTGTAAATAAAGCTACGAAAGCATCTTACATAGTTAGTTATCGTAATGCGCTGACAGCAGAACCGAGAAACGTATTCGGCCATGCATATAAAATGCATGGAGGTGATCTAAGACTCTTCCTTTCAAAAAGCTGTCCACAGACTCTCTGTGTGATTTCTGATGCAAAGTGAACGATGTGTACCTACTCATGGTAGACAGCTACCGCCGTGCTTCTCCCATTTGCCACAACTTAACTGTGTGAGATAGCATTCTCGCATTATATCTATACAAAACAAAGTACCGAAACAGACCTGAAGCGTAATGAGATCCGAGGTTATAGCTTTCCTCAATAACACCTAGTATCAAACAAGTCAGCGCTGCATGTCGGAACGAATTTTATCCAAGGCGTTAAGCCTTAGTATAGTTGCATTTGCATGTAAGTTCAACAGCCTTCACTTTTGCCAACATAAATGAACAACTGTGCAAATTCAGTGTACAGCGATGAACTCTACCTCATTCTTATGTTAATAAAGCCTAGTTCTGTGGATAAGGGAAGCTCAGGGGTCCGTCGTGCTAGGTTACAATACAAAAGTTTGAGAACACCTGCTCTATAGTGACACACGACATCCTGTTGGCCGACGGTGTCTGACCAATGAGGAAGCTACTCGTCGGTGCGTGTGTGCACCTAAGCCAAATTTTGAGACGCACCAACTTGAAAATGCTTATGAACCAAGTTGAAAATGCTTACGAACCAATTGGTTTCTTCTATTAACTAACGTGCCTCGGAAATGGTATAGTCCGTGTAGCAACGCCTCAAGTTCCGCCACTTTGAGGTTAGCCAAGCGGATGTCCTACACTGTGTGAATCTAGCTTTACATTTAAATTAAGGATTTGGGGCACTTCGTTGTGCAAATATCAAGGCACCGCGTGCGTGGAGACGCTCTACTCCGAGGTACACATGGACTTAGTTCTTCAAACCACCGAAATGACCGCTAGACTACTAGATGTGGACAGGCAGGCGAACTTTAGGCCAACCGACCGCTAAGAGGATGGATGGATGTGTGGAGTGGGACTATGACGATCGATAGATATTTATGGCGAACAACCGATATTTGGTTGGCCAGGCCAAATCAGATTACTGCGGAGAATGTTTGCAGTTTCGGAGCAGTATCTGAGCGATGGATCACAGTGAAGCATGTCCTTCGGTGACGTCTGAGCAACCGGAGTTCCAACGTGTGGCTGTTGATCAGCGCGTGCTGATTCTTCGTTTGTATGGTCAGTGCAGTTTAAACACTGCAGAAACCTCCCGATAATACAACAACATGAACGCGAGCATGTGTCCCGTACGTGACCGCCGGTGGCACAGTCAACTGTGCAGTAGCATAGTGGTTTTTCTGATCAGGTCAAAATGCACATTCCTAAAGTTTTGTCCCACTCAGCCAGAATGGGGAACCACTGTGCCACGTCAGCTGTCTCAAATCCCGCAGGGGTTTTCCATGTTACCTGTACTTCCTTTCGGTAGTTTTTGGTTGCGTCATTTCTTCTGTCTCTTTCAGGAGACGGGTTATCGCGAGCTAAACGGTTTCCTTTCGGATGCTGCGTACTGTGCGAGACAAATCCCGGGCGAAATCAAGGGCACCTCTGTGGAACGATAGGATATCGGCTACATGTAGATGACTGCGATATAGTGCGGATCGGCTGTGGACAGTCAGACAGTGCCGATGACACGGACGGGAACACAGATCAATGAGGCGAAGGCATGAGGTGGGTTTACCACGCGCAAAGTTTGTGCTTGCCTCCTACACGCTTGCGTACATGCATAGGCAAACGACTCGACATGCGCACGCCCACGCATCTCCCTGCTGATGTGTGTCACTCCTCCTTCTTTGATTTCTGACGTCTAACCGGAAAGCGACTGACCTATCCTCCTCGGGTTTGAGCATCGCAGAATGGATTTTTTCATACACATGCCTCCAGAAAAGATTAACAATGATAGTTTCGGTCTGCTCGGGAATCTGGAAGTCTTGATTGCAGGTGACACGGCTAATGACACACAAGTAGTGTAGCATGTCATCAGGTATCATTGTAGAAAGCCAGCAGGTAACATGTTATCTTGTCTCGCCTAGAGGGTTATTGTCGTTTCCGCTTCTCTTAACGTTCGTTCTAATGTTGTTAACACATCCATCTTCGGTTCATTTTGATACTATCCATTCATCCATCTACGTCAGGCTCGGACCTCTATCGGTATTTACGAAAACGGTATCCAGCTCACCCTGAGACTAAGTCAGGCGCACCCTCCATCCTGCTTCGACTATTACTAAGTGGCTGTCCTGAAACTATCCAGCCACCTAGGAAGTAGCTGCTTTGTCGTTCAGCGCCCACGGTCTGTTACGAGCCGAGGAAGCCCTCGGAGCTCTCGACGGGAAGCATACTATAGTAAACTGTTTCTGAAGCATATTTTTCACCGATTGCATGGTCTTTCTTACCTAGCAGTTTGAAGGCGGATAAAATGTAACAATGAAAAAGGGTTTATTATGGGTAAAAAATGCTGTGGCTTGATAGGTCCTGTGAGATGCTTTGTATGAATTCTGTAAGTTAGAAAAAGTAGTTGCACCGAGGTGAAACGCGCATCTTTGGACTCACTATATTATCTATGTTAACGCAATGTATAGCCGTTTACCCAGATTTCCTGGGCGTTGGTGAGCAAAATGATTGTCTTCAGCTTACCATGCCTCGACAAACAGAATTCAAATTAAATATTGTAGGTGGTGCAATGCATCGTCGAGTAGCTAGTGCGTAGAAATGACAAATGTCGAACGAGCGTTCCACGGTTGACAAACTCGAAGGGAAATGTAATTCCGGCGGCACTCCGGCCGACTGTATTGGGTGGTTAGTTTCAACTGGTGACCCCTCAATGGTGTGTTGCGGCTAAGCTTCAGGAGGTGGCAGCAAGCGTGACCAGGGTACGCCGGAATGAGAGCGCCGTTTAGACGGCGATAACCTCCGCTGTACAGTTCTAAATTTTTCTCCACAGCTTGTATGACTAGTGGAATAATCCCTTTACATTTTTCGTTGCTCTTCATTGTGTGGTCTACAGTGCAAGCACCTTGCGTTTTAACCAGGGCTGCCAGGCCTTGATCGCGTACTCTACGTAGGGCCTCACTTACTCATTGAGCAATTTAGGGAGGATAGATGGGTCGAACCGCTTGAACGCCCTCCGTAAGTGACTGATGTAACGCTGACATCGCCTCTACCCTGTGGGCCGTTAAAACAGATAAGAAAAACTGAAGACGAAGACATGCTAGACCGAAATGTATAAGGGACCGAGAAATGATAAGTATATAGGTCACATACACCCACTTCGACTGTGTGTTATTAAGCTACTTCAAGTCACTTATCTATCGTGTGTACGAAATGTTAAGATTTATCCCCGCAATTCACTCATGATTAGTACCTTTCACCTACGCAATCGCGCGCATATAGGTAGTACAGCATCTGGCCATCCAATCGGCAATTTATGTCGGATAGAAATTGCTCGCATGCGTGCGCCTGCTTTCGTGGGGCACACAATCGCGTGCGAAGCCATAGGTTTTGCTCTACCCTTCGCTGGTATGCATGGGAGCCGTTCATCAGAGTCAGCTTGTCCAGATATGTGCACAGTGAAATTACATGAGCCAGTCAGACGTTCGGTCCAGCGCGGCATGTTATCGTTCGTTAGGGGCATGCCAAGCCAGAGGACAGACGAAGCCTATTTAGCAGTGAATATGCACACCATCGCGTGGGAGCGATGTGCTCCGCTGGACCAGTTAGTGTGGTGCATGAATGCATGCGTGCGAAAGATACCTCAAATTCGACGACCAACCAAATGTTGAGGGTCGAATGACGGACAGACAGGCAATCGCTAGATCCTGGTGCGTGTGTTGCCTGCAAAATTTTACAGTTCGCCAAAATAAAGGGTGTCATTCTTGTATTTTATCACTTGGTCGCTGTCTTGAAACTGGAAAACGTGTTTGCACTGCTGTTGGTTATGTTCTGTTATAATTCCCGATTAGTAGTAAGTACCCAGAAGTGGCACTGTTTGAAAACGTTTGTTGCACAACTTAAGTTACAACCAACTGTCAGGAAAAGATGATCTTCACACACTTGGTCGAAACCAACCGATTCTCACGTGGTTGGCTTAAAGTTCCAAGCTCACATACAAACAAGCTCGCCGGAAATCGATTGATTTTTCCGTATGGTCTGTCCGGCTGACATACGTGACCTCTCTAACACCTTTCCCGCTTAAACATCAAATGTCACACAAAGAGCTTTTGCTTGGAATTACACTGAGTCGCTGACTTGTAAGGCTTGTACGTGTGGAATGTCTTCGTTCAAGTTCCACTTTTGTGCTCCCACCAACAGGTTGCTCATGTTGTGGTTCCATCGGCTTGGGCACAGCAAATGTATCTTAACATGTGTGTAAAGGAAGCCCTGTAGTGTCATTTTGCTGAACTTTTTCGGGTGTATAACGAAGTTTCATGTGATTCCCATGACGTGTAGTCAATCGAGTTTGACCTTCTACTTCATACAGGACATCTCTTGCTTTACTTTAACAATTCCTGGAATCAAAGTTTTATGTGTATCCCTGAAGTTGTGCACCAAGCCTTTGTCACCGGGATAAAATATCTCATGGGAGTACCGTGCTTAGGATTGAACGGATCTGTCATTTTCTGGTCACGCTCATTAGTCTCCTTTGCTGGAAAAATATGATCTAAAGGAATGCGTAAATGTCGACTAATGTGAAATTCCGACAGTGACTGTTGATTTGGAAGAACAGAATTTGGTGTTGAACGACACTTGTGTAAGTATACATCCGTTTGTAGTAATGTTTCCCTCTTCTTTATGTTTAAACAGAGCACGTCTGCATGTATCCACAAACCTCTCACCCTATCCGTTGGACTGCGGATGATAAATGGGACTGCGTATATGCCATACACCCAAGGATTGCCAAAATCGGTTGAACTCGTTCGATATGATTTGTGGACCATTATCAGAGACGAGTGTTCCTGGGGAACTAAACTGTGCAAAATAAAAACGAAGAACTGCAATCGTTGAAGATGTCGTGGGTTACGTGATATAACCTATTTCTGGCCATTTTGATTAACCAGAAAATACTGACATGAATCCGCATACAGGCAGCACTTGATTTTGACCAAAGATTAAGGCTAATTTTCGCAGCCTATGCACATCTGGAATCGCTACGAACAGCGCCTTCAATATCCTTATCAATGTTTGACCAATAAGCATAACATCTGGCAAGGGATTTCATTGGTGTAATTCGCTGGTGTCTGGCGAGTGGCAGTTGAATCACTTTTGCTCTGAGAATTTTAGGGATCACAATGTGACCTGCCAGCATAAAACAGTTGTTCATTATTGTTAGGGCACATTTACGCACAAAATTTTGTCTAATTTCAGCTTTTCATAGAATGCTTGGGAAACCGTTGCGAAGATAAAAGAGACTCGTTCTAAACAGCTATCTGACCGCGTAGACTCACAAATGTCATTGTGCGTAACTGGTAAGTTTCGTATGGACTCCTCAAATATAGATTTTATCTCAGCATCAACTTCAACTGATGAAATTACCGTGTCTTCATGTGGCTGCGAATTTGTTCTGTTGACAATCAGGCGCGATAAGGCGTCCATATGGTCAAAGCATTCCGTACGGTTGTGTTCAGTGATAAAATCATATCCGTTGCCCAACATTGCAAGCGAGTTGAAGTGTGAACAGGACTTGCTTTCTTGGTGCCAAGTAAAGATAACAGAGGCATGTGCTCAGTGCATAACGTGAATTACCGACCAGGCAACATCTTATGGAGCTTTTTTGACTTCAAACACAATTGCTAAACCTTCTTTTTCACTTCCCTTCACTTGTTGTTAGAGTGCGTGAAATATGACTGATCGCTTTTTGCATACCAAGTGTGTTGCTCCAACCCTGTTCTCTGAAGCATCGGCATCAACTATGATAAGTAGTTTCGGGTCACAGTGTGTAAGTACAAAAACCGAAGTTAACATGCGATTTATTTCATCAAAGTCCTAGTGACAAGCATGTGACCACACCCATTTTGCATTAGTTTTCAGGAGTTCATTTAGTGGCATCCGTAGCCAGTGTATTGTAGGAACAGAGTTATTGTAATAGTTTACTAGTCCCAAAAACGCCTGGAGTGTTTTCTTGTCATTCGGAACTTGTAGTTGTTGGATCGCCATAATTTTTGATGGATCAGGACTACCACTGACATTGATGATTGAGTCAAGGTACGAAATTCGGGACGTGAAGAAAGCACATTTGTATTTTCGCAGAGTAAATACGAAACTCCTGATCCTGTCAAATACTTCATTCATGTGTGCCTGATGTAACTCAACTGAAGCGCTTACGATTATTATGTCATCCATGTAAGCCATAGCAAAAGGCAATCTGTTTAGCATTGTGTCCAGTACCACTTGAAATATTGCCGGAGCCCACTTAATTCCAAATGCCAGTCCATTGTATTATATATACGCTTACTAGTATTAAGGATGAGAAACTATCTTGATACCTCATCAAGTGCGACTTGTAAATAGGAAGCAGCAAGGTAAGTTTTGAAAGTAGTTTGCCACCATTTACCTGCGCAAACAAATCATCCGGAATTGGCAATGAGTACTGGTGAGTCTGAAGTGCATCCTTTAGTCCAGTCGAAAAAAACACCACAAATACGTACTGTGCTAATGGCCTTCGTACCTATCACAATGGGAGTGGCCCGGGTGGAATAATTACCTATGGTTAACACGGCCGGTTTCTGAAAGCGATTCATTACTGCATAAATAAATAGGACGGCTGAACAGGGCACCGGCCTTTTAGGAGGCAATATTGCCTTTGCTTTGGGTGCGACATTAAAAATAGCTCGAACTTTGGTGCACAATCCAAGTTCTAGTTTGAAAATATTAACATACTTTTACCGCAAGCTTGATAAAAGGTTTCGTTATCAATGCTGTTTCAACTGTTGCAACGTAACTTGAAGACGCATTTCGCATGCTCGGAGTTTGAGTTAAAATTTGGGCTAATTGAAAAATCCCATAATTGTAACTCATCTACCATACAAAGCTTAATACATTTAATTCACTATTGCTGCAATGTAAACTGCGCTCTTCATATATTGTTTCGAAATTTAAAACTTTAATTGTTCCAGAATGACGATTGGCTTGTCAGAAGCTTTCGGAGCAGAAGGTTATTTAAGAAAATACTCCGACTCTCCAGTGCTTTTCCAAGTCAAATATGCAATGGCTCGTATGCCGGAAACAGTGTTGATTTGTAAGGTAATGTAACTTATACCATTCAATATGCTAAATTTTCGGCCATGCCTTCCACGAAGAATACAACTTATCCCAATATTCCGGTCACACTAATCTGGTAATGCGTGACAATGGGTCATTCCTTCGGGCGTGAGGTAGAGTGCCCTAAATTGCCAACTGTCCAATAGTAGATGGTCTATCTCAAAATGTCACACACAGACACATGGGTGTAGAACGACTGTGTGCATGCACGTGGGTACATGTGTACTTGCCATTGTCGTCTGTTGTGAAAACGCTGGATCATGCGCGGATGGTTGGGTTGGAGTCAACCTATGGCATGCCACAAGGCAAGTTAACCGATCGATACATACGCTGAGTGTGGCTGCTTGGAATGGCGACAGGTGTGCAAAATAGAAACAGCAGTGCCTCATAACCCGGCTACTGCGCTAGAATCCTGGTGGCCCTCCGACAGGCGTAACTGGCCTGAGCAAGGATTGTGCAATAGGTGCTTAGTGTTATACTAGCTAGTGAAAAAGGGGTTGTTGGCAACGTTCTTGTAGACTGAGTGTTATCTTACAAAACCTACCTTGGCAAAATAGACAATCCTTACAAGTAGGTCTTGCAAAAATGCAATGTGACTTTTTGAGAAAGGAGTTTTGAAAAGTCATGCCGCCTAAAGACTACTCGCTGCCGCATAGCCTATTGTCCCATCGCAGTATTGATCGCCGTTGCAGGAAACAAGTGTCGTTATGCTGCCCAGTTTGTTTCAGACGAGACCATGAGCATTCATTCCAACATATTTCGTGATGAGGCAATATTCTACTGGCAGGGAACTGAATAGTTGTATTTCTAGACAATATCAAATCCCCGAGGAAACGGAGCATCATGTGTTGCACAAAGTGCGAAGCTCAATGATTTGAAAAAATGCATGACAAATCGTTGGAGCAAAGCACACGCATGTGGATTCTGACGCAGGTTTATTAACAGAACTGACGTTTTACACTTGTTAGCATCCTTCTACAAAGGAAACTCGCGGACCTGTGTCATTCTGCGGCTGCAGGCCGACGTAACGGAAACTAAGCATCGTCAACTAAGGTCGCGGTTTATCGGTGGATACTTTGCAGAAAGTGCTAGACAATAGCATCTGGCTAGTACTGCTCTACAAACCAAACGACGATGGTCCTTTTGAACATGTATTTCGTTGATCTTTATGCTCCTAAAACATACTTCGTGTAAATAAATGTATAATGCATGGCGATTGCTTTCACTAGCACATTGCTGCGATGGGTAATGGTGTACATATTTCGTCGGAGTTTGGTAAATGCTTGGAACAAATAGCACAAGATGGGTACGTGAGAAACGCCCGATCGCTCAATTGCCCGACAGGGTGCAGGCGTCGCTGTTAATGTTTACTGTAAGTTTGACGGCGGTGGACGAAACCGGTGAAGCTCAGTAAACTGGGTTTTGCGCTTCTTGCCAACCCCAGTCAAGTACTTCCTTTGCCCATATGAAGTTAAATTCTTTTTTGCCTAGTAACTCAATTATGATTACCGCCATTCCTCTTACTATCATGGTTCAGCAGTGGTAAGGGAACTGTCGCGGACAAATTACCTAGAAGCTACAGGATACACATATTTTCACCACCATTATGGTTGGCTACTTCAGCACTTCGCTTCAGCCGTTATAGCTTCATTATGGCGACCCTGCCCATTATGCACAAACGGTGCAGCATTATGTCAACGAGGTGTACGGTCACAGGTGGATGTTGCAGAGGTTAAAAGGTTTGGCCTGCCCAGTCACCAGATTTGAGCCAAAGGTGCGTTTGCAGCATGACGTGTCAGGAAATTATCAGAGGGATAACAGCCTTGTGGTGCGTAGTGTGCGTGAAAACCCACATGCGTGTGCTTTGCTCCAACGATTTGTCATGCATTTTTTCAAATCATTGAGCTTCGCACTTTGTGCAACACATGATGCTCCGTTTCCTCGGGGATTTGATATTGTCTAGAAATACAACTATTCAGTTCCCTGCCAGTAGAATATTGCCTCATCACGAAATATGTTGGAATGAATGCTCATGGTCTCGTCTGAAACAAACTGGGCAGCATAATGACCCTTGTTTCCTGCAACGGCAATCAATACTGCGATGGGACAATAGGCTATGCGGCAGCGAGTAGTCTTTTGGCGGCATGACTTTGCAAAACTCCTTTCGCAAAATGTCACATTGCATTTTTGCAAGACCTACTTGTAAGGATTGTCTATTTTGCCATGGTAGGTTTTGTAAGATAACACTCAGTCTACAAGAACGTTGCCAACAGCCCCTTTTTCACTAGCTAGTATAACACTAAGCACCTGTTGCACAATCCTTGCTCAGGCCAGTTACGACTGTCGGAGGGCCACCAGGATTCTAGCGCAGTAGCCGGGTTATGAGGCACTGCTGTTTCTATTTTGCACACCGGTCGCCATTCCAAGCAGCCACACTCAGCGTATGTATCGATCGGTTAACTTGCCTTGTGGCATGCCATAGGTTGACTCCAACCCAACCATCCGCGCATGATCCAGCGTTTTCACAACAGACGACAATGGCAAGTACACATGTACCCACGTGCATGCACACAGTCGTTCTACACCCATGTGTCTGTGTGTGACATTTTGAGATAGACCATCTACTATTGGACAGTTGGCAATTTAGGGCACTCTACCTCACGCCCGAAGGAATGACCCATTGTCACGCATTACCAGATTAGAGTGACAAGCTTAATGGGACAAGCTGTATATATATATTGCGCACTAGATTTAACTGCCTTCTTAATCATGTTGATTGGTACCGTTCGTACCAACAAAGACAGTGTCCCTGCTGTTCACCTCACGTGCCGGCATCTTGGCATTTGTGAAATCAAAATTCGCCAAAGCGAGCGAAGTGTCAAGCCCCGCCATCCGTCATGTTTTTTAGTCGTTGAAAGCAGCCTCTTTGTTTTAGAAATCTGTTCTGTTCCACGTTTGATCTGATAATTTTATCGGCTGCTGTTATGTCTAAACAACACTTGTTTGATTTTAACATTTGTGAATCATGGTTTAGGTTCATCCTTCTGAGATATTCCTTGGTTAAATCTTGCAAGGAAATGTCACAACTAGACTCCATTTCTGATAGTAATATGTTTTGATATCGGAATCTGCAGGCGATGTTAAGCCAGATACAAAAATCAATGCTTTGCATTGCTCGTCTGACGTTCTTTTATACTAGAACGTTTCACATTCCATATTCACTCCACTTGCAGATGTCACAGTGCCTTCGTTTTCTGCCCTAGTAAGCTTTAAACACTTATAAGGAACATTAAATACATATATATCCGCCCTCAAAAAATTGTGGTAAGGCTTATCCACGGTTTATCGAAAGCTATAATCTATTGGGCGTTTTGGCAATATGTACTTGCAATAACTTGTGTATTCAGAACATCCAAGTTTTTGCATCAACAGCCCTACTTTTGCTCAATCATCCAATGTTGAACCGTGGATAGTAAAAATGTCCTCAAATTTGTTTATACTTTAGAATGTATTGCCACTGACTGGGTGGTACCTGAATTCTTGTATACCATTAACCCGTGCAACTGAGCTCAGTATCCCTTCTGCCCTCTGGAACTTCTGATCCGTGTGCTAAAAATTTCGTGCGTGAACTTCACCTAATTACTGTTGTGGATCTAATAGACGTTGCTGATTTTCTAACATTTGCACGATAATATTTTGACTATCCCACCTCCGTCGCCAGACTGTTATAACTCCCGATTAGTAGTAAGAACACAGAAGTGACACTGCTTGAAAACGTTTACGTGCGCAGTTGAAGACACAACCAACTGTCAAGAAAAGACGTTCCCCACACACTTGGTCGAAACCAATCGATACTCACGTGCCACGTGGTTGGCTTAAAGTTCCAGGCTAACATACAAACAAGCTCGCTGAAACTCGACCGATTTTCACGTATGGTCGGTCTGGTTGACTTATGTGCTCTCTAACACGTTCCTCCAACCAGAATTCCCTTACGTGTCTGATGACCAGCGTGTTCTCATTATTCGCCTGTATGGCGAGTGTGAATTAAACGTTGCTAATAGAGAGATAAGCGGAGCAATTGTCCAGATACGGGGTCGCGCACAGGCTTACTGCGGTGCACGCGAGTTGTCTGCTGTATGCGAAGGTCACCAGCACCAGCGTGGAACGACCTTCGACTGTTTTGCCAAACTTGGGAACCGGGTACAAACTGATGGGCCAGAAACTACAAGCCCGAGTCAACGGAGACGAACCATTCTGCCAAATATGGAAAATCCGTGAGACGGAAATAACGCACGCTGGCTGAGCGCCGAACGCTTCAAAAATTAGTATGTCTCGTTCACCAATAAATAGAACTGACCTATCGTGTAGAAT